>OX422208.1:177724865-178924865 GCA_949130495.1 Sambucus nigra
GTTTATATTTAGCAAGTGATTAAACTGATTAACTATCACAATATTATTCATGTTAACTTAGCATACTCACTTGGGATGCTCACCTCTCATCTAATGTGCACACCTAGCGAGCCTAGATACCCATACTAGTCACGATACTCTACCTGACTATACATGGTATAATCACTATGCCCGTAAGATATGGTCATCCACAACACGCTAACCTCATCTAGATAGCCAGTTTCTAAGTATGCCATACACATAATATTCCGAGTAATAAGCATGCACATAACTTATAAAACTTAATAGGCATTTACGCAACCCAATTATCATAATACGAAAGTAATATCGTCTCTACTCTCCACGATATTCATTTATATATAACCTGTCTAGGACTTAAATTCTCTCCTAGGTTTCCATACAAGTTCAATACCTAGAGTATCACTACATCCTTACTCCCCTAAAACATAGAATTTTATGTCACCGTCACTCACGTAGGTTAATACACTCACTTCGATAAACCTAGAATGCTTTTTAACTCAATCGGACCCTAAAAACCCATTCTAGAATCTTGTTATAAGTCAGTGGATTCTCGTTCGAATGAGGTCGTTCGAACAAATTCGTTTTAATGAAGTTACAAATTTGAACAATATAACCAACTCGTTAGAAAGGTCATTGAAATCTCATTAGAAGGCTCGTTCGAATGTCATGAGCAAGTCTTCGAACGAGAATTCCACACTTGCCCTTATTCTTCCAAAACTCATTTTTCCAATGTTTCCAACCTTCAAATTCATTAGAAACTCAACCAACTTTGAATTTAATGTTTATAAACAAATACTAATTATAACAGGTCACTTTCTAACTCCAATTAAATGTCAAATCCTTATATAATCAAAGGGGATCTAAGCTAGTTGTTAAAAAGTTGAAAAACCTTTACCAACGAACTCACCATTTACAATTATTCCAACTTCCAATTAATTTCATGGTTATAGCATCAAATACTCAGATTTATCACTTCTACAACAGGGTTATTCATCTACATGAAAACCTACCTTTGATTCTAAAAATTTATTCACAAATAATCCCAAATTTCATAGCAATAATTGTTATCTAATAAATTAGGGCTAACATGAATCATATAGGCTCGCAAAATTGGCAAGATAAACACTTGCCTTTTTACAATTTTCTGAATCTCTAACTGCAACTTGTATAGGAACGATCATCTTGACATGATTTGCGCACTGATGTGATTGTTGGTGGGAAAACTTGAGTTCTTGGCTTAGGGTTCCAATGAATTTCTTCTTCCTCTTTAGTTCTCTCTCTCCCTCTCTCTTTCGCGTAGGTTGAGACACACAGTAAACTCAAACCCACGTACAACCTTTATTTTAATTCCTAATTTTCATCCATTTAATTACCCAAAAATCCCAAAAGATGAAAATACCCATCCGGGGGGGTCGTTTTGGGCTAAAATGCCCCGAACTCTAAATAAAACACCCGAGTAGTGTTTTTTAACTATTTAGACCTTTTCGGACACACTAGCGCACTCAAAATATCCATCCGAGTTATATAAAAATAATTTACCTTTTTAACCCCTAAATGCATAATGACGTGGCTCATACGCGCGTCCGAAATAATTATATCTTAACTGTCGTGTATCTCATCCCCGACCTTATTATTATTTCCTAAACCATCTATTACGTTACTCACTACGTAATGTTTAACATATTTATTACTCAACATGATTTCAACGTAATTTTTTTTATAACTTCTAACTCTCGTCACGCTAGTAATTATTACCATATAATCGGATTAATTATAATTAAATTTTCTCTCTTAAATTAATTAATCCCAAATTTCCATAATTCATAATAAAATAAAATTGCGTAAAAATACGGGGTATTATAATCGCATGATATGATCGTTTCATTTATGTTCATATGTGTCACATTAAGGTGAGATGTTGTTTCATATTATGCACCATGCCTTTATCTATTCCCGAGCAAAAAAAGGAGGAGAAGTATAACCTAATTGGGAGAAGTTTTCTCTACGGGGGAGATGTTTTAACTAAGGAAGGGGAGTATTTTTTCATTTTCGATTTATATATTTCATATTTTTTTTGCCTATTAATGGCGTGTTAAGTGCACAAGTTTTAGCACTGATCCGACAAAGTTTCATAAGATCAAAGATAATACAGAGCTTGTGTCAGTTAATTATCAGTTTTACTCATTCCTTTGGGGGGTTGTGGATTGAGTCATAGATATCTTGACAGCATAGTAGTTTTTTAATTTGGGTTTTGTCACGAAATAGCCAAAGGGGATATTTATAAGGGTAAATTTAACATTGAGTCAATTTGTATCATTTATTGTAAAATTTGTAAGATTGACTTTACTCCGTTTGGACAAAATTGTTTGAGTCACATGTTAGAACTTGATTTCTGTTTGTCCTTCAAGCTTATGATGTATGTTGAAGACCATAGCGGCCAAGTTAAATCAACATCGAGTTTCGTTTCGAGTTTGGTCTTCATCCATGGAATCTCAAAAATGTATGAATGGTTTATTATGTTGATCGTGGATTTCATTTTTGGGTGTTTATGTTTTTAAATTTTTATTGAGGACATTTTCGAAAAAGGAATTTTCAAAGAAGATATTTTTATTTTGAAATTCATTTGAATGAGTATTATATGTCGTTCAAATGAGTTTCAAATATTTGTTCAGATGAGGTTTCATTCCGTTCAAACGATTTTGAGGGTTCCATTCCAACGAGATTTGAACGAACTTTGAGTGAAATGGCTTTTCTTTGAAGAAAGTTCAGCTACGTCGTTGTAACAACTGTTTTTTGGTTCGAATGAAATGGCTATTGTTTTTCAAATAGTTTATGTGTTTTCGTTTGAAAGACTTAGCTCGAGTTATGTACCGTCATTTTGTTTATTATTTTTCTATAAATAAAAGGTAAAACCAGTTATTTTAAAGAGAGGGTTTACAAAACATTTTTCAAAGATGAAACTAGATCCTCCAAAACCCTAGTTTACACTCTTAGTTTGAGATCCAATATTCTGCATAATATTCTAGTTTGAGATCTCATACTTTTTCACTGAAGATCAGTTTACTCTTGATCTTTATTGAGTACATTTCATGCGATGGGTTCTCTGTTGCGTTGGGTGATTGTTGGACTAGTCAAAAAGAAAGTAAGATCAGTGGATACCAAGACATGGGAAGCATCTGCGTTGTGATTGCCATTGGAAGGCATCCAGTGGTGGCTGTGAAGATGGTGGCAAGGGGTAAAGAGAGGATCAAGGCCTGAGGGGGTCGATTTCTTGAGTAAGTCTAATTTGTCATTTTATATGACCTATATCATAGTGGACTTATGTGTCTAGGTCGTCAGAGGTTTTTCTCATTATGGGTATTCCTCGTACATCATTCCGTTGTGTTTAATTATTTATTATATACTTGTTTACTCACCTAAATGCATGTTGTAGTAAATATAAAATCTGTTTAGTTTACATAATGCTTGTTTAAATGGTTATTAATTAAAATTGAATTAATTATTCCATGGATTTAATTTAATTGGAATTAACATTTGGTATATTTCTCAATGATGCAATTTGCTAGGTGTGGCATCTGGTGTGCACTTGGACATGGTTTATACATTGATGTAGTAACATATGGAAGTTGATATAATATTAATTAGTGTCTTTAGATTTATTAGGATTTGTTCATAGTGGGTGATAAACAATAGTTCATATGGAAGTGACTATGAGGCTCGATCTATGAGCATGAGGCTTAACCAAGTTAAACTCGAGGTGTATATGGTGGATTCATTTTTTGGATTTTATACCTTATGTAGTAGGACCTTTTATTGGTTAATATTTAGGTTCATTAGATTATTTTCCTCGTGTATTCGTGTTTTGGGTGTGTTGGATTTTTCGTAAGTTATTAGGGCCAACACTCAAATAAGTAAGGTGCGAGTATATATTGAGGTTCTTTTTTTGGATTTTATTTCTTACGTATGAGTTCCAAACGGGTATTGAGATTTGGACCCAATAACATATAATTTATCGATTATTGTTTACTAGACATTATGAGCCTACTGGTAGATATAACGGGTTCCTTCTTTGAATTAGTTATTAACCATATTATAGCTAACGATGGATGGGTTTTAGGTTTTGAGCAACCATTTTCGAATGCTGCTTTTGTATATGATGTTACGTGAGGCGTGTTATCTATTAGCTTGTGTGAGTAAGGGTTGGTAGTAGTGTGGTTTCTATAACTTTTATGCATATGCAATGTTGGCTCGACAAGAAAGAAGTATTACACATTTAGAAAACGAATTCATGTGTGTGAGGGGGAAGCGGTAATGTCAAGTAATTTTAATGAATTATTTAAATTTATTTTATATGGTGAAATGTTATTAATCTATAGTGACTAGGGATGTCACTAGATTATTATATTGGTGTCTCTATGTGTGTACATTTTTAATTTTTTTTAACATTCTACACATAAATGAATTAATAATTATTTGATAAATTATTTTAAACTCGAACAACTATGAATATTAAAATATTGTTGGGTTAGTTGAATGACTTATGGGAGAATTAGAATGTCAGTTTGTACTTTTAAAAATAGAACCTTATGCCCCTAAAAGCTAGTATATGATTTTGGCTAGACTTTGGACTGTTGGTATATGATTTTGGGCTAAATGGGTTAGGGCCCATGTGGGGTCTAAACCTAGTTTCATGGTTTACCATATAAAAAGGAAGATTAGTGTTAATTTGAATAATTTAACGAAAAATGATCAATTGGACATTGGAGAATGAGAGAATTGGGGAAATTGAATTGGAGTTAATATATTCAATCAAGGTAAATTTATTTAATATAACTAAGTAATTTTTTTATTATGACATCACGACTAATTAAATACCGGGTAGCTACTCCTTTATTTAAATTAATACAAAATGTCAAGTTGGTTCAGTTCATAGCATCACTGTCGATAACATTTATATAAACAATTACTAGCCACCTAATATTTAAAAAGTGAGTTGTAGAATTTTATTAAATTAAATTAACATGCAACCAATTAAAATTATTAGCTAAATGATACCACCATCACATCACAGTCACATCAAAATAATAATGGAATAATAAATGAGTATGGAGTAACATTCCTCTGAATAATCCCAAATATTGAATAAAACCAAATACAACGTTTGAATAATAAATTAATTAACTCCAAAACTGCATTGAAACTGAGTATGATAAAAATGTCTCTAAAAGAAATGGGGCGACATGCCCTAAAAAAGGAATAAGTCTGAAATGGAATCAATGTAGAATGTGGAGGCGTCTGTCATCAAGATATGGTAATTTCCACAGCAGCTACAACACGTTACTGAAATGGAACTCCTACGCTTGACGTCCCTATGGCTGGGCACCTAAAAGGGTTTTTCAAGAAAATAGATTTAAAAGCAAACGTGTCAGAGCCCGATGTGAAAACAGTTTAAAATATAGCAAGTGATTAATTGCATTAAATAATGAATATTAAGTACATGTTAGTTCCGTTCTCTCACATGACTTTCTCACCTATTAACTAATGTGCACGCTTAGCGTATATCCATAACCCATCCTAGTTATGCCGCTAACTAACTAGTCTATACTGCAACCCATCCTCACATAATAATATAGGGCTTTGTTCAAGACATTCCAATCTAACATATGTGAATTTACCTTTTCATCTCTCAGATTAATTTATATTAAATCATATAGGAAATTCTCAATTCTAACTTTACTCAAAGTGTTGCAAATATTCACACACATTAATAATGATATTCACCCACATTAACAAGGAGTCTATTATCATCACCAATATACAAATTTCAACATAATTATATAATTAGGTCACCCCTAGGCTAAGCTGAGGTGCACATATACTCTCCTATCGAATCCCGGTACATCACGTACATAAGGACTACGTATTCCGAATCACTCAGGAACCGTTTTAATAAGCAAAATCACACATATTGGAGGCGAACATAGTTCACATACCAATGGGTCACGCACATACCTAATCTCCCATGGTCAGCTGACTTATCAACTCACAAATAAGTCATTCACAACCCTATGTCCTTAAGGTACTAATCTAAATCCCCCCATAGGCACAAAAAGATTTGATGACCCTGTTCCGAAAGTCGACCTCCCGTGATAGCAAGTATGGTAGTTATGTCATACACATATAAATCCATTTACTAAGAATTCACACAACTTAGATACTTTATACTATTATTAAAGGTATGTTCACAATCCCTATACCAATAATCCAATGAGTAAATTTTTATACTTCCGGACAGTTACATAATATAGTCCACTGACACATCTCGCGTTGTAGTTTCAAGTACTTAAAACCTAACTCATAAATGTTACTAACTTTCCTATTATTCCCACACTTTAATCCAATACTCTTAAGGTCCATATTTCTGCCACTAACCTTATATTACCAACTATATAGATTTAACTCATTTAACCACAGTCTTTAATAGTACCTCACTCACCGAACCTTATTAAGTCTAACATAACTCCCAAATTTAATTCTAATAATAATCCAGGTCTCATATACATGCCTACTGGTCTTCCTTAAATCTAAAAGTGTTCATAAGGTCCCCACCAATAATTTTCTAGGGTCAAAATTTCTAAAATTCAATAAGGAAAAATATCACAATTTCTGGGAAGGTCGATCGATCGACCTATGAATGTCGATCGGTCGATGATGGTCAATTGATCGACCTATGAATGTCAATCGATCGATCGCACCAGATTAGGCTACAGATTTCTTTGTTTTTCTGTCTCGGATTTGTCCCAAAACACCATTACAAGGTATGAAATTATAAACTAAGGATCCGGGATCAGTGTACAACCTAAATACAATATTTTTAACGTTCTGAAATCATTAAATCATCAGCAATTAACCTTATATGGATCAAATCTTCATAAAAACCCTAGTTTTCTATTTTCTTCAAGAACCGTGATATTTCTCTTCTGTAATTCGTTTTTAACCCATCAAGGGTCAAGTTTTGGTTAATAAATTTCGTCCAAAACTAATCTATATGCAATTCCTATCCAAGATTTAGAGTTCTCCACCAGAGTTCATGAGTTTTCCTCATCTTTCAAGGTTAATAACAATTTCTACACTACTCATGGAAGAAATAGTCACTGAAACTAATGGAATCAAATCACTTGCCTTAATATTGTTGTTAATATTCGTTGGTGGTGTTCGAGGGCTGATTCTCCCCTTCTTTTCGATCATGATTCCATCGAAAGTGGTGGTGGTGGTGGTGGTGGGGGGGGGGGGGGGGTGGCTATGTTTTGGAAACCTCCTACAACTTCTCTTCTAACTCACGCATCCCACTCTTTGTTTTTGGCTAATAATGTCCCTAATGGCCTTCCCAATAATAAATAAATAAAACCTAAAATTCGTGGGTCTTATTTCCTTAAATTTTAAAATGACCAAAATACCCTCCCAGGTTATCGGTTTGGCCTAAAAATGCCCCAGAACCCAAACTAAACTCCCGGCTAGTGTTTTATGACTATCTTGCCCCCTCTGAACACGTTAGCACACTCAAAACAAGCATATTGTTGATAAAATTATAATTTACTTTTTAAATCTAATTAAATTGATTTCTGGCGCGACTGACACACGCGTCCCAACTTATTTTTTTCCAAATTATCGTATTTATGACTCGCGACAGTTTTAATAATTTCCATAGTCATATATTACCATATATACTCAGTAACACTCAATATTATCATCATAATCAAATTCCAACTCAAGTCTCGCTAATATTTAAATCCAAATTAATTTCTAATTAATTCCCATTTAATCAAATTAATCCCATTAAATAAAATAAATAAAATTATGGGGTATTACATACTTCCCCTCTAATAACAGAATTTTATCTTGAAATTAAGAAATAAAATATACCTGGCAAAAATAACTTTTGATAACGCTCGCGCATCTCATCCTCTTGTTCCCAGGTAGACTCCTCTACATTATGATGCCGCCACTGAACACGTACTAACGATACTATCTTCGGCCTCAGTTTCCTCTCGCCATGGTCTAGAATAGCAATCGGCCCGTCGTTATAGGAACTATCAGGCTGTAGATCGATGTCCTCTAAAGAAATGTGGGTATGGGCCAAATCATCCCTAAGATATCTCCTTAGTGAGGAAATATGGAACACGTCATGGATCCTATGCAGCTGTTTTGATAACCCAAGTCTATACGCAACTAGCCCAATTCTCTCGATAATAGTAAATGGCCCCACATATCTGGGTGCCAATTTCCCCTTCTTCCCAAAATGCATAATCCCCTTTATAGGGGACACCCTGAGTAGCACCTCATCCCCCACCTTGAATTCTCTAAAGAATCTCTTAGCATCGGCATAACTCTTTTGTTGGTCCTGAGCTACCCGAATACGGTTCCGTATCATGTCTATCCTTGCTGAAGTATCCTGAATCACCTTAGGTCCAAAGAGTTTGTTATCCCCCACCTCTAGCCAACATGCTGGGGAATGACAAAGTCTACCGTATAATGCATCGAATGGAGCCATGTCAATCGTGAATTGATAGGAGTTATTAAAGGCAAACTCCACCAGTGGAAGGTACTCCTCCCAACCACCTCCAAAGTCTAGGATGCACATTCGTAACATGTCTTCCAACATTTGATTCGTCCGCTCGGTCTGCCCATCTTTCTGTGAGTGATATGTTGTACTCAACCGCAACTCTGTACCCACGGCTTCCTGGAAACTCTCCTAAAATCTCAAAAAAATATCTTATCTTGGTCAGACACGATATTGAGAGGAACCCCATGGATTTTCACTATCTTCTCTATGAAAATCTAGGCATACTGCCCCGTAGTATAGTCTGTCTGAGCCGACATAAAATGAGAAACTTTGGTCAACTGATCCACAATTAACCATATGGAGTCGTGACCCCTCTACAATGTAGGTAACCCCATGATTAAGTCCATGGAAATTCTCTCCTATTTCCCCATAGGAACCTCTAATGGTTGTAGAAGTCGTGTCGGTCTTTGATGATCCACTTTTACCTGCTTACAAAGGGCACATTCCAAAACGAACTTGGCAATGTATCTCTTAATCCCACTCCACTAGTATTGTCTCCTCATATCCTGGTACATCTTATCCCCACCAGGATGTACCATGAACTGCGAACCGCAGATCGTGCGACTCTTTCATTACCTCGTGTCATAAGTCTTCCCCCTCCGGAACAACCAATCTCTCATTGAAGCGTAAGCCCTCGTCTGAACTAATGTTATAGGACTCGGATCCTTCTACTAGTAATCGGACTATCTTCTCCGGACATGGCTTGTATCACTCTCATAACGATTTGTGGCGTGGCTATCATCACTGACATGAATGATCGGGCTATTGTGTCCTGGTGTCCCAACTCCTGCCACTTTGCTCTCCAAACCTCGGCCACCTCACCTACTGGCCTACTGCTCAACGTGTCTGCTACCATGTTATTCTTCCCTGGGTGATATTGGATATCCAACTGATAATCCTTCACGAACTTAAGCCACTTACGTTGACGCATGTTCAACTCCTTCTGCATGAAGAGGTACTATAAGGACTTGTGGTCCGTGTATAAACGAAATTTCTCCCACAAGAAATAATGTCTCCATATTCGAAGGGCAAATCCTACTGCTGCTAAATCCAAGTCGTGGGTGGGGTAATTCTTCTCGTGAGGTTTAAGATTACGAGAATCATAAGCTATAGCCCTACTCTCCTTTTGCAGTACACCCCCCAAGTCGTAGTAAGGACACATCGGTGTAGACTAGATACTCAACCCCTGGTCTAGGAAATGCTAACACAGGTGCTTACATCAACTTGTCCCTAAACTCATCGAATGCCAACTGACAGGAATCGCTCCAAATAGATGGAACACTCTTACGAGTCAGATGTATCAAAGGACCCGCTATCTTAGAGAACCCCCGAATAAACCTACTACAGTAACCTGCTAGGCCTAAGAAACTACATAACTCAACCGGTGTCGTGGGCTGTCCCCACTCCCTCACCGCTGATACGTTCCCCGAATCAACAAATATTCTCTATCTGAAATGATATGCCCCAAAAACTGAAACTCCTTCAGCAAAAACCCACAATTCTCGTATTTTGCATATAACTCGTTCTGACGCAGGGTATGCAAAACCAGCCTCAAGTGATCGGCATGCTCCTCCTCTGTCTAGGAGTAAACCAGAATGTTACCTATGAAGATGATGACGAACTGTTAGGAACTCTCTGAACACCCTATTCATCAAGTTCATAAACATGGCTAGGGCATTGGTTAGGCCAAAAGGCATAACTCGGAACTCGTAGGAACTATATCTCGTCAAAAAGGCAGTCTTTAAGATGTCATGTTGCCTGATTCGCAACTGATGGTATCCCGCTCTCAAGTCAATCTTTGAGAATAAAGAAGATCCTCTCAACTGGTCGAATAAGTCATTGATTCGGCGCAAAGGATACGTATTCCATATCGTGACTTTATTCAATTCTCGATAATCGCCACACCCCGACTAATTAAATACCAGGTAGCTACTCCATTATTCAAATTAATTAAAAAATGTCAAGTTGGTTCAGTTCATACCATCATTGTCGAAAACATTTATATAAACAATTACTATCCACCTAATATTTAAAAAGTGAGTTGTCAAATTTTATTAAATTAAATTAACATGCAACCAATTAAAATTATTAGCTAAATGATACAACCATCACATCACAGTCACATCAAAATAATAATGGAATAATAAATGAGTCTGGAGCAGCACTCCCCTAAATAATCCCAAATACTGTATAAAACCAAATACAACGTCTGAATAATAAATGAATTAAATCCAAAACTGCATTGAAACTGAGTATGATAAAATTGTCTCTAAAAGAAATGGGGTGACATTCCCTAACAACTGAATAAGTCTGAAATGGAATCAATGTAGAATGTGGAGGCGTCTATCATCAAGATCCTGTAACTTCCACAACAGCTACAGCACGTCACTAAAATGTAACTCCTAAGATTGGTGTCCCTGTGGCTGGGCACCTAAAAGGTTTTTTAAGAAAATAGATTTGAAAGAAAATGGGTCAGATCCCGGTGTGAAAACAGTTTAAAATATAACAAGTGATTAGTTGCATTAAACAATGAATATTAAGTACATGTTAGTTCCGTGCTCTCACATGAGTTTCTTACCTCTCAACTAATGTGCACACTTAACGTATATCCATAACCCATCCTAGTTATTCCGCTAACTAAGTAGTCTATACTGCAACCGTTCCTCCCATGATAATATTAGGGTTTGTTCAAGACATTCCAATCTAACTTATGTGAATCTACCTTTTCATCTCTCAGATTAATTTATATTAAATCATATAGGAAATTCTCAATTCTAACTTTAGTCAAAGTGTCGCAAATATTCACACACATTAATAAGGATATTCACCCACATTAATAAGGAGTCTGTTATCGTCACAGATATATAAATTTCAACATAATTATATAATTAGGGCACCCCTAGGCTAAGCTGAGGTGAACATATACTCTGCTATCGAATCCCGGTACATCACGTACATAAGGACTACATATTTCGAATCTCTCAAGAACCATTTTAATAAGCAAAATCACACATATTGGAGGTGAACATAGTTCACATACCCATGAGTCACGCACATACCTACGCTCCCATGGTCAGCTGACTTATCAACTCACAAATAAGTCATTCACAACCCTATGTCCTTAGGGTACCAATCTAAATACCCCCGTATGCCATCAAAGATTTGATGGTCCTGTTTCAAAAGACGACCTCCCGTGATAGCAAGTATGGAAGGTATGTCATACACATATAAATCCATTTACTAAGCATTCACAAAACATAGATAATTTATACTATTATTAAAGGTATGTTCTCAATCCCTATACCAATAATCCAATTAGTACATTTTTATACTTCTGGACAATTACATAATATAGTCCACCGACACATATCCCATCATAGTTTCAAGTACTTAAAACCTGACTCATAAGGGTTACTAAGTCTCCTATTATTCACACACTTTAATCCAATACTCTTAAGGTCCATATTTCTGCCATTAACCTTATATTACCTACTATATAGATTTAACTCATTTAACCGCAGTGTTTAATAGTACCTCACTCGCCGAACCTTATTAAGTCTCACATAACTCCCAAATTAAATTCTAATAATAATTTCGGTCTCATATACATGCCTACTCGTCCTCCTCAAATCTAAAAGTGTTCACAATGTCCCCACCAATTATTTTCTAGGGTCGAAATTGCTAAAATTTGATAAGGAAAAATATCACAATTTCTGGGAAGGTTGATCGATTGACCTATGAATGTCGATCGATCGATGGTGGTCGATCGATCGACCTAAGAATGTCGATCGATCGATCGCACCAGATGAGGCTACGGACTGCTTTGTTTTTCAGTCCCAATTTTTTCTCAAAACTCCATTACAAGGTATGAAATTCTAAATTAAGGATCTTGGACCATTGTACAACCTAAATACAATATTTTTAACATTCTGAAATCATTAAATCATCAGCAATTAACCTTATATGGATCAAATCTTCATAAAAACCCTAGTTTTCTATTTTCTTCAAGAACCATGATATTTCTCTTCTTTAATTCGTTTTTAATCCATCAAGGGTCAAGTCTGGTTACTAAATTTCGTGCAGTACTAATCTACATGAAATTACTATCCAAGATTTAGAGTTCTCCACCAGAATTCATGAGTTTTCATCATCTTTCAAGGTTAATAACAATTTCTACACTAATCATGGAAGAAATATTCGCTGAAACTAACGGAATCAAATCACTTGCCTTAAGATTTTTGTTCAGATTCGTTGGTGGTGTCCGAGGGAAGATTCTTCCCTTCTTTCGGGTCACAATTCCACTAAAAGTGGTGGTGGTGGGTGGTGGCTAAGGTTTCGAAACCTCCTGCAACTTCTCCTCTAACTCACGTAGCCCAGTTTTTTTTTTACTGATAATGACCCTAATGGCCTTCCCAATAATAAATAAATAAATGCTAAAATTCGCAGGTCTTATTTCCTTAAATTTTAAAATGACCACAATACCCTCCCGAGTTTTATCGGTTTGGCCTAAAAATTCCCCAGGACCCAAACCTAACTACCGACTAGTGTTTTCTGATTATCTCGACACCTCCGGACACGTTGGCGCACTCAAAATGACCATAATGTTGATAAAATTATAATTTACTTTTTAAATCTAATTAAATTGATTTCTGACGTGACTGACACGCGCGTCCCAACTTATTTTTTTCCAAATTGTCGTATTTATGACTTACAATAATTTTAATAGTTTCCATAGTCATATATTACCATATATACTTAGTAACACTCAATATTATCATCATAATCAAATACCAACTCACGTCTCGCTAGTATTTAAATCTGGATTAATTTCTAATTAATTCCCATTTAATCTAATTAATACCATTAAATAAAATCAATAAAATTATGGGGTATTAAATTTATGTTCTAATATAACTGGGTATTGGATTCTAACTTAAATTGATTATTATGAAAATAAAACCAATTAATCAACTAATTGGGTAATTAGACATGCTAATAAAATGAGTATTAATTGATTTATAATACAGGAATATAGGAAATTGAATTACGAATGCGAGGGCACTGGTTTTATATTTTTTGAATTTTTGTTAAATTTTTTATTTATATTTTACTAGGAGGGAAAAAGGTTGAAATTTAGGTTGGATTGAAATGCCTAACTCAATGAGACTTATCACATTTTGTAACGCTGAAATAAGAGTTAGTAACCTCGGTATGATTAGGATTACTACTCGTGTGTATTATGTGCGTATAGATCTGTGAGTCAAAGGGATTGTTATCTTGTCTGCAAAGTTCAGATATTTGGATTGGCTAGTCATAAATATATTAAGAGTTTTGACTCAGTTAACATTGAGAACACTCTTAATTAATAACATTTAATTAAGTTATTGAATTTGGTGTGAGTCTTGAAATCATTATGTCTATAAGATCTCTTATCTTGTATATTGTGTACAAAATATTTGTGTTTGCGTACCCTACAAATACGTACTAGGCTAGATTGGGTGTGTGTATCAAGTAAATATGTACTAGGATAGATTGATTGTCCATAATCGGTAGACATGTACTAGGCTATTGGGTGTGCATACCTAGTAAATACATATGTGAATAGTTTGGGTGTGATTACCCGATAAATACATACTAGGCATGATTTAGTGTGCGTACCCAGTAAATACGTACTAAGAAAGATTGCATGTGCATACCTGGTATATATATAGTAGACTATATTATGCACAAAACATTGGGGGTGCACACTTGGCAAATATGTTTGATACTAGATTATGTGTGCATACCCGATACATACGTACAAGAGTACAATATGAACAAACTATTAGGTGTGCGTTCCTGTGAAATACGTTCTAAATGGAATATGATGAGAAATACTCAAGATGAGTAGAATAGTTATTTATGAATAATCAAATGAGATGAATAATACGTAATAATGGGGTATACTTGGTTCTAGGTTTTGACGCATGTGATATATTGAATCGTTGGGTTGGGATACCTTAAAGGAGACTAAAATATCAGAGGAATATATGTAATTCTATTATATTCCAACTCAGTTATATGGTTATATTGAATAGAATTGCTATTGACATTTCTTATTAACATTTTTCAGGACATAGGCAACCAGTGCAGCCTTATCCATGATCCACTCTAGAGCTTTTCTCTATTGATGATCATCTAGGATGTAGGTATCGAGCCATTGTGCTTATGCTCTATATCTCTCTCATTATTATTTTGAGTTTTATTAGAGAAAATTGTTATGTATTTAGTTTTGGCATGTATTACTATAGTAGTCTATGAGGATTTTGTTACTTTACTTATTTTGGTTTGGAATCAGACTATTGTGGTTCACCTAGTTGTGATTCATTCAGGTATGGGTTACTTTACTAATATTATTAATCATGTTTTTAATGGTATTATAATGTTTAGAATCTTTTTTATTTAATTTAGACCAGATCAATATAGTTTAAATTTTACGTGGTGTCACAGTTGGTATCGAAGAATTCCAAGTTCTAGTGTCCTAGGGATCTTGAATGTGTCCATCGCTTTTTAGTATTATGTTCTTTCATTACTTTAAAGCTTTGATGTTTAGGACTTGTATTCTCTTCAATGATGACCTCTTACGGGAGTTTGTCCCATTATCCAATACAATCGACTTAGACCGATCGAAGTGTATCGGGAGGGTTCTTTATTTTGATTTTGTTTATAAGAATTCCAATGCATGAAGTATCTTTTAATGGGGATTTAGAGATTATTGGACATGATACCGTTAGTATGTACTTAGTGTGTGGTTAGAGGGGGAATTCTTCCACTCACTAACTATTCTAGATGAGCGTGTGGTAATAAATATAAGGAGGAGTTAAACTATCTTTTTATTTCTACACCGGAAGGGATGGATAAGATATTTAGGAAGACTATTTGAAATTTCAGTTACAGTTCGAGAAAACTTTTTAAGATGGAATAAATATTATGGTAGAAGTTTGGAAGATGTTATTGGGTAGCATGTTATTCATCACTTACCCTCATGTGGTGGAGGTTACTTTCGACACCAACAGGACAATCAAAACTATTTGAAGGAATGAAATTTCCACGAATATGAAGAGAAAGGTCAAAGTAGGCTGAAATAATTTGAAATAATTTCGCGTTGACCTGAGTTGGGTAGCCCTAGCTAAAAAAGGGATCATATAGGAGAGAAAACTCCAAGAGGTTTCTAAGACTAGACAATATGATATGTTATGGACAACAGAGCTAAGGACATTATGACCATTGGGGTCACAACCAATGAGAATAAGCTAAACGAGCCAAGTTATAAAAAAACGAATATAGATGCAAGGTCGGTAAGGCCATCGGTAGGGTTATCGTTGTGATAATTATATTAGAGGAAGGTGTTATATATGTTGCGAGTGAGGCCACTTTGTTAATTGATGCTATAAGGAAACCTGTATTATTAAGACTATCATCAGGGGAATAGTTACGAGTACGATTACGACTCGGGAGCTCGAGTTTTGCTTAGACATCGATGAGTTATCGTTATAAGATTTTGAGACATATAACGTTTATCTCTGATATTAATGTAGATGTGAATACCCCCTAGTAAACGACTACTTTACATCTTAACTATAGAGATGCGATAATTCTTGTTCAGCTTGGTACTCAACAACTTTAATGATCTAGATGCATACTCTTAAGATTTGTATGATTTATATTTGAGTAGTATGTATATATATTTTGTTTATATGAACTACCGAGAGTGGGTTTCTATTATTATCTTTTTATGGTAAAGGATATTATTTTATAGTGATTTTTAGACTCGAGATAGGGTTCTAGTACACACTTGTATTATAGTAGAGATAATTTTGTCTAAGGAGGTCACTATATCGTTATAATCAATATAGATTATAAAGGATGTTAAAAATGTGTTTGATGGGGTTCTAGGGCTACGACCAGTTGGAGAGATAAACGTTTGTATAAATTTAACATCGACACTCGACCTAATATGAAAACACTCATATGGCTCTGTTAGAGAATAAGGAGTTACGTGAAATTATTTGATAATTATTGAGCTAAGGGGGTCTACGGAGGAACACATCTCAATGGGAAGACCATTATTGTTTATGAAGAAAAATGATGGTCACTCCAACTATGCATGGATTATAGGGAGTTTAAGAAAGTCACGATATAGAATTAGTATCCATTGACATGTATTAAGAATTTGTTTGACTAGTAGAGGGAAGTGTCACTCTTATATATGATTAACTCACGCTCAGGGTATCACTAGTTACATATTCTAGAGGAGTATATACCAAAGACGGAGTTTCATATGCGCTATGGATCATTAGCGTTTCGGGTCATGCCATTTGGACCGATCAACGCACTTTTAGTTTTCATGGATATTATGAATCAAATGTTTCCACTATTTCAGGATTATTTCATCATCGTGTTTAGTTAAGGCATCTAGATTTACTCTCGGTCAGAAGATAAGCATGTAGAGAATTTGATATTGGTTTATTGGCACTACGGTAACATAAGTTATACACTAAGTTTTCTAAGTGTGTGTTTGGCATCATGAGGAACAGTTCTTAGGCCTTATCATATCCAAGGTTGTGATTTTAATAGTTCCTACTAAGGTATTGTAGAGTGGGACCAACCCATGACATCGACTGACGTTTGGAGTTTTTTTAGTATTAGAGGGGTTCTACTAGAGGTTTACTCAAGAGTTCTTTAAGATGATCGGGAAAATGACTCACCTCACTCGAAAGGGAGTGCCATTGGTTAGGAACATGAATTTTCAGGTAAGTTTTAGGGAGCTCAAGGAAAAGCTAACTACCGCACCTATTTTATTAGGAGGGAATGAGTATTTGGGGTTTCAACAATTACACTAAACATAGGTACATGGGTGATACAAGAACTTATTTCATATTCCCTTAGCTACGAGAAGGTATGCGCAATTATATTAGGAGCAGGTCTTTTTTCTTGACTAGCTCAGATGGCGAGTTGAGAGTTTAGGAATGATTGGTTGTTTTAGATAACGTAGAGTTGAGTAAGGAAAGTTTGTATAAATCAGACGACTCACGGTTCATACTGGGATGATAATACGTATCAGGACATGCGTAGGTCATATAAATGGATTGAGTTAAAAAGAAACATGTTGCAAGTTTTGTGTATAAGTGTGACACTTGTCAATTAGTCAAGGAAAAGCACTAGAGATCAGTGGGAGAATTTTAGCCTTTAGAGATTCCCAAGTGGAAGTGGTAGATTATCTCCATGGATTTCATAGTGGGATTTCTGAGGTCTCAGAGAGGGCATGATTATATTTGGGTTATCGTCGATACATTGATGAAGGTAGCTTATTTCCTTATAGTATGAATCAATTTCACCATCGAGGAGTACACTAAAGGTTTTATTTTAGAGATTGTATGACCACATGGAGTACTGTGCTATATTGTATCCGATCGGTATAGTAGGTTTATATCCCAATTATGGAGGGGGTTTTAATAAGCCATGGCGGTACACATGAGTTTGAGCGTGGCATTTCACGCTTAGTTAGATGGTTATACTGAACTGGTGAGGATATGCTTCGAGCATGTGTTTTAGATTTCAAAGGTGGATAAGATCAGCACTTACCTCTTGTAGAGTTTACCTACAACAATTGTCATTAAAAGACTATCGGTTTAACTCCCCATGAGGCACTATATGAATGACTGTGACGTTCATCGTGTTTCTGGTGGGAGTTAAGGGAGCACGAGATGTTCAAATCGAATATTATTCGAGAACCTTATAGAGGGTGTCACTCAATAGAGAACAAATAAGGAAAATCGCATTATTGATAAAAGAATTACACTGAAATAAGAAGGATAAAGTTCATTGGGCATATTAGTTAGGTTAGAAGAGTGACCTATGTATAGTAGGTCATAGAGGAGTAGATTTGTTATATTAATAGGAGAACACTATGGGTGAGATGTTCTTTGACTTTGAGTAAGAGTAAGATAATTTGAATTTTGAGCAAAAAATTTCTTATTTTTGTAGGAAGAATGTTATACCCCTAAATTTTAATGCCTTATTTAAATTTATTCTATATCGCGAAATGTTATTTATTGGTAGTGACTAGGGATGTCACTAAATTATTTTATATTGTGTGTGTATGTGTGTACATTTATAATTATTTAAATTGAATATGATGCACATAAATGAATTAATAATTATTTAATAAATAAATGTAATACTTTATTTTAAACACGAACAAGTTTGAATATTAACATATTGATGGCTTATTTTGGATGACTTCTCGGACAATTAGAATGTTCATTTTTACTTGGAAAAGATGGGTTTTATGCCCCATAGGCTAGTACATGGTTTGGGCTAGACTTTGGACTATTTGGATATGATTATAGGTTAAATGGGTCAGGGTCCATGTGGAGCCCAAACCTAATTTCATGTGTTACCATATATAAATGAAGATTTAGGTTAATTTGGTTGTGATAGAATATTGTGAAAAAATAAATTATGATTGCGTGGGCGCTCGCTTCGTATTGTCTTTTTATTTTTATTGAATTTGTTATGAATATTTTACTAAGAGGGAATAAGGTTAAAATTTAGGTTGTAGTGAAATTCCAAACTAAACAATACTTACAAATTTTAGTTATTGTGAACATAAAATTAGTAACCTTGGGAGATTAAGATTACTAATCACGTATATTATGTGTTTGTAGATTCGAGAGTTGAAGGATTGTTGTTTTGTTTGAAAAGTTTAGAGATTTGGATTCGATGGTTGTTAGTCAATTGAGAGTTTTAACTCCGATAATATTGAGAATATTCTTAATTAATATAAGTTAATTAGGTTAATAAATTTGTTTTAAGACTTGTAATCTCGTTATGCGCAAGATTACTAATCTTGTATATTATGTGCAAAACATTTGGGTTTGCATACCCAATAAATATGTACTAGGATAGATTGGGCGTGGGTTCCTAGTAAATACGTAATATGATAGACTAGGTATGTGTACCTGGGAAATACGTACTAGCATAGATTAGGAGTGCATAACCATTAAATACGTACTAGATTAGATTGGGTATTCGTACCCGGCAAATACATACTAGGATAAATTTGGTGTGCATACTCGGTAAATAAGTACAAAGAAAGATTGTGTGGGTGTGACCTATAAATATGTACTAGTCTATATTATGTGAAAAACATTGGGTGTGCGTACCCAGAAAATACGTAATAAGGTATATTATGAGAAAATAATTGAGTGTGTGTACCCCACAAATACTTATCAAATAGAATTTGATGAGAAATACATGGGATGAGTAGAATAGTTATATATGAATATTCAAATTATCTTAATACGTAATCATATGATATACTTGGGTCTGGGTTTAGACGCATATCATATCTATGACTATTGGGATGCCATGGAATAAAACAAGCTATTATATGAAGACGATATCTAATTATATTATAGCCAAACTCAATTATATAATTATATTAAATATGCTTGTTGTTAACATTTTTCAGGACATAGGATACCAGTGAAACTTTACCCCTGATCCATTCTAGAGTTACTCTCCATTAATGATCTTCTAGGATGTAGGTGTCAAGCCTGCATGCTCATGCTCTATATCACTTTCATTATTGTGTCTAATTTTATTGGATACAGTTATTATATATTTGGTTTCCACATGTATTACTATAGTAGTAGTCTACGAGGATTCTATTACTTTACTTATGTTGTTTGGGATCAGAGTATCGTAGTTCACCTAGTTATGCTTCATTTAGTTATGGTTTACTTTAGTAATATTTTTAATCATTATTTTAACGATATTTAATTGTTTTTACTCCTTTTTTATTTACTCTATACCTAATTAATCTAGTTTAAATTTTACAGGGTATCCTAGAAGTACTGTAATAACCGTTGATTTTTTATTTAATACATATATTAAAGTACATTATATTGGATTAGGAGAATTATTGATGGGTTATGCTTTTTTGTTTCAGTCATAAGTGAGATTTATTCTTTATTGAATTGAAAATTTGATTCGGGTTAAAATCTAAAGGGTATTTTGTTCCTTTAGCTTAATTGCATTGACAAGGTACAATAGGTGGTATTGTTAATAATGTGGGAATTAGATGGATTGAGTTGGCTATATTTGGAAGAAATGAAATCAAAAGTGATTTAATTTTCATTTTCCCCAATCGAACGAGAAGGTATATCGTATGTACAAGGGACCAAAATTCAAGTTTCCCTATATGTGTACATAATGGATTTTTACATTATATTTTGGACCCGTGCTCATTTAAGTGGAACATAATCTCTACAAAATAGCATTAAATATATGTCTCTAAACCTCCATGATTATTACTTATTCTGGTACAATCGAAAAAGAAAATTCAAGAGGAAGTTGGAGCAATGAGACTAGGGAAATCAAGAAAACAATGAAGATTTTGGATTTATAATTTTAGTTGAGTGAATAACCGACCTTTACCCTTTGATGTATGATTGTTAATAATACCTAAATACAAATATGGGCAGGATGATTTGTGATTTAAAATAAATTATGGTTAATTAGGATGCCTTGTGATTTTAAAATAAAATATGACTATGGAGATTCATTCTTAATTATAAGTGAAACTTAATTTGTGTAATTAAAGATAATAAGGAATTCTATATTAATAGAAAATTGATTTAGGGTGGTTTTAATTGTGAACTAAACAATATGAAGTTTTTACTTATATTCATGGCATTTCATGTGAGTTATAAATGAAGATGGACTTTGTTCCATGTAATTTATGAATAAGGTTGATGGGAATTTGTTTCATATATTAAGATAATTCATGCATTTTACAAAAATGATAATTTGGGATATTTGATATTAATTGATGGTGATTAATATAACTAAAATACTTTTAGTTATTAAATTCTATGGCATGAAATACGAAATCTTGTGCTTAATATTATTGAATTAAGAGAGTAAAGAAAATTGTAGGATTTTCCTTTAATCGATACCTATAATTAAAAGGTTGGAATTTGATGTCAAAATTCTTTATTTTATATTGGATTTAAGAATCAACGAAATTTAGATAATTGTAACTAAGGCGGTAACTTATATATCAAGTTGGAGGAATGATGTTGGGTTTCTAAATTAAGTTACAAAATTCAAGGATAGGGTAATGAAGATAACATGAATCTTATGAGTGAAGTTAATATAAAAATTGAATTATATTCTTCGCAAATTCATAATTACACTATTATAAAGTGAATTGAAACGTATGATGGTAAGTTGTAAATATATTATGATGTGTTAGGGGCAAGATCCCGAGTAGTTAGAAGGTGATGTATTTTGACTGGTTACCTACGATATGTATAGTTCGATGATATGATTTGACTTAGACATGTTATAAATTATATGTGGATAAGGGTATGTGGGACCTAGAAACATTATAGGTTATGTAGGTATTATGTGGGGCATATGTGAGCCTCGAGGTATGCTAAAAATGGAACTAAGTATTGAACCCCAGATTTGACATACTATGTGGTTATATGAGTTATTTATATTATGGTTATGTTGGGTGTCTGCGAGACCCGTGGTATGTTCACAAAGGACCTGGGTCAATGAGAACCCCAAACCGGCATACATTGTAATTATATGAGTTGTATGTATATTTTGATTCCGTTAGGTTTACATCAACCCCGAGGTATATGCATGGTGGGAATGGGTGTATGGGAATATGATACGTGTCACAAAATGTTGAGAAATGAGTTACAAGTATATTATTATGATGATGTGCATGTGTAAGCCCTAGATGTATAATGTGATATATGTGTCGATATGTATAAATCCTAGATGTGTCCTATCCTATGTATATATTTTGTTAAGCATTTAAGCGCCCTAGATATGCATGTGATATATGTCCGTAGTGGGAATGGAGGTATGGGTTCCGTACACATGACTTATGTTAATATTAGGCATTTGTGAGACTTATGTATTACGGTGTATACAAGAGTGTGTGATCCCTAGCTATGATTGTACAACTAGATTGGTGTGTGAGGTCGTGATATATGATAAGTGTTATTTAGTGTGAATGATCATATATTATATTGCACGAGGTGATTAAGTGCTTATGAGTCTTAATGTTATCTTATAAGATATTAGAAAATATACATGGGTATGGAATTTAGTCGTATGTGTTATTAGGTTTGGGTGATCCTATATTGGTATTAGTATGATTGGTTTGTACGATAGGTCCATCAACATAGATGGATATATCTTACTTTTTTTATTAGTATGGTGATGTCATAGATTTTTACTAGGGTTATTCTCCATGTTATGGAAATGAAGAAGGATATGTAGGTGCAATGTGAGATGCTTAATTACTCTGACTCGTTGGTGTGGGTTATCGTAGGTTAATACTAATTAATAAGAGAACTATGATATTTTCCTTAATTGCATCATCACTTGGGATTATATTTCTCTATATGGTATCATGTAGGAATTTAATTACAATGAGATTGACCCACATTTGTAGTTACCATTTTCAGGCTTAATTGATTTTTTTCCCTTGGAATCAATTGTGCCTCCGGGATCCTTATTGGAAATTATTTTTAACTATATGAGTAGTATTATTGGTGACCTTCATATATTCAATTATTTCTATAAGATCTTCGTTTTTGGTTCATTATTTGGTTTTAATATATTAACATTCGTGTGGTTTTTGTTATACATTCATATTGTTGGTAATCTTTATTTCACTCTACATGACTATAATTATCATTAATTATTTAACTCATGTAACTTGTGTATTGAACCTTCATCACCCTAAATATATAAATTAAAAATTTTCACAAAATTGGAGTAAAAGACAAGGGGACTATAGCCCTATGTAACCTTTCATAGACAAACTTCCTCATGCCCACAGTCATAACACTGATCACGAAGTTCAGGCTAAATCAGATGAACCATGATAAACGAGAATGAATCAATAAAGGTGGGTATGCTCCATAATAAGTAATTTCTCTATATAATCTTGAATAATAGAGTTGATGATATAAATTACCATAGTTGGTAAGGTATTAATGGACTCTCACACCCCAACACACACACACTCACACATATATATGATATCATATTCTGTTACTACACCTAGACTATAACTAAAACTTTAATACCCCACCAAACTACATATACAAACATGACACCCACTTAAATCTCATACCCACAACCATACCAAAACCATGAGTTAGTACCCTTATGTGATGCAAAAATATATGTCATTCCCACATAGTCATCCACCACATCAAGACTATGATTGAGACATAGTACCCCAACCACACTACACATAAAGACGGGATGTCCACATAATACCATCATTGAATCAAGACTAAGACTATGAGTTATATATATATATCTATATATATATATATATATATATATATATATATATATATATATATATATTATATGAGAGGGGGGTGTTTTACTGTTCCAAAAAATTAACGGTTGAGATCGCATTTTTTTGGGCGATCTAAGGGTTCCAGATTGTGCCACGTAGGATTATACAAATTATGAGGTGTCAAATGAGATAAAACAACCCTTGACCCCCGACACTGAACCCGTCTTCCTTTCATTCCGTCCTCAAACCCTTTACCCTCCACGAACTAACCCTCCCCCAAAAAACCCTACCCGCCGTCCCTCCTCCCTCCAAACCCTAACCCTCTCTCCCTCTCACTCATCACTCCAGCCGCCGTCCGTCCTCCTCTCATCTTAACGCTTCCCTTCCCCCAAGCTCACGCCATCCCCCCTCCTCTCTCCCTCCCCCCCCCCCTCCACAAATCGCGCACACACACACTCTGATTTCAACAAACAATCGCACACAATCGCGCACACACACACAAACAATCACGGCTGATGCTCCTCCGAAACCCCCCCTCAGGTATACACACACGCACACACTTTGGGGTTTGGGTTTTTCACACACACAATCGCGTACACACACACACAATCGGTTCCCCTCAGGTTTACACACACGCACACACTTGGGGTTTTGGGGTTTTTTGAAATTTCGTTTTGGGTATGGGTTTATGGGGTATGGATTGAAATTTCGGTATGGATTCAAATTCGGGTTATCATCAAATTTGGGTATGGATTGAAATTTCGTTTTGGGTATTGATATTGGGTAGTACAGCTGGGGTTTATGGGTTTTTTGAAATTTCGTTTAGCGAGATCCACATCTCCCCGCAACTACAATTTGTTTTCAGATATGATTTTTTACCCTAAATTCATTTTTTTTGTTTGTCAGGTATACTCAGAAGGTGAAATTCTTTATATATAATTTGTGTTGTATTTTTCAGTTTTGAAATTGATTACTTATGTTTCCAAGGTGGAATTCTAAGGTTTGTCAATTAATTATTGTTGATTTTTTTGTGTGTTTTCATTTGTTAGTCTCTTCTTCTTTCAGCTACTAACTTGGTGCCTCTCTGTTTTGTTATAGGTTTGGATTATTGGTATGAAGATATTCATGGTATGACCTATAAAATTTTTATTTCAATTTTAGCATTGTTTGTGAGTGTTTATTGTTTAGTTTTAATAAATTTGGCTTTGAGAGCTTCTATGAAAGAAAAAACAAATTGAGCAATCCTAATAGTTAGTATATAAAAGTAGTGTGTATTACTTTTAATAAATATGTTTTTTATGTTCCAATTTAATTAGTGTGTATTATTTTTGTTCAATTGTAAATAACCAAAAAATATAATTTTTATTTCAATTTTAGCATTGTTTGTGAGTGTTTATTGTTTACTATTAATAAATTTGGCTTTGAGAGCTTCTATGAAAGAAAAAACAAATTGAACTAGCCTAATAGTTAGTATATAAAAGTAGTGTGTATTACCATATTTGGAACAAGAATTTCCCCATCTGTTTAAGTTGGAACAAGAATTTCCTGACCTCTTTAATATGAGAGGGGGGTGTTTTACTGTTCCAAAAAATCAACGGTTGGGGACGAATTTTTTGGGGTGATCTAATGGTTTGGGATTGTGCAATGTCACTATTTATGCGTTGTGACATGGCAAATGAAGAGAAAAACCCTTTTAACCCCAAATCCTTCCCCGACTCCCTCATCCTTCCCTGCCCCTCTTCCTCTCCACGCCGCCCATCCTCCACTCCACCGCACCACTATAGGTAATCTCTCCCTCACTTAATTTCTTAATCTCCCCCTCTCTTAATTTCTTAATCTCTACCGCATCTTCATTTTATTGTTCTTTCGATTTAGGTTTTGTAGATCTAAATCAATGGTCTCAATATTTAAGTTTTTGGTTTGTTCTAAATCAGGTATTACTTTAGATAGTTTACGATGTATTAATCTCTTCTTCTATATTTATATTTTGAGATTTTTATTTTGAAATTATTGCCTTTTTGTTTGTGGATCTCAGATATGATGTCTCCCTCTTTTTTCTTCTTCTTAATTTTGGTGCTCAAATCTAACATGTATGCACCCTCATTTCATCTAACTATCATATTCGACGTCACAGTAATAGGTATTTACTTTTTTCATATATAAGACTAATATACTCCACACTTTATTTTTATTTCAAGAAATATATTTGTTCTTTCATTTGAAATTTATGATTGTGATGGCGATAACATAATGATACCTTGAAAACTTGGCATGCATTTTGTTGATACGTCTGTCCGTTTATATTTGGAATTGAAGATGAAGCCAATATAAGGTAACTTGGACAAATTTTGGACATGCTTAATAACTCGGGATAAATCTGCCTCTTATACATATATCTTTGCATTATTGATAAAATTTGTATTTTGTCCCTATAAATCCCATGAGCGCTACAATTCACTCATGTCGGTTCAACATTGATAACTAATGAGTGATGCTAAAGCTTTAATATTGATAACTGTATTGCTAGACTTCAATATTGTTGGCAATAAATGGTTCAAAATAATTATACTGAAATTGTGTAAGTTTTATTTCTTAAATCAATGCGAGTTAGAAGATGAATGATTGTTTGGATTGTTTTTTATTAAAACTATACATACCAATGATCCAATGCTGCTATATGCAGCTCTATACAGACCTATACAGACCTATGATCCTATGTTGTTACATGCTATATGCTGTTGTATGATGTATGCTGATATATGTTTCTATATATACAGACATATGCTGCTGGATTGAAGACGGATATCTGCTATGGTTGTAACTGAGGTGGAAAATTAATGGAGAAACATTAGTAACATATTAGTATCAGATATTACTCTACCTAATTGGAGATATTCTTTCTTGCAGCATAAGCTTGATAGGCTGCCAACCCAATCACATCAGCATTTGTTGGAGCAATGAAACAACCTAATCTTTACCTGTTAGGGGTGCTTGCATTTGATTTGTAGCAGGGATTCAGCAGAGCACAAGTTTTGTGTATGTTTTCATTTTGTTCCTTCAAGGAGAATGAATAATCACATGTATCCCACTCCCATATTTTCTCAAACTACCCCTACAATATCTCTCCCACTCTGCCACTCTCTTTCACTGCCAGTTTGTTCCTTTAAGATGAATGTATGATCGAAAAAATATCAAGAGGAGAGATATTGCGATGATATCCCTCTCTCTTTCAGTATCTTTTAAACAGAGTTTTTTGTAAGTTTGTCATTTTTAGCAACATCTGATGTGTTTGCGTATAATTAATGTTTTTGTTGGGTTTTGGTATCGAGATATTGCGATGATGAATTCTTGCATGGTGAAGGAACATAAAGCGGTTTTTAAGCAGAAGGTTATTGAATTCTTGGTATGTCCCTTTGTTTTAGATTTATTCAATTAAATTACTCAGTTCATTACACAATATCTATGTATTTTTCCCATTCTTTTCATTTCAACATAGGATTTGTTTTGGATTTCTTATTTTTCATTCTGAACTTCCAATTGTTTGTGTTTTTTTCTTTTGTGTCAGGGATATATGATTATGTTTTTTCAGGGGTTATTGGTTGTTCAGTGCAAGGCACGTCTGATCCTCATCAGCGACCACCATATCTCTGCCCTTTGCACATCATATGGGGTAATGTTATATGTCTGTTTACCCAGCACATCATATGTTTGAATAAATATCTGTTTACTCAGCACATCATATGTTTGTTATACTTCGGTACTTGATTTTCTCTTTGGCAGTGGAAAATATACATTCTATATGCATATGCAGAATATTACTTATTTGCCTCACCTATTATGCATATGTATTTATGCATATACATATATCCATACATATATGCATACAGTATGCATATATGCATCTGTATATATGCACTGCATATATGCATCTTCATACAGTATGCATATGCATATATGCATCCGAATATATATGCATCTATATTATATGAGAGGGGGGTGTTTATTGTTCCAAAAAATCAACGGTTGAAAATAAATTTTTTGGGGCGATCTAAGGGTCTGAGATTGTACCATGTAGGATTATACCCATTGTGATGTGGCAAATGAGATACTAACTCATTCAATCTCAAACCCTACCCCCAACTCTTCATTCTCTCCCTCTATCAGCCGCAACCTTTCCCTCTCTCTCACAGTCCCTCTCTGATTTCTCCCTCTCCGGTCTCCCCCTCCAGGTAATCCCCCTCCTCCCGCCTACCTCCCCCTCCTTCTCCTCCCCCACTCACGCACACATCTCACACGCACACACCCACCCCCTCTCCTTCTCCGGTCCAACCATCCGCCCTCCCCCCTCCCCCACTCACGCACACGACACACACACGCACAGGAACCCACACACGCAGACACACACAGCTCTCACCGTATTCATATATCCATATATCCATATGCATATATGCAATCATATATGCAGATATATGCAAGCATGTATGCAGCCATATATTTGCATATATGCATCCATATATGCAGCATATATCTGCATATATGCAGCCATATATCTGCGTATATGCAGCCATATATCTGCATATATGCAGCCATATATGCAGCATATATGCAAGCATATATCTGCGCATATATGCTTGCATGTATCTGCATTTCAACTTTAGTACCAAATTAACTGATCACTATAGTATAAAGTCCTTAAAAATTATACCAATTGGTATATAACTGTTATACGAAACCAACTGTTATACCAAACTAATAGTTATATTAACAGACCAAAGTCCCAACTGAACAGTTAATGAAATTTAATACCAAATGAAATACCAAACCAACTGCTATACCATTTCAAACCAACTCAAATATTTGAATTTGAATTTCAAATCAATATTTGAATTTCAAACCAACGCTGAAATACCAACTGAAATTTTATTTTGTTACTGAACTCTGTAAGTTTTAGTGTCTTTTCCTGTGTTCTAATTACAGTCTTTTCTAGACAAGAAAAATGTACCGTTGATTAAATTGATTTATTTTGTTATGTATGACTATTGAATTATTTAGTGTTGGGAATCCAGTTGATCTACGTTGTAATTGTCATTTTCAGGTCCATTTCGAATTCCTTTTATATTCCATTGATTCGGATCGCAGGTAATATTTCTTTTTCCCCCAATTAGTTTCACTTCATATTCTACATGTCTACATATGCCAAATATTTGCTCTGTTATGTTTCATGAAATGATTTTTTTTTACTAAAGTCGTAGTAATTATAGAAACACACTTTAATACGACCAACAATGGAAAACCTTCGTCGTTCCTTTAGTGCCCCCTAATACATGGGATTTGTGTTTTCTTTTGTTTTTGTACAGATAAATAAAAATGTCCAACTTCATTCTCATTGGTTCTTTGTAATTATCAGGTGCGTATAGAGATCACCGTGATGGTTATGTGTAGACATACTTGGGAGAATAAGTGTCACAGAGAAGTTTACGACAAAGCTTAAGGTATGTAAAAAGAATAAGATGGATCTTTTTACGACAAAACTTGCGATTTTTTTCTTCTATATTCTTGGATTTGTCGTTATCCCTTGATAAGGGTGGATAGTTCAATAAACAAAGGAGACTCTGCCCAATTTTTTTAAAACTTTGACACTTTATTTTTTTAAAACAAAGAAAGCGGATCGAGGTTTACATATTGCCTACTTGGATTGGTTTTTCTTTATTTTTCATTTTTACATTTAAGGTTTCATATAGATGATTTCGGGGTTGCTTGGGAACATTGAAATCCAGTAGTTTCAAGATGACACACACAGATCACACTCACACACAAATGTGTTTTTTGAATTAGGTTTTTAATTTTCTTAGTAATTCGGATTGATGTGTATCGCCCCCCGCCCCACCCCACCCCACCCCATATCGTATATAGCTAACGTACAATGTTTTTGGGAACAAACTAATTTTTTTTCTTTTCATTTCAGGTTTTAGTCCAAGACCAATAAAAAATGGACTTAATTTTTATGCTATGGGACTTCTATGGCGTTGCTACGAGACTTTTATTGCGCTACGGGACTTCTATGGGGCTGCTACGGAGATGCCACGGGGCTAATACAGGGCTGCTATGGTAATAGCTACTACAAGGACGCTATGGGGCTGCCACGGAGATGCTACGGGGCTAATACAGGGCTTTTGTTAGGCGAATTTGTTTTTTTTTTTATTATTGTTATCCCTTGAGAAGGGTGGATAGTCCAATAAACAAAGGAGATTCTGCCCAATTTTTTTAAAACTTTGACACTTTGTTTTTTTGAGACACAATGGGATTTTATTTGATGAATATTGTATATTTTATATTATATGTGAATTTGTTTGATGAATTTAAAATTATTTGAATGTTGTTGGACTATTTGTTGTTTGTTAAGCAGGGTGAATAGTTTATAAACAAAGGAGATTATGGCCAATTGTTATAAGTTATTCTTTTTTGGCCGTTTTGTAATTACGTACTTCGAAAATTTTCACCGTTTTGTAATTACGTGCGTTCGAAATTTTCGCCGTGCCTTCAGGCACGGGCATTCCGCTAGTATGTATATATGTGTGTGTGTGTGTGTGTGTGTGTGTGTGTGTGTGTGTGATAGAAATTGGGTTTTTGTTAGTCTTGTTTATATTTTACCAATCATCCATGCATAAAATAATTTAGAGATGAAATATAGCATATTGAGCATAAAAGGAAAGAAAAGATCCATAAAAGGATAGATGAGAAAGGAATTTATGTGGTTGGATCAATATAGTTCCTATATCCACAAGTGTAGTGATTTCAATTCCTTTAGCAGATAGCCTTCATAGGAGACATAATTTTCAAGATCCCTTACTTCACTTAGGTAACATAATAGTATATCTCTCTCTCTTACCTTTCTCGAGGTTATAGAGTTTATATTTATAGGTGGATGGAAGGTGAGTGAATATGGACATGTGTCTTACTTTTATAAATTTTGGTGATATCACGCCTTAAATGTTGAGCGGGGAATAATCATTAGTTAATTATTGCACATTGTACGGGATATCTTCATATCCTTCACATGTTGCACACCCCTCAACATGTTAATTTCATATAGTCACTTGTTTTTTGTATCACGTGGTCGCAGTGTCACTTGACCGAGTTTCCTTCTCTTGTGGACCTATTTCCCTCGGTCTAGCCTCAACGGAGCTCATACAAGGCCAACCTCCAATATCCTTAGCATTTTATAGTGAAATGGTATTTTATCAAGTTGATCTTTAAGAGATGTCTCCTTCTGATTATGCTGAAGGTCACACTATATTTAGGGTACAACAATTTTCCCTAAGACTTTTCTCATGAGGTGTATAGCAATGTTAGTATCTTGAAGGATTATTTCTTCAAGAAATTCACAACATAGCTGAAGTAGGTGAAGTTTTTTATGAAGTTTTTGCTCATCTAGGCCTCCCTGTCTTCTATTAAGGTGATTCAAATGTAGTTGGTCATGCTCATTAAGTATCCTTAACTCTTCCACGTGGCGAGAACCATCTATCATGCCATACCATAATTATGATGCATGATCATCAGTCAGAGTGCGTGCAATTTTGAATAGTTTTCTCATTTACCCAATCCACTAACGTCATAAAGTTGTCAGTTTCATCTTTAAGAGGGTAGTGTGGCTGGGGTCTGGTAAGATACTGAATCGGGTGAGGCGTGACCCACTCCAATGAACTATGCCTTCAAGGTCTTCAAGAACTTCTGGAGCAGCTTATGGTAGAACCTTCTCCTTCTAGTAAAAATGGAACCCAAGCTATAGCTGACTCCCTACAAGAAGATTAACTTCATAATAATAATAGTAACTTTTCTTAAAAGATACTCCATAGAGTGATGGCTGTCAGTGGGGAGTGAAAGAACAAGGCACTCTGCACTAGGGAGAGAGAAGGGAGAGAATACTAGGACGTTCTGGGGTGATTTTGACAGAGTAATGGTGCTATTGAGTTTTTCTATCCTGATTAAGCTTTACCTGGGGTCCTATTTATACTTGGGAAGTAGGGTTGTGTTGGCAGTTTTTGGTGCCAAAAATTGGAGGGTTGGTGAGGGACAAGGTTTAAAATGTACCATTTATTTCTACCTATTCGTAGCATCCTTTCCCCTATAACAGGTGCCACCTAGTGCAAATAAAGTCAAAAAGAAAATATGTCTCCTAATGGAGTCAAAATATCTGATTTGGTAAATATCTTTTAAAAAGGTAACTTGTGATACAAACTTTATAAGTTTGAGAGGTGGACTTAAGGGACACCTCCTATAAAATCTTTATGAACTTGAGGGTGGTCTCAAAGACTACCTCCTCTAAAATCTTTTAAAACTTGAGTGGGCCTTGAGGACCCCTTTTTATGTAGAATTATTTTCTAAACCATTAATTTTTTATGAGCAACCCTTTGGCTACTCAACCTGTTGTGTCTAACTGTGAGGTGTGTGAGGGTTGGGTGACCCTAGGGTCTTTCTACTTGTATTCTCTCAATGTTAAAGTAATAAGTGGTTGATATTGCTAAATAAACCTTGGTCCTCAACCGCAAAGCCAAAAATCCCAAGAGATCCCAATTAGACTATTTGATCCCTGCTTGCTCAACTAGGCTACATGTACAAGAAAATGAATATTAGTATTTTCAATATTTAAAGAATAATCCTTCATGATGAGGGGTTTCTCTTGGAAGCCCCTTCCTCATCCTGGCCTATTTTATGGAAGCTGGTGAACCGTGAGGGTTTCACATTCAATATTTTCTAGAAGTTGAGGGGGAGAACCTTGAGGGTTCCTCACCCAATATTTTGTGGAAGGTGAGGGACCTTGAGGGTCCTACATTTAATATTTTCAGGGAGCCGATGGGGAGAACTTTCAGGGTTCCTCCCTTAATATTGTCTCGAAGCTGGGGGACCTTGAGGGTTTCGCGTTTAATATTTTATGTAAGTTGAGGCAGAGAACCTTAAGGGTTCCGTGTCCTATATTTTCTAGAAGGTGAGGGACCTTGAGGGTTCCGCATCCAATATTTTCTTGAAGCTACGGGGAAGAACCTTGAGGATTCCATGTTCCTTATTTTCTGGAAGATGGGGGACCTTTAGGGTTACGCTTCCAATATTTTTTCAAAGCCACGGGACCTTGAGGATTCCGCATTCAATACTTTTTGGAATTTGAGGAACCTTGAGGGTTCCGTGTCCCATATTTTCTGGAAGACGAGGGAGATAGCCTCGAGGGTTCTACGTCCAATATTTTTTTGAAGCTGAGGGACCTTGAGCGTTCCGCATCCCATATTTTCTGGAAGCTGAGGTACCTTGAGGGTTCCACGTACCATATTTTCTGGAAGCTGAAGGACCTTGAGGCTTCTGTGTCCCATATTTTCTGGAAGATGGAGGGGTCTGGAGTGATCATCACCCCCAAAACATAGTGTACAAGCTTGAAACACCCTTCTACATTAGTCCCTCGTGTAAAGTTTTTTGTGTCGGGGAGACCAAAAGACTTTATATGATATAAATTTCATTTTCATTTTTTAGAGGGTCCCTCAACATTACCCTTATGATCATTAAATATATTATCCTTTCGTTATAGGTTTTGGGTTCTCGAGAAGCCCCGCGTCAGTGTTGGAACTAACATGTCATCATTTAGGAAAAAATATGATAGCCTTTTGGCATTCCTGCAAGTTTTCCTATATTTATGTAAAAGCTAAAGTCCTCCCATTTTTTAGAACAAATGCTTTCACCTTACCACATTCTCAAAATAATCACAAAGATTAGATTTCTAGTGAGAGGAATTTCAAAGACTCCATAACTCTTTTTTTAAGCTTCTTCAAAATACCATTAATGGCTTCACCATCATTCAATGCATCTTCAGTTACTACTACCACTGTTATCACTGTCATGATTGGCTCATTACCCATCCATAATTCTGTATCAACGGTGGTGGCCATTAGTACAACTATCATAACCACCACTTCAGGTGGTTCTATTACATCTATTTCTGATGACCTATTTTTGGCTGACGCCATCGCTATGGACCATCTGCGATCGACAATTTTTTTATTTGACTAGGTATTTTATTAATTTAATTTAGTGGAAACATCTGACGGGTTAGATTCGGGGACGAGGACCCTTGTGGATTCCTCTCCGCTTCTTGAGATGGGGGAGGGGTCATCTCATAAAGGCCCCTCGTCATGATCTGATTTCATCGGAGATTCCTCGTTGGATGTTCTGACAGCTCTGGGTTCCTCGATGGCGAGCTTGAACGTGAGGAGTTATTCACCACTACTTGAGATGGGGGGTCCTCTCGCAGAGGCCTCTTGTACGGACCATATTTCTTCGGAGGTTCCTCATTAGAGGCCTTTATGATCGAGGGTTCCTTGATCGTTAGTTTGGAATTGGAAGTTTTCACAACCTCGGGTCCCTCGTCTGAGGCTTTGCATTTGAGGGGTATCTCGTCTGCCATTTTGACCAAAAGGGGTTCCTTACCTGATGTCGCGACCACGAGGGGTTCCTCAACCACCAAGGGTTCCTTGCCTACCCCTTCGGGTTCCTCATTTTTTAGGCTGGATGAAAAGAGTTCCTCATGACCACCATTAGTCGAGGTGGGTTCCTTATCTGAAGCGCTTGTGGTGGCGGGTTCCTCGTTTTTAAGGCTTTTTGGATCAGAGGTTTTGGTGACAACGGGTTCCTCGACTGCCAGTTTAATTTTCAGGGGTTTGTCGTAGGGGGTCCTCGCGCCCTCAGGTTCCTCATTAATTATTTTAGCTGTAATTGGTTTCTCGCATCCACCGTTGACTGGAGAGGGTTTCTCTTAATTTAGTTCTTCACAGTTGGGTTCCTCGCTTAGGGTTACATGTAGTGAGGGTTTCTCGCGCGGGCTTTCTGCAATTGTGGGTTCCTCACTTTAACTAGTGGCTATCGGTAGTTCTTCTACCACTTCATCTTCTTCTCATTCTTGGGAAGATTATATGTGCACTCATTAGGGGAGGGATTTTGGCCTCTATTTCCGTGCTACCTTCTTTGGACTAAATGATGATTTCATGGGTTCTCTTGCTCAATTTGAGGAGAAGTTCGTAGGCAATGTTATCGAGCGACCTCATATGGGGTTAGGCGAGTCTTCTAATTCTCCTATTATTATTATTAAGTCCATTCTCAGAGTTAGAATTTATCATGGTGACTTCCCATATTCCAACATTGAAATCAAGGTTGCGGGGGGTGCCCCAAAGGAGTGGATTGGATGGGTTAATCATATTCTAGTTATTCCTTTTATAAGGCTATCCTTGCGGGACTTAGTCTTCATATTTCCATTGACAGTTTGAAGTCTTGTATCGTGGCTAAAGATAACTCTCCCCTCAATCTTTTACTATCTTGGTGAAGTAGGGAATGTCACACTTTTGTGACTGGCTGGGCCGAGTTTAGCGTTACTATGGAGGATGTTTGCGAGTTGTACTCCCTACCTTTCTTTGTTAGAGCAGAGGTCCAAGAGTCTATTGAAAACATGTATAGATCGAATCATAAAATAAATTACACATGGTGTATCTACATAGGATATTCAAGATCTAATACCTTTGTGGTTCCTTCTGACTTGAACCGTAGAGATTTGATATCTTTTATATTACACCGACCCTTGTCAAAAATTTAACAGTGTGTCAGCCACAAAAATGAAATGATTTTTTTCAAAAATCATAATAGCCTTAAATAATGATCTTTCACGATTTCTTATATCTTTCGACCTCTGAAACCCGTTTAAAAAATTTCATCTCCATCCGATCAACGGTTGTCAAGTTATGTCTTTAACAAGTAGATACCGTGACGTGTCGCACATCTGTCAGGATAGCTAAAATTTTGTACAGATGCGTGAGGCAGGCGGATCAAACGATCTCTAAATGACTTGAAATTTCTTGTGCCTCTTTCTCTATATATCAGGAACTCGTGATTCTAATTTCAGAATTTTTGGATTCTCCGATTGCCCGTAACAAATATTATAATATAAGAGCTTTGAAACAGACCTCGAGATCTTACAATATAAGAGCTTTGAAAAAACTTCACATGGAAAACCATCTTGACATATGTGCATCTATATCTTATAAATAACCATCATGAATTTTATCACGTGTGAAAGAAACCAAATTCTTCTTTATTTGACACACCGTTACTGAAAGTAACTAGCATAATATTCAAGGAAATAATTCGAACTAATGATCTGTAATTCTTAAAATCCCAAATAGGTAGTTCTAGAATTACATCAATCACAATAAATTGATTCTAATATTTCTGTAGCTATAATACCTCCCGATTATTTTTCATCTAAACCATATTCATTAACTAGTAGCCCCTCCACTTCCGATGAATGTAAGAATCCACCTTCCACCAGTTTAGAATTCATTTAGAAAAAATGACCTGAGTATTTGGAGCTATAGATATATTATGTTTTTAGAGAATAATCTTATCCATTGAGTGATAAATCATGAATATTATTCAAAAAGTACAGTGTAAAAATTATGAGATTTGTTTTATAATGATTATACACTTTAGTACCAAAGATGAATACATTATTTATTACCATTAACAACACACATGTGTTATTAAAATAAAACAAATATCCTTTCATAAAAAAATGGAAGTTAAACTAAAGTTCCTTCTATTCGTATATACTTATAAGCAATCATTTAAAATTAATCTCTAATTATCAAAACTGAGACTCACATCTCCCACTGTAATTATAAATTCCCAATAGTAGACAAATTCACCTATCCCTAGTTGACTTGTTTCCTGGAACAAATGATTAATGGCTCATGTTTCTACAATCCTGGTTATCGTAGAACAAACCATTAAACATTATTCAATTTTTTTTTTTTTTGCAAATAAAATGTATCTACCTTGTTCTTTTAAAGAAGATAAGCTTATTAACTCTTAATAGTATTTTGACCGCTCTTAGTGAATTCACTTGTGATTACGCAATTCGCGAGTTATCTTCGAAACCTAGCCACTTCCCGAATTTTGACTTAAGAGTTTCTGATTTAACTTTAAGCGTCTATCAACTTTTCGGCTGAGAATTGAAGTTATTTCAGTAACTTCAATACTTATATGATATCACGTTAAAATCTTTTATTGATGAGGATATCGACATGGATTTCCCCGTCTATTTCACCTCTTTAGATTCCTAGTTCCTGCAGATGAGAAATCACCATCAAAACATAATCTTATAACTAACGTTATATCAATCATACTAATATTTCTTTAAAGTCATTCACAGCAACCTGCCTAACTATATGCCCTAATTATCAAACATTAGATGTGAGATAATCATCACATTATAGGCACTAGACACTGATTAATGTCACAATATATCTAACTTAATGATCATGTCATATTGTGTCATACCATTAATCTTTTCCACTTATATTCCATATTTCCTTCAAGAATTCTTATGGTGTGACTATTCAAGACAACACTGAGAAAATACATCTATGCATTTCTCTATCATCAACACTATGTCCAATTTAAATTCAGTCCTTTTAATTATTAACATAAGGTATATAAAACTTAGTATGAAATACGTGAATATTGGAGTGACCATTCAAAACTAGAGAATCACATAACAAAGAACATATTATGACAAATAATTGACTTTGAATTCAATTTAAATTTGGTTCCCTCTACCATTTTAAAACAATTTGTCAGCATCCCAATTCCTATTTGAATAACATTTCTCTTTGGAGAACCTACTATACATAATTACATTAGGCAGGCCAATTCCATTAATTTTACCATATAAGCAAAGACTATGACAAATAAAATTAATAGCTGACACTTCGGTCCCATAAAATAATAAGATTCATCTTTAGAGAACCTACTATAATTTTGTGTCTAACTGTATACCACCAACTAATTTTAGACTACTCCATATCACATAAACTCCACCTTTGGGGGCCGCCTATATGAATATTAGCCTAAAATTACCCCTAAGGAAATTTGCATTGGTTACCCCAATAATTAGTATTCCTCTTTGGAGGACCTAACCGTCATTGAAAACCAACAAACCATTAGTGGAGGCCATGGGATTTGTTTATGACCAAATCCCTCTCCCACTTAGTAATTTAAAATTTTTGTTAGGGTTATGAAAAGAGATCTTTAATTTAAATATTTTTAAAAAATACAAGGTAAAAGACGCATGTCTAAATTTACGATTGCCCAAATTTTCGCGCGTCCAAAACGTGTGTAATAAATATAAATTCTAAATTCCATTATATTCACAAAATAAATCCGAAAAATTAATTTATATTTTCTAATTACACATTATAAAAGCCATAATTTAAAAAATTTAAATTAAATATATAACCATTGAGACTATTCAGTTTTAAATTGTTCAATTATAAAATGTGATTCTCCAATTTATTTATTCAAATTAAATTAATAAAGTTATTTTAAATTAAAATAATTCTGAAAATTAAATTTAATTTGAGTAATAAATAAAATCCATTAAATTTAATGAATTTAAAATGAACCACTAAAATTTTATTTTCCAAGAAAATCGTGATCAGCCAGCTCTGTATTCCATGTTGTCCATAATTCTAAGGGTCGTTAACACATATTAATATCCAACAATTAAAACATGAATAATATTGGCATAAGTCAACATGAATAAAAAAATTGATCTACATAAGGATTCCCGACTATTATGGTCAGCATGCAATTATGTTGAGAACTCGACAGTCATCCTTCAATCCAACAGTTATCCTTGAACCCAATAGTCTTGAACCCAAGAGTCATCCTTGAACTCAACAGTCATCCTTCATCCCAAGAGTCATGAACCCAAGAGTCATCCTTAAAATCAATAGTTATCCTTCAACCCAAGAGTCATGAACCCAAGAGTCACGATCAAAATAGTAACAAATTATATATGTCCTATGCCTTGATTAAGGAGTTTACATTCTACAAAAATATTACATTAATCCAGAATAAAAAAAAAACACGAATAGACCATCGTAGGATCCAATCACATAAAATAAAAATATAAATACGTGACCATAATAGTGGAGTTAGATCACTACAAAACAAAATTTAGTATGTATCTAAATTATACCCAACATTCATGCACATATTCGATTATTTTATTTTATTTCGACAACATGGTTGAATTCAACCTATACGCGGTATCAACATGGTTCTGATACCAATTGTTGGAGAGAAAGTCCAAGAGTCTATTGAAAATGTGTATAGATAAAATCATAAAATAAATTACACATTATGTATCTACATAGAATATTCAAGATCTCATACCTTTATGGGTCCTTCTGGATTGAACCGTAGAGATTTGATCTCTTTTATGTTACACCGACCCTTGTCGCAAATTTAACGGTGTGTCAGCCACAAAAACGAAATGATTTTTTTCAAAAATCATAACAGCCTCAAAAAAAGATCTTCCCCCATTTATCTCTAGAACCCATAGAAAAATTTTCAGCCCCATCCGATCAACGGTTGTCCATTTATGGCTCTAATAAGTAGATACCATGACGTGTCGCACATCTGTCTGGATCGCTGAAGTTTCATACAAATATGTGAGGCAGGCAGAACAAACGATCTCTAAATGACTTGAAATTTCTTGTGCCTCTTTCACTATATGTTAAGAACCAGTGATTCTAATTTCAGACTTTTTAGACTCTCCAATTCCCCGTAGCATATTTTATATTATAAGAGCTTTGAAAGAGACCTCTAGATCTTCCATGCTATTCCTTTAAGCCAATACATGTCATTGGTGTGTGGTCACCAATGATAACGACCCTAATACTATTTTTTAGGTATTTTTCATGATCTATATTGATCCCTCCTTATTAGGAGACAAGGGTTTGCTTATATAGGCTAGGACGGGAACCCCCAGGAGAAATTGAAGACTACCTCCGTACAGAATTTAGGAATTCTAATTAAATTCTATAATTAATTCGATAATTCAATAAATTATTATTCATTCCACTAAAGACTAATAATTGCACTCTAGTCTACTATCTCAAAATTATAATTTCGAGCTCCACGTTATTAAATGCCTAATAATCTCCCCACGTTAAGATTACAGATACATGTCAATTAAATTAAATTACTGACAACTATATTTAATCGACCTCTTATAAATTCCTTGAAATCGTTCACTTAACTTATTTGATATGTCGGATAATTAAATCCACCGGCCGGGTTTGACATCATTAAAACTTATAAGCTACATCAAGAGGGTATCATCAATCTCTTTACTGAGACGTGGATTCCATTCATAATTAACTTTCACCATGCACTAATCGACATTACCCCATCTACCAAGCTTATTTATCCATAAATGAATCTCACCCAATAGGTCAAAGTAACGAACAATTGATGCACATGTACATCAATTATGTTTGAGTTAAGAGCTTAAGCACTCATAACAACCATAATATGTTCATTGTCTTACATAGTCAGTATAAAAACAATTATCTCTAATTTCTCCCGTTCAATACACACAAAGTGTACTAGCACACTAAGTCGAAACTATACCATTTTCCGTAATCAAGATAAACCTGCTAAAATAGTGTGCAACAATCCCATTTATGGTGTGTCCATCCCATCTAAGATTGTGAACCAGACTTATATTTTACAAGGACCGATGATTTTATTTTCTGTATATAAGTCGAACTCTACACACCAAATCATCTAGTGTGTAGAATAAAAGACACATATGCATAAATATATAAGATAATATGATGCAATAATTATTTATGAAGATTCTCATTAAATAGATGTACTAAAATTCACTAGTGAACCATGACTTTTAGTATACAACCCCAATATTCTTTGGGGAGCATGTTTTCAGTGATGGCTATGAGGACCCTCTTGAGAAGGAGATGGTGGAGGAGTTGCATTCCACACTTGATAAGTGTTGGAAATATGCGTCTATAAATTTAACTGGCCTTACCAAACACTACCGGTTTAGATATTGTGAGCAGCCGCTAAAAGTGGAGACTTATAGCAGAACTCTCAGAAGTCAAGAAGGTCCCAAACTTCACTATTCCTTACACTTAGCTTCTTTTCTTGTACCTTTTATGAGCTGGTTCTTATTCCTAGGTAAACTCAAAGTCTTTCCTCATGAGCTCATTTTTAGATTTATTATAAGGCTATCGTGGGGGAGGTACGTACCCATCACCTCTTTAGCTCTTGGTTATATTTATTTCTGGTTGGATCATGCCCATATAGATATTGAGAGGTCTTGTGGTTGCTTGATGCCGCTAAATTTTCCAATTCTCTTCTCCAGATGACATTTTTGTTTGATCATTTTCCCCATTTTGATCTTGAGTCGTAGGCCTTCTATAGTAATGTTGCTTGACTTCTGAGGTGGCATAGTGAAGCCCCTAAGAATCCCTAGGTCATTTGATTGATGATATTGAGGAGTTATGATTTTTTCTTTATAGCAAACATATTGGTGGTGTGTTCAGCTGGATTTCTTTCCCCAGTGATGGTGGCACCTTTTATTGCCCTGCTAATGCTTACTCTGTTTCTACCGGCCCCCATATGAACATGGTGGCAATGATACTACCAGGTATTCTTCCTTCTTTGACGAATCCGAATTGAGGTGCTATCTTCTATTATATTGAGAGAGTGAGGAGGCAGATAGGTTATGACCAAGCTGTTCGCACCCCTTCCTACCCTTCGAGCAGGAACCCTTTGGAGTTACATTTGGAGGTATGGAAGAACTTTACCTTTCAGGGAATGTTTCGTATGGTGTGTCACTTGGGAGGACTGTATGTACCTCCTATGACACCCCACCTAATAAAATACCAGGTGATCAGTCGTATATCAAATTAAAACTTACTAACCACCTAGTATTCCAAAACCTTTTTAAAACTAACTAACCACCTAGTATTCAAAAACCTAATAAAATACCCAGAATCCCAGTTAGTTCATTCTTAGTATCACTATCAAAAACCTTTTTAAAACTTACTAACCACCTAGTATTCCAAAAATTCGGTGCCAAATTTTAACTTTTTATTTAATTAAGACAATAACATGCTGAAAGACATTTAGACCATTGACAACAACTAAATCAAATCAACAGAATAAATAATTAAACTACTTGTGGAATAAACCATCTGCCACCAAAGTAAATAGTCCAATAATAATCATCTAACAACTGAATAAATAAATCTAAAAACTGTACTAAAAAGTCTGGGGGACAAGCCCTAAGTAAAGATAAAACTGATAGATGATTCCTACTCTAGGAAAGAATGAACGATGCATCTAATCTAAGCTCCTGCTAGCATCCACATGTGCCGCAGCTAGGTGTCCCTAAAATAGAAGATCAAGTCTGGCGTCCCTGTGGCTGGACAACTAAAAGGTTTTGAAAATAGTTTTATAGCAAGAGTTAGAACCCAAAACATTTTGAAAATATTTAGCAAGTGAATTAACTGCAATAATTAAAAATGTATGAATGCGCTTCATATTTAAGTTAGTGTCATATACTCTTGAGGACATACTCACCCTTCCACTAATGTCACACCTGACGGTTACCTTAAACCCACGTAGTTTTACTACCCCATCCAACTAGTCCGAGTATAACCCTCCCTTTCATTCCTACTCTAAACCGAGCATTATTATTCATGGGTTATAAGTTATCTCTCAAATTGACTTAATTAATTCCTTTTAAATAATATCATATAATCGTGACACAAGTTATATAAAGTAAATACATCCACACTGTATTATTACCCGCATATAATATTTAATACCATTATATACATATCTTTACTAAAACATCCACACATATATCATCTGTATCTCCATCCTTCTGAATATACTCTCGTCAAATGATTTCCTCTAAAGTACTATCATACTAGGTATTCTCACTTAACTTAGTTACCCAAGTCGGAAGCGCTCACCCACTTGGCCTAAAATATCAATGTAGTGGAGGCAGTCATATTCCTCCCCTGAAAGTGAGATAAGCCCCTCACCCATATACCAGACGCTATGACCGGGGGATATACTCGCCCTACTCCTGGAGCTAAGGGATTCACCCATATCGCGCAACCTCCATTGATAGCACTAGAGTATATAAATTAAATAAATATCTTATATTTAATAGCACACACAACACACAACACACACACACACACACAGAGAGAGAGAGACACACAGACACACAGACACATACACACACACACACACACACACACACACACACATATATATATATATACTATCACCACACCATATATATATTATAAACCCCGACTTTACCGTGTACTAAAATACGTAACACTAACCTATATATACCCGAGTCCATGGTCCGACTCTAATTTAATTACCAAGTTTCACTATAATTAATTCATTTAAAGTAGCATCGCTCAACTACAATACCCAGACATTTTCCCTCAGCCCGAAATTTAACCCTTTAGAATTTATTTCACCAAATTTTGTTAATAAGCTTGACACTCTAATTAAATTTAATATTCCTTAATAATCATCCCATAATAGTCCAAGTATTAAATTCTATTCAATTTCTATCAATTAAATTCCTCCTTAAGATACCAACCCGTATGCTAAATTCATCTGAAATTCCCATTCGAATACGTTCATATATTTTCGTGTGTCATTCATTCTAAATATTCCTAAATTCATACCCCGGATTCATCCCTATCTAATCCAAGGACAAAATAATGTTCCTCAGTATTTTTTCAAAGTCCTTCACTCATCTACGGTCATCTCCAAATAACCCCAATTTATTTCTTCCTAAACTTGTTGATCTCGCGTACCCTTTCGTTAAAAAATCATTATAAACATTAGACACGGGTTCATACAAGTAGAAATCAGATGGCCAATAGACACGGGTTCATACAACAATTCTATTTCCATGATTTCATTACCATATATAAACATTAATTAAGTATTAAATCCACATAATTTTCCTAATTCATTAAAAACCCATTTTCATGTAAATCCCACACCCAAAAACGAATTTCTATTTACACCTCCCATAATATGAATTGGTTATCATCTTTTTAAGAATCACAATAGTTAATTACTTGCCTCTAATTGTTCGTAGAGTTTGATCCGTTGGTGTAGAGAAAGGGTTGATGAATAACACCTAATTTGTCCCTCGATTTGTCTCCAAAAGATCCCCAATTTGTTCTCCACTTGCTTCCTTTGCTTTTCTCTCAAGCCCTTATGTTTAGAATTTGTTAACTGTCATTCAACACTCCCTCAATTAGGTTTAAAACCCCAATCATGTTTTTAGTCATATTGGCCTAATTAAAATGGCTCAAATCCACCGTGTGGGCCCAACTACGTTCAAAATACCCCAAGAGTCGATTACTACTCATGGTTACTCTTTTCTGACTATCTCAACCCATTTGGGCTCAACCGTGCACTCAGAATTGTCATCCGAAATACTTTATAACATTTCCAAATTTCGACCTAAAAAATACGACACATAATAATTTGAACAATTAAACTTAGAGTCGCTAAAAGTTAGAATAATTCTTCCCACTCCTAAAATTTCTTCAAATCATAATTTTCTCCAATTTAAATAATTTTATTTCTCCTAAAAATAATTAAATACCAAATCATCAAAATTATGGGGTGTTACATACTCCCTCCCTTACAAAGGAATTTCATCCTCGAAATTAAGATAAGCCTAGTGCTCCCAGCTTCGAATATCACTCTCTAGTCCAGTGCCTCTAATATCGCTACATCTATCTCTCTCGCTTCTTATTTTGAGTTACATAAATATGCTTTTTAATTAGCCAGGGCGCCCATACACCCTGTACCCGTGCTTAACAGCATGAAAGTTACCCTAATTAACTAGGGTTCCCATACCCCTTGCCCCCGTACTTAACCGCAAGAAAGTTACCCAACTATGCTAGTTGTAACCCGTAATATAACTTCGAACCCGTACTCATATCACATATATGAATAATAGCCGGGGTACCCAACCCATGTACTAACGTCCAAACATCTCCCCCACCTAACGTTGCACTAAGTTTCATATGTGGGATATCTCGCAAAGAGAAATCCAAATAAGGAACCCCCCGATACTCTACTACCTAACATTGTCGATCGTTGAGATCTGTTAGACCCTCAGTCCATAGCACGTACCCTCAAATACTTTTCTCTTAACACAAAAGCATACCCACCTACTCTTGTGCTAAAAAAGACAACATGGAATACTGCACCCTTATTATCATTAGATCTTGCATAAAATAAACCCTGAGCTATCTCTCCCTGCTCGAAAATAAGTCTAACCACCCTGATTCACTTTAGTAGACACCCCTACTTATCGAAATAACATATGATAACGCAAGACCTCATTATGTGTCTATCTCACCACACATTACAACATGTATACACACAGATATATAGGCTAGATTCCCTCTAATGTGACACCTAGTAATAGTCATTCATACCCTGGTGTCGCGAACACCAAAACTTACCCTCACTATCCCCAATAGTTCAAATCCATCGCTAACCAACCGATATTTGGAAAAATCATCTACCCTACTCCCATAATTCTCGGAAATAGTGACCCCTCATACAATTAAAACCTTCTCTCTGTGTATACTGCCACTCTCTTGTGGTTAACACAAAATAAATCCACTACCCCACATAAATATGTATACATAATATTGTTTCTATAGCCAGCACACCCATGAAATTTGACTTACCTGCGAACTCTAGTGAAAATAATTTTTATATTGTGACACCCTCACTGTCACTCAAAACATACTCTATGCTGATAGAATAAAAAGATAATTACCTCCATACTCTAGCAGCAATGGCTGATTGTCGGGTTCTTAAGTGGCTTCCCCCTTTGCGAACGCACCCATGACTTGCTATAGTGGCTGTACATCCAGAACCTCATCTTGTAGTTGAACCCTGCCACGCTTAGGACAATCTCTCTTAATATATCCCGCTTCCCCACAAATGAAACACCTCCTAATAAACTCACCCTACCACCGATACCTTCCTTGCTGGCCTTGTCGGAAATCCTGGCCATCCTGTCGATAGCGCCCAGATCTAAATGGCTTGGCCTAATTCCGCTATTGGAAATCCTTCCCCTGATGCCCCCTGTCAACTATTGGGATACCCCATTGGTATTGTTCCCTCCTACTTATTCCGACCGGGTGGGTTCCAATACCCTCCTTCTTCCTTTCATATGGAAGCGATGTTCCTGACAGTGTAGGAGTGCTGAATTAATGACGTTTGTATAAGCTACTAATGCGGGATTACCAATCAAATGTTGTTTGATCCTCCAGACTGACCCATCCATGAACCTCTACTTCTTTCTTTCTTCATTGCTTACTTCATTCGGTATAAAAATTTCCAAACGAGTGAACTCTTCCTTGTAATCGGCCACTAAACGGTCCCCCTGCATCACCTCACTGAATTTTCTCCTCATTTCGGCCTCAACTGCTGTCAGGAAATATTAGCAGTCGAACGAAACCCTAAACTTTGCAATAGTTAATGTATCCCTTTCCTCAATGGTGGGAATCAACTCCCACAAGTGTATCCCTGCTCCCACTAACCTAAAAGTGGATAGGATTTTCTTCTGCACTTCATTGCAATTAACCATCCGTAGGTGATGATGAATATCCCCCTTCCACGGACACGCTAGTACCACATCTGACCCCCTTGAAACTTTGGTGGATGGCTTTTTTGAAAGACCTCTCATACTTGTTGCCACTCCGACAGCCTCGGGTGGGCCTAAACATCTGGTACTACTAATGCTTGTGGCTGATCTCGTGGAAAGTACCTTTCCATTGCGATCATCATCTCTTGAACTACTTGTGCCACTAATTCAGTCACCTGTGCAACCGAAATAATCTCTCGCAGTTGCAGCGGGAACTGAATAGGCATATATTCTTCCAAATTTATCCCTTTAATTTAGTTACTTTTAGCACCTCGAACAACGTAATATATTGGATTTTATCCCATAATCTTGCCACTAAATTATCCTAACGAGTACAACGAGTTTCTAGTATTTCATACTAATTTTGCAGGTACTTGATGTCAAAAACAAAATAAAGAAATCAGAAGAATCAAGAAAGAAAAGAAGGAAAAGTCAAAAGGGAAAAAGTGTAATTTTTACTCAGAATTCGGATGAGGCATCTAAGAAAAGTTGAAGAGACTTCGATTACGAGCACATAGGAAGAAAATTCACATCAATCGGAGTTTCGGTGTAAAATTTAGGAGCAGTCAAAGTTGGAGAAAAAAGTGAAAGAGGCAGACCGATCCGCCCCAGGCCGGATCAGTCCGCAGTGCAACATTCCAGAGGACCCCGGATCGAAAGAAAACTGAAGAGGGAAGAAAAATAAAAGAATCGGTCTGCCCCAGACCGATCTGCCAGAAAAATAAAAGAACCGATCCATGTGGAAGGCAGACCGATCCGCATAAGGCCCGGACTAGTCCGGCTGTTGAATTTTTATTTTATTATCTTTTTCTATTTTGAGAGTCCTAGTGCAGCTGAAAGCCCTGAAATTTTTAGGTTATATAAACCCAAGTTTTTATCATTTTTAGTAGGGAGAATTAACTGAATTTTCCATTCTTTTCCAGAAAACCCTAGTTGTGAAGTTAGGTTACAATTTAAATTCCAAAGTTCAAGATTATTCAGAGTTCTGTGATTACCAGTATTTTTCATTGCAGCTTTTACTGCTTTGGTATGATTAGGAGTTAATTTCTTCAGTTCAATTCCTTTCTACATCATTCTACAAATTTTCGTTAGTTCAATCATGGTTTTCTGCAATTCAAAGATTGTTTTCATTAGTTTCAGCATGTTAGGCTAGATTTTCTAAGGCCGGGATACATGAACCCAGCCTGAGGTGCTAGTTACATGTGTATAAAATTAATCCTCTAAATTTAGTGATTTACTACGATCGTATTGCGTAGGAACACAACAATTGTAGATCTTTGGATCTCGTTTGCTTCCGGGTAACGAGGATGCTTTAGAATGCAATTCGAGTGTAACTATCGCAATACCGATTTACTCGTCGTCTGATTAAGTATGGTATGGGATTGAACCTCATATAGATAATGATTGGGAGTACTAAATTTCGGGTCTAATTAATCATTCAAATTTACGATTAGTATTATAGCTGCACTACACTAGGGTTGGGGGATTGTATTCCCGTCCTGTTTTTCTCATCATATAGTTTAAAGTTTTAGATCAGTCTTCATCAGTATTTTAGGTAATTTAGAATAATTGCACTTTTCATAATTTCAGAATTGCATCTAGTGTAGTTATTCCACAAAACAAATCATTTTTCCTTTTTGTTTAGAGTCCGAGTTAGGATTCTTTCATCTGTCAAACGTTGTTACGACACTGTCGTCCTATTTCCCTGAGGATCGATACTCGACTTATCGGATTATTACTTGAGCGATAGGCTTGCACTTGATCCTGGAGAGTACGCACTTCTAAGATACATTCTTAGTCGCGTCAAGTTTTTGGCACCGTTGTCGGGGACTTAGGTATACTTAGGATTAGATCGAGTCAATCTAAAACTTTGAACAAAAAATTTCAAAACTCAAAAAACATAAAAAAAAAAAAATTCAAAAAGTGCAAAAAGATTCATCACCATCTCTCATAATCTATTAATGCGAAATTCTGAACTCACTCCCACACCCCATAATACTCCAACCAGTCTTCACGAAAATCCAATAGTTGATTACGACCTCGATAGCCCCCACACTCCTAACACCCCATAGTTCTGGATTCCACCTCCCACACTGTCACACTCAATCTCCAATTACACTCCGTTTTCCTTCTTAGGACACACCTCCAAGCACACTTCGAGCACATCAAGTGAGGACACCGAGTCGTTAAGGGAGAGAGAGATGTCACAACACTATAGTACTACCGCCGGTGAGGAAGATGCCCCATACCGCCCGCTGAGAGAAATCTTATATCCCGAGCTCACTGTCACTCCGTGATGCATTATACTCCCCTGTAACGCCGAGAAATTTCGTTTCAAAAATTGGATGATCCAGATGTTACCCCATTACCATGGTATGGATTCTGAAAAGCAATATCTCCATATCAGGTAATTTGAGGATGTGTGTGATACTCTCAATGATCAAACTTGCACACAAGAGGTGATCTGCCTCAAACTCTTCCCCTTCTCGCTAAAAGATAAAGCTAAGACCTGGCTATGGTCTTTACCTCCAAGCTCGATCCCATCTTGGAACGAGTTACAATCTAGATTTCTCAAGAAATTCTTCCCACCACATCGAACAATCTCCATAAAGGCTCAAATTTAAGCATTCAGACAATCTAAAAATGAGCAATTTCATCGATATTACGAGCGTTTCAATGAGTTAGTTACATCATGCCGTCATCATGAATTTGATTCAGCGCAACTCATTTATTTCCTCTATAATGGGATGAACCTTAATTCCAAGCAACTCGTTGAAACCATGGGTAGTGGTCCGTTTATCGAACTAGATGACCACGATGCTGAGCTGCACCTGAGGTATGTTGCCGAGACTACCCAATCCTGGGATACTTCTGATCCTAATGCTCAAAATTGAAATTGCCAAGTGACCACCACCCCATCGGCGTCCGACTTATTTCACATAGATAAGAATTCTATGATGGATAGTCGATTAGATACACTTGAGAACGGATTTCGAGACATATGCGAGGTATATAGAAGAGGACTAAATAGATCCATACCAAAACCCATCAAGAAGGTGTGTGCAATCTGTGAGGCGGGTTATTTAACTGAGGAATGACCGACTATACCCACCTACAAAGTGATGCTTCAAGAGCAAGTTAGTGGTACAGGAGGATTTAAGGGTAATTTCGATGCACCACACGAGAATTCTTACAACCCTTCATGGAAAAACCATCCTAGGTTTAGCTTTGGTCAACAGCATGCTGCGATGAATCCTACTTCACATGTTGCCCCTCCTTGGCCAGAACACTTTCAACAAGTTCCACACATGCAAGGACATGTGCAAGCACAACCACCTCAAAGAGCATATATCCCTCCACCGCGGAGAACTCTCAAGGATACTATGAATCAATTTATCAATAGCCAGACTGTAACTAATGCTAGATACGATCCCCTGATCAGCTACATAAATGCAAATCTGTCAAAAATACAATCCTCGTTGAGTGTCCAAGAGAAGGGCAAGTTTCCTCCCCAGGGCCAAAGAACCAACAAAGGTCAAACTAGTGTTAGCTCCACCTCTACTATTCATCAGGAGCAGTGTCAAGCTATGACCACTTTTCGTAGTGGGAGAGTCATTAATTTATCACCTCCCCCACACGACACAACGAAAGACAAGGAGATTTCGCCCGGCACGAAAGAGGTCGAAGATGTCCCCTTAAGCGAGAGTGATAAAGAAGACACTAGAGAACCCGAGGTAGTAGTGGAACCGCCCTCCGCGGCACCGTTCCCTCAAAGGTTGGTTCCTTCCGATAAAGGAAACCCACGTGATTAAGTTCTAGATCTGCTAAAGTAAGTAAAGCTGAATTTACCAAAGACTTGTTGACAGTAAAAAGAAAGATGAAGGTAAAGAAAAATGTATTTCTAGCATAGAACGTGAGCTCCATTCTACTTAACAGTCTCCCGCCTAAATTTTAAGATCCCGGTGCATTCACCATTTCCTGCATCATTGGAGAAAATAAAATCGAAAAAGCCTTACTTGATGTGGGGGCAAGTGTAAATATCCTCCCTTATTACATTTATAGGTAACTTGATTTGGGCAATCTCAAGCCCACAAGAATCACTCTCCAATTAGCAGATCGAACTGTGAAGATCCCACGAGGTGTAGTTAAGGACGTGATCATCCAAGTTGAGACTTTTTTCTTCCCAAAAGATTTTGTCATTTGGGACACGGAGCCTTCCTTCGCCTCAAACAATCATGTTCCCATCATTATCGGGTGCCCATTTTTTGCTACAGATAACGCTATTATCAACACTAGGAATGGGCAGATGCAACTCACGTTTGGGAACGTGACTTTAGAGACCAACATCTTCCATATAACCCAACATAAGGGGAAGAAGATGACCTTCACGTTGTGAGCTTCATAGATGAGAAAGTAGAAGAGTACTTTGAGGAGAATTATTGTGGAGATGCATTAGGGTCTTGTTTAGTGTCGAGACATGAGAGTGAGGGGACGTACACCAAATTCGATAGGGAGGTTGGGGAGTTGAGTGAATTACTTGACGAGAGAGCGTCGGACGAGGACGCGAGAGATGTAAATTGGGTTTCTAGATTCGAGGAGTTACCTCCGAGGGATACACGCATGGTTCCCTGCAGTGACAAATTTCTAACCCTAGAATTGAATAAACTCCCCTCCCATATTAAATATGCATACCTAGGAGAGGATGAGACATTTCCTGTTGTTGTCTAATCTAGCCTAGACGAACAGCTGGAGGGTAAATTGTTAAAAATTATGAGAAAGCACCAAAGTGCTTTTGGTTGGTGCATTGATGATTTGAAGGGTATATGTCCTTTGATTTGCACTCACAAGATCCATATTGAAGGTGATGTCAATAACTCAAGAGAAATGCAAATAAGGTTAAATCCCAATATGAAAGAAGTGGTGAGAACCGAAATTAACAAGTTATTGGATGCCGGGATTATCTATCCAATGTAGGATAGCAAGTGGGTGAGCCCTATTAAAGTCGTCTCGAAGAACTCGGGCATGACAGTGATTGAGAATCCTAAGGGAGATCTAGTTCCCCAACGTACCACCACCGGGTGGCGCATTTGCATTAATTACCGGAAACTCAATGCGGGAACTAGGAAAGACCATTTCCCCTTACCATTTATTGATCAAATGCTAGAGAGAGTAGCTGGCCACCCTTACTATTTATTCCTAGATGGTTATTCTGGATATAACCAAATTGAGGTAGTTGTACTTGACCAGAAGAAAATGACCTTTACTTGCCTTTTGGTACGTTTGTCTACAAGCATATGCCATTCGGTTTGTTTAATGCACCCGCGACCATTCAAAGGTGCATGTTGAGCCTATTTAGCGACATGGTTGAGAGAGGACTCGAAGCGTTCATGGACGATTTCAGCATTTTTTGCAGCTCTTTATATCTTTGTCTAGAAAAACAGGAACAAGTACTTGTCTGGTGTGTGGAAAAGAACTTAGTGCTGAATTGGGAGAAATGCCATTTCATGGTCACTGAGGGAATAGTTCTTGGCCACATAGTATCATCCAAAGGGATATAAGTTGATAGGGAAAAAATAGATGTCATAGCTGATCTTCCCCCACCAAAATCGCTCAAAGACGTACACTCCTTCTTGGGCCACGCGGGGTTTTATCGAAGGTTCATTAAGGACTTTAGCTCCATCACTAGACCTTTAAGAAACCTACTTATGAACGACAACCCATTTGAGTTGACAGAAGCATGCCAAAGCGCTTTTGAAAAACTGAAAACCATGCTTGTGCCCGCTCCCATCATGAATGTTTCAGATTGGTCGTTACCATTCAAACTTATGTGTGATGCTAGCGATTATGCGATAGGGGCTGTTTTAGGCCAAAAAAAGATAAGCTGGCTCACGTCATCTACTACGCTAGTCGGACTCTTACCGGACCATAACTCAATTACTCTACCACGGAGAAGGAGTTGCTAGCAGTAGTCATTGCCCTTCATAAATTTTGGTCATACCTTATCGGTTCTCCCATTACTTGCTTCACTGACCACGCGACATTGAAATACCTACTTGCAAAGAAAGATGTAAAGTCGCGTCTCATAAGGTGGATCCTATTCCTACAATTGTTTAATCTCTCCATTAAAGATAAGAAAGGGGTAGAAAATGTCGTTGCCGATCACTTATCATGGATTTTGTCCGACGTACCTAGTGATCCCATACCTATAGACGAATACTTTCCGGATGTGCAAATCTTTGCTACCTCTTCTTTGACCTTGTTTGTGGATATAGTGAACTACCATGTCACGGGAGCCATCCCTCTCGATTGGACATCGTAAGACAAGAATAGGCTTATTACTTGGTTGCGCGTGTTTTTCTATGATGATCCCTTCCTTTTTAAATATTTCACTAACCAAATCATCCGACGATGTGTAACGGATGACGAGATCCCGAAAGTCATCCAGTTTTGTCATTCGGAAGCTTGTGGAGGCCACTTTTTGATGAAAAATACAGCCGTTAAAATTCTACAATGCGGCCTCTATTGGCCAACAATATTCCGGGAAGTGAACGCTGTTTGTCAATCTTACAACAAGTGCCAACGGATGGGAGCCATTACCCGATGACACATGATGCCTCTTACCCCCATACTCATTATTGATATCTTCAACTATTGGGGTATTGAATTCATGGGACCTTTTCCCCCGTCCTTTGGTTCCTTATACATCCTTGTTATGGTAGACTACATTTTTAAATGGGTGGAAGCTATTGCTACCAAGACAAATGACAACAAAGCGGTGGTAAAGTTCCTGTAGGAAGACATACTTTCCCACTTTGGTGCACTGAAAGCGATAATCAGCGAAAATGGCACGCACTTTTGCAACAGGCCATTCGATAAGCTCATGAGAAAGTATGGTGTCGTTCACAAGGTTGGAATGACTTATCACCCAAAAATGAATGGGAAGGACGAACTAGCGAATTGGGAATCAAGAATATTCTTAAAAGACCGTCAATCCCACCTGAAAAGATTGGTCACTTAGATTGAACGATTCACTATGGGCCTATCGTACCGCATACAAAAATCCACTCAACATGTCCCCTTTTCGCTTTTTGTATCGAAAAACTTGCCATTTTCCTATGGAATTAGAACACAAGGCGTATTGGGCAATTAAGAAGTTGAACTATGCCATGGATAAAGTCGATGAAGCTCGCAAGCTTCAATTAAATGAGTTAGAAGACCTACGCAATGATACGTATGAGAATGCTAAAATTTCCAAAGAAGGGATGAAACTCGCTCACGATAACATCATTCGTCGCAAAGAGTTTCTTCGCGGATAAAAAATATTTCTTTATAGCTCTCGGCTTCATCTCTTTCTGGGTAAGTTGCGATTGTGATGGTCTGGCCCATTCGTTGTGAAGAATTTTTTTTGCCTCACGAAGCTGTTGAGTTAGACGATTTAAAGGGAGGAAATACACTCAAAGTAAATGGACAACACCTAAATCCATATCTAGAGGCGTGTGTGGAAGAAGTCGACACCGTTTGGTTATCGAACCCCGTTTAAGTGGTAGAGTGAGATGCTACAACGAGGTCATCATACCCCCGACGCGTACGGAGTGAAGTCTTGTGTATAGTTGTAAGGACATTTTTGTCCATTATCAATTTATATGTCGTACGTCATTACACCGTTGAAGAAACTCAAGATCGCATCTACAACAACGAATCCGAATATCAAAGTGTCTTCAACATCATAGCCTCTGCGAGAATGAACTTGGTAAAATTTTGTTTTTACGTTCCAAAAAGTTCATATTTAGTATTGGGAAATTTTTATAAAATGTTTTTTATAAAAATAAGAAGTAAGTTTTTTCAAGCAAAATGAGACTTTTAAAAGGATTTTATTTTTCTGGGAGAACCGGACCGATTCTGCCCCATACCGGACCGATCTGCAACCGGACCGATCCGTCCCTCAACCCGACCGATCCGCTTACTGCAGATCCAGTATACCCCGGACCGCAAGCGAACCGATGGAGGCCAAAATAAAAGAACCGATCCGCTTGACCGGACCGATCCGCCTCAGAACCGGACCGGTCCGACTGGGATAAATTCGGCCAGATTCGCTGCAGATTTTTTAGGCTCAAAGTTTTCCTATTTAAAGCCAACTTCGGGGAGTTATTTTCTAAGACTTTTCAAGACGATTTTCAGAGTCCTAAATACTCTAAGTTTTCATATTTTTTGAGTCCCAAAACTCTTTTTGATTCACACCAAAAATCCCAATTACTTTTGTGAATCTTTTGGAACCCTAGAACACAAGCTTTGCTATTGTTCAATCTTTGTGGGGAGATCTTTGCAACCGAGGGATGCGTGTCATTGCTGAGGGAGTCTCTACAAAGTTTTATGGCTGCGTGTCATTGAGGAGAGCTGCGGTTCTTCCTTCGTTGATTGGACTGAGGTTCATGTGGGTTCGCTGCGTGTGAATTCATTTCTGCCCTCCTGGAAAGGGATATTTCAAGCCGCCGACTACAGAATCCGATACCTGAGGGTAATTCTTAGTCAAACTGTATTTCATTGTAATCCGATTGTAAGCCGTTCTCTTACAAATTATAGTGAAATAAAAGGTTTTTCCCCTTTGGGGATTTTTCCTGAAATTGTTTGTTTTTATCCTGCATGCTATAGTTTATTTGATAAATCATCTAGATGCATGTCTTAGGGTTTTAACTAAAATTTGGGATTAATTAAAATTGGTTTTTTATTTGAGAAGTCGCAATATTTCCGCTGTAGCTGCACTCTCAATAGTATATGAGAGTCGTGTGTGTCTTGAGAGTCAATAGGATTAGGGTACATTCAGGAAAGAGCACACACTTGTTTCGGGAAATCGAGTCAAATTGCTTTGACCGTTAGTATCGAGAGGTTTTTAATGCAAAATTGATAGGGAGGATGTTGTGAAAGTGAAAATTTTCAGAGATGAGAGATCGAAATTAAGTTAGGGGGAAATCCAGCTCAAAACAAGAGCTGGACCGATTACTTGAATTTTGGACTGGACCGGTCCGCCTCGGATCGGTCCGGTTCCTGGGCGGACCGGTCCCCAGGCGGACTGATCCATTTTCTGAAGAATTTTCCCCCCATTCCCTAAGTTCACCCCCTTCTCCCCAACCCCCTTAAATCTCTCCCAATTCATCCCCCTCACACCCAACCCTTCCATTTCCCTCCCAAATACACCCACTTTTCCCTCCAAACCTTTTCCCTCCAATTCCAAACCCTACCCACACCCCTCCACCTATAAATAACTAACCATCCATCCCTTTCCTTACACACCTTCAACCATCACTCCTCTCTTATCTCTCCCTAAATTTCCCGCAAACCCTCTCCCAGTTATCATGGCCCAATGCCCTGGCCCTCCAAATACGACTCCTCGGAGGTCCTACCCTACGGCCACAGGAAATTTCGTTCCCGCCAAGAGGAACGTTGGTGCCATCGGTCCTTCGGTCCGGATCGTAAACTCCACTTGGAGTGCGCTATCAAATGGATAGGTCTACCCAACTCCGTCACCTCCCTCTTTATGGCTAGGGGTTAGTGCCAATTCCTCAATGAACCGTATGAAGCTGTTTGGGCAGCTGAGGTCCACTCCTTTTATGGCACCCTTGTTCGGATGGGCTAATTCGAGGCTCAAGCATATGTGGATGGTACCGTCATCCCTTTTTCATTAGCCCTTCTCATGGCCAAGTTGGCCGAATACGACGTTCCCGATGTTCAAGAATTCACATACCCAAGGAACGTCGCCCCGGTCGCCAAAGAAGTAATCATGGATCGCATTGCCCCGAATGCTGCATGGACGGGGCAAACCATCGTTGTGATCCACCTCAATGAAAAAGCACGCATCACCTTTCAAATAGTGTGTACAAACTTCTTGCAAACATCCAATAATTCAGCGATGCAGCCCTGTCAAGCCACACTGACCTACCACCTATTTGATCCACACACTTCTATCAATTTGTCCCGCACCTTATACGCCGACATCACAGTCGCAGCCCTGGATGAAAAAGGTGCAGCCCCACTTCCCTATGCCCGTTTGATTACCTCTATTCTCAAGGATGCTGGCATTGAGGCTCCTCTAGATTGAATGCGCCTCCCCGGTCCTTTTGGACAAGGGAACCGCTGTAGGAGCGCCAAAGATCTAGCCATCCTTCGGGCGTGATGAGGAAGTGATAGTGAGGATGAGGTAACCTCGAGTGAGTGCGACGAAGAGGAAGAAGAGGTAGCCGGTGCAGATGTAGAAATGGGTGACATAGGTGCAGATGAAGAGTCGGAGGAAGAAGAAGACGACCCTGATTTTGAATGGGCGGGAACCGACCTCATGAACCCTATGGCGTCCCTTAAAACATAATTCAGAAACTTTTTGACTGACTACCATCGCAATACGAGCATGATGTTCCGTTTCCAATCGGATATATATTGATGCCAAGGGGATCCCAACGAGCTATTGCCATCCTATTTCTATGACCCCTATGGCCCCGATGTGCCCGGTTCTTCCCAACCCCCGCCCCAGTGAAGATGTATTTCATTGTGGCAGTTTTTTATTTGTTTTCCCTATTTCACATGGTTGTATGTTGTTTTCCTGTAATTGTACCACAATCCTGTTTTTTATAAAATATGCATTTTCTCGATTTGTTTGTTTTATTCATCGCACTTCTTATTTTGCCTTATTTAGATTTTATTCCTTTTTGCTTGAGGACAATGCAAAAATCTAAGTTAGGGGGGGGGGGGGGGGGGTCACAAGTGCTTATTTCTAAAACTTCACAAATTTTCAAAAATGCAAAAAAAATTCCAAAAAAAATCATAAAATTCTGAAAAAACCAATTTTTTTTTTCAAAATAAACAAATATTGGAATTCAAAATTTTCTAAAATATCATTAAAAGTCGGATTGAAGTCTCAAGTTGTAAAAATTCAACATACACAAAGCCGAAATTGACCAAAGATGGAAATTGAATGAAAATTGGCGACTTAACGAATAAGTGTGGAGATTAACAAACCCGGTGAGATTCGAGCCTATCACTTTCTTCGAATTTTTTAATCAATCTGAGTTAATTGTTAACTCAAAGTTCTTTTCAACGCCTAAAAAGTCGTCGTGGATCTCAATCCTTTCATTTTGATTGGTTATGAAAAATGTATGTAATATTTCTTTGAAAAATGTTCCAAAAGTGATCTCTAAACTTAAATTCATCTCGAAACGCATATGGTAATGCAATTGGTATTTTGGACAATGAAGTAGGCCTTCGTTTGTCACCCAAAAATATTGGCCAGAAAAAGATGTGAAAAATTATCCCTTTGATAACCTAAATTGAGCCAAATAAACTTTTTCCTTTCGTTTGACAACCCAAAAAACCCAAATAGCCCGGAATGGTGAAGAATGGAAAAATTCAGAAGTTAAGTCCGAAAAGTGCAATAAAAAGGGCAGGAAAAAAATAGAAATGCTCAACAAAAATAGCAAGAAAAGAAAAGAAGTGAAAATGAAAAAAATGGACATAGAGAAAAATAAGAAGAAAATGAGCAATAGCCTGGAAAAAGCACAAATGGATATCATAAATGACTTTTTCAATTCAATCCTCCCTACCATTTTCATTTTACCCCATATACCTTAAAACCCGAAAACTCCTAACCGAGTCTAAATTATGAAATTGGTTACCACTTGTAGAGCTAATACACCAAAAGACAATAAAAGAGATTGAATGCGTGAAAAAGAGGCAATGTTCCCGTTTTTAAAATCGTAATCCATTGATGAGATCCTATCACTAAAAATTTTTCGTCTTTTTACTTGTATGTGTGACTTTGCGTCCATTATATTTACTCTTTATATCACGTATACCGAGAGAATAGCCACATTCCGAGTGATTCGTTTGAGAGAGCATTCCGTGATAATTTGAAATCAAAATGAATTTTCGGATAAGTAACCAAATGATCAATCGGTGGAAATCCGCGGTTAAATTTTTGGCTTCGCACACACGCACTATGATTTGAGACTTGTGTATATGACTTGATGATGACTTTTTTTTGGGAAAGTTTGAATTGTACAATTTTTAAGTATCTTGAATTTTTCCTTGAGTCGAATTTTGTGGGTATATTCTCTGTAAACCCTCACGAGACAACACTCGTCCTACTAGGGTAACCTAGGGGTTTAAAGGCTTGTTGCATATGCTAAATGAAATTTCTTTCCCCCAAAAAATGTATTCTATCCCAATAAAATGTTTTTCAAGAGTTGAGCCTTGCTAGGATTCTTTTACATTACTCGGGACGCGCAAAGTTCTAAGTTAGGGGGATTTGATTAGGCATCAATTCTTCCAAATTTATCACTTTAATTTAGTTACTTTTACCACCTCGAACAACGTAATCAATTGTATTTTATCTCATAACATTGCCACTGACTTATCCTAACGAGTAAACAGAGTTTCTGATATTTCGTACTAAGTTTACAGGTACTGAATGTCAAAAACAAAAGAAAGAAACCAGAAGAATTAAGAAAGAAAAGAAGGAAATGTCAAAAGGGCAAAAGTGTGATTTTTACCTAGAATTCAGATAAGGCATCTGAAGAAAAGTTGAAGATCCTTCGATTACGAGCACATAGGAAGAAATGGCACCTCAATCGGAGTCCCGATGTAAAACTTAGGAGCAGTCAAAGTTAGAGAAAAAAGTCAAAGAGGCAGATCGATCCGCCCCCAGGCCGGACCGATCCGCAGTGCTACATTCTAGAGGACCCCGGATAGAAAGAAAATCGAAGAGGGAAGAAAAATAAAAGAATCCATTAACCAGAAAAATAAAAGAACCGATCCGCATAAGGCCCGGACCGGTTCGGCTATTGAATTTTGATTTTATTATCTTCTTCTATTTTGAGAGTCCTAGTGCAGCTAAAACTCCTGAAATTTTGTAGGGTATATAAACCCAAGTTTTTTTCGTTTTTAGTAGGGAGAATTAATAGAATTTTCCATTATTTTCTACAAAACCCTAGTTGTGAAGTTAGGGTACAATTTTAATTCCAAAGTTGATGATTATTCAGAGTTCTCTGATTACAAGTATTTTTCATTGCTACTTTTACTGCTTTGGTAAGATTAGGAGTTAATTTCTTTAGTCCAATTCCTTTATACATCATTCTACAAATTTTCCTTAGTTCAATCATGGTTTTCTGCAATTCAAAGATTGTTTTCATTAGTTTCAGAATGTTAGTCTTGATTTTCTAAGACCGGGATACATGAACCCAACCTGAGGTGATTTTGCATGTGTAAAAATTAATCCTCTGAATTTAATGATTTATTACGACCGTATTGCATAGGAACACAATAATTGTAGATCTTTGGATCTAGTTTGCTTTCGGGTAACGGGGATGCTTTAGAATGAAATTTGAGTGTAACTATCGCAATACCGATTTACTCGTCCTCGGATTAAGTATGGTGTGGGCTTGAACCTCATATACGTAATGGTTGGGAGTACTAAATTTTGGGTCTAATTAATCATTCAAATTTATGATTAGTATTATACCTGCAATACACTAGGGTTGGGGGATTGTATTCCCGTCCTGTTTTTCTCATCATATAGTTTAAAGTTTAAAATCAATCTTCATCAGTATTTTAGGTAATTTAGAATAATTGCTCTTTTCATAATTTCATAATTGCATCTAGTGTAGTTATTCCACAAAACAAATCATTTTGCCTTTTTCTTTAGAGTCAGAGTTAGGATTCTTTCATCTGTCCAACGTCGTTACGACATTGTCGTCCTATTTCCCTAAGGATCGATACCCGATTTATCGGATTATTACTTGAGCGACAAGCTTGCACTTGAGCCTAGAGATTACGTACTTATGAGACGCATTCTTAGTCGAGTCAGACACCTAAAAGGTTTTGAAAATAGTTTTATAGCAAGGATTTGAACCCAAAACATTTTGAAAATATTTAGAAAGTGAATTAACTACAGTAATTAAAAATGTATGAATGCGCTTCATATTTAAGTTGGTGTCTCACTCTCTTGAGGACATACTCACCCCTCCACTAATGTGAACACCTAACGGTTACCTTAAGCTCACTTAGTTTTACTACCCAGTCCAACTAATCCAAGTATAACCCTCCCTTGCCTTCCTACTCTAAACCGAGGATTATGATTCATGGGTTATAAGTTATCTCTCAAATTAAATTAATTAATTCTTTTTAAATAATATGATATAACCGTGACACAAGTTATATAAAGTAAATACATGCCACACTATATTATTACCCGCATATAGAATTTAATACCATTATATACATATCTTTACTAAAATATCTACACATATATCATCTGTATATCCATCCTTCTGAATATACTTTCGCCGGATGATTTACTCTAAAGTACTATCATACTAGGTATGCTCACTTAACCTAGTTACCCAAGTCGAAATCGCTCACCAACATGGCCTAAAATATCAACGTAGTGGAGGCGGTCATACTTGTTCCCTGAAAGTGAGATAAGCCCCTCACCCATATACCAGACGCTATGACCTGGAGATATACTCGCCCTAATCCTCAAGCTAGGGGATTCACCCACATCGCGCAACCTCCTTTGATAGAACTAGAATATATAAATTAAATAAATATCTAGTCACTGATCTTTAATAGCACACAGAACATATATATATACACACACACACCATGTACTAAAATCCATAACACTAGACTATATATACCCGAGTCCACGGTCCGACTCTAATTTAATTACCTTGTTTCACTGTAATTAATTAATTTAATGTATCATCGCTCAACTACATTACCCGGACATTTTCCCTCGGTCCGAAATTTAACCCTTTAGAATTTATTTCACCAAATTTTGTTAATAAACTTGACACTCTTATTAAATTTAATATTCCTTAATAATCACCCCATAAGACTCCAAGTATTAAATTCTATTCAATTTGTATCAATTAAATTCCTCCTTAAGATACCAACCTGTATGCTAAATTCATCCGAAATTCCCATTCGAATACATTCATATATTTTCGCGTGTCGTTCATTCTAAATACTCCCAAATTCATACATTGGATCCATCCCTGTCTGATACAAGGATAAAATAATGTTCCTCGGTATTTTTGCAAAGTCCTTCACTCATCTACGATCATCTTCAAATAACCCGAATTTATTTTTTCCTGAAGTTGTTGGTCTCGCGCACCCTTTCATAGAAAAATCATTATAAATTCAAAAAAAATTAGAAAAATTTGAGGATGGCGCCCACGCGACCATGATGAAAAGATCAACAATCTCATGTTTTATAATAAATGAAGTGGTTGATCGATCTATTCCTTGGGTCGATCAATCGATCGACGGGATATTCATCTTCAATCAACCAAGTTTTTTATCCACTCTCCCACTGTTATGCCTTCATAACCAATTATACTTAACATATGGAAAAGGTTCTAAACATCCTATAGACCTTAAATTCATAATTTATTTTCATAATTTTGAACTTTCCCGATTCAGGTATTTTTCGGGTTTTACTCATTTGATTTTCAGTTCATCATCACAAGTAGAAATCAGATGGCCAATAGACACGGGTTCATACAACAATTCTATTTCCATGATTTCATTACCATATATAAACATTAATTAAGTATCAAATCCACAAAATTTTCCTAATTCATTAAAAACCCATTTTCATGTAAATCCAAAAACCCAAAAAAATATTTCGGTTTACACCTCCCATAATATGAATTGGTTATGATCTATTTAAGAATCCCAACCGTTAACCACTTGCCTATAATTGTTCGTAGAGTTTGATCCATTTTTGTAGAGAAAGGGTTGATGAAGAACACCCATTTTGGCCCTCAATTTGTCTCCAAAAGATCCCTAATTTGTCCTCCACTTGCTTCCTCTACTTTTCTCTCAAGCCGTTATGTTCAGAATTTTTTAACTATCGTTCAACACTCCCTCTATTAGGTTTAAAACCCCTAATCACGTTTTTAGTCATATTGGCCTAATTAAAATGGCTCAAATCCCCCGTACGGGCCCGACTATGTCCAAAAATACACCGACACACCTCCCCATAATTACTTACCTTTTATTCATCCCTTCTCGGTTCTTACTCTAACAGTGGAAAGTTCTAATTATTCAGAACTGTGTGGTTGGGCCTCCATATGAGACTAACCCTCCAGTGATGATGAGGAATTACATTCACCTTCTGGGGTCAGCTCCGCCACCAAGCCCCTTCCATACAGTTAGGTCGTGCTCTCTGCTGCCGTAAGTATTTATTTACTTGAGACTTTTATTCATATGATTTTTTCCTTTCTTTTCATCATTGACTTGTTTACTAATTATTTCTATTGCAATGTATCCATGGGTTACTTCTGTGGAGGTAAGTGGTCTTTCACCTCCCCCCTGCGATGTGCTCCTTTCTTGTGCAAGAGGAATCCTATGCTCATTTCTTCTCGAGGACTTTTCAAAGAGGTTTGTCACCCCCTAGGAGTTTTTTAAGACTTTGGTATTCATAATTTACATTTATTTTACTAAGTTCCATATATTGCTATTTCTCTATAGCTCTCATCTATTCATCCTACTAGCAATAAGGTCCCTTCTCTGACCTCACATTCTGCCCAGGTACCTCTCTGAGTTCATTTAAGTGGCTGGTCTCATTATTCTCTTTTTTTCTAAAATTTTTTTCCTTTGTGTTCTCTATTTATTTATGATTGCAGAGGGTGTTTCCCCTAGCCTTGTTGCTTCACCTTGTCCCTCTTCGACATCGGGAACTTATGTGGCTGATCCCCTGACTACCTCCTTCTCAGAGGTTTGTTTATTTTCTTAACCCTTTCTTATTTCTATTACTATCCCTTTGGTGTTTATATCTTTTCTCACCTTTCATTCCTCTGGACCCTGTATCTCTTGGCCTTTCTTTTGTAGGGGGACTCTACCTTTCTTAGAGACCATTATTTTTAGTTTGTCCCCCTCAGGGAGGATTTCTCTTTCTCGAGTCCACATCTCTATGGATGGAAGACCTACCGGCCTATCCCTCATAGGCCCGTAGTTACTATAGCTTCCACTATTGAGACTAGTCACATGTTTCCTTCTCCATTAAAGTATCATTAGATTCTTCACCCATGATTGTAATGATGATGACATCTTCTAATTCCATTATTATAAGTAGGTCTTCAGCATAACCCCTACTACACAGCTGGTTAACTTATGTCCTTCTTATTTAGAGGGGGATCAATTACCTCGTTACTTTTCTTTTCTGCCTTTGGTCTTACTTATACTAACAATTCATTATCCTTTATTTTCTCAGTTGGTTCATGGCAGCACTGCACCAGTGCCTCCCTCTACTATTTCTTCAATAGCCCCTGTTGTAGATGAGTTGCCTTACCCTATTACTTCTAGTGAGAGTCCTGCTATAGTGACTCTCCCAGTAACTATTTTTATCATGGGTCTTTTTGGATTTTCTATATGCTTATTTTCCTGTTGCTGATTCTTCCCTCCTTTTCTTCATTTACAGGCTAGCTTGTGGAAGCTTCCTTATCTATCACGCCTACCACAACTGTTATGAAGGGAGCCCCTCAGGCTCTTTTCACTACTACCTCTTTGACATTTGTGGGGGTAACCTCTCAGGTATCATTTCTTACATTTGCATTATAGTAGCCTTTTATGTGTCACTTTGATAACTTACATTTTTCAACTTTTGTGATCAGATTAGTATAGTTGAGGTCCCCTCATCTGCGAAACTAGTTGTAAGTTCTGCTCCCATTGTTGTGGGGCTTTCGACATGCACTTTAAATGAATACACATAGGTAGATACTTGGTTTGATTATATTGTTAAATTTTCTTGTACTGCGCGAATATTTTCTAACACTTACTTGCTTCTCTGTTCCCAGGTTAGTGTTGCAATTATTCAAGTTACTATAGGACATATTAAGGATATGTCTATGAAAGGGCTATTACACTATCACACCCATCCCTGTTTTCCATTTCCCATTTTTCTTATTGCTTTTACTATGCAAGTATGCTTACCTTAGCCCTTGTTTCATTGTTACCAGGCTAGCGACACACCTACTCCGGTAATTATGGAGCCTATTGGGGAGCTAGCTCTGAAAGAGGTATTATACTATCATACCATATCTATTTTTGTTTCTCTTTTTTTTCTTGCTTTTATTGTGCAAGTACTCTCACCTTCACTCTCATTTCATTATTTCTAGGTGAGTGAAGTAGCTACTCTAGTGACTATGGAGAATACTGGAGAGATAGCTATGAGAGAGGGATTATATTATCATACCTTATCTCTTTCTGTTTCTCCTTTTTCATCTTTCTTCTACTGCATAAGTTTTCTCACCTTCACCCTTGTTTCATTATTTACAGGTGAGTGAGGCAGCTGCTCTGGTGATCGTGGATCATACCCGAGAGATGGCTGTGAGAGACATATTATACTATCATACTTTCTCTCTTTATATGTCTCCTTTTGGTTCTTGCTTTTACTGCGTAAGTGTTCTCACCTTCACCCTTGTTTCATTAATTCTAGGTGAGTGAGACATCTTCTCCACTGAATGTGGATCACACTAGAGAGATGGTTGTGAGAGAGGTATTATACTATCATACCTTCCCTCTTTTTGTTTCTCCCTTTTCTTTTTACTTTTATTGCATAAGTTTTCGGACCTTCACCCTTCTTTCATTGTTTCTAAGTGAGTGAGGCAGCTGCTCCGGCAATTGTGGAGCGGGTAGAGAGTTCTATGCTTCATCCTTCTCAGGTATTTAAATGTCATATTGAATTTTCTATTGCCTCTTGCTAACTCGTGAGTCGTATTGATATTTCTTATCTCTCATTTCTTATGCTTAGTCTCGCATCCCCCTTTCGACTGGCCCCCTTTTTGACTGTCGGCAACATACTCAACCCTTTGAGCATTAGGGTGAGCTTTCAATCGTAGCCCCTTTCAGAGTCTAGGCACAACTCACATATTTTTTTTCTCTTTTGACTCATCATGTACAGTTGTTTTCAGGATTTTATTGGTAGGTCCACTGAGGTAACTGATGTGGGGGAACAGAGTTCTAAGGACACTCCTACAACTGGTGATGTTGATTCTACCAGGGAGTCCTCTTTGCTTCCTTCTAAGATTGAGTCTCTTCATTCAAAGAGTGATGCCGAGGGGGAGGCTCCTTCGATTGTTATGAGCAAATTGTGATATGAGGGGCGACCAGTGTGCTTCAGGACATACGTGCACCATATTCTAGATTTGATTTTGGAGCATTATCCCGAGACATTTACCTCTTAGAGTGTGCTTCATATCGATAGCCTTATGATGTTCAGCCAAAAGTCCCTTTCTAGTCACCTTCATGATTTATTGATTACTTCTCCTACTGAGATGACTAGTGCTTCCGTTTTGTTGTTCTTAGAGGCTCTTTATGACCTGTAACTATTCTATCATTTTCATCTAAGTTGGCTCGACGCTGGAGTTCGTTAATTTTTTATCATTCCTTTTTAGAAGATGGTGAGACTTCACACGTCCAGCCAGCCTAGGGTCAATCAGTGACAGGCAGAGGCTACGAGGATCTGGGGCCAAATTTCATCACTTAAATCCTAGACTACATCACTTCAGTCCCGACTTAACAGACTTGAGTCTGGTGACCAGGAGGATGAGGACAAGTTGACCCGACTGGAGGAGGAGTTCGTACGAGTGGTTGGTTCATTATATGATGTAGCCCTTGCCCGCGACAACTTTCTTTTTGTTATTTATACTGGATAGGCTACTTCTTTCGTTGTACTAATTTTGTTTCTCATGTATTTAAAGTGGTTATTTATAAATGGGAAAATGTTGTTATGTTTCTTCTACAATTTTTTTTCTTTGCCTCCATCTATACTTTTAGCATATATTTACTGAGAATTGTTCTAATTTTTTGTGAGCGTTTGGTCAATTTAGGATGCTTATAATGTGGGGTACTGGCATTAATCTGAGCAAGTCATATACATACACACATATATTTTTTCTTAGTGCAACCCCATATGGCTACGGGGCATTTGCATGTTATCTCGGTGAGTTACTAATTCTTGAGCTACTCTCGATGTCTGTGGGGGTGCTCTTTTACATTATTATAAGGAATAGCTTGGAGGGAGGGAACCCATATCCTCACTTTTTCACAAGAATTTTTACCAATAAAATAAGTAAATGGTAGATCATTCTCTATTTTATTTTGTCAATTGAGACTGCCCCTAGTCTACGCGGTCCTTGCTCTACAATTTTCTTAAGAGCTTTCATGGTCTCAAAGATACTAGAGTGAGGGGTTAGCCTCCCTCTCTACATTTCTATTGCACTGTTCAAGTAAAGCATTACTTTGAGAACAGAGGTTAAAACTTCTTCTCTACGTTATGACTTTAAAAAAAAATTATTACCTGGAGGGTGTCCTCCTACTTGTCTGGTGAAAAAATAAAAACTATTTGTCTGCTGTATCTGGAAGTAATTTGCTCAATATACGTTCTCTTACGAGGGATGTACACCCCAAAGTGTAATGAGCAAGGTTCTTATTTTTTTTTTCATGCACCCTCTTATACCCTAGTAGAGAGCATTTGTGAAAAGAAACATTCTGTTGGGTCTATCTCATATAGTAGGTAGGCAACCAAAGTAGACAACAAAATGATCAAAAGTATTGCTATTCATTTATTTTTTGTTGTGTTTTGTATACAAGGTGGTATTGCTCTATTATTTAAAAAAAAGATTTTTCTGGTATAAGAGAAAACAACTAAGGTTTTATTGTAGAAATGAAATTTAAGAGTAACTACACATAGTACCTACTTGGGCATTCACAATTAATGGATTGGAGGCAATCACTCTCTGGCTTTGAAATCTGGCAGTATCCTAACTTCCCTACCCCTCTCACCACAAAGTCTCCTTCCCAATTGGGTTTAAATTTCGATGCTGACATGTTGCGGAGGTGACGAGTAGATGACTATAGGACCAAGTCTCCCACTTGAAACTCGTTGGGTTTGACAATATTTTCATAAGCTCTGGATAACTATTGGGTGTAGACTTTAAAGTTATCCCTTTCCTTATCCCGACGCTCATCCAATACCTCTAGCTGCACGTGTCGTGGGTCCTGGATTAGTCAATTTCTTAGAGAGACCCTAGTCGAGGCTACTGCTAGTTCCACTAGTAGGATATATTCGGTCCCATACATGAGTGAAAGCGGACTAAACCCGATCAACTTTCTCTTCAAAATGCGGTAGGCCCATAATACCATGGGTAGGCTCTAATCCTATGCCCCTGGCATGTCTTTTAGCATTTTCTTCAGGATATTGATTAAGGTTTTATTACTGGCCTACGCTTGGCCATTTCCTTTTGGGTAGGATATGGTGGTGCTATTGTGCACAATATTATACTTATCTGTGAGAAGCCCCATCTCCTTGCAAATGAATTGTTTCCCAATATTTAGGACAATCACCTTGGGGATACCAAACCTGCATATGGTATACCCCTGATAAATTGGGTTACCACTTGGGAAGTCACCCACCTTAGGGGGATGGCCTCAACCCATTTGGTTTACAATTATGTAGCTACAATGATGAAAGATTTTCCATGTGAAGACGTGTTGATCTTTCCCACCGGATCGAATGCCCATGTGTGGAAGGGGTAGGGAGATTCTAGGATTTGTAAGATGATATAAGGGGCATGCACCATGTTGCCATGCACTTGTCAATATCTCCACTTATTCACATAACCAATGGAGTCAGCCTCCATGGTCAGCCAGTAATACCCCAACGTTATCAGTTAATCATAGAGTTTGGCACCTTTCACGTGGGAGGCATCATTAGCTTCCTCCAACACCCTACTTATGTCTTCCTTAGCTATTCACTTCAATGCCTTCATATTATAGCCTTTTTTGTATAGATCTCCTTCAACCAAGTAGAAATAGGTTATCCTTTTTCGAAGATAAATTTCATCTGCTCTGTTCGTGGGCCACTCACCATCTTTCAGATATGATATGTATGGTTACCTCCAATCTTCAAAGGCCTCCAAAAATTTAGCTTATGTTGGATGGTCAAAATGGGTTTGGCACTTTAAATAACCTTACTACAGATGAGCAGCCTCTGCGCTCATGATGAGCCAGTAGTAGCCCCCTATTGTAATCGGCGATAAAACGGGATGTCTTTATCCCCGCAATTTTTTTCATTCATCTCAACCAACATATCTTTAGCTTATTATTCTCCAACACACCTCACTAAGAACCCTTCAGGGCTCTTGAAGGAAAGTGTCCCCTGCAGCAGGTGGTAATTAGATAACTCTAACATCGTCATTGTCCCCGCTCTTGTCTCTAGTTGCTTCACCACTAGGTGTCTCCAATATTCTAGCTCATTTCATGGGAATAAATACTTCACTCTGATAGGCATTATTCTCTTCCACCTTTTGATGATTGCCTCTATCTTATCCATGTCTAACTTATGTCCTATCGTAGCTAGTGCACCAGGATGCCTATTCATTGTTCTTGCATGTCTCTCAATAGTTACCTTCAAGAATTGCCCTAGCAACCCCTAGATGATGTATCTGTAGGGTGATATGTTAGAAGTCTTGAGAGAAAAATTCCCATTAACTTGTTTCACCACTAGGCTAGCGGCCCCCACGATGCATAACACTCTGATGCCCCTTCAGAGAGCTTCTAACATACCAAAAATGAGAGGTTCATACTCATCCTCAATATTTGTTCATATGAAGTCTAACTTGAAATAAAGGGTAATATTATCCTTGTTGTTTGATAGTATGACTCCCGCACCTCCTGTGCCTTGGGCGCACGAGCCATCAAACTCCATTGCCCACTTTTTCATATCTTCTACCATGTATTCTTGGAAATTCTCCCCTGCCGCCTCTTCATCGGTGGCCTCAAAATTTCAACATGGAATATGGGCCAACAAATCTTCTGCCGCCTGACTTTTGATGTCTTTGGGCACCATACACTTGAGATCATATCTCAAAAAAATTAATAACCATCTTGCTGCTAGCCCGACAAGTATCGTCCTTTCTAGGAGGTACTTGATTCGGTCACCCTTGTTGACTTTAAGAACTGTAAAGGCTAGTAGATAGTGTCTCGACTTTTGAGCCACAAAGACCAAGGAAAAACAGTGCCTCTACACATTAGTATATCGAGAATCTATTCCTTAGATTACTCTTGACAAGTAGTAAATTGTATTTTCTACTCTTTCCCTTTCTTGGTCAAGCAATGCCCCTATGGATCTTTCTGTTGAGGTGAGGTAGAGCAGTGGCGATGCCCCAACCTCGGGTAGGATCATCGTGGATGGAGAAGCTAAAATATTTTTAATCTTCTCAAATACTTTCTTCTATTCCTCCCCCTAGACCCATTTGTCATTTTCCTTCAGTAGAGGTGTAAATGGGTGAGTCATCTCTGCTAGTGCAGGTATGAACTTCCTAAGGTAGGATACTTTTCCTAAGAAGCTCTTGATATGCCTCTGACACTTTGGGGGTGGCATCATCACTATGGATTTCATCTTCTCTGCATCAACTTGTACCCCTTACCTATTCATAAAAAACCCCAAGAGCTTTCCTATAGTGACCCCGACGGTACACTTTGAAGGGTTCATTCTCATCTTGTATCGGCGGCACCTTTCGAACACCCTTCGAACGCCTTGAATGTGTTTGCTTTCTTTCTTGGACTTAACCACCAGATCATCCACATAGAATTCTAATATGTAATGAAACAAATTACGTAAGATGGCCATCATAGTCCGCTAATAGGTGGCCCAACCATTCTTCAGCCCAAATTGCATGACTGTGTAATGAAAATTTCCCAAAGGCATGTGTAATTGAGTCTTCTCTACATCCACCGGGTCCATCTTGATCTAATTATAGCCCACATATATATCCATGAAATTGTACATATTATGGTTTGTGATAGCATTCACTATACTGTATATGCTTGGCAGGGAAAAGTCATCTTTAGGACATTCCGAGTTTAAGTCACAAAAATTCACACAAATTTGGATTTGGATTTTATCCTTATTTGCCACTGGTACTATGTTAGGGATACACACAAGGTGCTAAATAGGCTTGATGAACCCTGCTGCTAATAGATTCTCCACCACTGCGTTTATCTTTAATTCTAGATCAGTCTTGTAGGTACGTGTTACTTGTCTTATTGGAAGAGAATTGGGAAGAGCATTCAATCTTCGAGAGATCACCTCTCAGTTTATACTGGGTATTTCCATGTACTTCCAAGAAAACACGTTGGTGAACTCTTTGAGCAAGCCAATGAGATCTTCCTTTTATTTTGGTTTCAAACTTTTGGATATTAGAATGGGTCTACCTTTACCCCTTTTTACCCTCTAGTTGATCTCCTCTAACTCTTGTAGTTGCTCCTTAGGCCCATCCTATATAAATTCTGGAGATTCCTATGGTCCCTCAACATGTTCAATGATGTGAGACTTATTCACCATAAAACTCTACGGTCTCTAGTTAACGCTCTTGTCTCAAAATGCCTCCTGTGTAAATCGTTATAACCGTTATATGATTTTCCTAGTGGGTAGGACCACATTTTTGTAAGTTCGAGGATGTTTGGTTACCTCTTCCACCTTCCTCTTGTCTTTTCCTACGTGGGGGATCACCCTTTCCCCCAAGCGATTATGACAGACTTGTTTGGTTGGGCACTTACTCCAACAACTTAATTATGTTCTAGCCTTCATGTAAAATTCTTTCTTTCTTCGTCTACTTCTATGTAGAATGTGGCATCCACCAGATGGGCTTCCTCAATAGAGAAGGGTTCTTGCATTGCCTTGATTATGATCTTTGTTCCTTGAATATTATCCTTTGCACACTAATGGTGGGTGGAGGGAACTATGCCATGGGTGTGCATCCATACACTCCCAATGATTAATTGGTAACTAGTTTTAGCATTGATGACATGGAATTTGAAGTGGGAGGTGAAATTCTCCAACTTGATTCCTACATTCACGTATCCTAGGGAATGCATTCCAGGGATGTCAAAACCTGAGATCACTAGTGGGACCAACACTATCTTTCTTGGTCTATCCATGCATCGTATTACGTATTAATGGGAATGATATTAATAGATTCTCCTTTGTACATTAATTCCCTTAGGAATGAGACTCCATTAATCATAGCTGTAACATATACTGGGAAATTGTATAAGGCACATGTATGTCTGCTTCAGAAAAGTCCACCGCAGAGGTGTATCTTTTTATCATCCTCCCAATTAGTCCCTACCAATTCAGTGAAGGGTCCCCGTGCTCCTGCACCGCTTTCAAAACATTCCTTGTGATGACTACTCTGGTGTCATATTTCACTCCTATCTGGTCAAAAAACCAATTAAACTTAGGAGTTCTTTCTATGGCTTCACATTCAGAGTCTAAGTTAAATTCATATATTTGGTCATTACAAACATACTCTACCAAAAATATCCCTCCTTTATCCAGAGCAAGGATGACATCTACTTCACCTTCTAGGAGGTTCACTTGCTCAACCTCCTCATATCCAAACTCTTCTTGGTCAGGAGTGAACAACCATTACTCATGGCTTCTCTCCTTCTCACTTATTTATTTACTGTTCAGTGTTATCTTTTCTAACTCTTCAGATATTTTCTCACCACTTTCCAGCTCCATCAGCTCTTGAGCTACTTCTCCGTCATACGCCACTACCTTATTGGCCGCACCAAAGTGATATGCTAGAAGTGGATTCTCATTGACGTCCACTAGAGGTGTCTGTAAAGTAACACTTGCCACTTTCTCGCCAATGATCCTCCTCAGGTAGTAATAGTCCTTGATGGAGTGTTGCACCCGCTGCTACAACTCACAATACTTGTGATTGTCTTTGTCAGATGCTGTTGGGGTTTCCCCATTCAAGTGAGGGGGACCTTCTACCCCTTCCAGCACGAAAGTATGATAATAATCTATAGCCTCCGCTATGCTACAAGGTAGCAGCGGTGGGGGTCATCTTACCCAAACTTTCTCTTATTCCCTGTGCTATTGTTCCTAGCCCCGGAGCCTCCCTTCTTTCCTTTGGGATTTCCATCAACATAATCGCTTGCTTGTCTCCTCGAGACTTAAAACCTTTCGGAAGTCAGCAGCACTTGTATCCTCCAACTCGAGGTCGTTGTCTTGATTATCATGGATATATTTTTTGAAGTTTTAGTGAACTCTCTAAAAGTCATATCTCTAGTTTTATTGACCAAATGCAACTTGTATTCCTCCAAGAGTACCTTGACACATATTTGTTGCAGCTTTCACGAAAATGTTTGATATATTTCTTTAACTCCTCAATAGGATTTTAAACCTCTTACGCCAGGTGTATAAGTGTGAATTCATCCCCATCTACAAAGAACATTTATAGTAACTACCGGTTCATCTCTTTCCATGTAGGGGTACGATTGGGTGCCAAAGGGAGTATCATGTATAGGCCTTCCCTATAAGGGTCTTGGAGAACTACCTCAACCTCAAATTTTTGTAATTGGCATGCCCCCCCAAATATTCAAAGAACTTTTCACGTGATATCTTGAATTTTCCCCTTTGTCGGATAAACTTGATAAATTTTAGTGGAATATACCCCTGCGGGTATGACTTCTCATTCACCACTTGTGGGTAAGGTTCCTGTAACTCTTCCTATAGATGAGGGCCCTCCTTCTGAGAGGAGGAGGGAAGCTTCCTCACATTCTCTATAGTAACATCTTTGGAGGGTGATTCCTCAAAACTCATGCCCTTAGATGCTAGTGAAATTGATGGTGCCACAACCTTCTTTGCAACCACCTTTTGTGGTGAAATCATATCTATCGAAATTGCTACTAGGGTGGCTGCCCTTCCAGAGGGGGCAGCTGTTGATGTTACACAACCCTGGCCCAAATTTGATAAGTTTATATTATTTTTCTTCAAGAAGTAAAAAAACATGCTCATAATACTCATACATATCATCAAAGATACAGCCAGTGAGCTGGTTTCCCCTCCCTGAGGATCAGGGGCCTTTTCTTAGATCACCACCAGATCCTCCTGAGTGTTCTAATCACTTTGAGTCCCATTACTATGTGGAATGTCATCAAAAACTAGCTTCTTAGAATTATTGAAACCTTCTCTGATCATTAATGCAAGAATATCTCTCCAGCGGAGTCGCTAAATATAAGAGGGTAGTGTGACTTGGGTCTGGTAAGATACTGAATGGGGTGAGGCATGAGCCACTCTAATGAACTCTGCCTTCAAGGTCTTCAATAACTTCTAGTATAAACTTCTCATTTGGGTAAAAATGGAACCCAAGCTATATCTCACTCCCTACAAGAAGATGAGCTTCACAACAATAATAATAACTTTTCTCAAGAGAGACTCCTGAGAGTGATGGATGTCAGCGGGGAGTGAAAAAAACAAGGCACTTAGCATGAGAGAGAGAGAGAGAGAGAGAGAGAGAGAGAGTAAAGGGAGAATACAAGGAGCATATGGTGTGATTTTTAGAGAGTAATGGTGTTATTGAGTTTTTATACCTTTCTTGAGCTTTCACAGGGGTCCTATTTATACTTGGGCACTGGGGCTGAGTTGGCACTTTTAGGCATCAAAATGAGAGGGTTTGTGAGGGACAAGGTCTGAAATGCACCATTTGTCCCTACCTGTGTGCAGTAGCCTGTCCCCTACAACATGTGCCACATAATGTAAACAAAATTCAAAATGAAAATATGTCTCCGAATGGTGACAAAATATTGTATTTGGTAAATATCTTTTAAAATGATAACTTGTGATACAAACTTTGTAAGTTTGAGAGGGTGGCCTTAAGGTCCACCTCCGCTAAAATACAACTTGAGGGGGTTCTAAAAGACCACCTCGTCTAAAATCTTTGAAAACTTGAGTTGGCCTTGATGGCCCCCTTTCATCTAGAATTATTTTACAAACTATTCATTTTTTGTGAGCAACCCTTTGGCAGCTCACCCTGGTTGTGTCTGACTATGAGGAGTGTGAGGGTTGGGTGACCCTAGGGTATTTCTACTTGTATTCTCTCAATGTTAAAGTACTAAGTGGTTGATATTGCTAAAAAAACCTTGGTTCTCAACCGCCAAGACAAAACTCCCAAGAGATCCCAATTGCTTCTTGCTCAACTATGCTACCTATACAAGAAAACAAATATTTGTATTTTTATTCTTTAAAAGCATAATTATTCATGATAAGGGGATGATCATGGAAGCCCCTTCCACACCCTAACCTATTTTATGGAACCTTAGGGACCTTGAGGGTTCAATATTTTCTAGAAGCTGAGGGGGAGAACCTTTAGGGTTCCTCACCCAATAGTTTCTGGAAGCTAGGGGACCTTGAGGGTTTCGCGTTTAATATTTTCTATAAGCTTAGGGTAAGAAACTAAAGGGTTACTCACCCTATATTTTTTGGAAGCTATGGGACCTTAAGGATTCCGCGTTCAATATTTTATGGAAGCTGGGGGGGAGAACCTTGAGGGTTCTGCATCCCATATTTTTCTAGAACCTAAGGGACCTTGAGGATTCCGTGTCCAATATTTTCTAGAAGCTTCTGCATTCAATACTTTCTAGAAGACAAGGAACCTTATGGTTTCCTCGTCCCTTATTTTTCGGAAGCTGAGGTGGGGGGGTCTTGAGGGACCCTCACCCCCAAAACATAGTGTAAAATACTGAAACACCCTTCTACATCATCATTAAAATCTCAAGCATACTTCAACCACTTATTTTTTTCAATGCAACCACTCATTACCTTCAATATTCCATTGTTGTAGAGATCAAAAGAAGTTGTGAGAAATATTTTTTTGGTAAAATCATTTCTTTCATCTTGTGAACTCTGGTTGCTATCTTTCTTTCTTTCCCTAACTCTTTTGAATTTACAAGTATTTTTTGTATTCTTATTTCAATTTTTTACGTCTTTTACTTTATGGTTTGTTTGAGGAAAGTCGCCAAATTTCTATCTTTTTTTGTTCTTTGATCATTTTAATTTTCATCTTAGCGCTGTGCTGTTGTTTTGAAGGATAGATGATTGGGGTGTATATTTCCGTTATGATGTTCAAAGAGGGCACTTCCAAAAATGTCCCCAAGGTAATTGAGTTTGAACCCTTAGAGTCAATTATACCAATTCCCTCCCCTCTAGATTTTCAATATCGTAAGTCTGAATTGATGGCCTCTGATATCTTGGATTCAGGCACCGTGAGTGATAATGGAGGTATAAATTGGGAAGTCAAGACCTCTTCCAAGTCTTCTGACCCCACCCTTGGTGATTCAACCCAATCGTCTATGTATTCTTGACCCCTTCCTCTTCCACCAATAGTATTTTTTTGGTTCCTATTGAATCACGTGGAGATATCTCTTTTTTTTCGGGAGTTCCTATTGTTGGGGATCAATATACATGAAAGAAAATTTTAAACCTTAGAATCCTCAAATGATTATGTAATAGAGAGAACAAAATTGAAAAATTACATTTGAAAATAAAACTAGGGTTTCGAATACAATATCTTGCAGATCCGGTTGCAGTTCGAAACGGAGAAAGATATTTGTTGGTGATTTAGGGATGCCTTTTTTTGGACCTTTGAAAGTTTTCTAGAACACTAACAAATTCTTATATATTTTAGTACATGATAAACCCAAAGATAGGTAGGTGTGTGGTAAGATTTTAAGAAAAAAACTCTTTCTTTTGAGTGAGGTATGTGAATCTCTCTCTAAGCCTCTTCACAAAAACATGAATAGTATTTTGTTTCCCCTCTCTCAAACCCTAATAGTTAATTATGAAAGCTAAAAGCCCAAAATTAAACTAATATATAGGTATTTAAGATATGGGCTTGGGCCAAACTAGGTTACTTGACAGTATGGGATAAACAAGTAAGGTGTATGGACTACACTAGGGACCCAAGACAAATAACTAAATTTGCTTCCAAATAAATTCTTTAAAACCTCAAATTTAAATTACTGTAATTTTTTCCTTTCTCTATTTAATCATAATTCATTCGACTAAATAATTATGAATGGATTACAATTTAATTATATCAGAAACCAGTCGGATTTAATGAGGCTTGTTTATAAAGTTAATAGTGGTGCATAATTTGATTCCATGTGGAGAGCTTTTGACACCTAGTTGGTCAAATAAATCTTCCACTAATTCACCTTAACCAACATTTAATCGATTTCTTGATTCCTAGACATAAATTAATTTTCTACTCTACCGAAATAATACATTGATCAAGTTTAACTGGTGGAAACAAATGTTATAAGGCTATCACGGGGGGATCATAATGCAAGGTATCCTTGGACACCAAGTCCTATGCATTTGTAACTAGACCTACGCGTACAATGATTTCCTAACTAGTGGGATCATTTGATTTAATCTAATATTAAATTGTACCCATAGTAGTCAAATAAACAACCGTGCAAGCATTCCAATCATGACAATTCTTAGGATTAAGAATCTACGCACTCTTTAAAAATGTTTTGAAATTACCCAAGTCTAATCAAGATAGGCCTTAGACTTAAATGTCATGGGTGATCCTGTTGAGTAAATTCGTGGATGTACCAATCACAATCCTCTTTTGAACTATCTCATAAGTTACAAAATCACCATATGGGTTCCCATATTTTGAGATAAACCACTAAAATTTTAATGCATCCATTACGATTGGATATCAACTCCGCGTGATTAAGATGAACCTACCTCACTAGAATTTCTACTAAGTACCATTCACTGACATACATATGAAACAATATATTTCAAATCATAAATAGAAAGTATTCTCACAAGCACTATTCTCAATTAAAAATGAACAAGAAAATCCTTTATTGAAAAATGAAATGTATTATTATGGTTTTAAGAATAAAACCCAACACTTGCAAACCCTCTAGAACCAATGAAACTAATTATCATTGAAACAATACCTTATCAAAACATCATAAGTATATCGACTTATATAGTATCCCCTTCATCATCCACTGCGTGACCATACAATCTGATGTACAAGGCACAAATTGCCATATCTTAGTCAATCCCTGATGTAGGTACCCCAGTATCATGGAAACTAAAAGGCCAAGGGTATTTTACCTACCTAACTTGGTCTGAATGCTTATAGTACAATCTTGGGGGCCACAGTGTATTAGAGGAAGGTGTACGAGCTAGACATCACGAATAGAATATGCATAGATTTGATTAGATGGAGATTAAGTTTGAACTCCTCCATGATGTTATGGTTGAGGTCACACACGTGGTATTTTGTCTTTTTCTCTTTATGAGCATATCGTTCACATATACCTCCACATTAACTCGAATATATGGTTTGAAAATTCGATCCACTCTTTGATACATTGTCCCTGATTTATTCAACCCAAAGGGCATAGCATTGTAGAAATACATCCCCTTTCTTGTAATAAATGATATATTATCTTTTTCATTTGTCTTGATTGATATTTAGTTTAGTATGGAATATGCATGCAAAAACTGAGCATCTTGTGGTCAAACGTCGCGTCAACTTGTTGATTAATTCTTAGTAAAGGATAATAGTCTTTAGGTCATGCCTTGTGTAGGTTCGTGAAATGCACACACACCACCCACTTTCCATTCTTTTTATTTACCATTACAAAATTGGAAAGCCAGGTCATGTTCTTGATATCTTCAATGAGTTTTTCCTATTGGAGCTTATCCACTTCCATCTCTATACCAGCATTTCTTTTATTGGAGAAACCACTCCTATTTATTAGTTAGGCTTTGCCTCTCTTAACACATTAAGTTCATGGCACAACATCTTTGAATATTAGTCAGGATTGGCCTTTTAGAAACCCATAATGAGGTGATATTTATTTTTCTTACAACGCTAGCTATATGTTGCCTTAGTGAGGTTGATATCCTTTCGATCATGCCCCATGCATGCCTTATCTTTGTTTATATTCACCTTTATCTCTATTGGGGCATCCCCTCCCCAAGCTACACCTTTAGAAATGATGTTTAGGCCAAATAATATCATATTTGGGTTTGATCATACCAGGTTAACGAGCATGTTTGGGGATTTTAAATGACTTTTATTTTAATATTATCGATGTAGACCAATGTAAGGGAAACTTTCCAATCGAGTCAAATTGTGGGTAATTGGCATAATTTGGAACAAAAATGTTTGAGTCTCGGTTAGTTATTGAGTTGTGATCCCACAAATCCTATGACGTTTCGTATTGAAAAAATTTCGGTTAAAGCTTTGAAGATGATATCATGTCATGCCTAGTTTTTCAAATTTCTTCACACTTGGTTTATTCTAGATGAAATGGGTATGAATGCTTAGTGATGTACGGGATTTAGAATCTTGTTTAATGATGGATATTTTTAAATTAAGTTGGTAATTTGAAAAATATTTTTGGAAACGTATTTTAAATATTTTATGAGTTAATTTATTTTAGAAAATTCAAGGATGATGTTAAAAATGAAATAAATTTTCCCTTTCGTTCAAACGACATGTGGGATCATTCGAATGACGCGCCTCCTCGAACTTCATTTCTTCATATTTTACTAATAAAATCAGTGAGAACTTTTGCAAAAACATTTATGCATCTGTTTACAAAAAGTTCCCAAGTTTTTTTATCATACGAAGTTTTCAAGATTGAATCTCATATTTTTATAGTCTATGGTCTTGAGTTTGGTACCGAAAAATTATTTTATCACTTTGAACAATAATTTCATGCGATGGATTCCATGCGTGTTGATTAGGAAGAAAAACTGATGATTTCTGTGCTCCGATTCATAGACGTTGCTGAGGTTACATTAGTGTATACCAAGGTGCATGTGGACCCGTGTACTATGAAAACTAGCATGGGTGGACTCCTACGTGGCACTGTGAAGGGTCAATAAAAGATAAGAATAGGTGTCAAGGCTTGTGTTCGAGTTGCTAAGTAAGACTATATCTCGCTTTGTAATTTTTGTATCATAGTGGTTGTATGGCTTGGCGATCTGAGGTTTTATCTCTTAGTGGTTTCCTCGTACATCGGCGTGTCTTATGTTGACTTATTTACATTATATGCTTAATCACGTAGATGCATACTATTGGGTTAACAAGATAAAATTTATACATCAATTTGTTTTTCACAAGATAAGTTTAGGTTTGCTAGAAGATGAAATTTGGAAAATTAAAAAATATTGAAGATTTTAGGCACCAAAAGATTTTTTTTCTCCAATGATGAAGATATATTTGAGGACAATAAGTGATTAGAATTCTCTTCTTGGTTATCTATGTAGTAAACACATTTAGAAAATCCTCTAAATCCAATAGACTTTAGTTTTCCATTAGTTGGAAGAAAATCTTTGAGGATTTTCCAGGATAAGATTGACATTTTAAGTGGAATGCAAGGATCCCAAATGAATTGATCTAATGTAATAAGAGAAGAAGGAGATACAACTATGTTCCAAGAAGTTGAAAAAGAGAAATGGCCTGAATTAGTAGCAGCCGAAACCAAAATATCTTCATCCAAATTCCAGATCTGACTTTGAATCATTTGTTGAATTAGAGGCAAGGGGAAAATTAATTTTCGCTTTTCTAGATCCCAACTTCTATCTGCCAACCAAAAATCTCTTATTTTAGAGTTCTTAGAAGTGTTGTAATCATTACTAATAGGGACTAAGTCCAACCAATTGTACCAACATAAGTCAATGTTTCCTAAACTTATTCTCCATTTCATATGCACCTCAACTTTATTTCTGACATTTCACATCCTTCCCCAAGTGTTTGAAAATGATTTAGGCTTGACAACAAGTGGAAGAGAGTTTCGACAATATCTATCCTTTATATATGTAGACCATAGGGAGTTACTAGACCTGAACTTCCACCAAATCTTAATTGGCATAGATCTACCAAATTTTTTAAGGTTCTTAACACCTAATCCTCCATTTTAATGGACATGGATATAAGACTCCATTTACACCAGTGGTTTTTTGAAGATACATCATAAGAACCCCACAAAATCCCTCCAAATAGAGCTTACAGTTCTTGAACAACTTGTTTTGGAGTGATGAAAGAAGCTAGAGTATGGATTGGGATTATTGTAAAAAGACTTTTGATGAGCAGAAGCTTGCCACTAATAGAGAGATATCTATCATTCCATGCACTGAGTGCCATTGTGATTTTTGGAATAAGATAATCAATGTGAGATGAGTTGTTTGTACCTGCAAATAAAGGACATCTCAAGTATAAAATAGGAAATTTTTTGTTCGTAAAACTAGTGAATTTTTCTATTTTCTTGAGAGCAGCAGGAGATAGTTTATTGGATAGGAACATTTGGTATTTGGAGATATAGAGCTTTTGGCAAGCTGCTCTCTCATATTCTTTAATAACCTCCATCGTGGCCTTTTAATCCTTGATAACCCTTGATGAAAAAATAATCACATCATCTATATAGGCAAGATGACTAAATTTAGGGCAACCAATAGGAAACTTATACCCATATAGCCTAGGAAGAAGAGAGTTCACGTTTCTAGAGAACGCCTCAGCCATAATAATGAATAGTCTAGGTGATAGAGGATCACATTGCCTCAAACCTCTAGTAGCATTGAAGAACCATTTATGATCACAGAAAACTAGCAATTGGAGATGAGCCACCAAATCATATCAATGCAGGTCTCAGAAAAATCAAACATCCTCAGAATATAGATTAAAAATAACCATGAAACCATATTATATGTTTTGGCGAAATCCAACTTCAGAATTACATAACCTCCATTTTTTTGTGAATCATTGACACCATCTCATGAGATAACATGTCATTCTCCAGCATGTCCCTACCCTTTAAGAATCCAATTTTGTTTGAAGAAATGGTACAAGTCAAAATTTCACTCAGCCCATTTGAGAGTATTTTAGAAATATTTTTTTTGAAAAAGTGGACCAAACTAATAGGTCTAAAATCTGATAAGATTTTAGGGGGATTGAACTTTAGGAATCAATACAATTAATGTGGAAGTGATGTTTTTCGATAATGAAGCAACTAAGAACAAATACTGAATTGGTGTAACCACCTCAACCTCTATGATATCCCAAAATTCCACAAAAAACGAACCATAAAACCCATCTTTTTTAGGATAATTGTTTTGATTCTAATATTTAACCATTTCAACAATTTCACTCTTATCAGGAACAAAGCACAAATTAGAGTTGGTTTCTTTGGAAATAAAATTAGGAATTACCTCCAAAAAAGTACCATGAATCGAAATGAAAAACCTTCTTCTTATTTGAATTCATCTTCAAAGAATTGAATAATTGCATTTTGAATATTTCTCTTAGTATTTTAGATATGACCTTCTAAGTCTTTGATTTCAGAGATCATCAGTTGTCTTCTTTTTTATTTAACTGAATTATGAAAACAATTGGTGTGTATATCTCCCTCTCTAATGCATTTGTCCTCAGCCTTTTGTCTCCAATAACTATCTTCTATTTGGAGTATGTGAATGCTACAAGCTTGAGCTAAAGAAAGCTTCTCTCTATTAAACTCAAATGGATCAATATCATATGCCATCTCCATAGCGAGAAGAAAATCTTCATCCATTCTAACTTCTTTGAAAATATCCCCAAACTGGAGTATACTCTAATAAGATAGATTATACCTAAGCAATTTGAATTTTATTATAATTTTAATCCTATAGATACCACAGTCTGAATATGTGGGGATTGAGAACATAATTTTTGGAATATGAAAGATTGGTGTTTCAGTTCAAGAGGATTCTTATCTGAAAGTAATAGAGGGAAATGATCAAACCTGAGTCTATTTAGTTGATGAACTTCCATCATTCCTAATTGTAGAGCATCCTGGTTGGACTAAACTTTATCAAGTTTGCACCAAATTCTATCCACTCCTTCCCTTTTGTTGAGCCATGATAAATATAATCCTATGAAACTAAGGTATGTCATCGCATTTATTTTTGTAGCTTCCAAGAACTCCAATGCTGAACATCCTTCTAATCATTACAACATGCATTCGCAGAGTTGTTTAATTACACATTAACTTCTCCCCCAATAATCCAAGGATATGTTGTGAAATTCAAATTGAGGTAGTTCCAAAGATCACTTCTCTATACATTAGTATTCTTAGCATAATTGAAAAAAAGATTTAACCAACGAATTATTGATCAAGCATGAAAAAGTTATGTCGTGTCCCATTTCAGAAACCATTTGGCAATTTATTTATTCTTTAGCAAAACCCCAAATTTCTCTATTTGAATTTTCGTAGGTAGTATGAAATCCCAAAATAAGTCTACATGAAAATTTATGGTATCATAAATACATAAAGTTTATAGGCATATAAGTGATTGGAAAAAATAGTATGCACATTATCATTCCAAAGTAGGTTAAGACACACAAGTTGAAGTAAGGAGATAAAGGAGATGCAAAATGATATCCCATTATTAATATATGACTATTATAACATAATAAAAAAATCAGAATCTAACAATTTTTAGTATTCCAGTATAATATAAAAAATCATGCTTAAGAGACAAATAATGAAGAAAATAGGTTGTTATTACAAATGCCTTCATATTACACTAACTGATATTACAGTGTTAAGGCATGGACAATTATAATTTGAAAATATTCTCGATGAAGGAAAACATACGCATATGGGAACCACACAAATGAAACTGAATTTATAAATAACTAATATTGAAATTCAACTTCTTATCCATAGAGACAAACCTTGAAGTTGAGCGTGTTTCATTTATATTAGAATAGCTTTCACCCTTATGTCCTTTATCACAATTCATATTTAAATTATAAGTTGAAGCACCCTATATCTTTGACTCACTTGAGTCTATATTAAATAGGTGCTCATCTAATTTGGAAATAAGGATAAAATTGAGTCATATCCTTTCAAACCAAAGAACCTTTAGACTCTTCATGTTGAGTTCCTCAAATTGTCCAAATGGTAGTACACCTACACTTCACCTAGGATGCATTCATGTGTTGTATATGTGCTTTCCTTATTCATTAATTGGTGTTGTGTGAGTTAAATTCCTCTAAAATAAATTTCTATAATATTTGGGATATTTGAAATAATTTCTATGACTTTTTATACTTTTTTTAGAAATTAAAAATTGTTTTTTAATAAAGTTGTGTCCTGTTTTCTAAATTCCATAAGCTGTTAAAAAATTGTTTGGGTAGAAATCGAAAGCGCATGAGAATTATGTGGTTGCAATTTGTATTTGTAGACGTTCAAAAACAAGCGTTTAACATTCCATCTTAGCCTTACACGTGTTGTCTCCACAACGGCTAGATTTGTGTTTATACGCTCTCGTATGCATGTGCTTAACTATGAACCCTTGGATCAATTTTATCAATGACCTGCATGTTATTTGAGATGATCCTTGTATCACCTGGATCAACCAATGTGGGTTGACTTTGAAGCGGTGCAACCTTAACCCTTTGATTTTCTTCGATCTTTTAAACTCAATCGTGAGCGTTGATTTGCCTCGAGCTTCTGGAGCCTTCCATATCTTACTATAAATACTTTCCATACATTATATGTTTACAATATTTGGCCAACCTCACTTATGAGAGAAAATAGAGAAGAGAGAGAAAGAGAAAGAAGAGAGAGAAATAAAACCCTAAACTAAATTTCGGCAAAATCCTTCCAGAAAACCTTTTCTATGAGATATTTAGTTTGAGATTAGAGTAGTTTCATCCTCTTTTGCTATTTATCTCTTTCCAAACTTAATCACGCTGGTTAAATCTCATTTTATTTATAGAACTTTGAGATTTGATCTCTATGATACATTTCACTTAGATATTTTCTAGCTTTTATTTATTCTTTCGAGAAATCTTATTTTATTGGTTATTTTCAAAATGATATGTTATTTTCAAACCCTAAACCAACAAAACCTTTTCTGATTCAGTTTCTTTGAATATTCAGGCTTAGATCTAGTTGAGATCTTTATTGGGGATTTACACTTTCTTATATTTCACATTTTGTGAAAAAAGTGTAATAAAAAGTGCATAGGATCTTGGCTCGTGTATATAGCAAGATTTCCTCTTGATCTGTGGATATTTGAAAGATCCAAAGTCTAATTTTTGATTAAACTAATTTTGAAAATTCCTTAGCATATTTCTGATTTATTTTTCATACTGTCTGTAATTAAGTGCGTGTGAGGTGCATCCATGTGATTTAGAGCACTACATTGAAAGGTGTTGGTATTAAGATCTTGGACATTTTGAGTCGACGTAAAGAAATAAAGAGTGGAGTTACAAAGCTGAGAGAACATCAACAATATCAGAGCCTTGGGAGAAGTCAGAAAATCCAGAGGAGTTAGCATATTTATGAACTTAGAATTAGGTCTCATTGTGTGTCTTGATTGTTATATAGTTTGTATCCCGTTACTCTATTTTAGTTAATTTTTTACTTTTGAGGTGTAGAGACCTCTGTGGATGTTTACCCAATTGGGCGGGGTTTTCCCACATTAAAATTGATCGCGTATACTTCCTCTTTCTCTCACCCCTTTCTTAAGGCTGTGATTGGTTGAATTTTCTTGAGTTTTGTTTTTCAAAACTGGTACTGAAATAACGCGTTCATACTGTTTCACACATCTTGTGTTTAAAAAGTTTTTTAAGAAAAGAGTTTCTTAAAGAAACTTTTCGGAGCCATTTAGATATCCCTCGAGTGGGGGGATATCCACACATCAACACATGCGATATTGGCACTAGGATTGGGGTCGAGGTTGTCAAAGGTGGGATTAGAGTAAGAACCTTGTCCATCCACTTGATTATTTCTTTAACACTATTAGGGATAGAAATTTCACTTATGACCTACATGCGAGTTCGCCCCTTATGACAATTATAGATCTACATGAGTCTCTAAGGGATAGGGGATCACCTCCATCATCACCTTTGAGTCAAAGATTCCTCGACTTTTCAGGCCATCCCCACCGCTTTTACTGGTGTATTCAACCCTCCATAACGTCCAACATGTATTGATTTCATTATGGGAGTTCCACTACTCTACTTGTATCGCTATTGCATGTAGTTAAATATGATAAATATCACTGCAAGTTGTCGATCTATATCCCTATAGGTTATATTCTAACAGACAACAAAGTCTCTTAATCATGAGAAATAAGGATAATAGATTTTGTTTATGTGTGGATAGTCATGCGATGAGCATAACCATGAAAATTGTCATATTTATGTCCCTAGGATATGTTAAAATCAACTTCCATGGATGCACAACGTTTAGTTCGATACAGTTCCACTAATAAAGTAGAAAATGAAAATTAGGGTTGGTCTATCCACTCGGTTCTAGGTGTTTGGTACCATAAATGGCACCACCCAAAACTGAACTATACTAGAGGAACGTTTCCTTAAGTCGTTGGTTCCGATTAAAAAAAATAGGTCAAATAATAACTTTCACCTTAAATATAACTTTAATGATTTGACAAAAAATCTAAACAAGCATTATAAATCTAATCAATTTAATGAGCCAATATCAATTTAGAATTTTCAAATTACATGCAAGAATTATAATCAATCAAACATTAATGATGACTAAAATAATGCACTGAATCATAATGTTGACGATTTCTTTCATCTCCGAGTCAATGTCCCACTCAAGATTTAGGACCATTAACAAAAAAAAAAAATCAATGTATGAGAGAGTCCACCTTTAATATGTAAAATCAGGCATCTAGAAAATTGACATCCAATATGTATTAAATAAAACCCCACATAAGGTTGTATAGACATGCGCGTTCACATACACACACACACACACACACATTTACTCATAAAACATGATAAACAAAAAATAAATTACAACTTAAATAATAAGATGTTAAGAACAATAGTATCAAAAATGTTGTTGAGCATCGCATATCATAATAGGGTGCGACTCTAATTTAATGGCCCCTCTTAATAAAATCTCCATGCATAACTTTGAATCACCCTTGGTTTTCTCTTAGTAAATTCTTTATCCTTAACCCTTGCCGCATTTGGGCAGTTTTTCAGAAGCTATTGTATTCTTTTAATTCTTTTGATTATTTTATGATATATATTGTGTGCTAGAGTCCCTCACTTATCCCTTAAAATTGGAATTCTTTTGATTATTTGGGTGTTGTATGTATTGTATTGAGCTTGATTTCATAGGCAACAATATTCAGATTCGACTTCATCTCTTCACCAGCATGTTTGTTTTGTATGCTATTATATGTTATATCCTACATTTTTTTTTTAATTTTGTATGTTTAATGTAGTATTTGTAAGTCATATGGTAGTAGGTATTGACTCTAACTACAGAGTAATAAATATTGAAAGATAGTAGAGAAGAGTCGATGTCATTTTGAACATGTTATATGTACATATTATGTATGTTATATGTATATATAAAGATCCTTATCATTCCCTAAAAGTTCTTAAACCTCCTCAGACTTAAAAAAATACTAAAAGTGCTAAGTAATCCTATCAATGTAGCACCAAATGATGATGGTGGTGAAAGAATGAAGAACACCTATAGTATTAGGAAAAAATCATCTGTGGAAAAGGACAAAAGATTACAAATCTTTACTGAATGGTTTCTATAATGAGCCATGTATGTGTTTACACCTATATGTCTGTGTTTTTCCATTCGAGCATGTGTTACCTATTAGATGATTGAATTCTATCTGAACACCTTTTTCTTAGGTTGACACCACTCATCTCATGATTTCATTTTCCAATTTTAAATTTGTCATTATGTCCACATGTTATGCATCATACCCACTCTAATTAACCACCTATGGGCATATATGCCTATATTTAGGAGACTCTTTCACATCTTTTAGACTACTGAATATACTTGTTATATCTTGAGGAAGATCGAACAAAAAATAATATTCAACCTTGTAATAATTTTCATCAATTTAAACCTAAAGCACTAAAGCATAATATAGAAAAATAACACAACAATTCATACCTATGTAATTAGAGAATGAATGAGGCAAAGAGAGATAGTGAAATACTAAATTCATCTTCTGATATTCATTAAAAATCTCGATATTAATACCGTATAAATATGTTAGGGGGCTTGAAGATAATCTCGAGATTAGATATAATTCCCCCAGCTAATATAACAGACTCAAGGGACTAAGGCAGCGAGACTGCTCAAACGATGTAGCTCAGTGAGGCAGATCAAGCGAGGTAGTTCAGCGCGGCAGCCTAGAGGGATCTTTCAACAAAGAAGCTGGCCAAGAGAGCTCATCATTTAGTCATATTGTCTTACTTAGTCATTTTGTATCTTTTGTTTACATTGACTATGAGTGGTAACGACTATAATGATGTAATGATTGTAATTTCATTCGATGTGAGGTCAAACGGTACTCATGAGAGACCAGTCCTACAGGGCCTGGGAGAGCTTTCATGCTCTATCGAACGACCTCGTCGTTGGAAACTTATATGGACTTGGTTTGGAGGATTGAGAAGTGAGGCCCCGTTGGGGCTTGTTCTGACCATCTTAGATACACCTGGTAAAATACCAAAAGAACTTGACCATGGAGCCTTGGTCAAAGAAGCCTTGTGTTCCATCAGGCATTGAGTTGTGAACTAGACAACCCTCTACTTAATGTCACATCTACTTTATGTGATGTCACTAGCCATCTAGGCAATGTCAAATCTGCACTTGAGTAAACCATCGTGGTATTTGGGGTTGTCATACAGTTGGTGTGACACCTCGGTGACAATAACCCCTGATGCATAGTGGTTAGGCAAAAGGCATGCCTTGGAATTTAATGTTTATGATGTGGATCTGACTAGACCATCGGGCATTTAATGTTTATGACATACGGTATGAGTGATGTCTTTAACAGTTATTAATGACTGAGCCATCTCGAGAGTGGTGTGAGGGTGTTATTTATTGGCCTCAACCACTTATGAGAGGGGAGAGTTCTTTTCTAGAGATTTTTGGCTAGAGAGAGATTATCATCAGAGAAATCGAAGTTATTGCAAAAACCATAGCTCTTACTCATCCACCATTGTCATTTATTATGAATATTTTAATATTTGATTGGAGACCTTTGAGAGTTGGTGTGTTTGGCTATCTGCCAAGATATATCTAGGTTTCTTACGTCTCTGTCCCTCTAAACGAGTCACTTTTGAGTTCATCATTATCTTTTAAGTTATACACAAGAGATTTGTGAGTTCAAACCAAGTTTATGTTCACTAAGTTGAGATTATGTGTCTTGTAATTAATCAATAATGTTATTGGTTATCTTATCATTAATATACTCCAAAGGGGTTACGCCTTCATCTAATCTAAATTACCCTCTAACATTTGGCGACTCTGTTGGGGAGGTATTATTCTAAGCAAAGACTATGACGCATGATAATGTTAATCGAAGGCTTATCTTTGATGATATTCATTGCAATGAAGAACTAGCGACGAGAGATCTGGAGGCTTCTAGAGATGGATCTCCTTGAGTGGAGGTACCTCAATTTCAAACGGTAACAGGTGTTTTAAGGGTGATGCAAGATTCAACGAGCACCGGGGTAGGTACAGCTAAATCGGCAATCCTCATGAATAAATTTTATGTGTTTTTACAAAATCTTATAGCTTTAACGGTGTTAGGGGAATTTGTGTCCAACTCCTTCTTAACTTAAGGGGTATCCCCAATGGCCACACCAAGCGCAGTTCCAACAGAAACTGCCCCAGCAAGAATACCCCCTATTGCGATTCCAACGGTGGGAAATCCAGGAGTAATAAGCGTTCCAACTATCATGGTTACTCCAGGTGTAACGGGCGTCCCACCTATGGTCCCTCTGGCCATTTATCGAATGGTATCGGCTATGGAGGAGATGAGAAAAGAGATGCAGAAGGAGATGTTTAAGTTTATTCATGCTTCCTCACAATCTTATATCTAGGTAGATTAGGTTTATGATGACTTTCGGACGCCTTACCCTTAGGAATATAGCGATGAGCCTAACCTAGAAGATTATATTCCTCCTATCTTCGAAAAGTACTCAGGAAAGGGGGGAGGAACTCGAAGGATCATATTAAATGTTTCATCGAACATCTAGGGACTCACTGCAATAACAAGAAGCTCAGGTTGAGGAGTTCTAAAAATCACTAACCGATAAAGATTATACATGGTACTCTCATTTGGCGCCAATGAGTTTTTCAACATGGGTGGAGATGCATGTTTTATTTATCCAGAAGTTCTTTCTAGCAGAAGATGAGTTCACATTAACACAATTGGGCAGGGAGAAGCAACGATCGGGAGAGGATGTGGTGGCTTATATTAGAACATTCAGAGAGAGGTCCCTCGATGTGAGGGAAGAAGATAAACAGTACAAACTGTTACAACTATGTGCTAAGGGTTTCATCTCAGAGTACATCTATCACTTGATGAATGAAACTCGCGAAGGGACTTTTGCGGCATTTCTAACAGTAGTAAGAAATATACCATTGGTAGTTTGGTCAAAACCTATTATGCTACCAATAATGTTCAGGCGGCCCGGGCCATCCGTTGAAGCATGTGGTTAGTCCCCACGAGTGGGATACGTCAATGGAAGTGAAGGAAGCAAATAACCGAAGAAAGATAACAAGAAAAAATTTGGGAGAGATAGGAAAGACCCACCATCGTTACCATGTACAATAGAGGAGGTTGTTAGATATTACAATGCCATGGTTTAACGAGTAACGGTGTATGAATCTAAGGGCATACCCACCACAGAACTAGATGAGGCAACTAGAGCGGATCCCAAATACTGTCAGATCCATCGCAAGATTCAACATCCGAAGGGAAGTTTTATTACGTTAAGGAAAATCATCGATAAATATGTAAAGGCATGGAGGCTGCAAATACCTCTGCAAAATGTTAATGACAACCCACTCCCAGAACATGGGGCCAACCTGGTGGTTACCTATGATGATGAGGCAGAAAGAGAAGCGATGGAGATGACGATGGAGCATGGGGAGTTCGAAGAGGCTTTGGAGGATTGTACCAGAGGAATGTCTAATATGGTGTTAGCCTATGATGAAGAAAGCACTAGAGACGTGGAGGATATATACAACATTGACCAGGTGGGAATGCCGAAAGAATGTAGGTTAGAGATAAATCAAGCAATCCTGATATCGTGAGGAAGAATGCAGTCCCTGTTAGAAATAACGTTCAACGATGAAGATAGGGCCATGAGATTCCCTCACAATCAACCGTTATATATGACCGCCAGCATCAACAGAGATATATTTGCGAGGGATCTTATGGATAGGGGAGAATCTATCAACATTATGCCAATCAGTTCTTTCCACGCAGCTAATATCCCAGAAGAAAGATTGGTCCCCATGGCTTTGGCGGTTTTAGGTTATGACAATCAGTCTTCCAAATCCATTGGTTATGTGAATCTTGGGATTGTAATGGGAAATATAAGTTCCCACATCAAGTTCCACGTAATAGAGAGTGCAATTTCCTACCATTTGTTGATAGGAAGAGTATGGTTGCACAACCAAGGACTGGTTCCCTCGACTTACCACCAATGTGCGAAAGAAAATATTAAAGGAACTGAGAGCACTATACGAGATACGAATAGGCCCTTTGCTATCGAAGAAGCTCACCTAGTGGACGCATTATTTTATACAAAGTTAGAGAATGACATCATATTCCTAACGAGAATAATGTAGGGAGTCTGGGTTCCCTCGATCAGAAAAAGGATGGGGCTTATGAACGACTAGAATGATGAAACTGTGGGCGATAGAGGAGTAAAAAAAGAAGCCTACTAAGTGGTCCCTTAACCTAACAAGATCTTGTAACAGCTAAAGGATAGAATACAGCCCAGAATGGACCCGTTAGAATATGAGGTTACACCAAAATGTGTGTTGAGCTAATTTTTTGAAGGAAGAATGGAAGAAGATTTGAGGGAGAGAAAAACAAAGGCAGTTGCCACGGCTAACAGACAATGCAAGAAGATTTTTACGGAGCCAGGGAAGGTGGTTTATTGCCTATGATGGTGTGAACGGTCAGTTAAATGAGCTATAACAGAGGCTGACGAGGAGGCTGGCCCAATATATGAGTGTTTTTTTGGTAGATCAACGGGGAAAATGTATGGAGATGGATAATTCCAATGTACGAGAGTTCATGGATGATGCCACCGAAGAACCAAACTACATGTTTGACAAACCAAAGCCACAAGCACAAGATTTGGAGTAGCTAAACCTGGCAAAAGAAGGGGAGGATCCAAGGCCCATTTTTTTCTCGAATGATCTCTACATGAAGAAAAAGGAGGCTTTGATTGAGTTTATCCAAGAGTTTATAGACATATTTCCAAGGAAGTATATGGAGATGGAGGGGATAGATGAAAAAGTAAGATGCCACAAATTAAACATGATGCCTTCAGCTATTCATGTCAAACAAGCAACGAGGAATTACAAGACCGATATGTACTTAAAGATCAAAGAAGAGTTCCAATGCTTGTTGGTAGCAGGGCTCATCAAATTGATACATCAACCGCTCTGTCTCTCTAGTATTGTCCCAATGGGTAAGAAGGATAAGAATCAGATAAGGATCTGCATGGAATTATTGATTTAAATAGGGCTTGTTGCAAAGCTAAGTTGCCTCTACCTTCCATCGACAGCTTGATAGATGCAACAGCTGGACACAAAATGTATAATTTCACGGCTGGGTATCTAGGGTACAACAAGATCAAGATGGACCCCACAGATACAGAGAAGATAGCATTTAGAACCCTGTTGGGCGACTTCATGTACAAAGTAATGTCGTTTAGACTCAAAAATGCTAGGGCTACTTATCAAAGAATAATGATGGCCATTTTTCATGAATTCTTTCACAAATTTGTGGAGTTTTATGTGGATGATTTGATCATTAAATCTAATAAGGAAGGGTCCCACCAGAGAGATTTATGGAAAGTATTTGCCAGATGTAGGAAATATAAACTAAAGATGAACCCGCTAAAATGGGTCTTCGGGGTAACCAGTGTAAAGTTACTGGGCTTTGTGGTGGATCGGCAAGGAGTGAAGATGGACTAAGATAAACAACGAGTTATCTTAGAAATGCCAAGTCCAAGAAGAGCAAAGGAGATCAAGAGTTTCTTCGATAAAGTTTCCTACCTAAGAGATTCATGATGAGATTTGTCGAGATAACACATGTGTTAATGTAGCTTCTTGAAAGGGTACAAAGTTCAAGTGGGAGGAAGTTCACTAGAAGTCTCTCACCAGGCTGAAGAAACTAGTTGTTTCGCCACAGACTATGATTCTTCTCAGGGCAGGAATACCGTTGCAGCTATGCCTCACATCCACCCTGAGGTCCGTTGGAGCTCTATTCTCATAGGAGATTGAAGGGGAGGAACGAACAGTCTATTACCTTATTAGAATCATACATGGGCCATAGGTCAGGTATAGTAGCTTGGAAAGGCATTGTTTAGCCTTAGTCTTTGTAACAAAAAAACTAAGAAATTATATGTTGTCTTTTGTAATTCATATTGTAACAAGTTATTATCCTATTAAATTTTTGCTGGAAAGAACCATATTAATTCGTAGAGTAGCTAGGTGGTTCCTCATTCTCTCAGAGTATGACTTGAAATGCGTGGGCCCTCGTGCGATCAATATCCAGGTGTACGCGGATCTCTTGGTAATCTTACCATCAGGGATATATCTGAGCCACCATGAGAGAGCATTCTGGGAGATGATCTCCAAGCCAATCACCTAGATGCAAGCGAAGAGGAATGGACGATGCAGTTTGAACAATGAATAAGAGTGTGAGGCGTTGGTACTGGGGTTATTGGAGTCCGTTTGAAGGGAAATTCGCTCACTTTGCATCAAGGGTGATTCAAACTTAGTAATTCATCAAGTAAATAAAGAGTATGCATTGAAACACCTCAGTCTGTCACCTTACAGAATAATGATTCAAAGGCTTCTCAACTAGTTCCATTGAACCAAGATCAATAGGCATGCTTGAATGATGAACCGCCATCCAGACGCCTATTCCACTATCGCTAAGAAGATGATCATGAGATATGATACAAATACAGTCGTGATTTAACGAAAAATAGCTCCCTCGGTGGTATAGTTAATTCTACTGATCGATGATGACTCTGACTGGAGGGGAGAGATTAAAACACAATTGGAGTCTGGGGAAGGAGAGATGGAGCTGAGAGAATTAGCCCAATACTTTACAAATAAGGGAAACCTTTACTTCATAAATAAAGGAGGATGGCTATCAAGATGAATCGGCCCAGAAGAAGTAGAGCACAGATTAAAGAAAACACACGAAGAGCACAACGAAATAATGGAGCTCCCTCTTTACAGGTGAATTCAAAGGGAGGGATACTTCTAGCCTATAATGAAGCAGGACGTAGCAGAGCTACAATGAAAGTATGATAAGTTCCAACTGTTCTTCCAAGCAGCTGAATGTCATTTCATTGAAGCTCAATTAGATTGGAAGCATCCCTATATTGACTTCATTAAAGATATAGTTGTCCCAATAGAGAAGATTGATGCAATGAGACTAAAACGAAGGGCCCTAAGGTTGTACATTCAAGAATGGTAGCTTTATTAAAGAGGGTACTTCAATAGGCCTTTGCGTTGCATCATAAATGAGGAAACAATCGAATTCCTCAAGAAAGCTCATGATCCAGCTAACATAGGGGGAGCAAAGTTATATGACCAACTCATAACGTTGGGGTATTATTGTCCAATGGTGTAGAAAGACTCTAATGAGTTTATTCGAAGATATAAATCTTGTCAAATGCATAGAAATATGATCCATGCCCCATCGATGGATCTACATTCTCTAGCAACACCTTATCCTTTTCATAATTGGGCATTTGACCTGGTAGGAGAAATACATCCTTCTTCGAGGGGGAAGATCTGGATACTACTGGCACCGAAGTGCTTCACAAAGTGGGCTGAAGCGATACCACTAAGGAGGGCAACAGTAGGGGTGGTAAGTAACCTAATCAGAGAATACATTATTTGTCATTTTAGGATTCCAAAGGTTATTCTCGCTAATAATGGATCCCCATTAGTAAATTCAGGGGTAACGATGGTCACAGATAAGTATTCCATTGTTCATCATACTTCAATGGTGGCATAGCCAAAAGGAAATTGTCAAGCCGAAGTAACTAAAAAAACTTTAGTTAACATTTTAGCCAAGACGATGGAGTATTTTTGAGGATCATAAGATGACAAGATACCAGCTGTATTGTGGGCATATCAAATAACTAAAAGGAAACCCACGGGATATACCCCATTTTCCCTTATGCATGGAGATGAAGCTATTCTCCCAGTTGAGTTGGAAGTTACCTTTGCCCGATATGCCTTGAGAAGTAGCATGCTCCCTCAAAATAGACATATGCAGTTGGAATCGTTGGGAGAACACATAAATAATGCAACAAAACAATTTTATATGTACATGAATCAGCTCTCAAGGGAATATGACAACTTGGTGAGACCAAGGAAGTTTGTTGAAGGAGACCTTCTTTTGAAGGTAGCAGTGAAACACATCAGAAGGCTTCCTCTACCTATGTTTGCAGTGAATTGGGAGGGACCTTTCATTCTGAAGGGGACTCATGATTCAAGATATTTCTTAATTTTTAAGATGGAAGAAGATAAACCATTTAAGATTAATAACAAATGGTTGAAGGTCTATCATGTGTAAAGAAAGTAACCTTAGAACAACGATGTGTCTAGGTTTTTTACTATGAATATATATAAGTCATTGTTTTTCTTGAAAGATGTCTTTCGTTGTATATAGAGTGAGATGGAAGGTGGCAAAAGTTTGTATTTTATTTAAGAAGTTATAACACAAAGAAGTGGCATGAAAACAAGATATAACTTCTCTTTCATTCATAAATTGCGTGGTTTTACAAAAATGGGAACTATTTCCCAGGAGTTACATAAGAAGAAAAACTAGAAATTTATACAAGTATATGGGAGGTCATTACCCAAGGAGGAACCATAAGTCTGTAGTAGAGAAATAATCTCCAAGAAGACCCGAGGAAGCTGCTAGGCAAGCTTGCTTAGCGTTGATAGAACCATCCAGCCTTGTTTGAAACTGACCATGATCAATAAGGAGTTTCTATTGCCTCATCTTTGCTAGATGAAAAGTTTCTTCGATATCCTCCACCTATTTATTTGCATCTTCAAGTCGATATGTTAGTTCGGCCAGCCTACTTCCTTAGCTCGTTGAGTATCTTGATGCTTCTACAGTAGTTCCCTATGACTTTCCAGTTGCCGAATCCTCAAGGTCTTCAAGTGTCCAATCAACAAAATAAATTAGAAGCCATCTCAGTACAAATCCATTAGATAGCCCAAGAATTAGTTGAGGAGGGGCCTGGTAATGTTCGTAGTACGGGTATTGATGATATCAACAACAATGATCGCCATACCTTGAAGCCTGTGGATCATCACGGGAATGTTTGAACATAGGTAATTGATAGTAAAAATCTCAGGGTGATGATTTACGATCAATTCAATCAACAGTCAATGGCTAGCAGGTAGTTGGGGATAGCGATGAAGGACCATGAGGAGCTAGAGCTAGCATAGGAAGCTCATAACCAGATTCACTGTCAGCCTGAGCACCTGTCATGGAACCTTGGTCATTAGGACTCGTTTCCTCATATATAGTTGGTTCCCGACTTGGTGAGGCGGCATGCGAAGGAATCACTGGAGATTGCTCTGCAACGCGAGGGGACTCCCTAGCAGCCTGGGGACAGATAAAGAAAATAATGAGTTAAGTGAAAAAAATCTTAACAAGTGTTTATCATTATTAAGTCGTCGTTACTGGTGGAGTTTGACAAAAAAGTCTTAACAAGTGTTTATCATTGTTAAGTCACCATTACTGGTGAAGTTTGGCAAAAATATGGACAAGTGTTTATCACTGTTAAGTCATCGTTACTGGTGGAGTTTGACAAAAAATCTTAACAAGTGCTTGTCATTGTTAAGTCGTTCTTATGGGTGTCACCGTTATTGGTGGAATTGTCTTTTTAAAAAAAATCTTAACAAGAGGTTTTCATTATTAAGTCACCGTTACCAGTAGAGTTTGAATGTTTGAAAATGAGATTCTTCTGGATTGTACATTGTCAAGATAAAGGACAAACAACAAAAAAGAAGAGAAAATAGAAAAATACATCAGCAATGGATGGAGCAAGAACGGAAGTCACTAAAAAGTCTATAAGAGTGGGAACTATTGAGGGAAGATTCATCTCCTCAGAAGCCTCCATAGCACCCCCAACTAGAGGAACCTCAGCCAAAGGAACCTCAATATTGGATGAAGCTCATGCATTAACAAAAGGATCAAAGGCCAGTATTGGGGGAGAACTTGAAGAATCCGTTTGACCTTCCACATATGCATCAATACTAGTGGGGGAAGAAAAAACTCCAGGAAGAGTAGAAGAGTCAACGTTGACCTTGGAAACTGGTAGAATCCCGAAGGATAATGGTGGGATAAGACTTGGAGAAAGCTCTAAAAATAAAGCTAAGTGCTAGAGGAGGGTAATAATACAGAAAGAAGAGACACACTTCACACTTAACTCACCTCAGTAATATTGATGAAAGGGGGAACGATAGCTATGGGTCTTATCGATGGAGGTGGAAAAAGGATGTTGGCCAATGATAAAGCCAAAAGGGAAGCTACTTCAACCTGAAATACACCAAAATATTTAGAACATGTAGCGAAGGGAGAAGGATAGAAAAGAAAGACCAAAAAAAGGTCTATAACTTATTACCTCGGGAGAACTTTGCACAATAGGAATGATGTCTAGAGGAACCACAAGCAAAGAAGGTGAACTAGATGAGGCTAAGGGAGTGTCCTCTAGCTGAGAGAAAACTCCCACAGGGTCAACAGGGGCAATAACCTCCTTAGCAGCCCCCACTATGCATTGGGGGACCAAACGAAGGGAATAAGTGAGCCTGGTCATGGGAGAATGGGGGGGAGTCGCACCAATGGACCCACTCCCGAAGCGTCCCCCCACGATAGGACTCAAAGGGGGTCTGGGACTTTCTTCTTCAGCTTCCTATGCCAAAGTTTCTAAGAGTTAAACAAATAGAGTTTATTACAGAAAAAAATGAAAAAAGAACATAGGCTTACCTCTGATCTAGGAGGAGAGTGGGATGATATCACCATTGGTGAGGAATGAGGAGAAGTAGTTGGTGAAGACCTCTCTGTGGGATGGTTCTTAATAATAGGACGACCATCAAACGCCATAACTCCAATAGTATAAGGAGTTGGGGGTGAGATGAACGTCAGGAGCTCATTTCTTCTGGGACTTATTACCCAGTGTCTGTTTCCTTGGACCAGCAACACTAAGACTTGTAGGAACCCTTTATATTTTCCTTTGCTTCAACCCTCCTTCAGAGGGATCTACTAAATTAGTGGGGAAGGCAACAGCAGGAGGAATGACAGGAGTGTGTCGTTGAAACTCAGAATTTATTCGCTCCACCTCAGCTTGAATTTTCTTCCTCAACTCCTCACTTACTTTGGAAAATGTTGGAGGAGGAATGGAGGCAATGGGGAATTCCAATAAGGGAGCTTGAGTCTAAGGTTGGTACTTAGACTTTAAAGAAGTCCCACTCTTAGACCTCCTAATTTTTTTGGTTGGTGTCTTGGAAGGTCCTTCGATAGAAGCTGCTTCGGTTGGAACACCCTCACCATAAACATCTTTAGTAGGTGCAGGCTATTTTGGGGTTGCAACGTTCTTGGGTTTCGTCATGGAAGTAAGGATCATGGGGTAATAAGGAGGTAGCTCACTGGGAGGATCTTTAACAATTTTTCTCAGAGGAAACTCAACTCCGAGAATAGAGTTGCCCTTGAGGACCAATTCCAAAGCAAAGAAAGAAAGAACTGGGGGATACTAGGGGGAATTTGTATGAACTCATGAATCCTAGCTAGTTGCACCGGCCGGAATTTCATGGAAAAAGAGGTGGACACGTCCCCTCTTCTAGTAGCATTGGGGATGGTAACTCGATCGTCTATAGTAGAAGTCACTTCAAGTACTTCTATAGAAAGGTAGAAAGTGCGGGCCTCAGTAAAAGTATCCCTCTTATTCGTTAATTGAAACATAAGTCAAGGAGCCCCTTGATCAAAACCGAACTGCCTATTGCACCTATCAGGGTTGTAAGGTTCAAAAGTATATCCCCATTCAGTGAAGGAAGGAAGGAACCCAAGGGTGAACAGAAGCACCACGGCTTGCGAAGGATCTTCTACAATCGGAACGAAAGTGACCGTTCTAGTGGTAGAAGAGAAAAAATTCCAAGTATGAGAGAAGGTAGATTCTCTGTATGGCCTCATGATGAAGGAAACGAAAGGGTAAAAACTGCCCATTATTACTTTTCGACTCTAATTTTTATGGAAGCATAGGAGGCGAGGGGGTTTAATGCCTTAACTCATGGGATAAGGGACAGATTTGGTAGCAATGGCAGGAAAGAAGGTATAGAGGAAACCCATTAAGATAATAGTATTGGCAAAATTATCCAGGATGTAATGGCCAAGGGACTATGCCATGTCGAGGTGGGTTCGATCCAACCAAGTATAGAGGGACCCCAAAGCAATGTCGGCCAGAGGGAGATTGTAACCCCTGGCCAAACGGATGGAAATATTAATGACATCCCTCCTAGACTAGTCATTGGGTTTCCCAATCAAGTAGAAATGAGAAAAAAACACAAGGATATAGGTTGGTGATTCCAAAGATGTACCTTTACCCTGCCTGTGACAGAAGTAACGTCCTTCGCTGTAGGAGCTTCCAAGAAATAGCTGATAACGAAGTAAAGGTAGCCTTATTAGAAGACTCAATGGCGACAAATCCGATCCATCTCAGCTCGGTCTGTAGTTTCATAAGAATCTAAGGCCTCATCAACATAAGTAAACTCACCCATGGGTTCAAACCCAAGTATCTCACATACATCTTCCAAAGAAATGGTGAACTCCCCCCAGGTAGCGAAGAATGTGTGAGTTATGACGTTCCATCTGGAAACCAACACTTGGAGTGCAACATTGAGCTTAAAAAGAGTGAACTCCCTAAACTAGTTAGCTTGGTGAAGACCAACCTTGGCAAGAGCTACAACATGGGAGCTCTGCATATGTGCATGCCAGGCGATAAAATGAGCTGGAGATCCCCCAGGCGCTTCGAAATCAATCTGGGATTAAGGAAAGTCACCACGATCTAACCTAAACCGCAGAGTCTCCTCTGGAGGAAGAAAACCCAACTTAGATGATTCTTCATCTTCATCACCCAGCAATAAAGGGTCATACTTAGCTGAAAAATGGCAAGTCTTGTACTTATCAGGGAACTCATCTTCTTTGCCAAAGATGGGAGACCAATGATAAAAGCGCAGTTGTTCTAGGTTAGCTTCAACTAACGAGGTGGTGTCGAGGGTGGTTGCAGGCGGAGAACAGGGGGTGTGCGTGTAGGGAATGCTGGAAGAGGCCCTGAAAGTGGATGATGGAAGAATAAATGTTTAAAAAAGGAGAGAGGGGGATAAAAATGGAGGAATACGACCACAAGGGGCGGTGAAAGAGATAAAGAAAGGGAGAGCACCAAAGAAAACCTTGTTAACAATGGAGGTTTGAAAAAGCGCTGGGAGTTTGAAGAAAACGAAGGCAAAAAATGTCTTAGTGTTTTTGAAAAATAGACGTTTGTAATCCTTTAAACACGTCTTTTGAGTTTTCCCACTAACACACGTGGAAAGATGCCAATAATCATTTTAAGGGACACGTAGCACTTCGGGGAGTGTCCTGACAGTTGAAAAGACAACATAACGTCATTAATAAAGTGACGCATGGGGAATAAAAATGGCTTTCTTCCTAGGTAAGTTTTAGTTTTGCGCCAAAATTTTGGTCAGACATATCCAATAGCTCCCTACACAGAAGCTATACCAATAGTTTAAAAAAGCTACGATGTCCCCTTGCCACAAGTCCAAATGTTGTTTAATTGTAACTCAAATACATCGGGGGTTAATTTTTTTACTTTTTCGAACATGAAGAAACAATGATACAGCCCAACCCAAATGAAGTTGTCACTTCAAATTGGGAGAATTTCCTAGGTAGAAATTTTCAAGGGAGAATTCTACAAGTCTCAACGCTAGGAATTCCCAAGGGGGAGATTTCATACCACTAGGGGTCGACCTAACGCAAACACTCACAGCTTACAACTATGCTCCACAAACAATGCATATTTGAAAATTGCAAATAGCTAAGGAAGCAAAGATAAAATAGATAAGGCTCAACGACAGGAAAAAATTGTAATGTCCTTTCGCTAATCACTGACAAATCGTAGTGCTTTAGCTCAGGTACATTGGGGAGAATTTTACTTTTTCCTTGAAATGATAACGATAGAAGTTGTAACGAAGACAAAAATGCCATATTTTTTTATAAGGTTCATCGGATTGAGAAGTTTTCGTGCAGATATTTCTTGTTCCCACAACAAATCTCTCCATGAAGGGGCAAATGTAGGGGGTATTGAAGATAATCTTGAGATTAGAGATAATATCCTTAACTAATATAATAGACTTAACGGACTAAGGTAGCAAGGCAACTCAAGTGATGCAACTCAGTGAGGCAGATCAAGCGAGGTAGTTCAGCGCAACAGCCCAAAGGGATCTTCCAGCAAAGTAGTTGGCCAAGAGAGCTCATCCTTTAGTCCCGTTGTCTTACTTAGTCATGTTATCTCTTTTATTTACATTAATTATGAGGATTAATGACTGTAATGATGTAACAATTGTAATTTCATTCAGTGTGAGGTCAAATGGTACTTGCGAGAGACCAGGCCTGGCAAGGTCTGGGAGAGCTTTCATGCTCTATAGAACGACCTCGTCATGGGAACTTTAGAGGGAATTGGTTTGGAGGATTGAGAAGTAAGGCACCATTGGGGATTTTCTTAACCATCTTAGACACACCTAGTAAAACACCAAAAGACCTTGACCGTGGAACCTTGGGCAGAGCAGCCTTGTGTTCCATCGGGTATTGAGTTGTGAACCAAACAACCCTCTATTTAATGTCAAATCTACTTTATGTGATGTCACTTTCCAGCTAGGCAATATCAAATCTGCACATGAGTAAACCACCATTGTATTTGGGGTTATCAGAAAATTGGTGTGCCACCTCCGTAACGACAACCCCCTAACGCACAATGGTTAGGCAAAAGGCATTATATTCCATTTAATGTTTATGAAGAGGAGCTGACTAGCCCATCAGGCATTTAATGTTTGTGACATAAGGTATGAGGGATGTCTTTCACAGTTATTAATTACAAAGACATCTCGAGAGTGGTGTGAGAGGGTTATTTTATTGGCCTCAACCACTTTTGAGAGGGGAGAGTTCTTTTCTAAAGATTTTTGGCTAGAGAGAGAGATTATCATCAGAGAAAAAGAACTTATTGGAAAAACCATAGCTTTTACTCATCCACCATTGTCATTTATTATGAAGATTTTAATATTTGATTGGAGACCTTTGAGAGTTGGTGTGTTTGGTTATCTTCCAAGGTGTATCTAGGGTGCTTACACCTCTCTCCCTTTAAACGAGTCACTTCTGATTTCATCATTATCTTTTGAGTTGTACACGAGGTATTTTTGAGTTCAAACTGAGTTTATCTTCACTAAGCTGCGATTGCGTGTCTTGTAATTAATCAATAGTGTTACTAGTCATCTTATCATTAATATACTCAAAAGGGGTTACGCCTCCATCTTATCTAAACGACCCTCTTATAGAGTCCATTGAATGCTAAGATGCATGTGGGTATAAATTGGGTCCATCACATATATCATAAAATAAAATTTTAATCAAATAGTAAATCAAATTAATGGGATAAACTCCTTGGAAAGGACATGAACCAACATATGAATAATTATAACTAAATTCACACGAAATAATAAACAAATGTTCTCATACAATAATATTAAAACTATACTACAATAGCCAATTGACAATCGAGGTTTTCATTGGCTCTACCTCAATCTCCTATCACCGCTACAAATCAATTTAGTACAAAAACTAATGTTATAGGACAATAATTAATAATTAAATTACCTCTTAATGATATCAACTCGACGTTGTTGTAACTTGAATGCCCGAGATTAGATAAAAAAATTTAACATCAAAGAAAATTATCATGCAAGAAATAATACCTTGAAAAATACCCATTAATTAAGAACATATGATTTCCACTGAAAATCATGATTTTGTTAGAAGACAAAATAGAAAATTTTCCCAATAATGAAAAACTCCAACTATCCCAATAACTAACAAAAAAATCATAATTTGATTATAAGTAATTTCCATTATAACAAAAGCTCCAACTATATTAATAACTAACCAACTACATCAATGAGACATCAAATTACTTCACCATTAATTTTTTTTCATTTTAACAGCAACCAAATGAGGAAATTGACAATCATTAGATAACAAAAACTAATTTGATGCCTTCAACCCTAAAATTCAAATTTTATAATTTCTAATTGCATCTAACCCCAATTTTTGAAACCCTACCAAGCTAGCCACCTACATCACCATAATCCCACTATAACCAAAAAAGAAAGAATATGACTTACCCTCCAACACTGCATAGCTTACAAAAACTCGGACCACCATCAAGCATATCTAATGAACCAGTGAAGAGTACAGATGAATTGGCGATGCATAGGTGATGTACCCAATATATGTCAACCCATAACACATGACACATGTCAAGGATTCCACACAATAACTTATTAAGAATAAGGGTTGCGAAAGGCTATGTCCACATGCTGCCACTTGGGTGTCATACAGGTCGTGAACTTATTCCCCCTTGGCATATGAATAGGCCATGACCATGCCTCTAATAGCCCATGACGTTTTACCCCATAAATAGTGTAGTTCCTACTGCAGATAGTGTCACACTAGTGTAATGATTTCCAGCTATCCACCTTCTAAAAATATTCCATCTCAACAACACTTATCCATATATCACGTTCACCATGCATGTGACCCCTCACCAAACTCCTATCAATAAAAGTTCTTACCTCCTTATTTATGGAGGACATCTTTGGTAACGAAGCTTTGCCAAACTCTCCACTCACCCTATCTCTACACCTAAGAGCATACTCAGGTCATCTACTCCGGTCACCTAATTTACACATATCCACGGACCCTCTATAGCCTAAGCAAGGAGGCTGCATCCCTATTAGAACAAATATTGAATGTTCATGTATTTTGCTTTACTTCTCACTTGTACGCCTCTAAAAGCCACTGAATCTTGTATTACTACATATAAATATTGAGAATGAGGAATTAAAGTGGATGTAGGCTTGCTTTTATAGACAAAATACTCTATATCTTGTGTTTTATCTATCTATATCTATTTTATTCAGTTTTTTGTACTTTATGTTGTCCGTTATAGCATTGATGGCATGGATCATTCTTATCGACCCATTTTTTGACATCGTCATTTTGGCATCGTTTGTGGGAACAAGGTGTCCTACGAAGTTACTTATAAATCGATTCCATGACACCTTATTTCATCCATGGGTATCTTCATATCAACATCCGATGGGTGAAATTCCAATTATTAGATCCACATTTTCATATAAAATGGAGCAAAATAAAGTTTTTGATAAAATTATTTTTATTGCTCAAATATGTTGGTTGCGTGGTTAGCAATTTTTGGGAGACGTGATTTATTTTTGGGAGCAATTTTTGAATTTCGTCCTCGGGGCTTGGATTTTGGGTTCATTGCGTGGTTAGCAATTTTTGGAGATAGAAAATTTTAGGTGATATTCGAGATAGGTTTCGAGATTAGAGGTGAGGAATTTATTTTTGGGAGACGTGATTTATTTTTGGAATTAGTGTAGTGGCCTGATTTTGAGAGTTAGGCATACGGAGAATTTCGAGGGCGAAATTCCATTGTTAGTGGGGAAGTGTAACAACCTGCGTAATTTTTGGGCTATTTTAATTAATTATTGGAAAATGGAGGAAAATAAAGTTTTTGATAAAATTATTTTTATTTCTCAAATATGTTGGTTATCCCGCCTAATTAAATACCAGGTGGCCAGTCCCATACCAGATTAAAACAGAATATATAGTTGGCTCATTCTTAGCATCACTGTAAAAAACATTTACAACTCACCCAATACTCAATAAAGCTGGTGTTAAAAACTTTTCAAATTTTAATTTAACAAAATCCATTTCCAGTTTAAGAATAACACAACACATTTTATTCTAGAACACTGATAACACAATAAATAACATAAAAGAATTTAAATGCAATTGGAATAAACATTCCCAAATAATATTAACCTATTACAGTAATCCCAACAATATCAAATGTATTAAAATGACACGAATACCATAGTATTTAACCCCGATAGAAAAAGATAATTGAATCCTTTGGGCTACATGCACTAACTAAGAATATTGTGAATCAAAAGATGAAAGGCGTCTAAGCAAAAACTCCATAAATCCATAGCCTGTCATAATTCGCTAAGGTTGGCGTCCCTGTTGCTGGACACCTGATATAGAAGATACAATAGAAAAGAAAATATGCAAGGAAACGGGTCAGAGCCCGATTGTAACAACCCGCCTAATTAAATACCGGGTGGCCAGTCCCATACCAAATTAAAATAGAATATACAGTTGGCTCATTCTTAGCATCACTGTCGAAAACATTTACAACTCACCCAATACCCAATTAAGCTGGTGTTAAAAACTTTTCAAATTTTAATTTAACAAAAACCATTTCCAGTTTAAGAATAACACAACACATTTTATTCTACAACATTGATAACCAATTAGATAACACAAAATAATTTGAATGCAATTGGAATAAACATTCCCAAATAATATTAATCCTTTACAATAATCCCAACAATGTTAAATGTATTAAAACGTTCCGAATACAATAGTATTTGACCTCGATAGAAAAGATAAATGAAATCCTTTGGGCGACATGCCCTAACTAAGAATACTGTGAATCAAAAGATGAGAGGCGTCTAAGCAAAAACTCCCTATTTTATTGCTTTTGGACACCACAACTTATCCCGATGATGCTACCACACTAACTCTTACTATAAAGCTTGGCAGGTCATGGACTTATGAGGTTATTATAACTAAGGATTAACCTGTATTCAACTTCCTCTACACTTTTAGGAATCTTATGCTACTTTTTGTGTGATATGGTCAGGATTTGCTACAAAACTTATGTTATATTTGAAATAAGGACTTTTATGCCTTAGGTTAACACCCGAAAGAGCTTTTGGTCTTGTTCTTGGGGGTGAAATTACATCTTTGTGCTAATTTTAAGAAATGATTAACTTATGTACCATGATGGATGCGGTCTGGTGTGTTTCTTTGCAATAGGTCGCAAACTCCACTCAATAGCTTTGCCAACTTTTATGTTTTTGTCATATTAGTGTTTTTTGATTAAAAATTGTTTTATCTTAGATCGAAGATTTGTACTTGTGTGAAGATGACATAAAATTCTTAAAACCTTCGCAACATATTTTATGGCTTGTGGGTCAGGTTAAATTGCAAAAAGGTTTGGTCAACTGATTGGAAAATCAATGATTTTACTGACAAAATCCCACCAGGCAATTTCCTTCTGGATCAATAAACTGTCCAAGATAGGTTATGATGTTTTTATTAGCTTTTCATTACTTTTCCATTCGAAGAAGAGTGCCCAAAAAATTATCCACCAGAAGAGAAACCATGATCTCTCATATCACTCCTGATGGAGGAAACTCCTAATAAAATAAATGCATGACCACATCTCATTTGGATTCAATAGGCCATGACCTTCCATCAAGTTTTTCAGATAGGCTATATACCTGTCTCCTTTTGCTCATATTTTCCATAGCTTTTTTTTAATGGCTTCATCCCTTAACAATCTCTTTTTTAAATCTTCTTACTTTATAATTTCTAATTTTCTCACCATGATTCAGTTCATCTCAAAGGATATTTTCTAAAGAACTAACAATCTAAAACAGTCATAGAAGGCAACTTAGGATTAGATTCCTAATAAACTGAAGAAGGCACACTTTTTGAGATCCATTAACCACCTATACAAAGGTCGACCCTCCCTCTAGGGCCAGTTCAACCTCCTTGGATAGAGGATTTCGATGATTGTGTTCGCAGCCTTTACAATTATTCGGAAGGCCACATACCATCATAAATCCACCGTACTAGAAGAGAAGGTTGTAGCCATCTCAGTAAAAAAGAGAAAGTGGGAAGATCATATAAAAAAAATCCCTATAAGGAGTGACCGAGTGCGAAAAGTAGCGCGTGTAAAGATGCTAATCGTTGTTTTCGTTTCGCCAACTCAATACAAAAACCTAAGTTACTACTACACTTGTGGGGCAAGCACAGTGGTAAGTCAGGTATCGAAAATCCACAGTGACTAGTTGCTAGAATTTAAATGGTTTATTATTTCTCAATTAAAGTGTAAAAGATGATTAGAAACTAAGAAGGAAAAGACACAAAAAAGGGAAAGATTAATCTAGGCGAGTGTATTCTAACTAGATTAACAAAGCGAGTAAAACTATAGGTTTCGTTGAATATCCCTCACCCGAGTTAATTTGTATAAAATGGTTACATGGGTCGACGAGTTATTACATTTCTCATTTCGACAGTTAATTAAATCAAGGGTTGTTACACCCTAAATCATCATAAAAGCCTAATAAGATTTTGGCGTCAACAAATATTCCAGCAATTATGCGCGAAAGGTCATAAGCACAGGACATACATGATATGCCCCATCAAATATCCTAGGTGGAATAACTAGGACAACGCACCCGAAATAGACCCGTAAAGACCATCACCAAAGCAAAGCAACGCGTCAACTCGAGTGAGTTCAATTCAAGCACAACCTAATTTAAGTTACCTAGAAAGCATGTTAAAAACGCGATAAAGAAATGCAATAAAGAAACGCGATAAATCTATACTAGAAAGCAAGTAAATCAAAGCATGTAAATAAAGCATGTAAATCAAAATTCGAAAGCTTGTAAATTAACTAGAAAGCAAGAAATGAAGAAATACAAACTATATTAGTGGTAGGGGAGAGAATAGTCAACATTCAAGCCTAAAAGTGTGTCAATCAAGGAAGAATTAAAGAAAAACCACCCAAAAACCCAAACCCTAAGCTAAACTAACCTAAAATCGTGTATATACTTCTATATATTCTTATTACAACAAAATTTGTATTTATAGTAAGTTGGAGTAAAAGAAAAGAAGAAAGAAAAGAAATGGAAATATCTGCAGAAAACAGACACTCGATCGATCGACCCCTTTGGTCGATCGATCGACAAAGGCCAAAAGAATGGTCGATCGATCGACCAAAATCGTCGATCAATCGATCAAGCAGGGCAGAATGCAGCTGCAGAACACTGCATCTTTTCTTCTCCTTTTCTTCTCCTCTTTTGCATTCCTTGTTTTTCCTCCGCTGAAATCGTCGTAACTTCTTCGTATGAATCAGAATCGTGCACCGTTCATGGCCACGCAAATCTAGTGGGGATGGCTACAACTTCCGTGAGATGTTGGGCCAGGTACCCAAGCTGTGAAAAGACTAAAATTCCCTTGAACGTGCGATTAAGTACGGAAATTCACCGTAATAAGTCTGAACTTCACACTTAGCATCCAATTACCTATAAAAGCTCAATTAACCCTTGCAAAACATGTTAACGTAGAAATCCAAGGTTGTCTGGTTAACGAGCATAAATATAGGGAATAAGATACCCGAGGGGGCTAAAATGCATCTGTTCGGAGGATGAAATACGCAGTATTTGCGTATTATCACACCCCCCTAACTTACACATTGTTAGTCCCTAGCAATGAAATAGGATGCAACAAGAACTACAAGAAAACCAAAAGCAGGAGATAGTACAAAAGTATTGTATAAAAAGAAATAAAAGATAAGTCCACTTTCGTGGGCGATTCGATTGCATTTAGCGTATGCAAAAGCCGTTAAACCCCTAGGTCACCCTAGTGGACGAGTGTCGTCTCGTGAGGGTTTTCATAGATGGTACCCACAAATATCACATGGTTTCCTCAAAATATGCACAAACCAACATGCAACAAGCCCAACAATGGCGAAAATTATTTCATACGCATTATTAGCAAAGTGAATGAATTCAAACAAATCTCCAAAACATTAACATTATGGAATGCACCTCATAGAATTGAAACTTTAAAATGTGGGAGGGGAGCGAGCACATGAAAAGTGTGATTTGGCGAAAAACTTATATAAACCGGATAAACATTACAGCAAACATACATTCAATCCTCACGGGCATTACATTCATCAAGCGAATTCACTCGAAACTGGGAGGTAACACACGGAACAAGCGGGCTAAAGAGTATATGTAAATGGAAACAAGGCCGCGCACATGTCCCAATGAAGAACGCTACATATAAACTGAAAAACTGTAATCTCAATGAAAGATACCGCACACTAAAAGAGGTGAAATGCATTTTCACAGATTATCACAACTATTATGACTTTTAAATTACATCAACTTAAGATCACATAGGACTTGAATAGGGTTATTATGTAGGTATGGCTAGGGTATGAAATGAAAGGAGTGTATGTAAGGATCCAAAGAGTTTGGGATGAAAACTCGGGATAATGGGATAATGCGGGTAATATCAAAATTGGAAAATGAGTTCTAAAACAACATTCGATATATCATCGGGGAGAGTAATCAAAGCTTATTGAACTATATACAAAAATTACAAACTTCTCTTTCTTTTTCTTTTCTTTTTTTTCTCATTTTCTCTTTTGTTTTCTTTTGCTTTTTGCTTTCTCTTTTTCTTCACTTTTTCACTTTTTCTTTTCTTAACTTATCAAACTCTCATATGCCTAAATTGCAACCGACATCATAACAACAACATTTAATCCCAGGTAACATTCCAAACAAATGTATGGAAAGTGTATTTATGGCTTATAACACTAATTTTGACTTGGTTATGGGAATGGGGTTATGAAATGAATGGCTAATATTTAGGCTCAAAGGGGTTAACGAGGGTAAACATATAAGGTTAGGTTAAGGCTAATATGGGTGATATAACAAAGACGGCCTATGATCATTTCCAAAAGTTTACGCAATTCTCCAGTCAAAAAAATATATGAAAATCATGCTCAAGTAATACATTTCAAGTATGAACTCAATTAACGAACGGTCAAATGAAAGAATATAGAGATTACCAACAACTGTAACGTTTTCAATGATAAAAGAATAGTGTATACACTCACAAACAATGAAAGGTACAAACCTTACTCGGTGTAAGTATATACAATGCAACAAAAGATTATTGAGTTATAAAAGTCTTAAACCAAATCAATATAACCATAAGAGTGCATGTGCTCATGGGATTAAAGTTTAACTCATGAAGTTATTCATAATATCAATAATGGAGACTAAAGTCTAATAACTTCTAAAATCGAAAACATGCATCATTGGGTTGTCTATTGGATCGGGCAATTATTGAAATTTATCATCGAAAGCAAAGGCAAAATGCCCAAAAAGAAAAAAGAAAGAAAATATTTTTGAAAATTTTTAATTTTTCTAAGAAAAGAATACTAAGTAACTAACATGTGAGCAAAAACATGGACTAAAATAATAAATGGATAGAATATCCCACACCCCCTAACTTAAAACTTGACATTGTCCTCAATGTTAATTAAGAACCAAGTTAAAGAGAGGAAAATAACGATATTACCCAAAAGTGGAGCGATCCCCATAAGAACAATTCCAAAGAATCTACAAAACAAGTTAGTACCGAGCATAGCAACAACAAATAATAAAAAGTTAACTAATTACACTAAACTAAATTAAAAAGGAAAGAAAAATAAAAAGAAAGAAAGAATAAAAAGCTAACTATATACAAACTACTATTTAGGCTCCACACTAACTATACACTAGAAGTCTAAATAGATGAGGGTCCACCATAAGAACGATGTGACTTTGGAGGATAACCGGTGTACCCTCACATACAAGCATGCCCTCCGAAAAATATGAATTCCATTTGAACAACGGAAGGCATGTGTAAAGCGGAAGAAATGAACCATCGCCTATTAAAAGTTTTGGAGGGACGATGGGGGGTTTGGATTGAACGAGTGAAAAAAACAAGTGGGGACCGACAAAAGCAGAATATCCTACCAATGATTTTGAAGTTGGAATGGGAGGCGGTGCACACAAAGGCAAAGATGCGATCATGGAGGGCAAATCGAGCAAGTACTCCTCATCGGAGACAGGATTTAAAACATTCTAGTTTGAAACTGAATCATCGCGTACTTGTTCTGGTGGGGTAATAGAGAATTAAAATCGGGATGAATGAAATTCAAACTCATGAGATGAGTCATCATCGCATGAAGTTTGAGTTTTGAATGAAATAATATCATTTCCAATGAAATGTTCTTCTTTGGGGGCCAAAGAAGAAATCATTTCATTGCAAATAGATATTACGTCATTTTCATCCTCGCTTTCGATATCTATTACGCGATGGGCAAAGTATAGAATGGTTTGTTCCAAAGTAGGCACAAGTACCTCATTTGTTTCCAAACATTCCTCGACTTCGAAAGTCTCAGAAGCAAAATCGTCATCGGACTCAAATAATAAATCCAACTCATATTCCCACAAACGATTTTCTTCCCAACAATGATTTTCAATTTTCTCATTCTCGTACATACGTAAACCCTCACCAAATGTCATAAGTCGAGGTACAGATGCATTAGATTGGGAAAATTAAAAATTGCCACCAGACTTAAACGAACAGTCATTATTATAGGAGTTTTGAAAACTATTGAAATTCGTTTCAATATTCCTATTATAAGGAAGTAAAAGCCCAAAATCATTATCATTATCATCAAAATTCCAATAACCTAAAACGCGTCCAAAGTAATATTTGAATTTGCAAATTTTTGGAATTCTAAGTATTCACCGAAAGTCATAAGCTTGCGAGAATTTTGAGAATTATAACAATGATTACCGAAAGAATTGGAATAAGACATGCTTACCCCCAAAATGGCTCGAAGTGGCGGACTCCACAAAGTAAGTGCGTGCGGGAAAAATTCGAGCATTTCTATGTGCTCAAATGTGGAAGTCCTGCAAAATATTAACAAATAATACAAATAGAAACAAAATACTATGAAATACTAAATCAAATAAAGTCTAAAACAAACTCATCCCCGGCGACGGCGCCATTTTGATCGAGTGCAAAAAGTAGCGCGTGTAAAGACACTAATCGTTGTTTTTGTTTTGCCAACTCAATACAAAAACCAAAGTTACTACTACACTTGCGGGGCAAGCACAGCAGTAAGTCGGGTATCAAAAATCCACAGAGACGAGTTGCTATAATTTAAATGGTTTATTACTTCTCAATAAAAGTGTAAAAGATGATTAGAAACTAAAAAGAAAAACATGCAAAAAAGGGGAAAGATTAATCTAGGCGAGTGTATTGAAACTAAATTAACAAGGCGAGTAAAACTATAGGTTGCATTGAATATCTCTCACCCGAGTTAATTTGTATAAAATGGTTACATGGGTCGACGAGTTATTACAAATGTGTCTCATTTCGACAGTTAATTAAATCAAGGGTTGTTACACCCTAAATCATCATAAAAGCCTAATAAGATTTTGGCATCAACAAATATTCCAAAAATTATGCGCGAAAGGTTGTAAGCACGGGACATACATGATATGCCCAGTCAAATCTTCTAGGCGTAATAACTAGGACAACGCACCCGAAATAGACCCGTAAACACCATCACCAAAGCAAAGCAACGCGTCAACTCGAGTGAGTTCAATTCAAGCACAACCTAATTTAAGTTACCTAGAAAGCATGTTAAAAAAACGATAAAGAAATGCAATAAAGAAACGCGATAAATCTATACTAGAATGCAAGTAAATCAAAGAATGTAAATAAAGAATGTAAACCAAAATTATAAAGCTTGTAAATTAACTAGAAAGTAAGAAATGAAGAAATACAAACTATATTAGTGGTAGGGGAGATGAATAGTCAACATTCAAGCCTAAAAGTGTGTCAATCCAAGAAGAATTGAAGAAGAACCACCCAAAAACCCAAACCCTAATCTAAACTAACCTAAAATCGTGTATATACTGCTATATATTCTTATTACAACAAAATTTGAATTTATAGTAAGTCGGAATAAAGGAAAAGCAGAAAGAAAAGAAATGAAAATATCTGTAGAAAATAGAGCCTCGATCGATCGACCCCTTTGGTCGATCGATCGACCAAGGCCAAATTTCGACAATACAGAATGGTCGATCGATCGACCCGAATTGTCGATCGATCGATCAAGCAGGGAAGAATGTAGCAGCAGCACATTGCATCTTTTCTTCTCCTCTTTTGCTTTCCTTGTTTTTCCTCCGCTGAAATCACTGTAACTTCTTCGTTATAAATCGGAATCGTGCACCGTTCACGGCCACGCAAAGCTAGAGAGGATGGATACAATTTTTGTGAGATGTCGGGCCAGGTACCCAAGCTATGAAAAGAATTAAATTCTCTTGAACGTACGATTGCGTACGGAACTTCACCGGAATGTGTCCGAACTTCACATTTAGCATCCAATTACCTATTAAATCTCAATTAACCCCTGCAAAACATGTTAACGTAGAAATCCGAGGTTGTCTGGTTAACGAGCATAAATATAGGGAATAAGATACCCGAGGGGGCTAAAATGCGTCCGTTCGTAGGATGAAATACGCAGTATTTGTGTATTATCAAGGATTTCACACCATTAAATTTCATCACATAGGATATCTTAGCAAGTATCAAGGAGAAAAACCTATTAAAGTAACTCAAGAAGTTGAAATCCCCGACTATCAAGGAGTTCACACCATTAAATTTCATTATAGAGGATATCTTAGCAAGTATCAAGGAGAAAAACCTACTAAAGTAACTAAAGAAGTTGAGTCCCCGACTATTTAATCATAAAGGCAATTTCATCATGAGCCATTGGCTTGAGTTCCACCAATATCACATCCACACATCTAAACAATGCTTATTCCCAAAGATTGAATTTAAAAATCTCATCAGGAAAATAATGCTCCATAAGTTCTAAGGGGATGAGAACTCAAACTAAATACAACCACATGTCGATCTCCATGACTTAGGAATATACTATTTTGTGTCTTTGCATCCATTGCAAAAAACAAACTGCAATTTTATATATCGATTTTGTATTTCAGACACACACGCGCGCATATATATATATATATATATATATATATATATATATATATATATATATATATATATATATATATATATATATATATATATATATATATATATATTGATGCTAATTTTTTACTTTTTTTCTAGGTATTTTTAAAGATTCTTATTCAAACAAGTTTGAAGAAAAACCCAATAATTGCCTCATCCTAAAACATCTGCATGAATAGGATAAGTGCTCTAAAAAAGAAGGACGTGGTAACCTAGGGGTTGAAATATTCCAAGATAGCCTCGGATGGCTCATAGTACCCCCCCACATAGCCTCAGATGTCTCATAGTACCCCCACATAGCCTAGGATGGCTCATAATAGCCCAAGATAGCCCTGAGTGGCTTCTAATACTCAACAAAATTCAGAGGTGGCTTTCTAATATCCTAGGAAAGTCAGGGGTGGCTTTATAATATCCTAGAACAGCAAGGCATGGCTTCAAAATATCCCAGGATTGTCATGGGCGGCTTGAATATACCCCACTACGACCATGGGTCCCAACACAACCATGGGTAGCTTTAAAATACCCCAAAATAGAAAATGGATAAGTCAAAAGCTAACTCTAGCGTAGTGACTACAGACTAGTGAAGAAACCTAAATTATGGGGGTTGTGGACCTAGAGTTCACGACAAGGATGTTCAGCTCCTAAAAACCCCTATAATTTACTACTATTGTGGCAAGCATACGAAATTAGCTGTATCATTACTTTTGCGGACAAAAGTTAAGTAGTTTAACAGAAGAAAACAAGCATGTAATAAAACAACACAAGTTAAAAGGCAAAGTATATTATAAAGACTGTGGAAATTTACAAATGCATTACAAGAAAAGAACGGAATTAAAAAGTTCAAAGATGTGGAAACATAAATTGTTTAACATTTTACATTTGTTCAGAAGGAAAGATGCTACAAAGACAACTTAAGATTGACCATCCTCTTAATCGTCTTGATCGTCACAATTTCTTGTTGTATATGTTTCTTCCTCAACTTCTACTGTCGTGACCTCCTCCCTTTACTTTCGATCCAGTTCATCCTCGGCCTAGAGTTCCTCAATGCACAACCTCTTCTTACAATCACTAAAACTCCATATATTAATGCTTTTTTTTTACATTAGGGTAATTCTTAGTAACCTTATGCCTCATCTCTTTGTTGGTGTAAATATAGGACTTATTATGAGGAAGAAGTCTTAAGAAGTCCTAAATTGGGCCATGAGTTCCTCAGTTGAGTTTTTTTATGTCCATAGTATTATCATCATTTATCTTTTTCAAGGCTACGACATGCTCATCGGACAACCTCTTTAGCTCCCCAATGTGGGCCGGGAACATGCCTTCATTTTTCTTATCAAGTTGTGTGCATTTTCCCTTATTTATCGCAATCTACCTAGCAGCATCTACGAACGTAGCCTCTGCAACCTTAAGGGCATTTTCATCCTCTTTGAAATTAAGTTTAACTTCATTTTTTTCCTTCTCCGTGGCTTCAACATTGTCTTGGGAATCAAGGCTTTTATCCTGAAAGGAAATTGCCATAAACTTTTTCCCAGCCTCAAAGGAGAAAGACTTGACATTCTCTATGTAGGATTGGCGATTGCCCTCCGTGACCCTATAATTTTTATAATGTCCTTTGTATTTAGCCCTTTGGTTCATTGTTGTTTGTGTGTCCTAGAGAAAACAAAAGAAAGTGTTAAAGAAAAAAAAAGTAAAAGTCTACGGTAAGTGAAAAATAAAAATAGAAACTTACCCTAAGGAGGAAATGAAGAGTATACTCCCCAGATCATCTATGTACTCATTAATCAGATGCTTCAAGTCAGTGTTCGTAGCCTTCTTCATAAATGGAACTACGGTGGCCGTTGTGTCACAATGAGATTTGGGGTCACACTACCTCAAACAAAGTTGTGGACGTCCATCCACAACCCTTTTATCCCTACTCTAAGGAGTATGCACATTGGAATTGATAGCCACTACCATCCACGGAGGGGGTGTAGAAATAGATATGCAAAAGGTTATCAAAATCCCATGGTCATCCCCTAGTTGGGTAACCTAGACTAGCCATAGTCAGGTTCGCGAAAACACTATCAAATATAGGAGGATCTGTGGCAAGGACTTTCTCCTGAGGGACTTTAGAGACCCCGATACCTATTGGGGAAACCTATTTTTCAACTTACGAGGTAATATCTTTATTAACTACCCTCTCTTTTTTTCACTCGACCTTCCACGATGCCTGATTAAGAGTTTGGACGTTGTCTTCCAGCCCATCTAGCTAGGAAAGGAGCAAGTCACTTTCGATCTCCATGGCAGGTTGATGTTGCATGGTAGTACCTAAAAAAAGCATTAGTTGCAAAATACAAAGGCATTTCAATGAATAAAGTGGTCATAAAGTCAAAGGATAAAGTTTAATACATGTCACGGCCTTCATTAGTGGGTTGTGAGTAGTGTAGTATCCAAGTTCAAACACTGATCGCAGAGTCACTATTTGGGGGAAGAGATTTTTCTTATCAAAAATTGAAATTGGGTTCTCAATTCACTTCCATTGACATTTTGAGGGAGTCAATCTTACACAAACTATATGGAAGTAAAAAAAAAGGGACTGTGATAAGATAACAAATAATCATTGTGACAAGCTACGAATATAGGATGCAACAACATAATGTTAAATTATAAAATTTACAAAGAGACTTAGGCAAGGTTGTTGCAGTTTGTGGTCTTTCTCCCTCTCAGACTAACTTGGGTGTACCTCCAAATTGTCCCTAGAGATGTAAAAATATTTTCCTTTCAAGTTATTGGTACCGGAAGGCCTCCCCCTCATGAGGTATTTATCTCCACTCTGCAAATTGATACACTAATATCATGGGTTTTCCACATAGTTCTCCTTGGGGCGATAGAAGTCGAAGAACTCCGTAATAGTAATATCCCTTTCAAACAACTTCTTGCATACCACTAAGGATTAAACAATGTCCCTCTAGCTATTTGGATCAACTTAGGCTGGGGCCAAGCTCATGAATTTAAAAACTTTCCTCACTGGCATTGGTATTGGAACCCCTAGCCCTTGAAGAATTGCATGGTGGGGGAAGCAAACTCCGTCAATAGGAATCACGGAGCATGGTCTCTGGTATTGAGAGGAGATGGGGAGATAGTTCCCTTTGGAAACTCACAGGACTCAGCAAGATAGGATAGCCATTCCTCATTAATTTTACAATGATGGTTGAGGATTGCGGGATCCCTCATAGGCTTAGTGTTGTAGTTAGAAGGCACAACCTTAATATTACTATCTTTCACAACATGGACCTCGATAGTAGCAACCGTGGAATAAATATTTATGGGTGATTGATTTTTGGTTGAGCATGTATCTTCATCAACTATGTGAATGCCCTCTGCAGCCTTCATTTGATGCCTACATTCTAAAGATCCAGTGAACTTACATTATAAACACATACAAGATGGATAATCCTTCAGGTTATAAGGCCCACTTATTTTCAGTTGCTTAATGTGCAACATCACTGGAGGAGGAACACCAAAGCGTCTCTTTAATAATTCTTCAAAATACTCCCAAGTATTCCAATGCATATGTCCGTGGAAAGGACCAATAAAGGCAGAGGGAGCTCTATAGTTATAGGGACACAGCCATTATGATTAATATACAATAAGAATATTTTTAAAAGAAAATGTCTTATATATAGAGACCGTAGAATTATACATTATTAAGTCAAAACAAAAAAACAGAAGTGTAAAGTAAAAATTTCTAAGGGAAAAACAAAGGCTGCAACTATGGTAAAAACAAAGAAAGACAGCATGTCGTAACTAGCTATCGAAGGCACACACCTATTCACAGTCTAGGGGGATAAACAATAATGGTTTAACTTCTTTGATCTACAAAGATTAAACTTCCAAAAAAATGGGATTTTATTCAAGAACACCCATGAATAGTCGTTCGTGTTCTTGGCCCAAAACCAACCCAAATTGATTTTAAGGCAATAATATAACCAAATTCAAACACTAAACACCCTATGTATGCCATCATCCACCCTTTTAAATTTCCAAAAACATAGAAACATGTGCCAAATCTAAACAGGCACTATCAAAGGGACATTACAGAACCAAACCAAATATCATATCTACCAGAAATCATTTCTACCCAAAAAAAATTCTACTAAAGTAATCCAAACCAAATCAAGAGCATTTAATTTTCTATTTCACTATGACATTATTCATAGTTTATATAAAACTCAAAGGCCCTAGATATGCAATTCATCATTTGTCAATGAAAAAATTAATGGTTGTATCAAAACAAGCATGGAAAAGAAAGAAAATAAGTTAATGGTTTGTATCTAAACAAGAATCAAAGAAGAGACTTGGAAAACTAATCAAAATTGAAGAAAAGTTTCTTAAAAGTGAAAGCATATCGTCGGAGAAGAAAACCTCATATCACCTGGAAATTGGCTCTCAACACTTTGGGTATGGTAATGTAAGAGGCTAGTTTAGATAAGATGGAGGCGTAACCCCTTTTTAAGTATAGTAATGATAAGTTAAATGGTGACAGTATTGATTAACCATAGGACATGCAAACACTAATCGAGGAAGATAGACTCAGTTTGAACTCACAGATCTCACGTGTATAACTCAGAAGGTAGTAATGAATAGAGAAGTAACTTAGCTATAGGGAGAGAGAATTAATCACCCTAGATAAACCTTGGCAGGCAGCCAAAACACACCGACCACCCTCAAGAATATCTATCAAGTATTAAAAGCTTCGTAATAATTGACAATGGTGGGTGAGTAAGCTATCTGATTTGTAATAACTCTCTATTAATCACTTCTGAACTCTCAAAAAGATCATCATCTCCTCAGAGGTGGTTGGGGTCCTTAAATAACCTCCCACACCACCCTCGAGGCAACTCTGTCATTAATGCCTGTGAAATACATCCCCTATATTTTATGTCACAAACATTGAATAACATTAAATAACCTCCCACACCACCCTCCAGTTTTTTCATTTTTTGCCTTGTAGTTTGGGTTAAAGGGTAATTCCATTCTTGGGATTGAGTTCCCTCTAAGCCAGACCCCCAAGGTACCTCCTACTGAGCTTCCTCCATAGTGCCCCATTACCACGCCCAAGCCCAAGACCGTTGCAACTGTCAAACCGCCTGTCCCCTCAGTCAAAGATGCTATTGGCGAAGGGCCTTCCCAGCCACTAGCCAAAAAGACCAGGAAGTCCAAGGGTGGTACTTCCTCGAAATCTAAGTCCCCATCCCCTTTGGCGACATTTCCCATAGCCTTTATTCCTCCTTCCATGCCTACAGAAAAGGCCGAGGTGCTTAAAAGGAAGGCCTTGGTGGAGATAGAATGAATAAATGTTAAGTTTCAGCAACACGCCCATGTTGTTCCTCCCTCGGCCTCCTTTCCCATGGTCCTAGTTGATCCAACTGAGCCAACAACAAAGAGGATAAAAATGTTGAGGGTACCTCAGGTTACTGATGCAACGGGCGCAAGGAAGAAAACTCTGGGCACTAAGCCCTAGAAGAAACAGATAGCTGAGATACCTCCATCCTCAGCTCCTTCTGTTACTTCCTCCTCTCTGCCTTCACTAGTGGTTGTACCTTCTCGTTATCCCTCCAGATCTCAGGTATGTGTGCATGTTTTATTCTTGTTCCCTTTTTCTTAAGGCAAGCTGCATTTGCGTATTCCTTTGATAACTTTGGTGCCAAGAGTTGAAGAAAGGCCCAGTCCACCTGATTCCCCTAGTTCCTTCATGAGCCATTTCGTGGGGGGGTATTTCGGTGTCTCTCAAGCCGATACTACTCCTCCCCATTCCCCTATGATAGGTCTCACTTACTCTCATCATTTGTCCTCCCAACGGGCCAAAGAAGCTGCTGCAGGGGCTGCTACCGTAGGATCTGTTAAAATATCTGGCCAATCAGAGGCAACTACTCTAGCCTCTTTTGAATTAACATCTGAGTAAGAGGTCTATCTTCCCATCATTGTGGTCGAGGAGAATGCCCCTAAGTTAAATTTCTTGCCAAGTCTCACTTCTTTCGTTGTCCCATTGCTTTGTTTATCATTCTGATATTCTGGGATGTTTTAGGTGGAAGTGGCATCTCTGATAGCTTACATTCTCCTTCCCACTGCATTGACGAGAACCCTGACTATAATTCCCCTTTTTAGTGACATAACGTTGGTAAGTAACGCTTAGACACGTTGTTGCTTTTTCCTGTACTTTCTCCTTGTGTCTAACACTTGGTTTTTATATTTGTAGCTTTCGCCAAGCATTACCCCACCCTTTACTCTTAGTGTCTTTTTTCTTTCCGAGGCCAAGGTTGATGCTGCTGTACCGCGTGGTGATTCTTAAGTGTCTTCCCATTCTTGGGCATCACTTGGAGGTTCCTCGTGGTCTTTCAACAAAACTCCTTCGTTGGCCTTGGTACCATTTGTTGGCGAGGGAGCTCTGTCGACCACTGAGGCTTCTTTTGTTAGGGGCGCCATTGAGGCCTCCACGGTGGCTCCTATTCTCGATGATGCTACTGCTGAGGTACTTCATTAATTTCTCTGCATTTCTCAGTGTCTCAAACTTGAACTATGTTGGCGACTTAACAATGAAACCACTTGTTAAGGTTTTTCTATAAACTTCACCTATATCGGTGACTTAACAATGAAAACACTTGTTAAGGTTTTTCATACACCCCATCTATATCGGTGACTCACTAACGAAAACACTTGTTAAGATTTTTTCATAAACTCCACCTATATCGGTGACTAAACAATGAAAACACTTATTAAGATGTTTTTCATAAACTCCACCTATATCGGTGACTTAACAACGAAAACACTTGTTAAGATTTTTCATAAACTCCACCTATATCGATGACTTAACAACAAAAATACTTGTTAATATTTTTTAGTAAACTTAACATATATCGGTGACTTAACAAGGAAAACAGTTGTTAAGATTTTTTCATGAACTCCACCTATATCAGCAACTTAACAACGAAAACACTAGTTAAGACTTTTTCGTAAACTCCACCTATATCGGTGACTTAACAACGAAAACACTTGTTAAATTTTTTCATAAACTCATTATTTCCTCTAACTGTTCTCAGGTTGCTCGGAAGGATTCTCCACCAGTTCTTTCGCCTACCTCCTCACCCCATCGACAACCCGTTGTTTCAGAAGACTCCAGCCACAACGATCAAGGTTCCACGACCGGTGCTGCTACTGAGAGAGAATTTGGTTGTTATCTTCCTCTGCCCGACTTGGCTCCTCATTCCTTCTTCTTGATGGTGCTCTATATTTCTCCTAATATTCCTGCCAATCATTTCTTGGTAGTTGAGATGCTTATAAACCCCCATCTCGAAAAGCTTATCGTGGATTGCATGTGTTCCAACATCTCTGTGATGAGTTACAGGCTTCAGGGCATGGCTACCGTTATGGCTGAGATTGATAGCACTCTGACCTCAAATGTTACTAGATCCTTCCTCAACCAATTCTTGGGCTACCTGAAGAAGTTGGGCCAGCGACTAGATAGCCAAAGGGAACTGCTTCAAAAAAATCGAGATGATCAACGGGCTGAGGAAGCCAAGTTGAATGAGTTATCCCATCTTCTTGAAGTCATTGACAAAGAGGTGGGGGACCTCAAAGAATCTCTACGCTTGGCAAATTCAAAGCGAGAGAAGCTCCTCATTGAGCGTACACAAGCGCAAACGAGGTTGGAGGTTTCTATGAATGATCAACAGTTTTGCCTAGAAGCTTCTTTGACCCTTCTTTGATATTTTTTCTCCTCCCGAGATCCGTTGTTCCTCTTAGGCTAATGAACTTTTGTACATATTTTTTTTCTTCTTCTTATGTGATTTATGGGCAATAGCTCCCAATTTTGTAATGCCACAATGTTTATGAATGAAGAAAGATCTAATTTTCCATGTCATTTCTTAGTGTTAGAAATTCTTTCGTACATTATGAAGTTCTATAATTCTTTAATTTCCACTTGGGTTATAATAAAAAGAACTTGAATATTTGTCATAGAAAGAACTTATATATTCATAACAGTAAGATACATCGGTGGCCCAAACATAATTGCTTATACATGATTGACTTTTAACCATTTATTGTTAATTTTGAATGGTTTATCTTCTTCCATCCTAGAAATTAAGCAATAACCTGAGTCATGAGCTTATTTTACAATAAAAGGCTCTTTCAGTTTGCTGCAAACTTGGGTAGGGGCAATCCTCTGATGTGCTTCACTACTGCTTTCAACACAAGGACTCCGTCCACGAACTTCCTTGGTCTCACCAAGATATCATATGCCATGGAGACCTATTGTGTATACATTTGAAAGTGTAGCATCACATTATCTCTATGTTCATGCAACGCTTCTAACTGCATATGTTTATTCTAAGGGATCATGCTACTTGGTAAAGCATATCAAGTAGAGGGAACTTCCAACTCCATTGGGAGAATCGCCTCGACCCCATTGACAGGGAGAACTGAGTATAACCTATGGGCTTTCTCTTAGTTGTTAGATAGTCCCACAATACAGCTGGTATCTTACCATCCTACGTGCCTGGGAAATCCTCTATTATTTTAGCCAAGATGTTAACCAAAGTTTTATTAGTTGCTTCGGCCTGACCATTTCTCTTTGGTATTGTCACTGTCGAAGTATGATGGACAATGGAGTATTCATCTGTGAGCATCGTTACTTATGAATTGACGAAAGGGGTTCCATTATCCGAAAGGATGACCTTTGGGATCCCAAAACAAAAAATGATGTATTCTCTAATAAAGTTTCTCACCACCCCCATTATTTCCCTTCTCAATGGTATCGCTTCAGCCCACTTTATGAAGCACTCTGTTACTACTAGTATCCATATCTCCCCCCTCAAAGAAGGATGTATTACCCCTACCAGGTAAAACGCCCAAGTGTGGAAAGGATAAGGTGTCGCCAGGTAGTGTAGGTCTACCAATGGGGCATGGATCATATTTCCATGAAGTTGACAAGCTTTGCATTTTTGAACGAACTAAGTAGAGTCTTTCTCTATTATTGGCCAATAAGACCCCAACGTCATCAATTTTTCATATAAATTATCCCCTCCTATGTGAGCTGGATCGTGCACCTATTTGAGGACCTCAGCTCCTTCTTCCTTCGTGATGCAACATAATGGTCTATTAAAGTAACCCCTTCGATAAATCTTCCCCTCTTAAATGTATAATCTCAAGGCCCTCCACCTTAATCCCATCGTGTCAATTTTTTATGTTAGGGCAACTCCATCCCTGATAAAGTCAATATATCAGGTTGAGCTTCCACGAAATGACATTTAGCTGCTTCAAAGAATAACTGGAATTTTTCTCACTTTCGTTGTAGCTCCGTCGCCTCCTGTTTCATTGTGGGCTAAAAATACCCCTCTCTTTGTATTCTTCGATAGAGGGGTATCTCAGTTGTCTCGCAGTCCTCTTTATGCATTCTCTTCAATCTTTGCTCTGCCTCTTCTATACCAATTCACCTCGATAACCATCCTCATTCATTCCTAATGTAAAGGCTTCCCTGGTTCGTGAAGTATTGGGCTAGTTTCCTCAGCCCCATCGCTTCTTCCCTAGATTCTGACTACCCTCTAATCTCCCCCTCCAGTCTGTGTCCTCCTCCATCGGTATAATTGACTATACCATCAAGGGATCTGTTCTTGGTTGGATGATAATAGTAGTTGTATCGTTCCACATGACCATCTTTTAGGCGATGGTGGTATAGGCGTCTCGGTGGCGATTCATCATTCTGGGCTGTCTCTTGATCTTGGTTTGATGGAACTGCTAGATAATCCTCTGAATGATTGTTCTGTATGGTGCCAGGATCATGTGTTTTAACGCGTACTCTCCATTCACTTGTTGAACCACAAAATTTGAATCACCTTTGATGCAAAGTGAATGAATCCCCCTTCGAAGAGGCTTCAGTAACCCTAGCACCAATGCTTCATATTCTGACTCATTGTTAAAACAAGGGAAATCTAATTTGTAAGGAAGGAAAATCCCCCCCATTCCTTTTGAAAGAATGACCCCTGCTCCTCCTTTCTTTTTGGTCGAAGATCCATCGAACTGCATTGTCCATTCCTCATCCGTTGCATCTAGGTGATTGGCCTACAGATCGCCTCCCGAAATACTTTCTTTAGGTGTCTCAAATGTTCCCAAGGGGAAAATTGCCAACAGATCGGCGTACGCATGGCTTTCGATTGCACGAGGAACCACACACTTCAAGTCATACTTGGAGAGAATGAGGAACCACCTAGTTTCTCTACCAATCAATATAGTTCTTGCTAGAGAATACTTAATAGGATCACATCTAGTTAGAATATGAATTGTAAAAGACAACATATAATGTCTATGTTTTTTTGCTACAAAGGCTAAGGCTAAACAATGCCTTTCCAAGCTACTATATATGACTTTTGTCCCATGGATGATCCTGATGAGGTAGTAGACCGAACGTTCTTCCCCATCGGTCTCCTGTGCTAACAAATCTCCCATGCACCTCGTGGTGGATATAAGGTGTGCTGTAACGGTATTCCTACCTGTGGGGGAACCATAATCTATGGTGAAATGAGAAGCTTCTTAAGCCCAGGGAGTGAATCCTAGTGAACCTCCTCCCACTTGAATTTCATGTTCCTTATTAATAGCTACATCAACGGGTGTGTCATATCGGCTAACCCAGATACAAGTATCCTAAGATAGGAGACTTTATCGAGGAAACTCTTCAGCTCCTTTGTCGTTCTTGGACTTGGCATCTCCAAGATCACTCACTGCTTTTCCTAATCCATCTCCACCCCTTGCTGAGCAACCATAAAGTCTAGAAATTTCCCACTTGTCACCCCAAAGATACACTTCAGTGGGATCATCGTCAATTTATACTTCCTTTATCGGGTGAACACCTTCCTCAAATCGCCTAGATGGGACTCCTCATTCCTTGATTTGATGACTAAATAATCCACATAGAATTCCATAAATTTGTGGAAAAAGTCATAGAAAATGTCCATCATTATTCCCTGGTAAGTACCTCCAGCGTTCTTGAGTCCAAATGGCATTAATCTGTATATGAAATTCCCCAACGGGGTCCTGAATGTCATTTTGTATGCATCCGAGGGGTCCATCCTGATCTGGTTGTACCCTACATACCCATCCATGAAGCTATACATCTCACGACCAGTCGTTGCATATATCAAGCTATCAATGGAGGTCATAGGGAACTCATCCTTAGGGTAAGCTCTATTCAAATCTCTAAAGTCCACGCAGATCCTTATTTGGTTTTCATCTTTCTTTCCCACCGGGACATCTCTAGACAGCCAAAGCGAGTGATGTATCCGTTTGATGAACCCTTCCGCTAATAAGCACTGGACCTCTTCCTTTATCTTCAATTCTAGCTCAGGCTTGTACGTTCTCGTTACTTGTTTCACCGAAATGGCTGAAGGCATTACGTTCAATTTTTTACAGCTGACTCCCTCATCCAGCCTTTCCATCTCCGTGTATTTCCATGCAAAAATGCCTATGAACTCTCTAATCAACATAACCAAAGCCTATCATTTCTCCTTATTGAGATCTTTCATGATAAAAATAGGCCTTGGGTCCTCTTATTCTTTCACCATGTTTAATTGCTCCAGTTCTTGCGCATGTAGTTTTGGTTGATCAGTCGTGTATTCTGGTTCCTCAATGACTTCCTCTACAAATTCCTGTACGTTGGAGTTATCTATCATGATACATTATCCCCGATGATCAGCTAAAAAGCACTCATATATCGGTTCGGTCTCATTGTTAGCTTCTCCAGTCGCTCGTTCATACCATTATAATCAATATATCACCTTTTCTTCTTCGAAAATGACCTTCTTGCACTGTCTACAGGTAGCTGTAGCTACCTTCCTCTTCCTCTCTCTAGAAGCCTAGACCAGTCTTTTTCTTGAAAATCGGCTCATCACACTTTGCCCTTGGACCTCATGGTCCATCGGATCCACTCAGGGCCTCATCTTGTCTTTAAGTTGCTTTGATATGTTTTGGGGATGAGGGATCACCTTGTGAGCTTCTTTGGTCATCATTCTTGCGTTGCTTGCAACCTTTTTATTCTGCTCGTTTAAGGACCCCATCCTTTCTCTAATTGAGGGAACCCATGCTCCCTCTATTCTTATCATTAGGACCCCAACATCATCTTCTAATTTAGTGTAAAATGCCTCATCTACCTAGTGATCTTCCTCGATAATGAAGGGCCTCTTCGTAGCCCTAATGGTCACCTCTGTTACCTTGATGTTTGCCTTAGCGCATTAGTGGTACGTAGAAGTAACTAGCCCTTGGTTGTGTATCCGAACCCTTCCTATTAGAAGATGATAGGAAGTTTCACTCTCTATTACGTGGAACTTGATATGGGAACTCAAATTTCCCATTACAAACCCAATATTAACGTACCCAATGGATTTGGAAGATTGGTTATCATACCCCGAAATCACCAAAGACATGGGGACCAACCTTTCTTCTGGAATATTTTCTACGTGGAAAGAGTTAATTGGCATAATATTGATGGAAGCTCCCTCATCCATTCGAGTCCTTACGAAATAAATTCTGTTGACGGGGGCGGTTACATATAATGGCCTGTTATGAGGGAATCTTGCAACCCTATCTACATCGCTGAAGGTTACATATGACAGAAACCTCCCCACCAACCTGGCCCTGGGTCCCTTCCACTCAGCGAAGGGACTACGTTCTTCCACACAATATTAAGTATTGACTAGGTTATTTCCAACATGCACTCTTTCGATATCCCCACCTGGTCGAAGAACTATATGAATTTTGGGAATTTTGAAACTGTACAGTACTCTAGGACTGGGTCTTCTTCCTCACATTCAATGTTATATACGTCCTACACGCCTTCGGCTCTTACGTCATTGTAGGGTAGTACTACATTATCCATTCCCTTTGTGCAATCTTCCAAAGCTTCTTCGAGCTCCTCCTGCTTCGACGTCGGCTCTCTTTCTTCTCTCTCTGCCTCTTCAGCATAGGCCACCACCATATTGGCCCAATTCGCGAGGAGTGGGCTATTGTTAATGTTCTATGGAGGGATTTGCAATATCCCTGCCTTCACATACTTATCGATGATTCTCCTCAGTGTGAAATAACTCTCTGCTGGATGTTGGATCATCCGATGAATCTTGAAATATTTGGAATCTGCCCTTATCGCCGCATCGGGTTCCCCCAAGGTAATGTCGTTTGGTTCATAGACCATTCATCCTTAGACCATTGCGTTGTAATAGCTAATAACCTACTCCATCGTACAAGGCAATGGTGGTGGATCCTCCCTGTTTCTTCCAATCTTCCTTTTATTATCCTTCTTCGGTGCCTTGCCCTCATCTGATCCCTCGGTGTACCCTACTCGTGGTAGCCGAGACCTCCCCCCATAGGTTGTATTATCTGCCTAAACATGATGGACACCACCAATAGATTTGGTCGCACTATTAAGGAGATATCTCTTACCACTTTTAAGAACGCCAAAAAAATCCCCTCACATGTTTCATTAATGAGATGACAGATGTACTCAGGAAGCATCAGTTCCGCATAGATCTGCAATAACTTGGACTTTTTGGACTCCTCCCACACATCGAGGGATCTTTCACTGAACCTTCGAACTTACGCTACCACTTCTTCCTCGGATCGTTTTTTCTCCCTCCCTAGTTGGGTCAAAGTAAACTCATCTTTCGCCAGAAAGAACTTCTGGATGAAAAAAACATGCATCTCTTCCCACGTAGAAACACTTTTGGGAGACAAATGAGAATACCATGTATATGCTTTATCAGTTAAGGATTTAGAAAACTCCCTCAACCTGAGCTTCTTATTATTACAATCTCCCCCCAAGCATTCAATGAAGCTCTTAATATGCTCCTTCGAATTTCCCCTTTTCCTGTGTATTTTTCAAAAATAGGAGGAATATAGTCCTTTGGATAGGGATCATCATTGTATTCCAAGGGATAAGGTGTTCAAAAGTCATCATAGACCCAAGCTACCTCACCAGCAGATTGTGAGGAGGCCTGCATGATCTTCAACATCTCTTTCCGCATCTCCTTCCTCATTTCCTCCATGGGTGATACTACTGGGGAAACAACCATCGGGACCATGTAGCAGGAGAAATTATGACAGCTGGAGTCGTTGATATTCCTAAGGTTCCCACTGATGGATTCACAACAGAGGGTATACTTGCTGGGACTGTTCCCGTTACACCTGCACTTGGCGGGGCCGTTGGGGCTGCCCCTAGTGTCACGAAGGAGTTGGCTTCAAATCCTCCCAGCACCATCGAAGATATTGGAGTTTGAAAGAACTCGTAAAACTTATTCATGAGGAGTGCCACTTGAGTTCGTCCCAACACAGCACTCATGGAATCTTGTGTCACCCCTGGAACGTCGATCGTCGCCTAAACTGGAGGTACCTCTATTCGAGGGCCCCCATCCATTACAGCATCCAGTTCTCTCACTGCCTATTCTTCATTGTGTTGAATGTCATCAAATTTGAGCATTCGATTAACGTTATCTTGTGCCATACTCCTTGATTTAGAAGAATGCCTCCCTAGCAGAGTCGCCAAATGTAAGAAGGTAGTTTAGATAAGACGGAGGCGTAACCCCTTTTTGAGTATAGTAATGATAAGTTAAATGGCGACACTATTGATTAACCATAGCACATGCAAACAATACTCAAGGAAGATAGACTCAGTTTGAACTCACTGATCTCTCGTTTATAACTCAAAAGGTAATAATGAACTTAGAAGTAACTTATCTAGAGGGAGAGAGAAGTAAGAACCCTAGATACACCTTGGCAGGCAACCAAAACACACCAACCACCCTCAGGAATCTCTATCAAGTATTAAAAGCTTCGTAATAAATGACGACGGTGGGTGAGTAAACTCTCTGTTTTGTAATAACTCTCTAGTAATCCCGTATGAACTCTAAAAAAGATCATAATCTCCTCAAAGGTGGTTAGGGTCCTTAAATAGCCTCCTACACCATCCCTGAGGCAACTCTTCCATTAATGCCTGTGAAAGACATCCCTCATACTTTATGTCACAAATATTGAATACCTGATGCACTAGTTGTCTCCACGTTATAAACCTTAAATTCTATGACATGCCTTTTCCCTAACCACTGTGTGTTAGGGGACTGTTGTCACAGAGGTGGCTCATCAACTGTTTAACAACCCCAAATACCATGATGGTTTAGTCAAGTGTAGGTCTAACATTTCCTAGATGGTTAGTGACATCAGATAAAGTGGATGTGACATTAAGTAGAGGGTTGTTTGGATCACAACTCAATGCTCGATGGAACTCAAGCTTCTCCCCCCAAGTTCCACGGTCAGGGTCCTTCGGTGTTTTACCAGGTGCATCTAAGATGGTTAGGATAAGACCCAACGGTGCCTCACTTCTCAATCCTTCAAACCAAGTCCCTCTAAGGTTCCCACGACGAGGTCATTCGATAGAACATGAAAGCTCTCCCAGGCCCTGCCAAGCCTGATCTCTCACAAGTACCATTTGATCTAACAGTAAAATTCATTATTATTCTCGTTATATTATTAGAACCGTTATAGCTTATAGACAATATAAACAAAGGTACATGTAGGAAGGTAGTGAAACTTGGGTCTATGAATAACTAGAAAGGGTGAGGCGTGACCCACTCCAATGGACACTGCCTGTAAGGTATTCAAAGTCTCCTGGTGCAACTTCTCAAGAAACCTTCTCCTTCTGGTAATAATGAAACTCAAGCTTCAACTCACTCCCTACAAGAAGATGAACTTTCACAGCAAAAATGGTAATTTTCTCAAGGGAAACACCTGAGAATGCTGGCTGTTAGTGGGGAGTTAAAGAATAAGGCACTCAACACTAAGAAAATGAGAAGGGAGAGAATACTAGCTAGGTGTGGTGATATTTTAGCAGATTAACAGTGTAATTTCTCAAAAATTGTGTGTTTTTGACCTTGCCCGGGGGTCTATTTATACTTGGGCATTAGGGCTAAGTTGGCACTTTTGGGCGCCAAAATTGAAAGGGTTGGTGGGGGACAATGTCTGAAGTGCACCATTTGTCCCTACCTGTAAGCAGCCCTGCCTGTCCCCTCCTGTAGGCGCCACCTGGCACTAACCAAAGTCAAAAAGCACATATGTCTCCTAATAAAGACAAGATATCTGATTTTATAAATATCTTCGGGAACTGTAACTTGTGGTGCAATTTTTGAAAATCTTGAGAGTGGAGGCCTTAAGGACCCCTATCTCTTAAAATTATTATTTTTCTAGAGAGGGACCTCGAGGACCCCCTCTTTTAGAAAAGTCATTTTTATAAAGAGTTTATTCCTTGTGAGCAGCAAACTCTTTGGCTGTTCACTTCACTTGTGAGAAGTGTGTGTAATCTTGAGTGACTTCTAGGTCTTCCTACTAGTATTCTCTCAATCCTATAGTGCTAAGTGGTTGAGATTTCTCAACATACCTTGTCCCTCAGGCGCCAAGCCAAAACTCCAGGAGGTCCCAACTGGCCTATTCGAGCCCTGCCTGCTCAACTAGGCTAACGTTTCATGGTGGGGAGTTGCTCATGGTAGCCACTCCCCCATCCTGGCCTATTTTCCTGAAAGCTGAGGGGGGGACCTTAACAGCTCCTCGCCCGGACATTTCCTATTGTTAAGGGACCTCGAGGGTTCCTTCTCGATATGAGTTTCTGTAGGGACCTTGGGTGAGGTTCTTTCTAAACGTGTTTCTATCAGGACCCTTGGGGGTTTCTACTCAATATGAGTTTCTACCGAGACCCTGGGTAGGTTCCTTTTGAATATGAGTTTCTGTCGGGACCCTGGGGGTTCCTGCTCAATATGACTTTCTGCCGGGACCCTCGGTGGGTTCCTTCTCAATATGAGTTTCTGCCGGGACCTTGGGGGTTCCTACTCAATATGACTTTCTGTAGGGACCCTGGGTGGGTTCCTTTTCAATATGAGTATCTGCCGGGACCCTGGGGTTTCCTGCTCAATGAGAGTTTATGTCGGGTCCCTGGGGGTTCCTGCTCAATATGACTTTTTGTCGCGACCCTGGGTGGGTTTCTTCTCAATATGAGTTTCTGTCGGGACCCTGAGGTGGTTCCTGCTCAATATGAGTTTCTGTCGGGACCCTGGGTGGGTTCCTTCTCAATATGAGTTTCTGCTGGGACCCTGGGGTGGTTCCTTCTCAATATGAGTTTCTGCCGGGACGCTGGGGGTTCCTGCTCAATATGAGTTTCTGCCGAGACCCTGGGTGGTTTCCTTCTCAATGTGTCCATTAAAAAAATATTTTTTTTATTTTTTTATTTGTAGGTAGACACCCCTCTACAGTACAATATGACTAACACAACAAGCTAAAGTATGAGTTGCCACACTAAGCTACCTCGCTGAGTTGTCACGCTGAGCTGCCATGGTTTCTTAATCCCAAACACTGTTGCTAATGGGAGAATTATCCCTAATCTTAGGGTTACCTTCAATCCCCCTCTATAAGTAATGAGGACATGACCTCACCTCATTTATATTATAGGGCACTAGAAGTTAAACCATAACGATAGAAAGGAGTGACGTTAGGTCCATGTCCCTAACATGGAACAACTTGTAACAGACCTAAACATGGTCGTGGCATTAGAGCATAAACAAACCCCTAGAACTAAATCCCTAACCTCTTGGCACTGAGGCTTGGGTTCTTAATTATGTACCTAAGATATGTTAGCCTATAACGTATGACATGTTGCAAGGGTTATAGTTAACAACTTAAAAGGGAAAGGGGATGTGGAAGGCTATGTCCACATGCCACATCTTGGGTGTCATACACGCCGCAGAGTCATGCCCCGTTAGCATATGAACAGGCCATGACCATGTCTCTAATAGGCCATGACCTCCTACCCGATCACCAGTGCAGCGCCCACCACAGTCATTACCACATTAGAATAATGCTTGCAAGTTATCCACATTTTAAAAATATTTCACTCCACCAACATTGATCCATATATCACGTGCACAATGCACGTGACCCTTCACTAGTCTCCTGCAAGTAGAAGTTCTCACCTCATCATTTAGGGAGTACATATTTGGATGTAAAGATTTGCCAAAATATCCACTCACCTTCTCTCTACACCTGAGAGGATACACATGTTATCTACTCCAGTCACCTAAACTAAACATGTTCGTAGCCCCTTTACAGCCTAAGCTACCAGACTGCATCCCTATTAGCACAGAACTTGTATGTTCATATATTTATCATTACTTCTCTCTTACACGCCTCTAAAGGCCGCCAAATCTTGCATTACTACATATGAATAATGAGCAGGAGGCACCAAAGTGTATATAGGTGTGGTTTTATATCTAAAGCACTTTATATCTTGTGTTCTATCTCTTTATATCTATTTTATTCTATGTTATATACTTTATGCTATCGGGTATAGCTTTGATGGAATGGATCATTCTTATCGACCCATTTTCAACATCATAAGTGGATCATGTTAGGGTGGGAACTTAGAGGGATGTGCCGAGGACATCATTTAGTGGAGGGAGTTGGGTGACTAATTATTTTAGAGGATGATGTTGTTGAGCACGAGTTTGTGGGCAAGGCATATTTTGATGATGAGACGCAGGGACGATATGAGGTCATTGAGATAAAGAGGGTTATTGGAGATGCTTCAGTAGATTTAACAAGGATAAAAGGGGTGTCGATGAGGAAATATTATGTCCTCGGGGTGGAGCTCTATTTTAGGTCCTTGTCGAAGATGGGGATGAGTTCCATATGGGTTGTTTTTTCGGGTCCTATTTTGGGACCCCCATATAGCTCTTCTAGTTATATGGTTACGGAGGTGGGAGAAGGCTACTGGATGGATAAGAGACTTCCCCAACTCTCCTGTTTAGGAAAAATGGAGGCTAAGGCACTGCGTACTCAAGAGGATATAGTTATCATGTTGGTCCATGTGTGAGCTGAGGGATCAGATAAGGGAATCCTCTAGTTGAGAGGGCTACCACCATTCATGTGGTAGACATGGAGTCTCGTATAAGGATCGAAGAGGAAGAAATTAAAAGTTTGAGGAAAGGGTCCAGGCTATTAGGGGTAATGAAGATATAAGAGGGGGTCTAAGGGTGGGTTTAGGAGAAAAGGTGTTTCTGAGGGAGATGCTCATCTTAGGAGGATGGCACCGCCTCCTCTGTCGATTAGTTTGGTTACTTTTTATGAGGGTGTGCTAACTACTGTCCTTATCCCTCACTACACGATTATCATCAACTAGTTGGTTGGAGGTTTATGTTCTTCCCTTGATAGTGACAAGGTATATTTTTCTTGCTTGTATCCTTTATACATTCTTTTATTTTCTTTTTCTAGTAATTCATTCTGGGTTTTGAAATATATTTTATCCCAAGAGGTGGTATTTTCGATATCCAGTGTTTGGTACATAATTTTTTTGGTCATCCTATTATGATATGTTGGTGCGTTCACTTGGAGTCCTTATTATGGTAGACTCATCAATTGAGTGAACCTGGTCCCAGATATCTCGATCCTGCACCCATCTAACCATGGTCCTAGAGGGAGTCTTAGATTCATGCACAGTGTTAGTGAAACATCCTAGGGCGGGTACGATGTATCTTCCTCAAACTTATCACCCTTTTAGGCTACAAATGGAGATGGAGACCCATGGTAGTGACGGCGATGAATACATGGGGGAAAAAGCTCGCAATAATGACTAGGAGTGGATGGGAGTTTTGATTTGGGCTAGATAGGGGGTTTATTCCAATGTAATATAAATTCGTTTACTCTTTTGATTCATATTATGTGGTTGTGAACATTTTTTCTTTGACTTTGTTATGATTTGTCTTTGTGTTTATCGTATTTTAGCTCATTTATCTATCTTTATTCGTGAATTTTCCTTCTATACATATTAAGAAATAAATATAGAAAAGTGATTCAAAATAACGGATCAAAATAGTATTTTCTTCACAACTTAGTTTATAGGGTAAATAATAGTCTTTAAATATGCATGAATGGAAAATGATCCCTATATTTTTTATATCATAAAGATCGGGGTGAGATATGTATTCCTATCTAAACAAATAACAGTTCGCCATCTCTTTTTGTATTTTTCTTTTAGGGATGTAATATTTGTCTTCGAGGGAATAATGTTGTTTGATTATGTAGTATTTTGGGGAAGAAGGATTACATTTGTTTCTTGTGAATGGTTTTACATTTTTTAGATGGCCTTGATGTTTCCTAAGAGATGGTTTGTTGTCTTTAGTTAGGATAGAGGGTCCATTTGGGAAGCCATTTATGATTTTGTCTCTTGGTGTCTTTTCTCCCATGGAGTAGAATATTTTGGTGGTGCATTTATGTATTTATTTTTGGAAGAGGTGAGGGATGTTGTGACCTTCCTTCTATGTCGCTTTCCATTGTCGTTTAGGGGCACCTACCTTTGTGTTTTATTTCTTGACAAACCACAACTCTGCAGAGTTCCAAAACGCCGTAGGCAACCACTTTATTACTTGATGTTTATTTTATTTAACTTGTGTTAAGTCTTTATGAGGGAAGATGAAATAGTATTTCAAGTAGGGTTCCCATAGGAGCGGTGTTCGGTGTTTGTTTAGACCTCCCTGAAGTGATATCTCAAGTTACCTACATATCCCTTTTGAATTTTTATGATAATATTTATAGCAGAGAATCACGTCTATGTTGTTTAGTCAAATAAAAAATCTCATGGCCTAAAGTTTTTATAGTTAACTTCAAATGAGAGTTTAGTGGCTCAAATGGGCATTTTGATGTGGGGATAGGAAGGTGTTCGGGTATATAGGGTCTTTAATCCCTAATCCAACTGATTATTTATGTTCCGAATAAGTTTCTCTATTTTTTTATAGATATATCTAAGTTAATAATTTCTTCAATCAATCAAGATTGAAAGGTTGGGAAACATAACTCTATCGAGGACAACTAAGGTAACTACCCTTCCAAAGTTTTTTTTAGTGGTGAGTTAGGTTCCTCCCTTATTCGGTGAAAATTCTCCTTTGGGAGTTCGAGAAGGTTTGAGATAATTTTGTAGGACAAAGTATCCTTCTTGTATCTTGATCGATTTATTAAATGCCCAGATGAGCTATTATTGGTGTCTCGAGAAGGTCTAGTTCATCTCATCGAGGTTGCATCTAATGCATTTAGCCTACTTTTCTTTCAATCAAAATACAAAGTGAGGGTTTCTCAAGTTCTATGGGTAGGAATTCTTCCATGACATAAGGCAATGAGTATGGGGTGGACCCTATCGAGTTTCTTCATGTAGTAAGGTAACTCATAGGGTATAAGGGAGTTTGTTCGATCAGTTATTATAAATTTCTATCATCTTGGGAATTATATTATTTCCTTTTTTTTTCTGCTTCGAGTGATCCATTGGCCGGGGATCTATATGGGGAAGACTTATATTGTTTAATCTCGTATTTAGGTAAAATATTGGACTTTTTTTCTCAATGTGGGAACCATTGTATGATAACAACTCATGGGGCACGCTGAAGATATAGATGATGTTTTGACAAAATCACTCTACCACCATTTTGGTGTTGATAACCGAATAAGAATCGTATTTGACCCATTTGGCGAAGTCATCGATATGAATTCGTTCGTAGTGGATTCCTCGGGTATCACCTTGCCTATGATATATATACCTTACATGGAGAAATGCTAAGGTGAGGTCATGTCGTATAGCTCTCGAGGGGGAAAGTGTTGTCATGGTTTGTATCGTTAGCATTTAAGGATTTCTCTGTCATAATCCATGTATTGTTTTTGCATTGTTATCTCGTAGTACGACCGTCAGAGTATTTTTTTATAAAAAACATGTGTGAGACACACTCCCCACTCTGGATTTTGTCTACGATTTCAATGGTCTCGTCTCCTATGATGCAACTTAGGTGTACTCCATCAAACCCTATTTTGTAGAGTTATCCCCACAAAATGATTAACTGAGCTGCTAATCGCCTCAGGGTGAACTAATCAATTGGATGAAGTCTAGTGGATAATTGTTATTGTTTAATATGTTCTCTATATAAAAGTACCAGGGTATGGGATCTACTATAATTTCCTCAATTATGTTGATCTCAAATCTTTATGAAGAGGCACTTCAATTAGTCACTGTGAACGTTATCTCCGTGGTTCTATTTACAATGTCTATCATCGAAGCTGAGGTGACGAATGCATATGAAAATTTATTTTTATCTCTAAGGAGGAGGTCAAATTTGAGTTATGCAAAGCCACTTCATATAAGTATAAATGATAAAGTTATAGCTTATCATACCTAATTTTCCATTTCCTAGTATCTTACTAATGACTAGGCTCTAGTTTCCATAGGATTTAATTTGGCGATCCTGATTTTTAAGGCGGTTTCAAGAGCTTTGACTTAAGCATTCTATTTGGGCACCTTTTAGGGAAATTGTAGGTAGATTTGTTCGTCGTAGGGAGTCGATGTGAATCGAGGTATACGAAGAGTACACTGATGCTGAAGCGTCCCTTGTTTGCGGCCCCATCAAAGAACGGTTCCCACATGTGGCTGGTGTCTATTACTAAGAGGTCTTCCATTGAAAACTCTGTTGAGTCTTCATCACCTTCACCTTTAAGAGGTTGCCATACTAGGAAATCTATGATGGACCTTCATTCATTAGATTTCTGTGTGACTTAGGTGGTTTCTATTTCAGACAACAATAGTAGCCACCTGGCCATCGGGTTGGGGAGATAGATTTTCACGAACTGGTATTTAATGATATTTATTCTAGAAATGTGTCGTATACTGAAAGACAACATGTAGTGGCAGATCTCAGATGTCATTCATACTAGAGATAGACAAGCATTTTCTCAGGCGGTGTATTTTGATCTCGTAGGATGCCAACTTTCATCTGACATCATACATGGTGCATTTATTTCGGGAACATTCTGCATGTTGTGTTAGTATGTCTTTGTGTTGGAAATGATGACCCCCAATTTAAAAACTTTCACTTTAAAAATCAATTTCCTTTAATGAGGAATAAAGAAGGTTGAACAGAAGAATTTAACTTTCCAAATCTTATTTAATTTTCTTTTCTTTAAAAGATGAAAAATTAAATTTAACACAAAATTTTATTTCTAAAAACAAAATTAAAATTAAACCTAAATTAGTGAATTATGGTGAACACACACACACACAAAATCCACATAAACCAGTAATAGGATATTCTCACAAACAAAATAACACATGAAGTTAACTATGAGAAATTCACTTTTAGCCCAAAATTAATTTAACACAAGTCCTAAATTTTGCCTACACAATATTTTCAATATTACAAAATTAGGCCGAACAAAATTTTAGCAAACATAAATTATTGACTTGAATTAAATCAACTTAAGCAGCTAAACTTATTTTACCACCAAATTACACTAGAAGGGTGAATTAAACCGTATTTTATCTTTTAATCCTAAGCATGTGTTCTAGGAAATTTTCAAGATAAAAGAAATTCCCAGCCACTATACCACGATGTACGAGAAAAAACCCACAATGGAAAAAACCTCGTACGTACCTAGCCTTAAATCCACTAAGTACATAATTTTACAAGTACAAGAAAAATGACTTACTGAACTCAACTCGACTCCCTTCAAGCCCCTGACGCGTCTTCTTGCACCAACCTCTGCTTAGTCGACAATCCTAAAATTCACTCGAATCTTAGAATCCACCAATGAAGATTTATGAACCCGTCTACCACACACGGTGCCTTTCATCGTATGAGAATGCCACAGCTAAAACCAAACGTCTTCTTTTATGGGAAATAGAAGAAAAATCCAGACGCATCCTTCTTGTGGTAGAGATGAACCAATGGTTCCAAGCAACTCCAGGAAAATATTATATATATGAAGAAATACTTGGAATTGTTAACAAAACAATTTTACGGGTGTAAACACGTGTATAAGAGAATTTCTAATTAATTTTGTCACATGAAAACTCAGACTTTTGTTATGAAATATTGGCTCTCAAAAATCTCTCAAGGAGGTTGCAAAAGTCTTGGAAAAGGTCTATCCCGAAGTTTCCTTTAAAACTGTCATAAGATTGTGGGACAAAGGAGTGGAAAAATGGGTTAAAATTGCCCAAAAATTTCTTGCCTGGAAATCTCGTTCGAACGATCGTTTAACGAAGTTCCAGAGGACAAAAGGGAAAAGTCGTTGGCAAACTCGTTTGAACAAAATTGTCGTTCGAACGACAAACTCGTTTGAACAACAATTTCGAACGAAGTGACAGAATGGTCAAAATTCATTTTAAGTCCAAAAACTTTTTATTAAAAGTTCTTAAATAACCTTCTGAAAATAAGCTTTAGTTTAAAATAAAATGACACCCATTTAAAAAATTGTTCCAAGCTCTTATAGATATAAATATATGTAATGCATTCATACCATAGGAGAGATTGGAACTAAGTTGATGACGTGAAATGAGGCACATGTAAATCGGCAATGATGTTCTCTTGATAAGTAGGCTCCAACATCTTCAACATTAACATGTCATAGGCTTGATGGATGGTTAAGAAATCTATCCTATAACTCAAACGTTTTTGTCCGGAATTGAGCCAACACTACATTAAGACTTAATCGGAGAATTGTGTCCTTACAAATCTCCCCCTTTGACTATTAAACAATAAAAAAAAATTCTAAAGGGATGTCAAGCTCTATTAGACTCAGAACATCCCACCCAAAATAAAAAATACAAGCTTGACTCAAAACCCAAGGATGACTATCTTTGCCGATGAAAGTTGCCGATGGAATAATTCATGTACACTTAAGCAAAACATTAAACTCATAGGAAATATCCAAATGTTAAATGAATTTAAAATAAACACTCCCACTAAATTCATTCTCAACTTTGTCAAATAAATGACCCACTTACTTAGAAAGTCGTCTCCCCCTATGTTAAATATCCCAAACTAAGATACGATTACAATAGGATTAGATACAATTTCTCCCCTATCATTCTCCCCCTTTTTGTTCAAGAATAGACAAAGGTGATAGAATTAATAAAACAAGATGATGCATAAGGTGATAAGAGCATACGAGCAACAAAATCATAGCTAATCCATACAAAATAAAAAGGATACCAACTAAGATGCAATAAAAATGATACCAATTTTATACAAACGATACTAAGCATGTGATATCAACCAAAATATGAAACAAGATAGATACCAATTATGAATTAGAAGCATGGATGGACTATAAAGTAAGGCAAAGGAAAAAAAATACCATGTATATGAGTACATAATAAATATCATTAACGCACACACATATATACAAAGGTATAAACACCACACATGACACAAATAAATTAAGATTTTCACACTTGTATGGAAAAAATGAGTCCAAATACCTGTGGCAAACGAAAATGTAGGGTTGTGAACTAGTAACAATTAAATTTCGACCCAATCACTTAAAAACATGCTCACGGAGTTCTCATTTGATTGCAAAACTTTATCACATTTAGATATAGCCTCATGTGACAATATAAATTGAACTCAATTAACAAACATACACAATGCTTACAAGCCAAGAATTTTGATGATTCTACAAACCAATAGAGTCATGACATAGAAAGTACAACTAGGATAAGTGGACATTGTGAAAACCGTTGATATACCATCCAATATACCTCAAAATAAGCATATATATGTTAATCTTTTGAATGAATAAATCAACTAAACAAAATAGTCCATGACAAAGAGTTCTTTTAATTCCATTATTCTTTTAGGCCTTTGGACCACGTATTTCTTTTAGGTCCAAGAAAAGGGTGGCTTACCTGCAATGAATGATATACCCTTTCGAAGCGCTTCACCGTGAACATTTATAAATATCATTTTATATACCACTCAAACCTCACATCCAACGGATTTAACATGCACAAGTCCTCATACGTAAAAAATATGAAGATGACAAGATTGGTAGGAGAACACCTCACAAAGTTCAAATATACATGTGAAGTTAGAATTTCAAGTGAGCTAGTGCATGTGTGAATTGAGGCATATAAAAATAGAATCCATTATAGCAACACAAAATCCAAATACTCAATGTAAGCATGGTAAAGAACATTTTAAGGATTGACAATCTTAACCCAAAGTTCTAGCCATACGGAGTTGAAAAAGAAGGGATTCAAACACAAGTATATGGCACATAAAGTGTGTCAAACTAAAATACACACAAAAAAATATTTTTAAGTTTTTGAAATTTTTTAACCAACCAAACAAAAATATTTACTCAAAAGACAAAAAAAATCATTTTTATTTTTCATTAAGCCTAAATTACTGAAAGGAAAAACTCAAATGATAAACAAAAATCTTTTTGCATTTTTCATTTAATGCAAACTAAAATGAAAGACCTTTAATACAAAAGATAAATAAACATCATAATTCTAGAATGAGATATGTAATAAAGCAATGACTGGAAAATGATAAACAAGCATACAATTATCATGATAATATATCATGAAGCATAAAAGCTAAATTATGCAAACAACTAACACATTCAACCTTTAGATTTAGCAAATGATGTATCGTGTTATAGTAAATGAGAAAAAAAGATCCTATCTTGTAAATCTACCAAGTTAAATATCCAAACCCAAACTAATGATGAATGACAATCTCGTGGTGTAGGAATCTTGACTACCTCAGTTGCCTTACGTTGGGATTTTGTAGGACCTCGTTTAAGATCAAAACAAAACTTTCTAAGATGAACTTTTCGACCACAATTTGAACACTTAAAGACTCGGTGAAAAGACTTACCTAAGGAATGATGTATAACATTGTTCCTAGATGATTCTCCTAAAATATAGGTTTTGACTTTATGAGTTGACTCATTACAAGTATCATAGCCTAAACCACAAGTGTCATTTTTAATTTGGACCGTTCCTAATATTTTATCTAATTTCTCCGAACGACACCCCAAATCAAATTTGACTTTACTAGAGTTTTTTAATTTATTTTCTAAATCTAAAATGTGAGACTCTAATAAAACATTTATCTCTTCAAAATCAAAAAGCTCATTTTTCATTGACTCCGTTAAACCTCTAAGGCTATCTCTCTCGCCTTTTACATACTAAAGCTTCTCTCGAAGAGCTCTCTCACGTGTCCTAAGGTCTTCAACCAACACACTATCATCAACTACCTTGACACGCTCTCTTAAACTAGCTTCTAACTTCAAATTTTCTCTTTTTAATTTAATGGATTCTTCATACGATTCTTGAAAAGCAATTTGAAGTTCACTCACATTAACTTCTTCTTCATATTGACTCTCTCTCTATCTCTCTTATTGACTCTCACAACCATCATCTTTTGGAGCTTCACTAACAAAGGCCTTGAAAGTTTCATGTGTTTGTGTATCTTCATAGGAAAATTGATTATCAGTGCTCACATGACTAGCTATGAACGTGACAAAGTTTCGCTCAATGGGGGATGCGGGTCCCTCTTCCTTATTACTATCACTAAGGGTAACATTATATGAAATTGGTTTATTACCCTCTTTCCTTAGTTTAGTGGGGCATTCAAAAGACCTATGGCCATAACCCTCACAACCGTAACATCTATTAGACTCATCCCTATTTAAATTTTCATTACAAGTTATAGGGATCTTTTTGTCTTTGTCATGCTTAGAATTTTCAAATTTCTTAAAATCATTTTTAAATTTATCTTTGTTAAATTTTAGAAATTTATGAAACTTCCTGGCAAACATAGCTATATATTCCGAGTCACTATCACTTTCATCAAGCACAACTTATTTTTCCTCCTTTTGGGCCTTTAAAGCAATGACCTTATCAATTTTATTTTCATTTTTGGAGGGGAACATATATAGTTCATAAGATTGTAAATCACCTACTAGTTCCTCAAGTTTGGTAGTGTTCAATATGGGTAAAGATTTTAAAATGGTCACTTTAGGGATAAATCTCTTGGGTAAGGATCTTAAAATTTTCTTTACAACTCGATCATTGGGTATTTTCTCTCCCTAATTAAAAGATTAATTAACTATATCGGAAAGTCTAGCATTAAATTCATCAAAAGTTTCTTTTTCATAAATTTTGATAGTTTCAAAATGAGTGGTGAGGTTTTGGAGTTTAGAAGCCTTAACGACACTAGTTCCCTCGTGAGTGAGTTTTAATATACCCCAAATTTCCTTAGCAGTTTCACATGTCATGATGCGTCAAAATTCATCCGGTGTGACCATGCTAAAAAAGGCACTTAAGCCTTGAGAATTAAAATTAGCAAGTTTAAATTAATTCTCACTCCATCTATCTACGGGTTTGGGAACACGTTCATTTTCTGCCAAATATGTAGGTCAGGACTACCCGTTAACAACTGACAGCCAAACCCTCTCATCGTTAGATTTTAGTATCGATTTCATCCGCGCTTTCTAATACGCGTAGTTGGAACCATTAAAAATAGGAAATTTTAAAAATGGGGAAAATTCCATTTTTATCCAAAATATTTAAAAGGACGTTAACGCAATAATTTAACGCTCCATCTCTCATACCACTTGTTGGAAATGATGACCCCCAATTTTAAAACATCCACTTTAAAAATCAATTTCCTTTAATGCGGAATAAAGATGGTTCAACAAAATAATTTTACTTTCCAAATCTTATTTGATTTTCTTTTTTTTTTATAAAAAGATGAAAAATTAAATTAAACACAAATTTTAATTTCTAAAAATAAAATTAAAATTAAACCTAAAGTAGTGAATTATGGTGAACACACACACAAAAAAATTCACACAAATCAGTATTAGGATATTCTTGCCAACAAAACTAACACATGAAGTTAACAATGAGAAATTTACTTTTAGCCCAAAATTAATTTAACACAAGTCCTAAATTTTGCCTACACAATATTTTCAATATTACCAAATTAGGCCAGACCAAATTTTAGCAAATATAAATTACTAACTTGAATTAAATCAACTTAAGTTTCACCCAAAACTTATTTTAGCACCAAATTAAACTAGAGGGGTGAATTAAACCATATTTTATCTTTTAATCCTAATCATGCATTCTAGGTGATTTGCAAGATAAAATAAATTCCCAACAACTGCGCCACGATGTACGAGGAAAAATCCACAACAAAAAAAAATCTCGGACGACCCTAACCGACTTAAGTACAAAATTTTACAAGTACAAGACAAATGGCATACTCAACTCGACTCGTCTCCCTTCAAACCCCCAACGCGTCTTCTTGTACCAACCTCTACTTAGTCGATAATCCCGAAATCCACATGAACCTTGGAATCAACCAATGAAGCTTTAGGAACCCGTCTACCACACACAGTGCTTTTCACCATATAAGAATGCCGCTGCCAAAACCAAACTTCTTCTTTTATGGGAAATAGAAGCAAAATCCAAACTTCTCCTTCTTGTGGTAGAGATGAACCAATGGTGACAAACAACTCCAAGAAAATATTATATATATGAAGAAATACTTGGAATTGTTAACAAAACAATTTTATGGGTGTGAACACAAGTGTATAAGAGAATTTCTAATTAATTTTGACACATGAAAACTAAGAATTTTGTTATGAAATATTGGCTCGCAAAAAGCTCTCAAGGAGGTTGCAAAAGTCTTGGAAAAGTTCTGTCCCGAAGTTTCCTTTAAAACTTTCATAAGATAGTGTGACAAAGTAGTGGAAAATGGGTTAAAACTGCTAAAAATCTTCCCACGCAGAAATGTCGTTCGAACGACATTTCGTTCGAACGAAGTCTCGTTCGAACAACCTTCTAACAAAGTTCCAGATGCCAAAAGGGAAAAGTTGTTGGCAAACGAAATTATCGTTCGGACGACAATTTCAAACGAAGCGACAGAACGATCAAAATTCATTCTAAGCCCAAAAACTTTTTATTCAACGTTCTAAAATAACCTTACGAAAAAAAACTTCAATTTAAAATAAAAATAGTCCCATTTAAAAAACTATTCCAAGCTCCTATATATATATATAATAAGGAGTAGAATTTTGTTACTATTACATAAGAATATAAGCTAAGTAGAGGCTAGGATTGAACCAACAAGGCAACAATCTAATGGTTGAGATTAAAATACCCCTACTACCATTTCTTCCCCTTAAATATTTGGTTTCCCCCTCTTTTGACACTCTAATCTATTCCCCCCCTCTCTTCAAAATTCAAAATCAAGGGTAGAATAGTATTTTGCATCATATTTATTTCATTTTTCTCACTCCAACTCTCATCTGCCATCTATTTCCCCCCGACATTCTCTTTTCTCCATACCCTAAACACAATACTTCATCTCTTCCACTATTTATCCCGTTGGCTCATCCCATGTTACAGCCATACTTCATTCAACATTGTCGTCGGATATAAGGTAATCTCTCTCTCTCTCTCTCTCTCTCTCTTACACACACACACGTGCACACTGTGTTTGGTGTTACATTTCTACTATTATAGATAAAAGTTTAAGCCTCTATTTTTGATGGATTTTTTTCAATGTTAGTTAGTTTGTGAGATTTGTGAGACAGCCCTAATTCGGATTTTTTTAAAGTTATTGATCATTATAATACAATTATTTTAGGGTTTTGATTTTTTAAGGTTACTGATCTTCTCTCCCAGGTACTCTGCTCTCTCATTTCCTGAGTTTTAGTGTTTTGATTTTTTTTCTTAGGTTTAATTTGTTGCTCTGTTTTGGGGGATCTAATTTGTATATGTTTAGGTTTCTTTTGGTTAAATATTTTTTAGGGAAAATGATTAAGATTTTATTGATTTTAGATTGCTAGAGCTTCAAAATGGGTATTAATATTTTCCTGGGCTGACCATCGCATGTGCCTTATCCGACAGTAAGAATTAAACATACCCTTCTTATGTTAGATTTACTATGTCAAAGTAGAGTTTGTTCCATTTTGTGTCCATAGTATAATTATTACCTATTTTTATCTTGGTTGTTGTTTAGAAGAGTAAGAACGAACATGTATATTGATGTTAAATTTCATTAACTCTATATTTGACCATTGATTATTAGAGCATTATATTTTTTTTCAATTATGTACTTTGTTTGGATGAAGGAAGGTCTGCCCGAGGATACTCCATGTTTTTTGTGACATCATGTTAGTGCATAAGTATAGTAGGTATCGATTTTCTTTTATAAAGTTTCTTCTGCACATTTAGGTAGCAACATCACCTTAATATTACGGTGTTTTGGGAGATTTAGCTTTATGAAGATAATTTACTATTGTTAGCTGTAGTTATTTAATTGTTGGTTGATTGTAAATTTGGTGCTCAACTTGATATTTGTTTGTTGTTATTTTGGATATTGTTATAAATAATAAGAGAATGTGACAATTACATTTCCCCCTCATACTCAATTTCCCTTCCTGACATAACTCATTATGTGATATTTGGCACAAAAGTCATATTATATTATGGAAATTTATAAGCATTAGTTCCACCTTATGTTGAATTTTCAAAGAATTTGTCATGACCATTCTCTGTTTACATTACTACTGTTGTATTGACTAAAAATCTAATTCATTACCATATTATAAATATAATTCATTGCTATTACTTTAGTTTTTCAAAACTGCGAGACTTAGCTTTCACACAAACTAGAACCATTTGACATTCAAGTTTGATCATTACATTTAATTTGGTATTAATATTGCATGTTGATTGACTTCAGTGAAGATCAGATGAAATAATGATTTAGTTTTATAAGGTTGTGTTTTTTTTGGTACTGATTTGATATTTTTTTATTTTCTTTGGTTCAGTGTTCAATCACTATATTTTCTTGGTTATGAACTGAAAACTGATGAAACTATAGCTGTTCTTGAAGTCCACAAGGGGATTCATACTATTTTTTCTTATATGGTTTGTTCTTTTGTAGGCTTTTTTGTCTTTTGGTTCCTATTCAAATAGAGTGCCTCCTTTCATTTTGTAGCTTAGTAGTGAGATATGTTACTAAGCATGTGCTCTCTTTTGTAGGTGGCACGCACAGGGCGTCTTGCATTGGTCCGTGAATTGGGTGTGGACTCACGTATTTTTAGATACGTTTGACTTTTTTTCTTGGAAAATGTGAGCGATATGGAAGAAAAAATTTAATTTAGACCTAACACTTTTCTTACAGTTCATTCATTATTGCTTATAGTTAAATACTTTGCCTATTTCACTCTATGAGGGAACTTAAAATTGTTGGTGGTCGTTTTTATTTTGCTTAAAGACTTTTCCCCATTCATTAATGATGTAGGTATGAGTTTTCTTTCTTTTAAAACAAGCGGACATGTAATTCTTTAATTTTTGTATATGTTTGTGTAATAGATTTGAATTTAAGCTTATAGAACTCGAGTTGAACCGAGCTGAACCGGGCGGAGCAGCAAAGCATCAGCATCAACCTAAGCAAACCAATACATTTCATCGTTAAGCTTGAATGTTATGGCGTTGAATTGGAGCAAGCACCTTAAGATTTTAGAAACTCCAAGAATTGAAGATTTTAGAGATCCATCGATTTTGGACACTAGCAGGTTTTTGTCTGTAGAGCTGGTTCTTTTGGTTACCTTCAAGCTAGCATATCTGGTGTTCATAAAGGTGAAAGGACCCATCCATTTATGAAGGCTGGAACTAACTTTTATTAAACTTTCTTCTCATCCTTGGAGTAGCAGGTATCAAAGACTTGTCGATTACCAATTTAGGTCCCCTACTACTTGCTTGGAATTTGACACGGTAACTGACCAATCAAAACACAAACGTCATTTTTTTGTACTAATTTTTCGTGTGCGTAATTATTGTTTTTTCTGTGACTGCATGTTCTAATTTTGTTTATATTCCTTTTGTTTACCCGTGTTTTCGTATGGATTTTTTTTGAAGAATTTCAGATGGTTTTCTCTTGAAAAATAATCTTTTCATACTATATTTTTTTCTTTCAATGCTCGACTTTCATTCGTGGTGATGCTGGTGAAATCTATCCCGCGCATCTATTTTGAGTCAACCTTATATCATGTGTCTCAAATTATTGCAAATCATATTAATTAGTTGATTTTCCAATTCTATATTTGTGTGATGTTTCACCAGTGGGACCAGTGATTTAATAACATCTGCCATTAATGATCTATAATCTGCCTCTGGTAGTACACACATTATAGCAATATCATCTACCTGAATAAATTCCTTCATTATTTACAGGCTGTATAATGTCGGATCCTTAATCTTGACAACCTTCTGTCTATCTGTCAACAGGAAATCTGTCAGTGAGCAACTCGAGAGTGCAACTCCATAACTATACACATCTGATTTTGTGGTTAGATGTGAAGTTAACGCATACTCAGGGGGAACATAACCCTCGGTGCTCAACACTCGGGTGGAAATATGTCCACCAACTTTGTTTCTTGATGCACTGACAAAAAACAGATACGTTTGGTGGCATTTCACTTGGCTCAATGCGCGATGCTTTCAAAATTAATAAAATAATGCCTTTTAGTAGGAAGAAGAAATGAGTTTCGCTACTGTTGGTATCATGTTTCTTCATGGTATATCTCTATCACATTTTACACTAATTTTCTCTCCGTTTCTGTTTTTTTTTTTGTCACAGGTCGTCTTCTAAAAAGATAAGGAACAAAAGAAGGGTTCCTACACAAGCAATAGTTGGTAGTCCGGGAGGCATTCTTACAAAATAAGGTTACCCCTTTTAAAAATTAAATGCATGCTTACGTTTTCATTTTCCTTTTCCGTTTCATTTCACCCTCCCCACCCCCTTTTTGTTCTTCAAATGTTTCCTCATTTGCTCTTCAGTCCCCACGAGAGCTGCTTTTTGCTTCCAATAACAGAGCCGCTGGTCCTTTCAAATATTTCCTCATTTGCTCAAATATTCCTCAATTGCTACTCATTTCCTCATTTGTAATATATGCTAAAAGATGGGGACGTCAAACATGGAAAAAAAATTCATGAGAAATGCTACACATAAAGCTTTCATTATGGCATACCTACATATATTGCACTGGATCATAGTCCATAGAATCTGCCACCGTTCTACTTTACACAACATTCCTCTTTAAATAATCCATTAACATCTGATATTTAGTCGCTTTCCTTTTAGATTTGTGTAACCCAACAACTTTTCCTTGCCTTCGGATTTTCCAATTGCAAAATTATGTGAGTTGAAGCTGGTGCGACAACATCAGTGACAGGGGAACCAGTAGAGATCTTTAATTTTTGAAGGTTCTTTAGCTGCTTTTATAATTTGGGATTAAGTATTTGTACAAAGATTTGACATAATATTAGAATAATAAAGAGGGTGTGAGTTATAAAGTGTTAATTTAATATACTGTCGATAGTTGTTGGTACATGACATTGACAAAATACCTTCTTAGACTCTATTTATCATATCATTGTTGGTTTAGATCGTTGATTTTTTCTACGTCACTCTAGGTAAGTAGTTACTTTTATATCTAGAGTTTTTGATATTTTATTGCATGATGTTTTACTATGAGACATTAAAATAAATTGAACCTGATTCAACTTCTTCTTAAATAGTAATATATTATAAGGATGATATATATTATGCATTGTTTATTTTTGTTTCTAAATAATGTTAAGGGACATGGAACATGGAAATAACAAGCATGCTAAATGTAAATGAACTAGAAATCTACTGTTGGACATATTTATAATTGTTCTTTGGATAAGTAGGAGTGGGAATTTAATTGCGTTAATCACACATTTTGATTAGTTTTATAATAAGATATCAGAATTATTTTAATTGGTGCTTTTGATATACACCTTGCTTTCTATGGATCAATTATATATATAACTAAGGATTCAAATGAGCTTTTGAGTTTGTTGCATTGTAACTCTGTCAAGCAGTGTTCTTTCTTCTATATCATATGTATGGAATTTGTCCTACTAAGACCACTTTAATTCATTAATGATTCATTATGAAAATGTTTAAACACTATATACCATTATATCATACTCATCATGCATTATCAAATTGTTTAAATTGTACAGATTCTTTTATTTTATTGTCCATGTCTATTAGTTTTCTTATTTTTATGTTTTTTATTTGTAATCATAATTCACCCTATGTATTCGATTTATTCCATGTCTATTTATGCTTTATTAACATGGGATTGTTCTTAACAACGTGCTTGCTTTTGATTATTAATGCATCAATATTTTTTGTAGGTATATGGGTGTTGTTGAATTTGAAAAAGAGATAAATATGAAATAGCCTCCAGGCCTGGTATTTCACAAAGTCATCGATGCCTTCCTTCTATGGAAAATCCTACTCAATACACACAAAAAATTGTGTGAACTGCCAAAACAGAGATGACTGCAAATAATGGTCCAATAGATCCAGAAGCAACATAAGTGTTTTTTTATGTTAATTGAGGGTTAACCATTGCTTCATCTTTAGGTTGTTGTTCCTCAGTCAACAAATATGATATTGCGACTGCCCTGGTCATTAACCAAACTTCATATAACTGTAAGTCGTTTGGTCCTCTTATAACCATAGTTTTAGAAATGGTGTACAACTATAAGTCATTTATTGGTGATAGGGTATGTTAACCCTTCGTTAAAAGATTCATTAACAGTTGTAACCATAGATTGACTAAGTTTTAGTCCTCTTATAACCATAGTTTTAGAAATCGTGTACAACTGTGCGTCGTTTAAAAAGCTTCCAGCTATTCAAGATAACCGTTAGAATTCATGGTTTGGTTAGTGTTGTCTATTAGTGGTTACTGTTGTCCATTAGTGACTTGTTAGAACTTAAAGCCTTAATTATAAATAGTCCTAATCATCAATGCATGTCTCATTATATTACCTATTTGTTTCTTTAATTTTAATTTGTGTTCTTCGTTAACCTTCATCATATGTATGCAATTAAGTCCTACGAAAACCATTTTTTATTCATATATGATACATTATCAAATGTTTTAAAACATTATTATCCAAATAAAGATCAACCATTACATTGATAATAATCTTAAATACCAAAGATTTTGACTCTGAGTTGTTGACATTCTACCACATCATGACCTCGCATACACTGCTTAATCAATAAATCAAAGCTTTATGGACATGCTTATATGTTTTTTACTGTACAGATTTGATGAAGCAATATCTAGGCATATCATATTTGATTATGTAGTTTTTATCCATGTTTATATGTGCTTGATAAAATGCCCACGTTACAAGAATTATACTCTGAGAAAACTATTTTTTTTACCTTTTATTATATTCTTAGAAGCTGAATTTTGATTATATTTTATTATGAGCAGTTGTAGTCTCAAAGATGGGAAGGAATGCTACAAGGAATGCTACTTACAGAGGTTATTAATGGAGGCCATATATCGACTACAACAAATCTTCTTAATAATTCATCGCTACATGAAACTGTTGATTTAGGGTTTAAACAACTACGTGCACCTCAATTCTCCACTTTTATGATTTTAAAACTAAATCAATCATGTCTTCTTTTACTTATGGCTATATTTCCTTCCGTTTTTTCTCAAATCTTTACATTGAATAAAGAATACATGTAATTTTGAATCATTTTCCTAATATATTAGTGTATTGTTTTTTCCACGTTACAAGTTAAATTTGTGATTTTGTTGATATGACGTCAAACATGGACTATTAGTATTGTTATGGATTATAAGTTCGATTATTTTTTATTTCTTATACAGGGTGGATAGTCCTATAAACAAAGGAGACTTTGCCCAAATTTTCTAAATTGTTGACACTATTTGTGTAGGAAAACAAAAATTTGACTTAAATATTGTATATTTATTTTGACCATAATTTTGTCGGAATGTTAACGTAAACGAGTATTGTTGCGTGGGATTATAATTTTCTTTATTAGTTTAAGTGTGCCGTAATATAGTTAATATATTGTGCCTTTAGTAAAATATGTGTTGTTTATACAAGGTCCCGAAAGTATTATTTGTCGTGTTTAGAAAATTTTCACCGTGCCTTCAGACACGGGCATTCCGCTAGTGTGTGTATATATATATATATATATATATATATATATATATATATATATATATATATATATATATATATAATGCATTCATTAAAGAAACGTTTTAAAACTAAAAGCTTTGTTTACAAAGTTGATAACAAAATGTTACGCTTATGTAAACTCCGAATAAACTTTTTGGGCAAAACTCTTTTCGAAAAACACAAGATGTGTTGTAAAGTACGTTTCTGAATGTATGGATTAAATTTGATAGTTGATTACCATTTCTTTAAAAAAAATATAATAAACATTTACTAAAATTATCATGCAGTCCCAGTCACAAAAATAGTTAAGAACATTCACATAAATAGAAAAATGGATTTTTAACGTGGTAAAACCCTTAAGCAAGGAAAACATCCACGGTGACCTCTAAACCACAAAACAAAAATCCACTAGAATAAAAATCAAGTTACAACACTTAAGAAAATATTTTTGAAATTATAAACCTCCAATTGAGACATAAACTAGACTAGAAGTCTACTTTAATAAAACTGATTCAGACTTATCATGCAAGGATTGATTCAATAAGTTTTGATATATAAAACTTATTTTCAGATTAGTACACCTTAAAACTTTAGCACGAGTTCTTTTGTGTTTCTTTTATTTTTGAACCCTAGTATTTCATAAATTATGAAGTAAAAATTCAAAACACACAACTCACTAGATTTGAAAACTTATTTTTGAAAACATAAGTTTTTTATTTCAAAAACTCGTTGAAATCAAATAGATCTAAAATGCTAGATCTGAAAAAGAGAAACAAAAACTATAATCGTGAGATGTTCTCTTTTAGAAAGAATCAGTTTCAATAATGAAACTTAGATCTCTCTTAGAGATGAGTTCTGAGAGAATCAAAAATTTGAAGAGGTCTTCAAACGAAAAACATAAAACCAACAACAAAGAAACCCTAGAATGATCTAACGCCCAAAAGGTTGGTTTTCTGATATATGGGACTTTTATGTTTTGGTGTTTGGTTAGGGAGAAATATCATATAGGTTTGGATCTACGAAGAAACTAGGGTTTCCTCTTCTAATTTATCTCTTTTTACTCCTCTTCTACCTTCTCTCTCTTATCTCTACTCTCTCTTTTCTCTCAGATTTAACGAACTGGAAAAAGCTGAGACTTGGTCCCTTTTTATACTGAGCAACGAAAGACCGAGAACATTGACATCAATCCAATGGCTGAGATTGAGTCTATTTGATTTGAATAAGAACTAACGGTTCATCACAAGCAGTGGATTAAACTATCACTGATTGGTTAATGCTTGGGCCACATGGAATGATTCTCAACGCATGCAGATCGTTGATGAAGTTGATCCAAGGGCTGAGATGGTTTACGGATTTTGTGTCTAAGAGAAAATCGAAATCGCCTCGTTGGAAAGCCAACACGTGTACGCACCGGATGGGATTTAAAATGTGTGTTTTGAAAATAATTAAAAGGAACACCTCCAACTCTTTAGTGCTTTTGGATTCTACCTAGCCAAAAAAATCAGCAAAGAAATCATGTTTGTGAAATTCCACTTTAACCGACAAAACATTTAAAAACCAAATTATAATTAATTCAAAAATCCTTTAAAATTATTTAAAATATATAAAATGATTTTGAATTGAATTAAATTGATTTTACAAAGACGTGAAGTGTTAAAAAAAAATATTAACACAATAGATGGTATGTATGATGTAGTGCAAGTGTCCTAATTTTGGTTTTTAGGGTTTAGAATTAACTCCCCTTTGAAGGTTCTTCTTGGACTGAATTTCTTCATGAAGTATGTACCTTTGAGGAGATGGAGAACTCAAACTATACTAACCTATTTTGTCTATATATCCAAACTAGTTGGAACTCCTATATATGCAGACTCGAGTGAGTCAATATATAGTTTGTTCTCAATCTCCCCCTTTGAATATTAGAAATAAAATTCTCTTGAGTATTATGTACTCTTGGGTCAAAAATGAAAAGAAATGCTATGTGTCCTATACAAACATTCTAACTACCCATTCCCATCCTAGAATCGAAAATAAAGTAAAGAAAATACATTATTCAACTGTGTATAGATCAATACCCTACAAAATATAAACAAGATGTACAATGGGTGTGAAGTGCCTGTAACAAGATAAACACTAAATTGGCATATTAGTTGATTTATAATCAGGAATAGATAGAAAAGTTACTAAACAATACTATACAATACTCAAGATCTCCCCCCGCCCATTTTTCTCAAATATACAAGGGGTATAAAGCACAAAAATATGGAGATTAATTGAGAGTGATCTTGACTATGGTTGTTCGCAAATACTCAAATCGAATATTGTCTAAAGGTTTGGTAAAAAGATCTGTGAGCTGCTTTTGAGTGTTCAGATATTTATTAATGAGGTCTTTGGATTCGATAAGGTCACGGATAAAATGACGTCTAATCTTAATGTGCTTAGTAAGAGAGTGCATTATAGGATTTTTTGAAATATTAATGGTACTTTGGTTATCAAAGAACATGGTTAATTGATTTTTAGTGATACCATAATCATTAAGCATATGTCTAATCCATAGTAATTGAGCACAACAGCTACGAGCTTCTATATATTAAGATTCAGCGCTAGATAATGAAATACAATTATGTTTCTTACACGACCAACCTACAAGATTATTGCCTACGTAGTAGCAAGCACCACAAGTTCTCCTACTATTGTCAGTACAACCGGCCCAATCGTCATCGGCATATCTAACAATAGAACTAGTTGTATCTTTTGTGTACCAAATACCAAATTTAGAGTAACCTTAACATATTTAATAATCCATTTACACTTAATAGGTGAAACCCTTTAGGGTTACTTTGATATCTAGCACAGATACACACGACAAAGGATATATCAGGTCGAGACGCGATAAGATAGAATAAACTCCCTATGATACTTCAATAAAGAGTGGGATCAACATTTTTCCCATTATCATCCTCAGATAGTTTAGTAAAAGTACTCATTGAGGTTTTAGAAGGTTTAGCATTTTCAAAGCCCAATTTTTGAACTAAATCTGCAGCATACTTGGATTAGGAAATAAAAAGACCATCATTACATTGTTTAACTTGTAAACCCAAAAAATATTGTAGTTCACCCATTAGAGACATCTAAAATTCAGTATGGCTGATATTAAAAAAATTATGTACTTTTTTAGGACAAGTGGATTCTAAAATAATATCATCCACATATACTTGTGCGAGTAAGACGTGTTGATTTTCCTTTCTAACAAATAATGTTTGATCGTTTCCATCACAAATAAAATTATGAGACACTAAGAAGGTAGACAGTCGTTTGTACTAAGCTCTAGGAGCTTGTTTCAAACCACATAAGGCTCTCTTAAGCTTAAAGATATGTTCTGGGTGTACAAAATCAACAAATCCTTTAGGTTATTCTACGTAAACTTCTTCAGACAAAATTCCATTAAGAGAATAGTATTTAACATCCATTTGGAATAATTTTAACTTCATGTGACACGAAATTACTAGAAGGAGATGAACTGATTCTAGATGAGTAACGGGTGCAAAGGTTTCATGAAAATCAATTCCCTTAATCTGAGAGTAACCTTGTGCAACCAACCTAGCTTTATTTCTAATGACCTCTCGATTTTTATCAATTTTGTTTTTAAAAATCCATCTTGTGCCAATAACCTTCGAATCTTTAGGTCTAGGAACCAAATTCCAAATATCGTGACTCTTAAATTGGATTAGCTCTTCTTGCATAGCATTTATCCAAAATGAGTCATTAAGGGCATCATTAAAATTTTTAAGTTCCTTAAGAGAAACAAAACAAGAATATTGTGCCACTTGTCGAAGTTGGGATCTAGTTCGAACTGGTTTCGAAGGGTTACCAATAATGGTTTCAATCGGATGATCTTTAGAAACCTAGGTGGGTACAAAAGGATTCTCAAGTGGCAATAAATCAGCATCATCGTGAGGATCAATGAGTAAAACAGATTCGTCCTCATTAAATGTTACTAGTTGTCTGTCACTACTCCTTATACTAGTGGCATCGACAATTACATTAATTGATTCCATAATAGTTTTGGTTCTGTAGTTAAAAATATGCAAAGCCCTACTATTTTGAGCACATTCGATAAAGATTCCCTTTTATCCTCGGGTGTCAAATTTTGAAAGGTTCTCTCTATCTTTGCAGATATAGCAGATACTACCTGATGATGCTAAGATTCAGCAGCACCAGGTAAGTGATGATGAGCTCAAACAGTAATAACAATGGAAACCATAGAGATGTATATGTGTGTTAGTGTATATAAGGAGATGAGTATAAGAGGAACAAGATAATGATGTATAGTGGTGCAGCCAATGAGGCCTACATCCACTGTGGGTGTGTGATCCACTAGTTATGGGAACTAATGTCCTTGGATACAATGCACATAAGCTCACTCTCTCTATACTTTGTGTACAAGCAGAGTTTTAGCTAGGGTTACAATTATCGATCCCTTTGGAGGGTTGTAGGTGACAAGTATATATATGTCTTGGGGGGAGTAGTGTACCCCCCAAGCATGCATGCTTCATGTGAGTTATGATCTATCCAATCCCATGTTGACACTTGGAGGTGCCACATGTGATTAATTATGACATAATATTTCCTCATGTGAGGGGGTGATATTGTTATAATGGTCTTGCCCACGTGCCATAGGAGTCTCACGCGCACTATTCCATGTATCTCCCAAATCACGAACTATGATGATGTCACCCTCGACCTATGATGTGAGGACGAGGGTAGAGTTCTTGCTGGAAGTGAGCCTGGCCTAGTTTATGCCTCGTACTATCGTACCCTCATAGGGTCATCCAGGACATGATGAGGGGTCGGCCCCTTAGAGGGTCGTTTGGACATGATGAGGGGTTGGCCCCTTGGAGGGTCGTATGGACATGATGAGGGGTCATCCCCTGGGAGGGTCATCTAGGCATGATGATGGGATGACTCCTTGGGGGGTCGTCTTGACATGATGAGGGGCCAGCCCCTCGGAGGGTCATATGGGCATGATAAGGGGTCGGCCCCTTGGGGGGTCGTCTGGGCATGATGAGGGGTCGACCTTGGAGGGTCGTCTTGGGCCTGAGCCCTCATCTGGGTGAAGGGTACTCTCGACCTAGCCGAGGGTGTATATGGGCATATCAATAACCCCATCCCTTATCCATCGATGTTTGTTGAGATGGAAGAGGGGTAAGTGACAACTGTCAAGATATTCATTGTCATGCGTCCATAATCATTTCAGTTTCCCAAATATGGCGGCTGCACACAGCTTGGGACTTTGTGCCTTAATGATGTCTCAACTCGTGGGTTGTACACAGCCTCAGTTACTGGTCCCACTAATAAACAAAGTATATAAAGGATTTTTGAAACATTTTATTTTTTCTCCTCCTTCTTCCTTGCGCCCAGGCTTTCTATCTAGTTTCTCAACAGTTTCAAACCTCCAGTTCTGTAACTTCAGTGTCTTAAGCTTAGCTGTCTCGCTGTTCTTTCTCAGGTAATCTTTCTACCCTAATTCCCTCTTTATCTTCCATTTATTTTTGCTTTTTTTCTTTAGTCTTGTAGGACTCAATTTTTCTTTGGTTATTTTATACCCTTCCGGCATTCTTCTCCGGCTAGCTGTTCTTGAGTGTTCAAACCTAAAAAGCTTTTCATTTCCTTAGGTTTGATCCAAGAGTCAAACTTAGTCAACTATACACTTTTTTGTAGTTAGGTTAGCCAAATTCAATTAAGTGTAGGGTCTTCCCCTTAATGGTTAGGAGGCTTTATGATTTAGCCGAGGAGTTCCCATCCTTAAGGGAGAAGTTCTTTGCTGAGATTAGATGAATAGAGGAGGAGTATGAGAGAAGACGAGGGGCCGACCCTAATTGGGTATGACCCATTTTCTCGATTCCTTTAGCCATGATAATACTCCCTGAATCCTACGTGTCATCTTGTCATCCAACCAAGAGCCAATCATACGAGGGAGAAATGAGTGAGAGAGCATCATCATCAATGGGTACTGGTCCTTATGGGAGGAAAGATACATCAAATCTCAGCCCAGGCCGACAGGCCAAAGGGACAGATCATGTAGAGGCTGTCCCTGTGACAGCCCTGTCCCCTCTTACTTTTCAAGTAGCCTTTCTAGATGGCCCTCCGATAGGCGGCGAGGTTGAGGGATCTGGGGGGAATAATGAGAGCTCTGATGATGATGGTCTAGTTGACACTTCTAGTGCCTCAGCTTATGTGTCGTTAGTTAAGGATCACGACCTCTTACTATGGAGGCATCTCTTTGGCATACAGTCCAATATAAATATGAGGGTCCCCACTGAAGATGAGAGGGTCTTCTAGGGGGATGAGGGAGAGATTACTATTTATGAGCAGATGCTAAGGGTAGGTGTTAGGTTCCCTCTACACCCTGCTATAGTCGATATCTTGTCTGCCCTTGGGGTTGCTCCCTCACAACTTCCTCCCAACTCTTGGAGGACTATCCTCGGCTATATCTCGCTTTGGAAGAATTCGTTCACTAACTTGCCCTCAGCCGACTTATTCATTACTTGCTACAACATCACCTCATCGTCCAAACAGCCTGGGTATTTCCATTTAGGGGCCAGGAAGTTTGACAAGAATCTTTTTCATGTGTCTCAGACTTCTAATCATAATTAGAAGAAGAGATTTGTCTTTATCTCTTGGGATTAGAAATTCCCCGCCGAGGGCGAGACCATTGAAGACGGTCCGAGGGTACCAAAGGTATGGTCCAACCCTTCAATGAAAGAACGATCAGAACCTAGACTCAGCTTGGAGGAGATGGTTATTATTGACTACCTAAAGGAGCGAGGGAAAGAGAGTGAACTTGCCAAATTTGAAGATTTGATGACCCCTCGCTTTCTCAAAAAAGCTGGTCTGAGGGTCGGCCCCCTGACAGAACTATGTGAGTAGTTTTTTGCTCAATTTATGATTTTTCCCAAGTGTTCCATCTTTATCTCTGTACATTTCTAATATGTCATCCCCTTTTCATGTCGTCATGCAAACATATCTGATCAATTTTGGGAGATGACTGATCTAAGTTTGCTGTCTAGCCTGGGCAAGAAAAAAGGAAAAAAGCCTCAACAGGATCAGAAAAAGACAAAGGGCGTGGGGTCGTCACATGCTGAGCCAACCGTCAATAGTAATAAAAGGAAAGATCCAAAAGTTCTTGTGAATCCTCGACCGGATTTTTGGACGAGGGCGAGGGTGGAGGCGTTTGAGGGGATCGACTCCTCTTCTAGTATGGGGGCCTATTGGTCCCAAAATTACACGTTCTTGAAGGCTGAACCTACTTTCCTGATAGCCAACTTGTGGGTAGCCAAGGCCTCGATGTTTTCTGCCCCCTCGGCCGCGGATTATGACTTCCAATCAAAGATTCCCTCGGCCAAGGTCTATGATTACGGTCTGCACACTTTGGCCCAGGTACCTCTCTCGACCTTACTCATTTTAATTTATCAATATTTTATGAATTTTTCCCTCGCCCCCTCTTAACATGTGTGCCTCCATGCAGTCTGTCTGCGCCTTTACCTCGGTCACTAAGTAGATGGCTGAAAATTAACAAAAGTTATATGAGGCCGAGAGGGCTATTCAGCATGATGCAAATCTGAAGTCCGAGCTTGAGACTATAAAGGCCGAGAAGGACCGAACATGAAAGGCTTCTGGATAAGCTGATGAAGTAGCACGAGGCTAACTTGAAGGCACAATATTCTCTTATCAAAGAAAAGGATGAGGCCTTGATCAATAAGGGGCCTCAATTCAAGGCCGAGCTTAAAGGGGCAGTGAAGAAGGTCGAGGTTGATGTTGTGGAGGCTTACAAACTCTAAGATGAGTTTTAAGGCTTCGATCTTGAGTACTTGGAGAGGCAGATCAGGACGGTCTATCGGTGGTTCGTCCTTAAGTTTGCCGATGTCGTGTCTTCATTTTGTACATCTCTTGAGGTAGTTCAGTTGGATAACCCCCTAATTGATGAGGCCTTAGCCCATGTGGAGTCCCATGTTCACGTCGAAGGTATCGTCACATTTGAGGATCAGCCTATTTTGGTCACTGAAGAAACTCCTCTGATTGACATTGAAACCTTGCCATCCGATGTTGCTCAATAGGGTGGTTGTCTGTAGTCCATACCCTGTTCGTGTAATAAATATTCTTGTACTCTATTTTTGTTGAACAAACATCTGTAACAGTTTATAATATGCTGCCTCTTCCTATCTTTCTATATGATTTGATTTCCTATTATGTGATCACCCATCTTACAAGTCCCCCTTTGTCATTCTTGAGGGTGAATGGGGGGTCATCCCCACCATTGACCCTCATTATAGCCGAGGGTGGTTTCTTACCAATTTAATGATGTTATAAATAAACTCGCCCCTCTTATTTCTTGAGGGAGTATGGGAGGTCGTCCCCACCATTGACCCTCATTATAGCTGAGGGTGGTTTCCCACCAATTTAATGATGTTATAAATAGTCCCCCTCATCTTTCTTGAGGGTTAATGGGGGGTCGTCCGCATCATTGACCATCATTATAGCTGAGGGTGCTATCCCACCAATTTAATGATGTTATAAATCCAGCCCCCCCCCTCATCTTTCTTGATGGTGAATGGGGGGTCGTCCCAACCATTGACCCTCATTATAGCCGATGGTGGTTTCTTATCAATTTAATGATGTTATAAATCAAGTACCCCCTTGTCTTTCTTGAGGGTGCATATGGGGTTGTCCCGACTATTGACTCTCATTATAGCCGAGGGTGATTTCATACCAATTTAATGATGTTATAAATCAAGTCCCCCTTGTCTTTCTTGGGTGTGAAAGGGGGGTCATCCCCACCATTGACCCTCATTATAGCCGAGGGTGGTTTCCCATCAATTTAATGATGTTATAAATCAAGTCTCCCCTCGTCTTTCTTGAGGGTGAATGGGGGATCATCACCACCATTGACCCTGATTATAGCCTAGGTGGTTTCTTACAAATTTAATGATGTTATAAATCAAGTCCCCCTCGTTTTTCTTAGGGGTGAATGGGGGGTTGTCCCCACCATTGACCCTCATTATCATCGAGGATGGTTTCCCACCAATTTAATGATGTTATAAATCAAGTCCCCCCTCGTCTTTCTTGAGGATGAATGGGGGTTCATCACCACCATTGACCCCCATTATAGCCGAGGGTGGTTTCTTACCAATTTAATGATGTTATAAATCAAGTCCCCCCTCATCTTTCTTGGGGGTGAGTGGTGGGTCGTCCCAACCATTGACCCTCATTATCGTCGAGGGTGGTTTCCCAGCAATTTAATGATGTTATAAATCAATTCTCCCCTTATATTTCTTCAGGGTGAATGGGGGGTCGTCCCCACCATTGACCCTCATTATAGCCGAGGGTGGTTTCCCACCAATTTAATGATGTTACAAATCAAGTCCCCCCTTGTGTTTCTTGAGGGTGAATGGGGGGTCGTCCCCACCATTGACCCTCATTATAACTGAGGGTGGTTTCTTACCAATTTGATGATTTTATAAATAAAGTCCCCCCTCATCTTTCTTGAGGGTTAATGAGGGGTTGTCCCCACCATTGACCCTCATTATAGCTGAGAGTGGTTTCCTACCAATTTAATGATGTTATAAATAGTCCCCCCTCTCCTTTCTTGAGGTTGAATGGGGGGTCGTCCCCACCATTGACCCTCATTATAGCTGAGGGTGGTTTCTTACCAATTTAATGATGCTATAAATAAGGTCCCCCTCGTCTTTCTTGAGGGTGAATGGGGGGTCGTCCCTACCATTGACCCTCATTATAGACGATGGTGGTTTCCCACCAATTTAATGATATTATAAATAGTCCCCCTTGTCTTTCTTGAGGGTGAATGGGGGGTCATCCCCACCATTGACCCTCATTATAGCCGAGGGTGGTTTCCCACCAATTCAATGATATTATAAATCAAGTCCCCCCTTGTCTTTCTTGAGGTTGAATGGGGGGTCATCCCCACCATTGACCCTTATTATAGCCGAGGGTGGTTTCTTACCAATTTAATGATGTTATAAATCAAGTCCCCCCTCATCTTTCTTGGGGGTGAGTGAGGGGTCGTCCCAACCATTGACCCTCATTATCATTGAGGGTGGTTTCCCAGAAATTTAATGATGTTATAAATCAATTCCCCCCTCATCTTTCTTGAGGGTGAATGGGGGGTCGTCCCCACCATTGACCCTCATTATAGCCGAGGGTGGTTTCCCACTAATTTAATTGTTTTAAATTTAAAGTCCCCCCTCGTCTTATCTTGAGGGTGAATGGAGGGTCGTCTCCACCATTGACCATTATTATAGCCGAGGGGAGTTACCACCAAGGATAATCCCAATCAGACTAGAATTAACAAACACAAGATTAGGGACCAATATGATATTTTCATTAACATTCCGAGTGTTATGTTGGAGAAACACATTCATTACAACTATGATCCGAAATGACATTACAATATTATTGATAGTTTTTCTTCAGGTGATCGGCATTCCACGGATTCAAAAAGGGTTACCCTTCAAGGTTTTCTAGCCTATAGGTTCGAGGGACAACTTCATCAATGACCCTATATGGGCCATTCCAATTTGGGTGGATCTTGTTAGGCTTTTTCCAAGTCTTTTTGAGGACAAAGTCCCCCACTGCGATTGGCCTTTGCTTGACCCTCTGGTTGTAAAACCTGGTCGTCCTCTACTGGTAGGCATCTTGCCTTATCTCATCGTCTTCCCTCATTTCCTCTATCTAGTCTAAGTCAAGTCTCCTTTCTTACAAATTCCTCTGGGGGGGGGGGGGGGGTCATACATTTGGACCCTGTGAGTAGGAAACCCAATCTCGATGGGGATGACGGCTTCTGATCTATACGCCAGCATGAATGGGGTTTCTCTGGTGTGAGTCTTTATCATCGTCCTATAGGCCCACAGTATAGCGTACAACTCCTCGACCCATCTTCCTCTTTCCTCCTCGAGCTTGTTTTTTATCCCATTTAGGATTGTCCTATTTGTGGCTTCCGTTTGCGCATTAGCTTGAGGTCAGCCTGGGGATAAGAAGAATTGTTTGACATCGACCCTTTCGCAGTACTTTTCTAGAGATGTTTTCTTGAATTGAGTCTCGTTATCCGAGATGTCTGCATATAATGTTTTTCCAGATAAACTGGAAGGTCTTCTGCTTGGTGATTGTTACCATCGGCTCCGCCTCGACCCATTTTAAAAAATAGTCAATTGCCATGATCAAGTATCGATAGTTATTGATGGCCCTGGGCAAAAGCTCCTACTATATCAATTCCCCATACTGCGAATGGCCATGGGGATGTGATGGAGGTAAGAGGATGATAGGGCTGGTGAGGGATTGTGGCAAATCTTTGACATTTATCACACTTTTTTACGTATGTCATGGCATCTTTTCTCAGGGTCGGCCACCAGTATCCCTGGGTTACTATCCTCTTTGCTAACGATCTGCCCCCAAATAGGCTTGAGCATGACCCCTCGTGCACATCTTGCAGAATGTGAGGGACCTCAAACGGGTAAACACATCTGAGCAAGGGGAACAAGAACCCCTTTTTGTACAAGGTGTCTCCCATGACAGTGAATTTTGCAGCTATATATCTCAACTTCCTTTTTTATTTTGCCTCTAGCATCTCCCCCTCTTTAATGTATCTGATTAGAGGGTCCATCCACGAAGTTTCCCTATTGATGTTTAAGCAAGAGACAAGTGTTCCCTCTGCCTCTCTAATCGTTGGTCAAAGTAAAATTTCCACTGGGACTGTCCTCCTGATATCTATCCTAGTTACCGACGCCAGCCTTGCAAGTGCATCGGCTCGACCATTATCAAGACTAGGTATCCTCTTCAATTTCACATCCCCGAAGCTCTTCAATAATGACTTCACTCTTTCAAGATACTTGGCCATTCTCTCATCCTTAGCGTCGTAGGCTCCCAATATCTGATTCACTAATAGTCTTGAATCACTATGGACCAAAATATGGTCGACACTAAGAGACTTAGCCAATTATAGGCCTGCTATTGGGGCCTCATATTCAGACTCGTTGTTGGAGTCTATGAAGTTGAACCTTAGGGCATACTCAATGTCTGTGCCATCATATGTTGTTATAATTAATCCAGCCCCACTTCCGTATTCGTAAGAGGACCCATCAACGAAGAGGTTCCACACGGTCTTTTCCTCTGAGAAATTTCCCTTGACGAGGGACCCCTGTTTAAAGATATATCTTCCCTCTTCGTTTTTAGCCATTTTTTCTCTAGCTGTGCTTGTCTCAGCCTTATTTATGGATGGATCAACCACTCTGCCTTGCCGTGTATCTGTCTTCTCGAGGCTTTACTCTTCAGCCTCATCATCTTCCCAAGTAAATTCAGCCACAAAATCCTTTAACGCTTGCCCCTTAATGGCCATCCTTGGTTGATATATAATGTCAAACACTCCCAACTCTATAGCCCAGGCCATTAGCCTCTCCAATTTGTTTGGTTTATATAAGACCTGTCTGAGGGGAGAGTCGGTGAGGATGCCCATTGTATGGGACTGGAAGTACGTCTTCATCTTTCTTGATGCATAGATCAAGGTATAAACTAACTTCTCTATCCTTGGGTATATTTTCTCTACCCCTGGAGTGCCTTACTATTGAAATACACAGGCTTCTGTACTCTGTCCTCTTCTCTCACAATGGCTGCTTTGATGGATAATTCTGAGATGGCTAAGTACACATATAGTCGTTCACCCTGCACTGGTCGTGATAATAGCAAGGGAGACCGTAGGTATGACTTTAACTCCTTGAAAGCCTGGTCACACTCTTCGTTCCATTCAAAGGCCTTCTGGAGAATTTTAAAGAATGGTAAACACCTTTCTTTGGCTCTGGACACGAACCTATTCAAAGCAGCCACTTGCTCTATGAGCCTTTGAATGTCTTTGATGGTCTTGGGGGTTCTCATTTCTATGAGTGCCTTTATCTTTTCAGGATTGACCTAAATGCCTCTTTGATTGATGATGAACCCAAAGAACTTACCTCCTCCAACCACGAAGATGCATTTGGTCGGGTTGAACTTCATTCGGTACATATCCATCATGTTAAAGGTCCTCTCGAGGTCAGTCACATGATCTTCGGCCTTCAAACTCTTAGTCAATATGTCTTCTACATAGACCTCCATGGACTTCCCAATTTGGTCCTCGAACATTTTATTCACAAGGCATTGATACATTGCCCCCGTATTTTTTAAGCCAAAGGTCATGACCCTATAATAGTATGTCCCCTTATCGGTAATGAAAGCAATTTTTTCTGAGTCCTCAGGTTTCATGAAGATCTGCTTGTAACCTGAATAGGCATCCATGAAGCTCATTAACTCATGGCATGTGGTAGCATCTACCATCTGATCAATGCTGGGGATAGGGAAGCTATCTTTGTGGCAACATTAGTTAAGGTTTGTGAAGTCTACGAACATCCTCCACTTCCCATTATTTTTTAGGACTATGACTGCATTGGACAGCCATTCGGGATAGATGACCTCTTTGATAAACTCACCATCTTCCAGCTTTTTGACATCTTCCCTTATAACCTCATATTTTTCTTGAGAATAAATTTCCCTCTTCTACTTGACTAGCTTTGCACCCTCTACCACATTGAGCTTATGGCACATGATTTCAGGGTTGACCCCCGACATATCTGCATGACTCCATGCAAAGACATCATGTATTCTCCTTAACAGCTTGATGAGGTCTTCTTTGATGTCTTTCTTTGGATCTTTGCCTACTTGGATCATCCCTGGGGTCAAGGGTATCAATATTGTAAGTAGTTGTTGCCTTCTTATGCGCCTCTCTTTCTTTGACGGAGTTGAAGTAACAAATTTGGACTGCCGTCTGGTCTCCCTGAACTTCCCCTACCCCATAAGGGGTCGGGAATATTATCATCTGGTGAATAGTGGATGTCACGGCCTCAAATTCCTTGAGGGCCACTCGCCCTAGTATAATGTTGTGGGCTGAAAAGACTTATTCATCCATGACGGAAAATTTGACCTTCTTGGTTATCCATCTCGGCCACTCATCCGCCATTCTAACCTAAGCCTCATACACTCCTAGGTGATGAACCTTTTCCCCACTAAAACTAATCAAGGGGTGATGGTATGGGATGAGCCTTGCACGGCTGAGGCCCAAGGCTTTAGAGCAGGGACAGAACATCAAATCTGTAGAACTACCCCTATCTACCAAGATCCTCGGCACCTCTCACCCATGTACCCTAGTAGTGATGACGAGAGGGTCATCATGTGGGGATAAGAGGACTTTGAAGTCCATTCTTGAGAACCCAACTATCATAGTATCCATATCAACCTTCTTCCTCTTGTCTGACTTTACTTCTATAGAGGTTGAATGTATAACTTTTATCACGGCCTTGGCTTCGACCACATAGGCCTTCCTATCTGTGACCTCTGACCCTCCTCCTTCTAGTCTCGTGGAGATCATCCCAACACCTAGTCAGATCATATTGAGTCTCTTGACAGGACCGTGGTCATCTCTCGAAGGGAGGTCTGGGTCATCCTCATCATCTGAGGGGTTGCCCTTTCGATTTGGAGGATCTTTTTTGCATGTATCGCCTCTCTTCTTTCTGGGGTCATCCCCTCGGCCCCTCTTGAAGGCATCCTTGTCAACGAACTTCCTTAAGTTACCTTCTTTTAACATTTTTTCAATTTCATCTTTTAGAGCAAAGCACTTATCGGTCACATGGCCATGGACTTGGTGAAATTCACACCAAAGGTTTTTATTCCTCTTGTGGGGGGCATCCCTCAACTTCTCAGGACACTTCAAGGATCATTCTCTCTTCATATCATTCAGAATGTGCTCGCAGCTGACTGTTAGAGGGTATAATCAGCGAACTTGTCATCCGCAGATCTCTTCTTCTCCTCTTTGTTCCTTTTCCTGGTACTTACCCCCACTAGTGCCTCCTTTTTCATCTTCATATTTTGTGGCCATCGCCTCTTTGGCATTCATCACCTTTCCTGCTTTTGACAGCAATTCAACTATTGTCCTCAGAGGGTCTTCAGCAAACTTCCATAATAGCTTTCCCTTCTAGATTCCTCCAATGAGGGATGTCATGGAAATGATTTCCTCATGGTCTTAAACCTCTAACTTTTCTTCATTAAATTTGGCTATGTAGTCTCTCAGACTCTCATTCTTCCCCTACTTAACATAGATCAGGTGTGTGGTCTTCTTTTGCGGCCTCACTCCAAAGAAAAAGTTATGGATAAATCAGTCTGCTAACTGCTTAAAGTTTTCAATGGAGTTCTTTGGAAGAGACATATACTATACATGTGCAACCCCAGTCAGAGTGCCAGAAAAGGAATGACACCTCATCTCATCTAAGATAGAGTATACATCTTTCACTGATTGGTACATCTCAATATGGTGGACAGGGTTGGTGCTCCCGTCGTACCGAGGGGTGACCACTGGTGGCTTGAACATGGATGGAATGGGGAAGTTAACTATATCGCTGCAAAGGGTGAGCCTATGGAGTATCATCTCTGCAGATGGTCTAGGCTCTTCAGAATATCACCAATCTTATCCTCCGTCCTTTGGATCGAGTCATTCCAGGGCCTCGTAGGGTCAGCTTGGCTGATGTTATCCCATGCCGCCTCTTTGAGGTGGATGGAGGGTTCTGCTACGGCAAGCCTATATTGGTTGTTTACTTCCCCCTTGTCGTCAGCCCGTCCATAGGGTCGGCCCCCATTGGGTCGGCCATCTGCTGCCTCCCTCCTGGACCTTGCAATACTTCTCATTCAGGACAACTTTGCTCGCAGGTCATTTACTGGGTCAAACCTCTCAAACGTTGATCGCCTGCTCAGAGAATTGAAAGTAGAGCCTCTCGGGCGATTGTCGGGATTTTTCCTTCCACACTTCCCTTTGCTCTCCTAGATAGGTCTCACAGTATTGTTGGATACCTCATATGGCTCGCAGCACTCTATGGAGGCCTCTTCCACCTCTAGGTCATCATATATGTCTTTCGGGCAAAGGTTTCCTTGCCTCCCCAGGCGTAGACTCCGGGGGTCAGCAACATGCCTACACTGTTGTGGAGGTTGTAAGTCTTTGTGTGGTGCCTATGGTGTTCCCCTGGCCTCATGCTACCCTGGAGCTACTGCCGGAGTAATCATCTCCAGTGAGACTCTTGGGGATCTTAGTATGTTTTGGCTGAGGGATGCAAATTGCTCCTTCATAATCCGCTGGCTTGCTGATAAAGACTTCAGGGCAGCAACCACATCATCCATCTCAGACTGAGGTGGTGCATGACTAGAACTAGGTCCCACTCCACTATCCCGTGGAGGAAGTGGTGGTGGTGGTGGTGGTGGCATCTCTAGTGCCATCTGTTTGAGCTATAGAGAGATGAATGATCAAAAGGCTGATGAGCTTGAGAACCTTAATAGGTCTCTTTCAATGGTGAAATAGCTCCACAAAAGGGGGAGAACTGGTTCACCGCCAGAGTGCCCAGTGGGGTCAAGCTGTATAAAGTAAGAAATGTCTTCTCATTCCCACAGACGATGCCAAACTGATGATGCTAAGATTCAGCACCACCAGGTAAGTGATGATGAGCTCAAACAGTAATAACAATGGAAGCCATAGAGATGTATATGTGTGTGAGTGTATAGAAGGAGATGACTATAAGAGGAATAAGACAATGATGTATATTGGTTCAGCCAATGAGGCCTACATCCACTGTGGGTGTGTGATCCACTAAATATGGACACTAATGGCCTTGGATACAATGAGCATATGCTCACTCTCTCTCTACTGTGTGTACGAGCATAGTTTTAGCTAGGGTTACAATTATCGATCCCTTTGCAGGGTTGTAGGTGACAAGTATGTATAGGTCTTGGGTGGAGTAATGTACCCCCTAAGCATGCATGGTTCATGTGAGTTATGATCTAGCCAATCCCCGACTGACACCTAGAGGTGCCACGTGTAATTAATGATGATATAATATTCCCTCACGTGAGGGGGTGATATTGTTATAACGGTCTTGCCCACGTGCCATAGGAGTCTCACGCGAACTATTCCATGCATCTCCCAAATCACGCGCTGTGATGATGTTACCCTCGGCCTATGATGTGAGGGCGAGGCTAAAGTTCTTGCTGGCAGCGATCCTGGCCTAGTTTTGGCCTTATACTGTCGTACCCTTATAGGGTCGTCCAGGACATGATGAGGGGTCGGCCCCTTGGAGGTTCGTCTGGACATGATGAGGGGTCGGTCCCTTAGAGGGTCATCTAGGAATAATGAGGGGTCGGCCACTTGGAGGGTTGTCCAGACATCATGAGGGGTCGGCCCCTTGGAGGGTCATCTAGGCATGATGAGGGGTCGGACCCTTGGAGGGTCGTCTTGGCATGATGACGGGTTGGCCCCTTGGAGGGTCGTCTTAGGCCTGAGCCCTCGTTTGGGTGGAGGGCACTCTCGGCCTGGACGAGGGTGTATATGGGCATATCACTATTGAAGGTTTTAAAATATTTTAAGTTTGGCTTTTTGTTCAACCATAACTCATAAGAAGATTCTTTGGATTTTTTTCTGAGGTAGATATGATTAATAATGTGACAGGCATTTTGGACAACTTCTACCCAAAAGTATCTAGGGAGATTATTAGCATGTAACATAACCCTAGCCATTTCTTATAAAGTTCGATTCTTACGTTCAGATATACCATTCTGTTGCGGGGTTTGGGGAGCACTAAACTCATGTTTATAGCCATTAGCTACACAATACTCAGAGATTCTAGAGTCCTTGAACTCTCCACCTCTATCACTCCTAATTAGACATACTTGGGTATCCTTCTCATTCTCAATTCTCAATTCTCAATAGGATTCTTAAGAATTCATTAAAGGTTTTGGATTTATGTTTCATCAAAGCTACCCATGTTTATCTCATATAGTCGTCCAGTATAACTAGGATGTAAGAGTTTCCACAAAAACTAATTGTTCTAGAGGGACCCATGAGGTCCATGTGGATAAGTTATAGGGGCTTAGTGGTAGGGATATCTTAACCTTCTTATGTGGGGATTTACATATTTTCCCTTCTTGATAAGGTCCACATACAAGATTAAAATAATTTTTAATTTTTGGTAAACCTTTACCTATCTCTTGGTAACTCAATCTTCTAAGGTTATAATAATTTGTGTGTCCTAATCTATGGGGCCAAAGATAGGAATCCTCTAATATGGCAATATTTCAAGATTCAGAATTTGAAATTACTGTGTAACAGCTTTTCGAGGTTCTGTTTTGTGTCAAAATACAATTACATTTTTCATCTATAATTTGGCAATCATTTTTAGAAAAGGTAACTAAGTGATTGGAGACATAAAATTGTGATATACTTAAGAGATTGTCTTTAAGGACTTTAACTAATAAAACATCATTGAGTTCAGGAAGCCCTTGCTCAATCAATGTTCCCTTACCTTGATCTGAGATGAAACACCATCTCCAAACATGACACTACCTTAAAGATATTTTGTCTTGTTTTTCAATTTTTTTTCATCCCCAGTCGTAGGTTTAGAACAACATGAGTCTAAATACCATCTATTTGAAGTGCTTTGTGCCTTTAAAGCAAAAATTATAATATTGAACTTGAGCTGGGGTAGTAAATCATATTTTCTAATCCAAATAGGATTAGTTTTGAAAATTTGTGGCCTTTCGACTTTGAAAATGTTTGTGGGTTCTTTCTAAATGATTTCTTCTTACTCTTGGACCCTCCCTTTTTCTTTTTAAAGTTAGAGTTATTTGTGGCATGTCTAGGAAGTATATAAGTATTTTGGGATTTCCTAGAATAGTTAAAGTTTTGGTAGGTAGGAGTGTATGTCCTTTTCTAGAAACATTCATTTAGAGTATGTTCAAAAATATCGTAGTAGGAACAATAATAATGTGTATAGAACTTGACTTTCTTACTAAAGTCTTTGAATATTGGCTTCGATCTATTGGGTACAATAGTCCAGTCATTATTGGGTTTAGGTTTTTGTCTTCGGTCTCTATAAAAAGGATAAACATATTTGGTTTGACTGTTTGGTTTCAATTATTTATCATACTGACTATGTGTTGCTTGAGAGACATTGAGCTTAGGTTCACCTTTTTGAACATTCCGAGAAGTTTGGCCTTGTTTTACAAAAGCAACATTTTCAGGAGAAACTTTGGTCTTACTTACGTGCACTATTTCTCCAAAACCTAGGCCAGACTTATCTTTAGAGTAAAATTTTCTTCCTATAACAATTTTTTCATAAGTCTTGGTTTGTGTTTCAAAATGTTGACATTTTTTAAAAACATTTGAAACCTTTTTCTTTAACTCTTCTAGTTCAATAAGGGTTGACTTGTATTTTTGTTCAAATTCATAGTTCTTTTGAATCAAAGAATTTATTCTCAGGTTGTAATTCTCAATATCAGTCTCATGAGCAACACATTGGGCAGTATAATCTTCAGTGTTCTTCCTAATGGTTTGGTTAAGCAAATCGATACGCTCACTTAAGGTTTTTATCATCTTTTCTAGGTGAGAACTCTTCTTAGCCACTTTAGTTTATAATTCATGTAAGTCAGGAAGGTCATAATAAGACTCACTATTTGCATCGTGTGAATTGTCCCCTGTGATTTGATTAGGTTCTTTACTCACGCACACATTCAATTTGTCATCAGCATTCGCACTTTGACTCACACACAGTCTTTCAACAGTAATAGGAACAAAATTATCATTAATATCATTAACAACATCAATAGGCATAGCAGGTTCATGAACAAGCAAGCATGCATCATCATTATATATTATTTTAGCAAATAAAGATATGCAATTATCATTCATCTGGGTTGACTCAGTTTCACCCTCATCAGAATCACTCGAGTCATCCCATGTCTTACACATATTGTCCTTGTTATTGTTGTTAAAACTAGTTGTACATTTACTAGCATAGCGACCTAGTTTACCACAACGGTGACACTTGACATCTTTTATGTCAGTTTTAGGTCGGTTGGTGTCGTAATTCCTCCTACTGTCAGAAGTGTGTTTGGTATTCTCTCTTTCATGAGGTCTGTGAGATTCATTACCTTGATAATTTGATTTTCCTTTTTTAGAGGCTACAACATTTCTAAATTTCAAAATCTTTTGGAAATGCTTGCTCATAAGAGCTATTTCATTGTCAAAGTTTTCTAAATCATAATTTTAAAGACATTCGGTGTCCAAGTCTATAGAGTTCAATTTAGGCACTGGTAGTTTAGATTAAAACACAATATTTGAACTAGAGGCTCTACTAGTATGTCTTGTCAATTATTTTTTGAAGTCCAGTTCCAATTCTACAGTCCTCACTTTACTGCTAAGTAATTCAGGAGTCATGTCAGGGTCATTCATTTCTTCAATAGCATATCTCTTGTTATCAAATTTATATGGAAATGACATAAGAATCTTTGAAACAATTTCCTTTCTACTGTAGGTTACACCATTAGCATGAAGTTTTGAAAAAATGTCAGTTAACCTTATGTAGAAGTCGTCAAAAGATGCATTTTCATTCATAATCAGGGTATTATATTGTTGTATGAGCATTTGAGTTTTTCCACCTTTAACACGTTCATCATCCTCATGAGCAATGACTAAAGTGCCCCATGCCTCTTTAGAACTAGAACGAATGGATATTCTATTGAATTCATGTTTGTTTATTGACATAAAGATATCATTCTTTCCTTTGTTATTATCAAGAGACAGTTTTTTCTCTTCCTTAGTAAATTCACTGAGAATTTTTTTAATCCTTGTTCGATTGGTTTCAAAAGTAGGTTCAATAGGATGTTCATATCCAGTTTCAATCATTTCCCAGACTTCATCACCCAGGGTTCCTTAAATGAAAGAAGTCATTCTCACTTTACAGTATGAAAAATTGTTTCCATCAAAGAGTGGTGGTCTTGGTAGGTTACCCAACTTCTCAAATTTTTCTTCCATATTTAGGGATTTTTCAGAAAGAAGATTAAAAAATAATTTCTCAAGTTTCAGGATCACAATAGGTGTTCCTCCTCTGATACCAGTTGAAGAAACTCTTTAAAACTAAAATCTTTGTTTACAAATTTGATAACAAAATGTTATAGTTGTGCAAACTCCGAATAAATTTTTTGGCAAAACTCTTTTTGAAAAACACAAGATGTGTTGTAAAGTCTATTTCTGAATGTATGGATTAAATTTGATAGTTGATTACCTTTTTAAAAAAAAATCTAATAAACATCTGCTAAAATTATCATGCCGTCCCAATCACAACAAGAGTTAAGAACATTCACAAAAGCAGACACGAGAATTTTTAACGTGGTAAAACCCTTAAGCAAGGGAAACATCCACGGTGACTTCTACGCCACAAAACAAAAATCAACTAGAATAAAAATCAACTTACAACACTTAAGTAAACCACAAAGATCCTAACCTAAGTTCAGAATGTACCTACATGAGATTCTCCACTCCAGAGGTATTCTTACTTGGAACTTGATCTTTTCTTGATGCTTCTTTGTTTTTTCCTTGATCTCCTTCTCTTTCAATTTAGATTCCAGCAACTCCTTTAAATTCAAGATTCTTAGACAGAACCACAGAGTCTAATTGTTCGTGTGAAATAGTGTTTGTGATGTGCTACTACATGCAAACATGCTACTCACCCTCTCAAGAATTTATACAAACAATCCTAACAAATTACAATAGTTCTAATATGAAAGTTATTTTTGAATCTTAATTTTTCAAGCAAAGACTTCTTGATCTTTAATTAAACCACAGACCTCAAGGATACCTTCTCGAAAGACGGTTCAAGGTCTTAAACAATTTTAGGGTTTTAAAAATATTTTTCAAATTGTAAACCTCTAATTGAGATCCAAATTAGATTAGAAGTCTATTTTAATAAAACATATTCAAACTTAACATGTAAGGATTGATTCAACAAGTTTTGATATATAAAACTTATTTTCAGATATGTACACCTTAAAACTTTAACACGAGTTCTTTTGTGTTTATTTTCTTTTTGAACACTAGTATTTCATAAAATATGAAATAAAAATAAGAAACAAACAACTCACTAGATCTGAAAACTTATTTTTGAAAACCGAGGTTTTTTATTTCAAAAACTCGTTGAAACAAACTAGATCTAAAATGTGAAATCTGAAAATAGAAACAGAAAACTATAATCATGAGATGTTCTCTTTTAGAAAGACTCAGTTTCAATAATGAAACTTAAATCTATCGTATAGATGAGTTCTAAGAGAATCAAACATTTGAAGAGGTCATCAAACGAAAAACACAAAACCAAAAACAAATAAACCTCAGAAGGATGTAACTCTTAAAAGGTGGGTTTTCTGATGTATGGGACTTATAGGATTTAGTGTTTGGTTAGGGAGAAATCTCACAAAGGTTTAGATCTACAAAGAAACTAGGGTTTCCTCTTCTAATTTCTCTATTTTTTCCCTCTCTTCTCCTTTCTCTCTCTTCTCTCTACCCTCTTTTTTCTCTCAGATTTAACAGACTAGCAAAAGTCTCAAAATGCTGAGACTTGGTCTCCTTTATACTGAGAAACGAAGGATCGAGAACATTGACATCAATCCAATGGCTGAGATTGAGTTTATTTGAGTTGACTAAGATCCAACGATTCATCATATGCGGTGGATTAAACTATCACTGATTGGTTAAATCTTGGGTCACACGAATTGACTCTCAATGCATGCAGATCGTTGGTGAAGTTTATGCAAGGGCTGAGATGGTATACGCGTTTTGTGTCGAAGATAAAATGCAAATCACCTCGTTGGGAAGCCAACACATGTACGCACCAGATGGGATTTAAAACGCGTGTTTTGAAAATAATTACAAGGCACACCTCCAACTCTATAGTGCTTTCGGGTTCTATCCATCCAAACAACCAACAGAGAAATCAGGTTTGGGAAATTCCACTTTAACCCACAAAGCTTTTAAAAACCAAATTTTAATTAATTCAAAAATCCTTGAAAATTATTTAAAATATATAAAATGATTTTGAATTGAATTAAATTGATTTTACAAAGATGTGAAGTGTTCAAAAAATCATTGACACAATAGATGGTATGTATGATGCAGTGCAAGTTTCCTAATTGTGGTTTTTAGGGTTTAGAATTAACTTCCCTTTGAAGGTTCTTCTTGGACTGAATTTCTTCATGAAGTATGTACCTTTGAGTCGATGGAGTTCTCAAACTATACTAACCTATTTTTTCTATATATCCAAACTAGTTGAACTCCTATATAGGCAGACTCAAGTGAGTCAATATATAGTGTGTTCTCATTCATTCCTTAGGAGAGATTGGAACTAAGTTGATGACGTGAAACGAGGAACATGTAAATCAGAAATAATGTTCTCTTGATAAGTAGCCGCAACATTTTCAACTTTAACATGTCATAGGCTTGGTTGACGATAAAGAACTTTATCCTATGACTCAAATGTTTTTGTCCGAAATTGAGACAACACTACATTAAGACTCAATCAGAGACTTGTGTCCTTACACTTTGGCAGTGGAGTTGGTGATAGTTATGCAGAGGATAAAAGGTTATCCCAGTAGGGAAAGTACCACGATTGGTGGGTGAGTAAAGTATTCCTGCATTCTCTTGAATGCTTTCTATAATTAAGCATTACATTCTTTGCCTGACTCTTTATTGAGAAGTTAAAAGATCGGCTGTATGTGGTGGTAAGCTAGTTAATGAATCGTCTTATGAATTGGATTTCACTTAAGAACCTTCTAACTTCTTTCTCTATTATGGGGATGTCATTTCTCGTATGACATTTATATTATAGGGTCTCCCTCAATTTCATGCTTAATGATAATGAATTAGGGGAATTTATTGGTAACCCCGAAGACATATTTTTGAGGATTTGGGACCATCTTGAAAAGGCGTAGCCTTTGGAAGAATTTTCAGAGTGACAAAATGTGTCATTCCTGATCTTTTGACTTTATTATCATGTCATTCACAGAGACATCTACTTAGTTGTATATGAGGTCATGAAGGATGGATGTTGCCACTCTACGGTGCGTCATGCCCAATTTTTTTAGGCAAAACGACATAACTATTTAATCATATGACCCTCATAGGGTGATGAACTCAGTCTTTTCTTAGTGGTCATGGTGTGTTTTTATTTTATTGAACCTGAAAAAACTATCCATAAAGGATTTATGCATGTTGCTGGTAGTATTGTATACTAATAGGTCCATATGTGGTGGGTGGAATGATCCTTTAGGCATGCCCACTTAAGATCCATGTAATCCACTCACATTTGGAGTTTACCAATAACATTTGGTTCGAGTATGATATTGTCTACCCATATTGGGTATTCTATTACTCAAATGAATCTGACACTGAGTTATTTTTGTACTTACTCTTTAACTTTTAAGGATCATTTAGTTACTAGCTTATGAATCCTTTCTTCTACTAGTTTTTCGTCCAAGACAGTAGGTATGTCGTGGATAAAAATGATTGGATTGATCACGGGGATGCCAGCATAAGACCATATAAGTGTAACAAAAAAAATGGCGAGTATGTGGGAAAGTTCATTTTCTTCCTCTTTGCTGAGGGAGGACCCGATTTGCATGTTTTTAGGAGTACCCAAGTTTATGGTTATTGTGGCATTTTCATTGGGATACATACGTCTATTTTTATTTTGGTCAATTCTTTGTAAGTGTTTTAAGTATTTTATATATGAATAGTCATCATTATTATGTGTGAGATCTAATTCATCTATGGAATCATAACTATCACATATAATACACACATGCAAATATAAAAATCACAATTTATTATGTAATCAAAGGGAGGAAGGAAAGCATTGACAATACAAGAGAAGTCCAATTTATAGGGCATACATCACGAGAAATGATGGAGGGACATAGTTTTTAATAGGATAAACTCAAAAGATTTCTGGAGGATGGGTATCGGTATGCATCTCACGGAGGTCCAATTATTCAGTATTTCTGCTCGAGGACATTTGGAGTGGACTTTGAATGTTCTGGGGCCTTATTATTGACTATGGGTTGGGCAACCAGAGCTTATTGGGCTTGAGTGATTTTTCCTCAGGGGTTTTAACAGCATCATCAGCCAATCCCATTATAGCATTTATTTAGTGGATAGCCTGTGAGATGGATTATAGAAGTAGTTGGTAATTTTAATCTTAGGTTTTGGCTAGAGACGTGGTATCTAATATATGAAGGTAGAGGTTAAAATCAGGGATGCTAACCAACCATCATTTATCTATCATATTATCGTGAAGAACAGAGGCAGTGTACCAAGCATGGAATCGTTCTATGGGTCTCAGGTATGAGGATACTAACATGGAAAATAAGTCAGTTTTTTAAAGAAGGATTGTAGTCCCCATTCGGATTCAGGTCCTCATTTATAACACATGAGACTATGAACTTGTTAAAGTTGATTTGGTATATTTTTTTTTATCTACCTATGGTCCTTACTCAGAGGATTTCCATCCAGGGTTATAAGGATTTCTTTACTTCATCCCACTAGGGATCTGGGAGGGGATGGTAAGAAAAGTCTTATATTTGGATATGAAACTTACCATTACGTCTTTGATGGTGGTTTTTAAGGTATAGGATTTAGGATACCCTTTTGGTGTGCAACCAAGACCATCTTTTCCCTTGTGCTCCATGGACGTGATAAATTCTAGAGCTTGCTAATGATTTTTCCACTGTTCAAACCCTGGCATGTATCCCATCATATGAATGATTTGAATGACCACATTGTGGATGACTTTTCCCTATATTATCATATGTGTGAGAGGGATGTCTCAGAATCTATTGAGTCAGATATCGTTGCTATCGTGGTGGGTGTTGAAAGAGGGATCATTCTTATGTTAGTGATTGTAGACCAACCATCTTCCCCTTGGATTTTGATGACATGTGAATCAAAAGGGAATCGTACTTTCATACATAAAGATATGGAAAATTCCCTTTGTGGGATATATCCAGGGCTTTTTTAGAAAGATGTCGAAGTTGGTAGGGACATTGAGTAATTGAATCTTAATGTTGTACTTGATGGGCCCGACAAGGACTGTAAGTGTTATGGCTCCCAAAACCTCTCATAGAGTGTTATCATAGGGCCTGATGGTCGTAGAATAGAGTGTAAACTTGGAGGTGGTGTATCGCCAGCATGTGGTAATAAAAAGAGGAGTATATTTATGGTGGGCTCGTTGTCTATTAGTACCAGTGGTATGAAATGCCCATCGGCTTTCATAGTGATATGTAGAGTGAATCGTTGGTTGCGGTCTTGCATTAGGAGGTCTTCATCATAAAAGATGATTTACTACTACATGTTGATAAATTCGTTGGTGGAGGACATATCTACAAATGATAAATCTCGAGCCACCGGAGCCTCACATAATATATGGATAAAGCAAGTTTGATATTATCGAGATGTGGCTATTCATTCCCAGATGGTAATTTTAATTTATCTTCGATAGATCTTCACCTCAATCTTTTTGTTCTATTATAGAATGGGAGTGATTATTTATTAGTTGTTAACAAGATTCTAAGGAGTGGAGTGTCTCCCTGATCGGGTGTGGAAGTTGACCTATTAGACGGAGATGAACGACTCTACTTGTTCTTCTTATCTGTCCTTTTTAAGATTGTGTAAGAGATTTGTTAATGATATATGATTAGAGATAAATGAGGTTGGATCAGGGACAATTACTTTAGTTTGGTCGGGGATCGAAGACTTATTTTCGTTGGAAGTAGTTTTTTCCTTAATTTAAGGAAGATTCCTAGATGTTATGTCATCTATTTAATGCATATTCATGTTAGGATAAAGGGGAAAGGTGAGGATTTAGGACACTGCTACAAGCATGCAATCATTATTCCAATTACTACTATTAGGAGTATACCCTATATAAGTAGATGACCATGACCAAATTTCATTATCAGTGGTGGTTTCTTTGAGTTTTTCGTCCTCAAAAGATGCTTCAGACTTTCCCGACTTTATCTCTTGCACTATGTTCAAGGCTTCATAGTATACATCCCTATAATAGTACCAGTACTTAGCATATTACAATCCTCATGGTTAGTTACCTTTAACAAATCTAACAATAGTTAAGGCTAATACCATGTACTGAAGGATTTCAAACTTCCCATGTGCATTGTTATGGGGTGAAAGGTTGACCATTTATATCACTGAGTTATCTGAATAGCTAAAGGTGTGGGTACCTTCTAGTGGTGGATGACCTGGGTGGGTAATATCTTCATGGAGTTTGATGATTCCAATAATGTGTGCTGCATTTAGGTATGTGTTCTCATAGATTCATCCTACAAAAATGTGGTGATGGGTCCACGGTGAGATTTTGAGTACAAAGAGGACAATTGTTAGTTATAAGATGAGTATATATATGTCGTAATATGGATCGATAGGGTTATCCATAGGATCATCCTTAGAGGATGGGAGGATTTTGTTTGAACTATAATCTAACTCGGTATCTCCACGGATAGTATTTTATATCTCTTTTCATAGGTCATTCCATCTGGTTGGTCAGATACTTTCGTAGATGTTGACATCATGGGTTTAGAGTTCCCATTTATTATTGAAGAACTATAGTGCTGGTGCCTCGTAGGAGAGTCTTGAAGGTAAACTATATGTAGTGTACCCTCATCTCTTCATTCGGTTGGCCTATTATTTGCTCTTTTTAAAGTGATCAAGCTCTTTTGGGAAGTCTTTGCACTCTAAACTAGACTTTTAATTCCTGACACTGGTATTTTCATACAGGGTAGTCCTTGAGCATGGAGACCTAATCATTTGCTAGGGGAGTGATCCCACTATTCCATTATTTTATAAATTTGGGGTAATAGGAGTTGGAATGGGTGAAGGAATAACCTAAAGGTTTGTTGGTACTATCTCAACCACAACACAAGGGAAACTCGTGTTGCGGTGTGGGGGACGGGGTCTGTCCTGTCCAGTTTTTTGTGTAATAGTAAGCTTTTGAAGGAAAAATTTATACTTGGCCCAATGCTTGAATCTTTATTTTCATGGTGTTTTGGGAGGCGATGATGCTCTGTAACTGCTACAACACCTGATCCATCACGAATGGGGTTTAATCTTCTTCTGTAGACATGGAATGTATTGGGGAACAAACATTGGAGTTGTGGGTGGGAAATTCATTGATGAAGAATAATCGATTGAAAGGAGCACAAATGTGAGATTCTTCGATAAGTTCTTTTCATGGTATTCTACAATTAAGGATAACTGCAAAGAAAGATGGCCCACCTTTGCATCGGTACTTAAGATAGAAGGAATAAAAGAAGGATAATAAATAGAGGGAGAAGGATTCACATGCGTATTGCTTCACAGATGCAATTCTTTTATATGACTTTAATTGTATGTGGACGGTATTTTTTTTTTATTTGGTAGTATTTTTTATTGGTTAGAACTGAGTAGATCCCCGTTGGATACATGTGAAATCAGGTGAGCTCTCAACTTGTGTGCAACGACTGGGGAAATGATAGTCTAAGTCTTGAACATTTATTAAAAATAAAAATATGGGTGTGGAAATCCAACTTAAGTTAATGCTAGTTTTGTGATATCTTGTGGATTCATACTGTTGTGTCTCTATTGAAAATGGCAATACAATCAGCCTTGAATTTGTGGGGTTTGGACCTAACCCGATCGTCTGATAATTTATTTATTTTTTCAAAGATGGTGGCCCACAAGTATCTATTATTTTGTGCAAAGAGGGAGCGTACTTAGAGTTTTTCTCTATATCCAAAAAGTTAATGCATTTTATTTATGGATCACTGCATACCGAAATTATTAGACTATGCAACCGTTAAGGTACGTACAAAATCACTTTATACTAGTACGAAATATATATGGAGGCCCATTAGATATACCCCAATACTGAACAAGCTCCATATGTTCCCTTACCACTGAGGTTTTTGGATTGCGAGATTACCCACTTGATATACTAAACGAGTGGATGAAAAGAGTGAGAATATTCATCGGCAACTAGTCTTTCTGTTGAGACTCTTTTGTTCTTGTGGGTATAGGGTTTAAGAAATATGAAAATTAAGACTATGCAATGGGTTATTATGGGAAGTAGATCCCAAAATTTGAACATTATTTCAAATGTTAATTATATGATGGTTCCAAATTTCAATGTCTAAATGTTACACTGCTTTTAAAATTAACCAAATTTTAATTTCTTTCAAAATTAAAATTACATTAACATAAATAATTATTTAGATTTTTTCTTAAATAAAAATTTAATCCAATTCAAGTGAATATTATGCAAAACAAGCTTAAGAAATTGTGATTTAAACCAAATTTTATCTTTTTAACCCTAAGCAAGCATCTAGGTGTTTTGCAAGATGAAATAAATCACAATCACACTACACCGTGATGTACGAGCAAAATCCATAACAGGAAAAACCTCAGATGACCCTGTCTATAAATCCACTAAGTACGATATGTTTACAAAATACGCGACAAGAGTACTTACACAACCGACTCGACTCCCTTCAAGCATTGTCATGCTCCTCCGCTCTTCAACCTCTACTTAGTACATAACCACGGACTCCACCGCAGTCTCAAAATCCAACGATGGTGCTCACTCACTGTCAATCCACAAATGGTGACTTTCACCATATAATCATGCCATAGAGAAACAAACTAATCTCCTTTTTGGGATAGATAAGGAACCCAAAAAATCTCCTTTACTTGGTAGAGAATAACCCGGTGCCAAACAATCTCTAAGCAAAGATATATATGAATATGAACATGAATTTTAAACTAAACAAATATTTTGGGTGTAAAACACTTGGTTTTGTTCAAAATATTAAACGTTTTTAACAAAAAACCAAGGAGACTTTTCATGGAAGAATTAATCTCTCAAAAACTCTCTAAGAGAAGGAAAATTTTTTGTTGAAAAATTTGCTCCGGCTCATATTTTATCATCGAAATAAAGTGGAAAAAAGGTTAGTTATTAAAAAAACTTTCAAAAATAGCGTAATTTCGTTCGAACGAAACTTCTAACGAGAAAATGTATTTTTTTCTAAAATCTCGTTCAAAGTTTGTTCAAACGACATCATTCGAATGACTTTTCTCACGAAATTTTAGGCCTGGATTCTAGATAATTTTGATACGAACGCGTGGCCGCAAGTTTCGTATTTTTCTATTTTTTTGAATTAGTTATGATTTTATAGGGAAAGGTGTCCGAGAACAAAATCTTTAGATAATATGAATTCAAAAAACATTTAACAAAAATACCAACACCCAAAAATATTTTCCGAGCTCATATATATATAATAGTGCATTCATACCTTTAGGAGACATTGGAATCAACATGTTGATGACATGAAACTTGGCACGAAAACTAGCAAGGATATACTCTTCAATTTCTGGACGATATGTCTTAACCTCTTCAAACATGTCATATGCTTCAAAGGATAAAACATGAACCTCTATCTTATGACTCAAATTGTTTTGTCCGGAATGAAGCCAATACTACAAATTGACTCGATTGGAAATTTTCCCTTACAGTGATGAAAATGAGTAATCTTTATTCTAACAAAATTTATGTTTTTTTTTATCATGAGGTCCTTTGCATGCCCCTATGTATTTGGATAAGTGTACAATGATGTATGCAATATTAAGTATATAAAAAGGAAACAAAAGTATTGTCTAGTTATCTTAATGCAATCCCCAACAAAGCCTTCACTATTATTTTATGGGCCCTAGACTTGATTCGAGGGAGAGCGGGAGGATTTTCTTTGGACGTGTCGTGTCCTATTCTTGCATTATATACATTTTTAGTATTACCACAGGCATGCCAGACTTCTTGTCTCTCGATCTCCACTCCTCTCAACGGCCATCTTTGCATTTGTTCATTAGAAGCTATTAGAGACCATATCTAGTTTTGCTATGCACCCCTACTGGCCTAACGTATTTTTCACGCGAAGTTTTTTTTTGTTGTTCAGAGTCACCAATTTATTTTATATAAAACCAAACAAAATGGCTCTGGTTAGGACCTTTGGGTAAACCTTAAGGAAGGTTTAGGCATGCAAATGGTTAAGAGATTCATGGTGTGGGTTCGAGAAATGGGTTACGAGTGAGAAAGGTATTAGGCACCCCATTTTTATATACTTTTTATATAAGTGAGAAGTATATAAAAGTACTTTTTATGATTTCTTATTTATGTATTTTTTAGTTCATTTTATATTTTAATTACTTTATTTTATATTAGATCATGGTAACAGACCTTAGATTGGAAATACCTTAAAACATAGATATATACTTAGGTATAAAAATTATATAAGTTAGAAGTATATGAACGCCTGTATACTTACGGGGTACACAAGAGTAATTTTATGAGAATGTTTATTTAAGTAACATAATGTCATTAGTATGTATAACGAAAGGCCGTTTGTATGCTCAAATGTTTTTGTCACGTAGACATGTGTAGGAGGTCACGACTTGAGATAGTTAGTTATCTCATTTGTAGTGGGAGGTAAAAGTGAGACATGGAAGCATCTTAATATGTACAATATATGGATAGACATATTGGAAAGTCTTATTATCACGAGAAGGACTTGGTATTGCACCCATATACCTATGTCGTCATGATATCCAATCCTACATAGTCTGGTTTAGCGGTGGCCACATGGAAGGGGTTCCAAACATTTTCTGTGTGCAAGTATGGGGAATTTTATTGAGCTGAAATTTAAAGGATGTCCTACTTTAGACATACTTCACCATATACGGGGTGGGCACTGCTAGGGGAAGTTTTGTTAAAGATGTCATGTTTTAGAGCCGGGAAGTTGTTTTTAATATGTCACTTTAGGGTTTGAGTGAGCCATAATTTGCTGAGAGATACCTAAATATCCCTTATCAATTGATAAAATCCCAGAGGTGGGGTGGTTGGACTTGATAAGGACACATCCTCGAAGATAATATGCCTAGAATCATATTATAAGGCGTCTGGTCTCGAATGTACCTTTGTATTATTCCTACGTATCTGGGAAATCTTGGGATCAAAGCCTACGTAGTTCTAACGATTGGTGTATTTATGTGTAAAGGCTTTGGGATATGGGTATAAACTATACAACATTAAAGTATTTACGGATCGTAGTCCTTTCTATAGAATTTTTGTTATGAGTCAAAATAATATATTCTTATGTTAAAACTACATAATCAAAGATAGGTGTTTGACAACTATTCCAAGAAAACGCAGCTTTGTAGTGTGGCTGTTGAGACGGGACCCTTTTTTTGGAAAAGTAGTGAAGAGTGTTCTAACTTATGACTTTATTTCTAGCAAAGAGTCCAGAGTAACCCTAATAACTGACACTTTCTTAAAAACGGGTTTGTGAAAAGTTATTTTTCGTACTTAGTCGTACCAGTTTTTATTAGTGTTATTTAGTACATGTATGTATTATTCAACTCAAAAAATAGGAACGATGAAGAAAGACTAGGCTTTGAAATACTATAAACTTCATACTCGATCCCCTAGTGGGGGTCCGACTAAGTTATTACATAAATAAGTACATTTGTATATCCTACTAGTTTTTATGATAGAGACCATGGTTTTATTTAGAATATCTACCCTTGTAGAGTGAGATGAGTTTTCCCAGGGTAAAGTCCTCTTTGATGGGGCACCATCAAACAAAAATGTATTTAGGGAGTTTCGTAGTCGTGAAGTTTTCACATTTGTTCTCAAAAGTGACTTTTCAATAGTCAGAACTTCTTGAAAAAATTGAAGTACTCGGATGCTCGGGGTTGGTGAATATTTAGAAAACCAAATTAATGTTAGGTTTTGGGGTTCTTTTCCCAATGGGACGGGAGTCTCTTTTATATCAGCCCAAATTCCACTATTAACCGCGAGGTTAAAAGCCTTTTTTTCTGTGTGGTTAATGTTTTGACCCATGGAGATATTGGGGAAAGTGTCTAAAATATTTAACCACGCGATTAAACATTTAGTTGCATGATCATGTTTAATTTCAACTTGGCACATATACCATAATTTATTGGATTTTTAATCGCGTAGTTAAAAAATCGGTTGCACGATCAAATAGTTAATCACACAATTAAAAAGTTGACTCGAGCAGTTTTGTAAGAAGTTGAGGGAGTTTGGTATTCTTTTGGCTATTTATGGGAATGGACACATGTTTTAATGATATTTAGGAATTTTTCTTCCTAAATTTGCGACTTTTTAGGATTTGTTCCGTTATGATTTAGAAAGGTCGGTGGATGGAAATTGAAACTCAATTGAGGATCAGGGTGTCCACACATATGTCATTGGTATGAGGTCTTCATGCTTCATCCCTAGGAATCTAGGTTTCATTTTAGTAACGACATTCAACATTGGACATATTTCTACAAGAACCGAAGGTATCTTCTAAACACTTGCTTTTTATTTTAAATAGGAATCATATCTCCTATCATAATATTAAATATAAAAGAGGGGAATAGCTCCCTGCATGTGGTGAACATCAAGTATGAGCAATATAACCACCTATGTTTGAGAAAGCCTACAAAACATCAATACAAAACCTAATTTTAGAATCTTTGAAAGGAAATATATGAAAATCAGTTTTAATATCCCCAAAAATGAGATAGATAATAGACTATTCGTTCATTGGGACTCCATCAAAATTAGATTTATTCCTCGCACACCATAAATGCCAACAAATGAAAGCGAGAATAATACGACATAAGGTGCCTCTATTTTTTTCACCCTTTGAATTAATCTATCAATTCATCAAATTGCTCCTAAAATTTGAAGATGAAATCCTCAAGCCAAGAATATTCGAGAAGCATTTCCAAATAGATTGAGCAAGAGTACCACTCCAAAAAAGGTGTTCTTTATCCTCTATACAAGCAACTACATGAAATCTAAATTTTAAAACAAGAGCAATGTGAAGTCATTTGATATACTCGTCTATGGAAACCCTTTCATGAAGAAAACGCCACATGAAAATTGAAATTTTTGGAACAAGCCTTTTATCCCATTTAGAGAAAAGAACGTTGTACACATCCTTTCTCCCATAACAAATGCCAAGAAATTTTGGGAGTAAAGATACCATTATTTTTCAAAGACCACTTCCCGGAGTTAGTGCCAACATTATCTGAGAAGTCCTCCCAAATATACTGCATTCTTTTAGAAACATGGTATAAAACCGAAGTACATCCTCTAAATTTTTAAGCTTAATTTTTTTTGAATTTACTATGCATGAACTGGGATCCTAGGGAGTTGGAGCTAAAAAATTTCCGCCATAAGTTAAGAGAATAAACAAGGGATAAATCAAACATACACCTTAATCTTAATCCACCTTCTTCTTTATTTTTGCAAATATCAGAACACTCCACCCATTGAAATTTTTATTTGTCGCCTTGTTTACCCCATAAAAATTGAGCCAACAACCTGTTTATGTGATTAAGAACCATACTCGAATGATTTATGGTTGTTAGGAGATGTAAGTGCATGGATTCCTCCACTAATTTGATACAAGTTAATCTTCCCGCTTAAGAAATGAGTTGATGATTCCAATAGTTAAGTTTCTCCACAAGTTTACCAATGTAGGGAGCAAAATAATATTTCTTCTTCCTTCCCACAAATAATGGAATCGCCAAGTATGTAATCAAGAGATTTTTGTGTTTGAAACCCGTAACAGATTCAATAATTCTTTTCGTGCCAAATGACTCGTTTCCTAGGAGGTAAAATGAGCTTTTCTGGGAATTTACCACTTGACCGGATGGCCCTTCATAAGCTTTCAAGAAATCCCTGAAATTTTTTAGAGATATTCTTTCACCATTGGCGAAAATAATAGTGTCGTCTACAAAAGAAAGACAAGAAATAATATGACAACCCCTTGTTAGTGAAAAATGTGACATTTTCCCATCTTCCATCATTTTTTGTAATCCTCTGTTGAGAACTTCCGAAGAAATCACAAAAAGTTCCGGCAATAATGGATCCCCTTGTATCACCCCTCTATGATATTTAAAGAAACCGCAAGCTTTACCATTAACACAAATAGAATACCAATAATTTGAAATAATCCTACAAATAAAATCAATAATCATCTTCGAGAAACCAAAGCTTCTAAGAGTTTTTAGCAAAAATACCAAGACATATTATCATAGGCCTTCGAAAGTTCCACCATATACTTCCATCTATTGGAACTATCAGGAAAACTTTCTTGACCTTCTCTCTCAAAGAGGGTTTCAATGTTGGTCTGATAGATGACTAACATATCTTGATTTGCCTCAACTGTGAAGAAGATTTCGTTTGTATGTGGTTGAGGGATCATTGGTATATCTGTAGATTCCCTATGAAATTGTTAAAATGGTCCACTAACTAAAAAACCAATGAAGATAGGCACCATGTTCCTATTTGGGTGAATCTTCCTTTTCTTCCAGTTCATTTGTTGTCCAAAACTACTCTCTTCTCCATATCAAATGTTATTAGTAACCATATAAAGAAGCTACAGGGACTCTCCCTTGACCTAGCAAATGTTAGGGTTTATGTGGAGGTTAATGTGTTGAAGCAACTACCAAAACGAATCTATTTAGGTACTTCTGATAAAGGTTTTTGGCAAAAGATTTTTTATAAAAATCTCACTAAATTTTTCCCTATATGTTCAAAACTTGGTCATGAAGGTTTGGATTGCAATAAGTAAGATGATGTTTACGTGAAAAATCGGTGAATAAAGGTAAAAATTTGTCACCCATGATCAACACATTTTAATAGTGCACTGGAAACAGGTTGATAAGGGAGTTACCTTTAAAGTAGTTGATCCAAAGAAGTTGTTACCTTCAAAAATATGCCTGACACTAATAAAGAAAGAAATACAGATCTAACCCAATACACTTGTACTGGTTGTTATGTGAAAAACTAGATGGAATCAGTGGGACATGTTGTAACTTCTATATCCTGTGGCCATTCTGTAGAGAATAATGATTTGTTGAAGTGTTAAAACTCCTTTGCCCCTTGATTTTGGATAAAACAACGATGGAAGAAGGATAAATTCTAGTACAGATGTCTACAATTAACAACTGTGTAACAGTTATGCATGACTCTGAAAAGTTTATCATGGATATTTGGATAAGAATTCTATAGGGAAATGAGATTTTGATATGTCTGACATTCTAAAGATCAAAAAAGTGGAAATAGATCCTACTACAATAATAAATTATTGTCTTTCTTCTTGGGTCCTAAGATTGCAATTGGAAAACTCTCTTTTGGAAGATTGGTGTCATCTATATGCATTAGATTCTTAAGTGTCATTGGTGAGAGAGATTAACAAGGATTGGGATACATTTTCTAAAGGTATTTTCGAAAGATTCCCAAGACTTGACAAAAAAAATACTTTTGAGGAACCAAATTTACTGAAAGAATAATTTACTATGGTTAAGAAGAGAACCCTAGAACTAATTGTTCGGCAATTAAACCAACGCTATGTAAGACTCGTTCAGGAGGTAAAGTTGCTAAAAATTTTAATCTTAAACCTTCCAAATGATGAAATTTATTTTTTGGAATATTCACGGTGTGTAAAACAGCCCTGCGATTCGTAGACTTAAAAGGCATTCGTATTCATTCAATCTATATTCTGGCCTTATTAGAACCAAAGATTAATGAGACTAATATTTAAGAAGTGTGTAGGAAACTAAAATTTTTGTGTGGTTTTGCTAATGTTTCTTAGAAGATTTGGATTCTTTAGAAGAAAAATTGGACTTTTGATGTGGAAAAAAATGGGGAGCAATCATTATCTCGTTGGTTGAGCAATAATTTTTTTGACACTATAATTTATGAAAAATGTAAAAAGGAAGAGGGATTGAAACTCTTGGAAGAAATTGATTCTTTATAAATTCTCGGTGATATGAAATGGATACTGGGCAGAGATTTTAATATTGTAGCAAATAATGACGAAAAAATGAGAGGAAATAGGGTAAATTGGGAAGTTATGTTGGATTTCAATATGTCCCTCATAAATGTTGGTTTATAAGATATTCCTTTCAACAATTCGAGGTTTATGTGGTCTAACAATTGTGAAGGCAATGCTCGTATTTGATCTCTGCTAGAGAGAGTGGTGGATAACACTAATTTTGTTAACAGTAATTTTATTAACTTGGTGGGTCATCTTTATAGATCAAATTCGGATCATAGTCCTTTACTCCTCTCAATTAAAGAAAACTTTCATAGTTCACCTAAACCTTTTAAATTTATATCATTTTTGACTAGAGATGATGGATTTTTCGAAGTGGTGAATCAAGCTTGTTGTTATGAGGTGAAGGGTAGGCCCCTTAATAATTTTGCGGAGAATTTTAAAAGGATTAAAGCTTTTCTTAAATTTTTGTCTCGATATAAATTTGGTGATATTTTTCAAGTTGTAAGAAGAGAAGAAGATGATATATTAAAGCATGAAGTGGAGTTTAATGGAAATCCAACCATGGAAAAGAGATATAAATTCTATAAGATCCAAGTCGAGTACTTTAAAGCATTAAAGGTGTAAGAAGATTTCTGGAAGTAACTGGCGAGATCTAAATTGGCTAAAGATGGAGACTCAAACATGAAATTTTTTCATGGTATCACTCGTAAAAAGAGAGCTCCCTTAACTTATCACGTATTAAAGATGATAGAGGTCAGTGGGTTAATGATGTTCAGTAAGTTTAGGATGCTATAGTGGGATCTTTTTTAGTCACTACTGGGAAGCACATCTCGAGATATCTTATGTTGTCCTGTTATGGACAACAACCCAGGCACCACATGTCTAGTGTCCAGCCTTTGGGACTTCATACCGAAGTCTGTTATGAGTGTTGATAATTTCTGGCTGAGCGATATTTTGAGAATGGACGAAATTCGTCATGTAATTTTTGTAATGAACGGTGAGGGTGCAGTAGGTCCACATGGTTTCAATGGGTGTTTTTTTAAATGTTGGCAAATTATTAAAGATGACCTTTACAAGGTCATATCATCTTTCTTCATTGGTGATGAACTTCGGGTTAGTTGGACCTACACCAATATAATTTTAATTCGTAAAATTGTTGAACACTTTCTATTACATTCAAGTCTAGATTATGTTAATGATCGTTCTTTTATATTCCAGCATCCTTCATATTTATTTATATTTCCCACTATTCTTATCAGTTCTTGAAGTGTGTATTTGGTGGATACTTTGTTTTGATCCAAATACTATAAAATAATGTTCCTACTGAGATTTGGAGGACATTTGTAATTTCAAGATGGAGATATCAGGTTGAATGTTCTTGAGTTGTTAGAGAACTTAGTTTTATTCCATAAATACTTCAACCATATTGATGATGCTAATAAATCACCACTTAAATTTATATAAGCACCTCAAATTCAAGCACAATAAAACAATATAGATATGTAACAAAACAGAGGAAAATAAGATAAGGAGGTGAGGTGAAGATAATAAAACTAGTATGTACATGGTTAAGTTTTTCAGCATATTCCACAGTACAGGGATGTGAGGTTTTAACGATGTAAATTAGGCTCTAATGACCCTGGTTGTACAACACTCAAGCTATCTCTACTATAAATTAGATAAAGTTTTTTCAAGATTTATAATTTCTTGATCCCTACCACTGCGGAAGAAGATAGGTATATATAGTTCTGTGGGTATGCATGTGTAAGGAAAAGATTCCAATAGGGTTTGGACACCTATCCCTGGCACAAGTATGTAATGATAATGCAATATTCCCTCACATGCTTCAGAGATCTTGTATAATGGTTTTCCAACATGAGATGGTGACGCATGGAGCCCACGTGCACTCTGTTAGGTATCAAGTGTCAATCGTACTGGTTAAGGCCGAGCCCAGTCATCAATTAATCCTCTGATGGAATGGTCATTGGTATGCTGAGATGAGTCTGCATATGACCGTCGACCCCCATGTTATGGATGAGGCCGATGTGATATCAAAGGTAACTCATATTATTGATGCTTTCATATGCCTAATTAATGGTCGAGGATGAGGCCCTTTGTGGAAGGACCTCGGCCGAGTCATTATATGTTCAACTGGATGGTTTGCTAAGGGTCAGCCTTGGCCGCATTGGTCCTATCTTGGGACAGGGTCATACTTATGTATATCAATCACCCCCCTAGACGTTAGCCTTCAATGTGAGTGTAAGGCTAAGGAGATAGTCAAATGACCCCCTATGTGTCTCTTTCATCTTCTAAGGATGTTCATGACGTGAACTTATTTTACTGAGTGCACAATTGTCATTTCAGTGTTCCTGGATGTAGCGCTCTGAACTGGACACCTGTCAATATGCATGTGGGTTAGCGTTCTAGCCAAGATAAGGCGGCGGCAAGGCTAGTAAGTTGTGCCAAGTAGTAATTTGTCCCCTCAATTACCGTGCTCAGTGATTAGTTGGTTTAAATACCAAAAAATCATACCATTTCTATTTCTTCTCCTAAAAATAATTCTCTTTCAAGCTCTTTGGAACTGAGTATTCTCATTCTCACTTTCTCTCGTCCATTCGAGCTCCTTTGTATTCTACCAGGTAACATTAAACGCCATTTCTTCTTAAGATTTCACTATTTTAGATTATTTTATCCTTCTATTATTTTTCAGAGAACTTAGCGCTTTTTTGGTAGCCTTTATTGGTGTCTTCATGGCTGTTTTCAAAGGTTTTAGGAGTGGTTGAGAGGAGAGGATACTAATTTAGGGTTTTTTCAACCATTTTCTGTGTTTCTTTCCCTCTATGAAAGTCGTCAGAGTTTCTCCAGTCACCTTCTCCAGTGAGCTCCAACCCATCTGTTCTTGAGTGTTCTTGACTAAAATGTTCCATTTCTTTTATTTGATATTTTAGTTAACTCCTAATATTGTTTCAATGTTAAAAACGTTATACAAATTAGCTGATTAATACCTAATTCTTAGAGAGAGGTTGCTTAAAGAGATATGTAGGATTAAAAATCAAGGCCAAGGTAAGGAGAAAAATTGGGGCCGACCGTATACGTCTAATTTTTCAAATCCCCTTAGCTATCAGTACCCTACCGGTAGTTGAAGTCTCCGAGGACGATATGTCTTCCAGCTCGTCCTCATCCTATTCGGGTTATTGTCCATTAGCTTCTCGATCTGCCTCGCTAGTTGATTCCTTTCAAGAGGCTCTCAGATTTCCCTCTTCTCATACGACTGAGTCTGATGTAATAAAGTCGTCACTTATCCATCAATATTCCTTTTCCCAGTACTCTAAGGAACCTAGCGTGACTGTGTTAACTCATCATATGGCTATTCCCTTGTCGTCCATCACTTAGGGAGATTTTCATCAGAGATTCCTAAGTGGGGACCCAATAACTGAGGTTCCTGTCGAGGATGATGATCTAAAGTTGGGAAACCACTTTATTGTTCTTATTCCTAGACTTTTCCTTCCACGGTTATAGAGTCTGACCTTCTAATATGGAGGCATACATATCGAATAAAATTTGGTGTATTAATGAGAGTCCCGGATGAGGATGAGAGAGCGTATAATGGTCAAGAAGCTGAAATCACTATTTATGACCAAACTTTTAGGGTAGGCTTCGTATCCCCATACATACCACTGTATAAGCCATTATTTCTAGCTTGGGGCTTTCCCTTAACCAGTTGGAACCAAATTCTTGGAGGATCATCCTCGACTTCATTACTCTATCGAAGTCAACTTACACAGATTACCCTTCACTTAAAAGTTTCAAATCTTGATACAATGTGTATAGCACCAAGGCCAAGTCGGGTTATTACCATGTGGGAGCTAAGAGACCCAAGAAGAAAATTCTCCACGTAAACCAAACCTCAAAATATTTTTGGAATTCGAGGTATTTCATTATCTTTCGTACTAGGGATTTCGGGCCTAATGATGCCCACGAAGAGGTTGAGCCGAGGGTTCCCTTCCACTAGGCAAATTTCTCCATGTTCGCAAATGTGGACCTCGGCCTCAACATAGTTGATAAGGATAGGGTTGAAACTTTAAGAGGTAGAGGAAGGAAAGTAATTTAGCCGATTTTGAAGGCTTGATGACCCCTAACATACTTGAGATATCTGGTTTGAGGGCTTCCCCCTTGGACAAGCTTGTGAGTTTTCCATATTTTTATATTTATAACTATTTCCTCGTCTTTTATTGTTTTTGCTAACTATTGCCTTTTATTTTTTACATATCGCCTCCCAATACTTTAGATCAATCTTGGAATATTACAACTCCGAGTCTTCAGGCTTCTTTTGGGAGAAATGGTAATAACCAGCCCCCAAATAAGACGATCATTGGTGGGACCGTCTGAGCCGAGGCCTCCTAAAAATGAAAGGACTCGATCAATGGGGGGACCTTCCCCGGCATTAAGATATGAGGCTGAGTGTTAATCCACCTGAGTCAGTTCCCACCTCCTCCACCTCAGACTCATTTGAGGCTGTTTGGGCGATAAATCTTGCCCAGCTTAAGGTGAGAACTAACTCGCTCATTCATTCACTACCTAGGTCTAAGGCATCCTTACTTGCTTTCCCCGACTGCTAATGAGCCATTTTGAAATTCTACGAGGTTGTCTCATCCATTCGTCTAGATCTACAGGTCCCTAACATGGACGAACTTCTATTCCAGATAGCTTTGGTTGATGTTGAAACATCGACCTCAGTTTAGGTTCCTACAAAAACAATTGATGTTGTTTTTTCTACTGGCATCAGGGACAAGGCAAGCGGGATGGGTGTCGAAGAGATGATCGGCCTTAATGAGGCAATTACTTAGGGTGGTCACATGTGACCCATACCCCCTTCTTTTTGTACTTTTGTTTTGTTTGAACATTTTATCATTCCTATAACACTGAAATTTTTGTACATAAGTAGTCATCATTTAATGAAAACTATACTTTTTCCAAATGTTGTGTCACATTGTTGTTGATATATGTAACAAACTCAATCTGTTTGCCAAGTTTTTCTCTCATAACTTGTTTGAAATAACCATAATTGCATGACTTTTGATGTGACATTACCAAATTAATGATGCTAATCTCAGCCGATGGAGATAACCAAATTAATGATTTTTAATTGGAGACCACTATATTAATGATGTTGATTCTCTAAGCCCCCACTCATCATTTTTGTGAGAGTATGGACGAGTTTTACCTCTTTATACACTCTCGTATTCGCAGAGGGATACTAAATTTAGGACCACTAAGTTAATGATGTTTAAGAAAACCATAATCACATGATTTTTATTATTAGACCACTAAATTAATCATGTAAATATTGACTCTACTATCGTCTCAGCCGAGAGAGAAAACCAAATTCATGATTTCTAAGTAAAAACCATCAAAATAATGATGATTGAGACAACCATAATGAAATGACTTTTAATAGGGGTTAGGTTTTTCAACACCTTAGTGATGTTATAATACCATCCCACATCTCGGTGTTATCAAGATTTCATGAACGATATGTGTCTCCCATGGTTTCTCGTATCACCGAGAGTGAAGTAAAATTAATTCACCATATGAATGTTGTTATTTTAGCTTAGGAAAATTCAAACCATGCATTTGGGAAATTGTACAAGAAAGATATGAGGAAACACTTGTGTTTTTTTCATTCATCACATTAATATCTTTAAAATACAAAGAGGATGAGTCAAATTGTATACAAGTATACTAATATTACACTTTCAAGTGGTCTGCATTCCACGGATTGGAGAAAAGTTCTAATTTTAAGTTCTCCTGTCTGTAAGTCCAAGGGAAGACCTTTTCCGTAACCTTGTATGGGCCATTACAATTTGGGAGCAACTTGATTGGCTTCTTCCAAACATTCTTTAAAACAAAATACCCCATAACTATCATCCTTGTTTGGACTCTCTTGTTGTAGAGTTTGGTCGTTCTTTGCTGATAAACCACTTGTTAACCTCAGCATCTTCCCCTATCTCCTATATTAAGTCTAAGTTCATATTTTTTTTCTTCATCATTGGTCTCTAGATTGTATGCCTGGACACTATGACTGGGTTGGCCGAGTTCAGTTAGGATTACGACTTCTGATCCATAGGGAAACATAAAGGGGGTTTCCCCTTTTGGCATCCTTTCTTTGTCCTGTAATCCCATAGGATGGCATGCACCGAGTCTATCCATAAACCTTTGGCATCTTCTAACTTTTTATTGATCCCATCTATAAATATCCTATTAGTGACCTTTATCTGGCCGTTTGATTGGAGTCAGCCTGGTGCTGAGTAGAACTGCTTAATGTCGACCCTTTCACAATGAGCCTCCAAGGACCTGCTCTTAAATTTTTTCCATTGTCTGAGATTAGAGTGTGAGGAAGACCGTATCTACAAATGATTTTCCTCCAAATAAATTAGATTTATACTCGTATTTATTGTTTGAGGCCTTGAAGCAAAATCTCAATGCATATTCAATGCCAGTCCCGTCATGAGCCGACAGTATAGCCCTACTCCATTATGTCTTTCACATAAGGAATAGTCCACAAATAAATTCCAGAGTGGGATGTCATCCAAAAAGGCCCTTCATCTGTTGTCCTAATTCTGAAAAAATATCTTTCTTAGTAGGGTCATCTATTGCACTATCAGTTATGGTAAAACCCTCTATTTCCTTCGTTGGCAATAATGCAATCTCATCTTTTCTCGAGTTTATGGATGACTTGCCTTAAATGAGTGTCTGCGAGCACCACCATAGTATGGCTTGAAAGTAAGGCTTTATTTTTTAGGAGGCATGGATCAAAGCGTATGCCAACTTCTCCATCTTTGGATATTTCATCTCGACCGTTTGAAGAGACTTACTATTAAAATACACCATGTTTTGGACCCTTTCATTATCTCCGATGATATCTATGCTAAGTACCGACTCTAATTCTATAATGTATATGAACAACTTCTCTTCTTAGATGGGCTTAGGTAAGAGCATTAAAGAACTCAGATAAGCCTTAAGTTCTTGAAAGGATCTCTCGCACTCTTCATCCCACTCAAATGTGTTTCTCAAAATTTCGAATAAGGTCAAACACTTATCTGTTTCCATGGAGAAGAATCTATTGAGAGAAAAAACTCTCCCTGTCATCCTCTACACATTTTTATTGTCTACAACCTCTTCATGTATATTTGTTTCGTAATTTTCTTTGGGTTTGCCTTAATACCAATTTGGTTGACTATGAAGCCGAGGATTTTCCCTGTACCCATGATGAATACTCAATTATCCTTATTTAGCATCATATGGTAAAGATCCATTGTGTCAAATGTCCTCTCAGGGTCGGCCACATGGTCCTAGGCATTAAGGCTCTTCGTCACCATGGAATCTACATAAACCTCTATAGTCTTGCCAATCAGATCTTCGAACATCTTATTGACCAACCTTTGGTAGGTTTTCCATGCATTCTTAATGCTAAAAGGAATTACCTTGTTGTAGTAGGTTCCTTTGTCAGTGATATAGGAAGTATTTTCTGTATCACCTTCATCCATGGAGATCTAGTTGTATCCTGAGTAGGGGTCCATAAAACTCATTAAATCATACCTAGTTGTGGCATCAACAATTTGATCTATACGAGGGAAGGGAAATTTTCTTTAAGGAAAGATTTATTTAGATTAGTGAATTCAATGCATATTCTCCATTTCCATTGTCCTTTAGGACTATTACGATGCTAGACAACCACTCTGGGCAGTGTACCTCCCTTATAAATTCATCCGACTAGAGTTTCTTTACTTCTTCTTGGATGACCCCATACTTCTCTCTTGAATAGACCCTTCTTGTATGTTTTATAGGCTTTATCTTCTCGTTAATATTCAGCCTATGGAAGATGACCTTCGGATCTATTCCTAACATGTCTTTATGGCTCCACGTAAAGACACTTTGCCTCTCCTTAATAACTCTATTAATTTTTTCTTCACCTCTTTTTTAATAATGAGACGATTTGGATGGTTTTTTCTGGTTCGTCCTCATTGATGATGATAAATTATACCTCCTCTACTTCCTCGCCCTTGTTTATTTTCCTCTCATCCCTAGAGTTAAGAGTATCAGTGTTATAGGAGGTTGTCATTTTTTTGGGGCCTCTCTCCGTTCAATCAAGATGAAGTAACACTCCATATTCTCTACCTAATCACCTTGGATTTATCCTATTCCATAAGGAGTCGGGAATTTTACCATCTGGTCATGTTGGATGGTACTTCTTCAAACTCTTTACGGGTTACATGGCTGAGGATAATGTTATAGGCTAAAAAACATTTTCATCCGTTATAAAAAAAAGTTAACTTTCTTTGTTAGGAATCTCGTCCAGGTGCCTATGCAAACATATATATCAAACACTCCAAGAGGGTGAACTTTTTATTCACTAAACCCTATAAAGGGTTGATGATACGGAATCAATCTCTTATTAATCAGCTTCAAGCCTTCAAAACATTACCATAACATGACATTGGTTGAGCTTCTTCCATCCTCTAGAATTCTAGACACATCGTACCCATGAACCCTAGTACTAATGACCATAAGGTAATTATGGGGGGCAAGATTCCCTTAAAATCTAACCGTGAGAATCCCACAATCAAAGTGTCCATATCTACATTCTTTATCTTCCCTAATTTTGTCTCTGAAGCAATCGAATTTACTTTCATTCGCTAGGGCACTAACTTGGCCTCTACGATGTGCTCTTTGTGAATAGTCGACTTTGTCCCTCCGCCAGCCACTCGCCCACAAATCATTTTCACATTGACTAAGATCATACACATTCATCCCTTAGGATCTAGGATCTTTGGTGGGAGTTTAGGGTCGTCTTCATCATCATCATCATATTGATAATCCATTTTTTCATCTCGATGATGTCATCTCGACCTCTCATATCTTGATCCGTCGTGTTTTTTTGGATATCGTCCTTGGAACTACCTTGATAAATATACTTTTAAATCTTCCCCCATTTTAACATCTTATCAATCTCGAGCAAAACACTTGTGGGTAGTGTGATCGTGGTCCTGGTGGAAGTTACGCCACTTGATTTTGCCCCTCTTATGATGAGGGGACCTAGATTTTTAGGCCATCTCAACGCTCTTTCATCTTTAATATTATCCAGTATCAAGTCAGGACTTACTGTTAGTGGAGTGGAGTTGGTAAGATTATCGGTAACCGACCTCTTCTTCCCATCTTCACATATTTCTTTTTGAGATTTACTCCCACCATCTTCCTTCTCACCCTCTCCCTTGGACTCCATGGCCTCCTCTGTGTTCATGCATATCCCGACCGTAGCAAAAATTTCTACCATGGACTTTGGAGAATCCTAGACCAACTTTCAAATAAGTTTTCCTTTCTATAATTCACGCATGAGGGAAGTCATGACAATATTCTCTTCATAATATTCTACCTCAAGGTCCTCTTTATTGAACTATGTGATATGGTCTCTCAGAGACTCATTCTTCCCTTATTTTACGTAAAAAATATGGGTAACCTTCTTCTGGAGATTTCTGCCGAAGCAGAAGTTGTGAATGAACTTCTCGACTAACTATTTAAAGTTCTTTATGGAGTTCTTAGGAAGATAAGTGTACCATATATAAGCTGGACCAAAAAGAGTAATGGAGAATGCCCATCACCTCATCTCATTTGAAGCAAAGTAGATGTCGGCTAGCGACTGGTACGTGTCTATGTGAGGAATCCGATTTATTCTCCCATTGTACATTGGTGTGATAGTCGGAGGTTTGAACTTGACTGGAGTTGGGTAGCTCACAATCTATGCTACAAAAGGAGACCCTTCTAGATACCCACTTTGGATAGGGTCTCGACTTTTTAGAAGGTCGTCAATTTTGTCTTCCAGCCTTTAGATATAACTATTCCACAGTTTCTCGATGGCCACAGTATTATCTACTCTCTATTAATTACTTACTTCCCTCTGCCCCCTTCTCGTCCTTGTAATGGCTGATGATCGACACATTTTCCAATTCCTTTGGAACCCAAAATACTGCATGATCTGGAGACCCAGTCTCGTCGGTCTCCAATCTCGCCAAGTTGGTCAAAAGATGACCTTCTACTTAATCTGTCAAATGTCGAACCCCTGGAACGGCCTAACACTTTTCCCGAATAAGTTAGCATTGGGCGTATTATTTTGCCAAAGATTTCATGCGCTTCCTAGTAGTCATCCTCGTCGCATTCAAGGTCATCTGGACTTTCCTTCACTTAATTTCCCAGGTTGAGTCTAGTGGGGTCTGTCACATCTCTACATCTATGATGATGCTTCATCTCCTTAAGGGGGTCGAGGGGGTCCCCCTGTGGCCCCATCGACACCATATGTGGCGACCGAAGTTATCATATCCTCCACAGCGCCAAAAGATCCGGACATCATAGTTTGGCTAAAAGAAACAAGTTTCTCTTGCATATTCTTTTGGCTACCCACCAATGAGCGCAGCATTGCCGCCACCTTAGCCATTTCTGACTAAAGAGGTGCCTGGATGAAGCTAGGCCAACACCATGAGGAAAATTGGAGGCCATTTTATCGTTCCAATGAACGTAAAAATGTGGTGAGCTGGTGTGACACCCCGCCTAATAAAATACCGGGTGATCAGTCCTATACCAAATTAAAATAGGAATATTAGTTGGTTCATCCTTAGCATCACTGTCGAAAACCATATTAAAACTTACTAACCACTTAGTATTCCAAAAAGCTGGTGCCAAATTTTATCTTTTTAATTAAACACAACCATAACATGCGGAATGAAAAATATAAACCACTCACACAACTGAATTAAATAAAATGAATAAATAATTTAACTACTTCCCGAATAAACCATCAGCCACTAAAATAAAATAGTCCAACAACAATCATCCAACAACTGAATAGATAAATCTGAAAACTACAACTGAAAACTATCGGCCACATGCCCTAAATAAGACTGTAACTAATAAATGATTCTAACCCTAGGAATGAAAGAACGATGCGTTTAATCCAAGCTCCTGTTAGCATCCACATATGCCGCAGCTTCGTGTTCCTGAAATAGAATATCAATCATGGCATCCCTGTGGCTGGACACCTAAAAGGTTTTGAAAATAGTTTTATAGCAAGGGTTAGAACCCAAAACATTTTGAAAATATTTACCAAGTAAATTAACTGCAGTAATTTAAAATGCATGAATGCGCTTCATATATAAGTTAGTGTCGCACTCTCTTGAGGACATTCTTACCCCACCACTATTATGCACACCTAACGGTTACCTTAACCCCACATAGTTGTACTACCACGCCCAACTAGTCCTGGTACAATATCACCTTACCATACTACTCTAACTCGAGTATAATAATTCCTAGATTAATAATTTATCTCACCGATTAACTTATTAATTTCCTTTAAATAATAATCATATAATTGTGTCACAAGTTATATAAAACAATTACATCACACACTATATTATTACCCACATATAGTATATACTACCATTATATGCGTACCTTTACCACAACATCCACACACACACACACACACACACACACATACACACAGATATATATATATATATATATATATATATACATCCATCCCTCCCAGTATACCCTCGCCGAATGATTCCCTCTAAAGTACTATCTTACTACGTGTGCTCACATAACCTAGTTACCCGAGTTGGAATCGCTCACCAACTTGGACCAAAATATAAACGTAATGGAGGCACTCATATTCCTTCCCTGAAAGTGAGATAAATACCTCACCCATATACCGGACGCTATGACCTGGGGATATACTCACCCTACCCCCAAGCTAGGGGATTCACCCACATCGTGCAACCTCCCTTGGTAGCACTAGAGTATATAAATTTAATAAATATCTAGTCACTGATATTTAATAACACACAAAATTTATACACACACACACACACACACACACACACATATATATATATATATACTATCATTACACCGTATATATTTATTATATACCCCGGCTTTACCGTGTACTCAAAACTCATAACACTAGCCTGTAATTTCTCGAGTCTGTGGCCCGACTCAAATTAATTAATTTTCTCACTTATTAATTTATCATCTCCCTTAGTCTATGGTCCGAATCTAATTTATTTAATTCACACGTCAATTAATATAATATTTCTCTGAGTCTATGGTCCGACTCTTATATAAATAGTTTGCACATTAATTTATATAATATTTACCCGAGTTTATGATTCGACTCTCATTTAATAAATTTAGACATTAATTTAATTAATACCAATCCAAGTCTATGGTCCGATCCTAATTTAATTAATTATCACATCAATTAATATATTACCTTCCCGAGTCTACAGTCCTACTCTAATCTAATTAATTAACCCCATCAATTAATTTAATACTTGGTGTCTCCCAACCATTATACCCAGACTCGATCACTTGGTCCATAACTTAATATTTTTCCAGGTCTATATTCCGACTTCAAATTAATTTATTCTCTCAATAATTAATTTAATACTTTGGTGTCACTTAACCAACCTACCCGGACTCTTTCTTCGTCCCGTAAAATTTTCCAAGTCTTTAGGACCGACTATTACTTTATTTTGTTACTTTTCCCATTAAATAAATTAACCTGGCTTCACTCGCTAATACCCCCGGACTCATCCACTCGGTCCATAATTAAATTGAATATGTTTCGCCCAAAATTCTCACTTTAAGTCTCAATTCTTAACTAAAATTTTCAATTCCTAATAGCCATCTTTTGAGTCCCTAGCAATTTAATTCTCTATAATTTTTCACGAATCAAAATTATACCAAAAAACCCAAAAATGAAAACAAGGGCGTAAATAACAAACAACCCGACCTGACAAAATTTTCCTATCGTCGATCGATCGATGGCCCTCAATCGATCAATCGATCATTCTGAGGCAGCTCTTCTTCCCTATAGAATTTCAAGCATTAACGAGCTTTCAAGCTCTGTTTTTCCCAATCCATCCTTTGATCAAAATGACATAATATTTAAACCCTCTATTAGAATGATTTACGACATGAATACAACCATAACCACCCTTTATCTCCACCACAAATCACTGACACACGAATTGGATTTTTCCACAAATTTTAATTAACTTTGTTCTACAATTCCAATTCCATATTCAAATTCCACCTTTTTTTTTATTCCGGGTTTCCTATTAAAATCAAATATCGATACTCAGAGATATATAATACACCTTAAATTCTTACTTTGAATCCCATTCAAGTGTTCCATTAACAAAACCCCATTTATACCCAAAAACAAATTTTAATTTACACATCACTAAAACATGAATTAGATATCACAATCTAATCATTATAGCAAGTTAAACACTTTCCTGGTATTGTTCGTAGGGTCCGATCCGTTGGCGTAGAGAATGGTTATGAAGAACACCCTCAATTAGTCCCTTAATTTGGCTCCAAAAGACCCCCAATTGGCTTCTTGACTAGCTTCCTCTAATCCTCTCTCAAACCCTGGATTTAGAATTTTCTATCTGTTGTTCCTAATCCCTCAATGAGGTTGAAAACCCTTAATCCCGTTTTTGACCACATGGGCCCAATTAAAATGGACCAAATCACTCCGTGTGGGTCCGGTCATGCTTAAAAATACCCTAAAACCCAATTGCTACCTTTGGGTACTCTTTTCTGACTATCTCGACCCATCCGGACTCAACCGCACACTCAGATTTGTCATTCAAAATACTTTATAATATTTTTCAAATTTGACCTCAAAATGCGACACCCATTAATTCTAACAATTTAACTTAAAGTCGCCAATTAAATATAATTCTTCCCACTCAATTAAATTCTCCAAATCATAAATTTAAGTTTCTCCTATTTAAATATTTTTATTTTCTCCCAAAAATAATTAAATACAAAATTCTCAAAATTACGGGGTGTTACATACTTCCCCCCTTACAAAGGAATTTTATCCTCGAAATTAAGATAAGCCTAGTGCTCCAAGCTTCTAATATCACTCTCTATTCATGTGCCTCTAAGCTCGCTATATTTATATCTCCCACTTCAAACTATAAATTACACAAATATGCATTTTAATTAACCAGGGCGCCCATACACCCTGTACCCATGCTCGACCACACAAGAGTTTCCCTAATTAACCCGGGTGCCCATACACATAATCCCCGTGCATTACTGCATGAAATTTACCCTACTTTGCTAGTCGTGACCCATAATATAGCTCCCCAGCCGCAGTCATATCACCTATATATATATAATGGCCGAGGTATCCAACCCATGTACTAACGATCAAACATCTCCCAACTTCTAACGTTGCACTAAGTTTCATGCGTGGGACGTATCTCAAGCAAAATCCAAACAAGGAACCCCCTCGATACACTACTACCTAACATTGTTGGTCGTTGAGATCCGTTAGACCCTCAGTCCATAACACGTACCCCCAAATACATGTCTATTAACACAACAACATACATGCCTAATCTTATGCTACAAAAGACAACATAAAATACCGCGCCCTTACTATTACTAGTTCTTGCGCAAAATAAACCCCGAGCTATCTCTCCCTGCTCAAAAATATTTCTAACTACCCTGATTCACTTCCATAAACACCCCTACTTACCGGGATAAATATGAGAACACTATACCTCATTATGTGTCTATCGCACCACACAATACAACATATATACACACATATATATAGGCTAGATCCCCTCTCACTTGATACCTAGTACCAATCACACCCTGGTGTCGCAAACACCAAAACTTACCCCCCACTATTTACAATAGTTCAAATCCATCGCTATCCAGCCGATATAAAAGATTTCTACCCTACTTTCATAATTCTCGAAAGTAGTAACCCCTCACATAATACAAAATCCCATCTCTGTGCATACCCCCACTCTCTCGTGGTTTACACTAAACCAATTCACTATCCCACATAAATATATATGTAATATGGATGCTATAGCCAGCGCACCCACTAAATTCGACATAACTGCAAACTCTAGTGCAAATAATTCTTATTTTTTGACACCCTCACCGTCACCCAAAATATACCCCATGCCCGTAGGATAAAAAGATAATTACCTCCATACTCTAGCTGTAATGGCTGATCCTCGGGTTCCTAGGCAGCTTCCCTCTGCCCGAAATCACCCATGACTTGTTGTAGTGGCTGCACATCCAAGACCTCATCCTGTAGTTGACCCTTTCTTTGCTGAGGATAATACCTCTTTACGTGTCCCATTTCACCAAAAATGAAACACCTCCTAATAAATTCACCATGACAATGATCCCTTCCTTGTTGGCCTTATCGAAAGTCCTAGACATCCTGTCGATAGCCTCCAGTCCTAAATCGCTTGGCCTGATTACCCTGCTAGGAATCCTGCCTTGATGTCCCCCGGTTTGCTGCTGGGATACCCCACTGGTACTATACCTTCATATTTTATCCGATTGACTGGGTTCCACTCCCCTCCTGCTTCCTTTCACATGGAAGCGATATTCCTAACAGTGCAGGAGTGTTATGTTAACAACATCCGTATAAGCTACTAATGTGTGATTACCAATCAAATGTTGTCTAATCCTCCAAACTAACCCGTCCATGAACCTTACTTTCTTTCTATCTTCATCGCTTACCTCATCCAGTACAAAATTTACTAAACGAGTGAATTCTTCCTCGTAATCGGCCACTGAACGGCCCCCTTATGTTACCTCTCTAAATTTCCTCCTCATTTCACCCTCAACTGTTGGCAAAAAATATTTGCGATCGAACCGCACCCAAAACTCGATAATAGTTACTATATCCCTTTCCTCAACTGTGGTGATCGACTCCTACCACTATAGCGTTGCTCCTACTAACCTAAAAGTGGCTAGCATTTGCTTATGCACTTTATTGCAATCTACCATACGTAGGTGAAGATGGATATATCTCTTCCACTGAAATACTAGCACCACATCTGAACCCGCTCGAAACTTTGGTGGATGGCCCTTTTGAAAGACATCTCGTACTTGCTGCCACCATGACGGCCCCGGGTGGGCCAGAACATTTGGTGCCACCAACACTTGTGGCTGAGCTCGTGGAAAGTACCTTTCTATAGCGATCATCATTGCTTCAACTGTCTGCGCTACTAATTCAGTTACATGTCCAGCCAAAATCATTTCTGGAAGTTGGTACGATAACTCTGGCTCCTGATGAGCCTCTCTTGTCTCATCCCCCTACTTCCCTAGCTACTCTCTATCTCTCCTGGGAGGCATATGAAATGACAATCGAATCGTATGGGTTCACCCACAAATTAAAAATAATTGACAGAAGAACGTAAATGCGCATACGTATAAGAATACAATATTCCTATGATAAGGCTCTACATCAAAGGACACTAAGTTGAAACGTGAAAAGTTGCACAGATCCTAAGGACACTAGAACCTGATGTTTTGATACCATCAGGGACACCCCTCCTAATAAAATACCAGGTGATCAGTCCCATACCAAATTAAAACAGTAATCTCAGTTAGTTCTAGCTTAACATCACTGTCGAAAACCATATAAAAACTTACTAACCACCTAGTATTCTAAAAGGCTGGTGCCAAATTTTATCTTTTTAAGTAAACACAACCATAACATGAGGAATTATAAATAGAAACCATTCACACAACTGAATTAAATAAACTGAACAAATAATTTAACTACTTGCCGAATAAACCATCGGCCACTAAAATAAAATAGTCCAACAACAATCATCCAACAACTTAATAGATAAATATGAAAACTACAACTGAAAAGTCTGGGCAACATGCCCTAATTAAGACTGGAACTGATAAATGATTCCAACTCTAGGAAATAAAGAACGATGCGTCTAATCTAAGCTCCTGCAAGCATCGACATATGCCGCATCTCAGTGTTCTTGAAATAGAATATCAATCGTGGCGTCCATGTGGTTGGACACCTAAAAGGTTTTGAAAATAGTTTTATCGCAAGGGTTAGAACCCAAAACATTTTGAAAGTATTTACCAAGTGAATTAACTACAGTAATTTAAAATGCATGAATGTGCTTCATATATAAGTTAGTTTCGCACTCTCTTGAGGACATTCTTACCCTCCACTGTTATGCACACCTAACGGTTACCTTAACCCCACCTAGTTGTACTACCCCGTCCAACTAGTCCTGGTATAATCTCCTCTTGCCGTACTACTCTAACCCGAGTTTAATAATTTTTGGATTAATAATTTATCTCACTGATTAACTTAATAAATTTCCTTTAAATAATAATCATATAACTGTGTCACAAGTTATATAAAAAAAATTACATCACACACTGTATTATTACCCGCATATAGTATTTACTACCATTATATACGTACCTTTACCACAATATCCACACACACACACATATATATATATACACACACACACACACACACACATATATATATATATATATATATACACACATCCATCCCTCCAAGTATACCCTCACCAGATGATTCCCTCGAAAGTACTATCTTACTAGGTGTTCTCACATAACCTAGTTATCCGATTTGTAATCGCTCACCAACTTGGCCCAAAATATAAACGTGATGGAGGCGGTCATATTCCTTCCTTTAAAGTGAGATAAATCCCTCGCCCATATACCAGATGCTATGACCTGGGGATATACTCACCCTGATCCTCAGACTAGGGGATCCAACCACATCGCGCAACCTCCCTTGATAGCACTAGAGTATATAAATTAAATAAATATCTAGTCACTGATATTTAATAGAACACACACATATATATATATACCATCACTACACCGTATATATATACTATAAACCCTGAATTTATGTGTACACAAAACCGTAACACTAGCCTGTAATTTCTCGAGTCTGTGGCCCGACTCAACTTAATTAATTTTCTCACTTATTAATTTATCAACTCCTCGAGTCTATGGTCCGACTCTAATTTATTTAATTCACACATAAATTAATATAATATTTCCCCTAGTCTATGGTCCGACTCTTATATAAATACTTTTCACGTCAATTTATATAATATTTACCCGAGTCTATGATTCGACTCTCATTTAATTAATTTACACATTAATTTAATTAATATCAAGCCGAGTCTGTGGTCGGACCCTAATTTAATTAATTAGCACGTCAATTAATTTATTACCTTCCCAAGTCTATAGTCCGACTATAATCTAATAAATTAAGCCCATCAATTAATTTAATACTTGGTGTCGCCAAACCATTATACCCGTACTCGCTCACTTGGTCCATAACGTAATATTTTTCCGAGTGTATATTCCGAATCCAAATTAATTTATTCTCACAATAATTAATTTAATACTTTGGTGTCGCTTAGCCAACCTACCCAACTCTTTCTTCGTCCCGTAAAACTTTCCAAGTCTTTAGGCCGGACTATTACTTTATTTGGTTACTTTCGCAATTAAATAAATTAACCTGGCTTCACTCGCCAATGCTCCCGGAATCATCCAGTCGGTCTATAATTAAATTGAATATGTTTCGCCAAAAATTCTCACATGAATTCTCAACTCTTAACTCAAATTGTCAATTCCAAGTAGCCATATTTTGATCCCCTAGATATTAAATTCTCTATAATTTTTCCCTAATTAAAATTAAACCAAAAAATACAAAAAGAAAAATAAGGGCATAAATAACAAACAACCCGACCTGCCAAAATTTTCCCACCGTCGATCGATCATTCCGAGGCAGCTTTTCTTCCCTACAAAATTTCCACCATTAACGAGCTTTCATGCTCTGTTTTTACCAATCCATCCTTTGATCAAAATGACATAATCTTTAAACCCTCTATTAAACTCATTTACGACATGAATACAACCATAACTACCCTTTATCTCCACCACAAAACATTGACTCACGAATTGGGTTTTTCCATAAATTTCAATTAACCTTGTTCTACAATTACAATTCCAGATTAAAATTCCACCATTTTTTTATTCCAGGTTTCTCATTCAAATCATATATCTATACTCAGAAATATATAATACACCTTAAATTCTTACTTTCAATATCATTCAAGTGTTCCATTAACAAAACCCCATTTTTACGCATTTTTACCCATTTATACACAAAAATCAATTTTAATTTACACATCACTAAAACATGAATTGGATATCACAATCTAAGTATTACAGCAAGTTAACCACTTGCCTGGAATTGTTTGTAGGGTATGTTCCGTTGGTGTAGAGAATGGTTGATGAGGAACACCCCCAATTAGTCCCTTAATTTGGCTCCAAATGACCCCCAATTGGCTTCTTGATTAGCTTCCTCAGATCCTCTCTCAAACCGTAGGTTTATAATTTTCTATCTGTCTTTAATAGTCCCTCAATAAGGTTAAAAACCCATAATCCCGTTTTGACCACATGGGCCTAATTAAAATGGCATGAATCACCCCGTGTGGGCCTGACCATGCCTAAAAATGCCCCGAGACCTAATTGCTACCCCCTGGTACTCTTTTTTGACTATCTCGACCCATCCGGACTCAATCGTGCACTCAGATTTTTCATTCGAAATACTTTAGAACATTCTCCGATTTTGACCTCAAAATGTGACACTCATTAATTCGAACAATTTATCTTAAAGTCGCTAATTAAAAATATTTCTTCCCACTCAATTAAATTCTCCAAATCATAAATTTAAGTTTCTCTAATTTAAATATTTTTATTCTTGCCCAATAATAATTAAATACGAAATCCTCAAAATTACGGGGTATTACATACTTCCCCCCTAACAAAGGAATTTCATCCTCGCAATTAAGATAGGACTAGTGCTCCAAGCTTCAAATATCACTCTCTAGTCATGTGTCTCTAGGCTCGCTATATTTATCTCTCCCGCTTCTAACTATAAATTACACAAATATGCATTTTAATTAACCAGGGCGCCCATACACCATGTACCCGTGCTCGGCCACACAAAAGTTGCCTTAATTTACCCGGGTGCCCATACACCCTATCCCCGTGCTTTACCGCATGAAATTTTCCCTACGATTCTAGTCGTGACCCGTAATATAGCTTCCCACCCGTAGTCATATCACCTATATATCTAATGGTCGAGGTATCCAACCCATGTACTAACGATCAAACATCTCCCAACTTCCATCGTTGCGCTAAGTTTCAAGCCTGGGACGTCTCGCAAGAGAAATCCAAACAAGGAACCCCCCGATACACTACTAGCTAACATTGTCGGTCGTTGAGATCCGTTAGACCCTCAGTCCATAGCACATACCCCCAAATACTTATCTATTAACACAAAAGCATACATGCCTACTCTTATGATACAAAAGACAACATAAAATACCGCGCCCTTACTATCACTAGTTCTTGCGCAAAATAAACTCCGAGCAATCTCTCCCTGCTTGAAAATATTTTTAACTACCCTGATTCACTTCAGCAAACACCCCTACTTTTCGGGATAAATATGGGAACACAAGACCTCACTATGTGTCTATCGCCCCACATAATACAACTTATATACACACACATATATATAGGCTAGACACCCTCTCAGTTGATAACTCGTACCAATTACACCCTGGTGTCGCAAACACCAAAACTTACCCCCCACTATTTACAACAGTTCAAATCCATCGCTATCCAGCCGATATAAAAATTTTCTACCCTACTTCCATAATTCTTGAAAGTAGTAACCCCTTGCATAATACCAAATCCCATCTCTGTGCATACCCTCACTCTCTCGTGGTTAACACTAAAGAAATTCACTATCCAGCATAAATATATATGTAATATGGTTGTTATAGCCAGTACACCCACTAAATTCGACTTACCCGTGAACTCTAGTGAAAATAATTCTTATTTTGTGACAACCTCAGTGTCACCCAAAATATACCCCATTCCCGTAGGATAAAAAGATAATTACCTCCATACTCCAGCTGCAATGGCTGATCCTCGGGTTCTTGAGCAGCTTCCCTCTACCCGAACGCACCCATGACTTGTTGTAGTAGCTGCATATCCTGGACCTCATCATGTATTTGACCCATTCCTTAGTGAGTTTAATTCCTCTTTACGTGGCTCCCTTCCCCACAAAAAAAAAACCTCATAATAAATTCACCCTGCCACTGATCCCTTCCTTGCTGGCCTTGTCGAAAATCCTGGCCATCCTATCAATAGCCTCCAGTTCTAAATTTCTTGGCCTGATTCCCCTGCTGGGAATCCTGCCCTGTGGTCCCCTATCTGCTATTGGGATACCCCACTGGTACTGTTCCTCCCCATTTTATCCGACTGACTAGGTTCCACTCCCCTCCTCCTTCTTTTCATGTGGAAGTGATATTCCTGACAGTGTAGGAGTGTTGCATTAATGGCATCTGTATAAGCTACTAATGCGGGATCACCAATCAAATGTTGTCTGATCCTCCAGAATAACCCGTCCATGAACCTTACTTTCTTTCTCTCTTCATCTCTTACCTCATCCAGTACAAAATTTGCTAAACGAGTGAATTCTTCTTCGTAACCAACCATTGAATGGTCCCCTTATGTTACCTCTCTAAATTTCCTCCTCATTTCAGCCTCAACTACTGGCAAAAAATATTTGCGATTGAACCCCACCTTTTGAAAGACCTCTCTTACTTTCTTCCACCCTGACGGCCCTGGGTGGGCCTGAGCATCTGGTGTCACTAACACTTGGGGCTGACCTCGTTGAAAGTACCTTACCATTGTGATCATCATTACTTCAACTGCCTGCACCACTAATTCAGTTACCAGTGCTGCCAAAATCATCTCTGGCAGTTGATGCAATAACTCTGGCTCCTGATGTGCCTCTCTAGTCTCATCTCCCCCTGCTACCCTAGCTACTCTCTCTCTCTCTCTCTCTCTCTCTCTCTCTTAGGCGCATATGAAATGAGAATCGAATTGTATGAGTTCACCCTCAAATATAAAATAATTGGCAGAAGAACATAAATGCGCATACGTATATGAATACAACAATCCTATGATAAGGCTCTACATAAAAGGATGCTAAGCTGAAACATGAAAAGATGCACAAATCCTAAGGACACTAGAACCTGATGCTCTGATACCATCTATGACACTCCGCCTAATAAAATACCAGGTGATCAGTTCTATACCAAATTAAACCAAGAATCTCAGTTGGTTCATCCTTAGCATCACTGTCGAAAACCATATTAAAACTTACTAACCACCTAGTATTCCAAAAAGCTGGTGCCAAATTTCATCTTTTTAATTAAACACAACCATAACATGCGGAATTATAATATAAACCATTAACACAACTGAATTAAATAAACTAAATAGATAATCTAACTACTTCCCGAATAAACCATCGGCCACTAAAATAAAATAGTCCAACAACAATCATCCAACAACTGAATAGATAAATATGAAAACTATAACTAAAAAGTCTAGGCGACAAGCCCTAAATAAGATTGGAACTGATAAATGATTCCTACTCTAGGATTGAAAGAACGATGCGTCTAATCCAAGATCCTGCTAGCATCCACATATGTCGTAGCTCCGTGTTCCAAAAATAGAATATCAATCCTGGCGTCCCTGTGGCTAGACACCTAAAAGGTTTTGAAAATATTTTTATAGCAAGGGTTAGAACCCAAAATATTTTGAAAATATTTAGCAAGTGAATTAACTGCTGTAATTTAAAATGCATGAATGCGCTTCATATATAAGTTAGTGTCGCACTCTCTTGAGGACATTCTTACCCCTCCACTATTATGCACACCTAACGGTTACCTTAACCCCACCTAGTTATACTACTCCATCGAAATAGTCATGGTATAGTCTCACCTTGCCATACTACTCTAACCCAAGTATAATAATTCCTGGATTGATAATTTATCTCACCGATTAACTTAATTAATTTTCTTTAAATAATAATCATATAACTGTGTCACAAGTTATATAAAACAGTTATATCACACACTATATTATTAACCGCATATAGCATTTACTACCATTATATACATAACTTTACCACAACATCCACACACATAGATATATACACATCCATCCTTCCGAGTATACCCTCACTGGATGATTCCTCTAAAGTACTATCTTACTAGGTGTGCTCATATAACCTAGTTATCCGAGTTTGAATCGCGCACTAACTTGGCCCAAAATATAAACGTAATGGAGGCGGTTATATTCCTTCCCTGAAAGTGAGATAAATCCCTCACCCATATACCAGATGCAATGACCTGGGGATATACTCACCCTACTCCTCAAGCTAGGGGATTCACCCTCATCATGCGACCTCCCTTGATAGTACTAGAGTATATAAATTAAATAAATATCTAGTCACTGATATTTAATAGCACACACAATATATACACATATATATACTATCGCTACACTATATATATATATATTATAAACCCCAGTTTTACCATGTACTCAAAACTCGTAACACTAGCCTGTAATTTCCCGACTCTGTGGCTCGACTCAACTTAATTAATTTTCTCACTTATTAATTTATCATCTCCCCGTGTCTATGGTCCGACTCTAATTTATTTAATTCACATGTCAATTAATATAATATTTTCTCGAGTCTATGGTCCGACTCTTATATAAATATTTTGCACATTAATTTATATAATATTTACCCGAGTCTATGATTCGACTCTCATTTAATTAATTTACACATTAATTTAATTAATATCAATCCGAGTCTGTGGTCCAACCCTAATTTAATTAATTACCACATCAATTAATTTATTACCTTCCCGAGTCTACAGTCTGACTCTAATCTTATTAATTAACCCATCAATTAATTTAATACTTGGTGTCGCCCAACCATTATACCCCGACTCGCTCACTTGGTCCATACCTTAATATTTTTCTGAGTCTATATTCCGACTTCAAATTAATTTATTCTCTCAATAATTAATTTAATACTTTTGTGTCACTTAACCAACCTACCCGGACTCTTTCTTCGTCCCGTAAAATTTTCCAACTCTTTAGGCAAAACATATTCAATTTAATTACTTTATTTGGTTACTTTCCCCATTAAATAAATTAACCTGGCTTCACTCACTAATGCCCCCGGACTCATCCACTCGATCCATAATTAAATTGAATATGTTTTGCCCAAAATTCTCACTTTAAGTCTCAACTCTTAACTCAAATTGTCAATTCCTAATATCCATCTTTTGAGCCCCTAGCTATTAAATTCTCTATAATTTTTCACCAATTAAAATTATTCCCAAAAATCCAAAAAGAAAAACAATGGCGTAAATAACAAACAACCCGACCTGCCAAAATTTTCCCATCGTCGACCGGTCGATGGCCCTTGATCGATCGATCGATCATTCCGAGGCAACTCTTCTTCCCTACAGAATTTCCACCATTAATGAGCTTTCAAGCTTTATTTTCCCAATCCATACTTTGAACAAAATGATAAAATCTTTAAACCCTCTATCAGACTGATTTATGACATGAATACAACAATTGCTACCCTTTATCTCCACCACAATTCATTGACTCACGAATAGGGTTTTTCCATAAATTTCAATTAGCTTTGTTCTACAATTACAATTCTAGATTCAAATTCCACCATTTTTTTATTCCGGGTTTCTCATCCAAATAAGATATCTATACTCAGAGATATATAATACACCTCAAATTCTTACTTTGAATCTCATTCAAGTGTTCTATTAACAAAACCCCATTTTTACCCATTTATACCCAAAAATGAATTTTAATTTACACGTCACTAAAACATGAATTGGATATCATAATCTAAGCATTACAGCAAGTTAATCACTTGCCTGGAATTTATCGTAGGGTCTGATCCGTTGGTGTAGAGAATGGTTGATGAAGAACAACCCCAATTAGTCCCTTAATTTGCCTCCTAAAGGCCCCCAATTGGCTTCTTAATTAGTTTCCTCTAATCCTCTCTCAAACCCTAGGTTTAGAATTTTCTATCTTCCATTCATAGTCCCTCAATCAGGTTAAAAAACCTTAATCCCATTTTTTACCACATGGGCCGAATTAAAATGGCCTGAATCACCCCGTATGGGCTCGACTATGCCTAAAAATGCCCCGAGACCCAATTGCTACCCCCGGGTACTCTTTTCTGACTATTTCTACCCATTCGGACTCAATCGCGTGCTCAAATTTGTCATTCAAAATACTTTATAACATTCTCCAATTTTAACTTCAAAATGCGACACCCATTAATTCGAACAATTTAACTTAAAGTCGCCAATTAAAAATATTTCTTCCCACTCAATTAAATTCTCCAAATCATAAATTTAAGTTTCTCTAATTTAAATATTTTTATTTTCTCTTAAAAATAATTAAATACTAAATCCTCAAAATTACGGGGTGTTACAACTGGAAGAAAGCTTGAGTAACCCAACAAGAACTATTTCAATGGTGATACAGATCCAGCGAAGTGTGGAACTGTATCACCACTAGAGAATCAAGTGAGAAAAAAGCTGCAAAAGGAGAGGAAAAAATTGAACCTTCTTTCCCACAGATGGCGCCAAAATGATAATGCTAAAAAATCTCCACTCAAATTTGTATAATCATTTCAAGCTCAAACACAACTCAGCAATAAAGTTATGTAACATTACAGAAAATAAGAGAAAGGGGTGAGGTGAATAGGAAGAAAACGAGTAAGTGGCTAAGCTTTTCAACCTGATCCACTCTGTAGGGATGTGAGGTTTTCATTGTGTAAAAGAGGCTCTAACGGACCTGGTTGTACAACACTTAAGATCTCTCTCTATCTATCTATCTACTAAAAAAGAAAGATTTTGGCTAGGGTTTACAATTTCTAAATCCCTTCCACTAGGGAAGAAGATAGTTATATATAGTGTTATGGGTGTGCATTGTACCCCCACGCATGTAAAAACATGTGCATGATGAAGCATCCAATAGGCTATGGATACATGTACCTGGCAGAAGTATGTAATGATGATACAATATTCCTTTACGTGCTCCTAGGATCTTGTTATAACGGTTTTTCCTGTGGAGGTTGCTGACACATGGAGCCCACGTGTACTCTATTATGCATCAAGTGTCAGTTGTACTAATCCAGGTCGAGCTGAGTCATCAGGTCAATCCTCTAACGAAAATGGTCATTGGTGTGCCGAGTTGGGTCTGCATATGACCCTCAGACCCCATGTCATGAATGAGGCCGAGGAGATGTTAAAGGTAACCGAGATCATTGTTGCTTTTGTATTCCTGGGAAACGGTCGAGGACGAGGCCATTTGTGGGAGGACCTCAGTCGAGTCGTTATATGTTCAACCTGATGGTTTTCCAAGGGTCAGCCTTGGTCGCATTGGTACCATCTTAAGATGAAATCATACTTGGGTATATCACATATAATAGTATAAACTATAGTTTAATAAATCACAACTAGTCATTTTGAGGGCTCGAAGTCCATGTCCCATAGCATCGATGAGCTTTTTGTAATACCCCATAATTTTATATGAATAAATAATTAAATGGTTTAATTGCGCTTAGAAAATAATAAAATAAATGAGGAAATCATTAATAATGAATTAGTATGACAAGCTATTAAAATAAACAGTGCAAATGTTTTTTTTAATCTAATTTCTAGGTTTTATGTTAAGTAAAGACTACGTTTGGGGATTCTAAAATAAATAAAAGTAATTTCGGTACGTAGTGTAATTTGAATAATATTGAAATCGGGATTGGGAACTATTTTACATAATTAGTAATGTAATTAAAAACATCAATATGAACTTATATGATTTCTGGATAGTTTATAATAACGAAAATGACAAAAATAGGCATTTAACTAATTAAAGAGTGAAATTTCGCATAACTTAAGTTCCAAGCTAAGGTAAAATGAAAATACACAACCCACATATATAGTTCGTAGGGATGTTACAAGAAGAAAGGAATATGAAATACATTGAGAGTAAACTAAAAGAGAGGAAAGAAGAAAAGAAATGGAAATGAAAGGAGTGGAAAAAAAGAATGGAGAAGAAACATAAGAAACAAGAAATGAGAAATAATAACAGAGAATGAGGATAAGCAAGGAGGACAACAAAAGAAAGCGAAGAACTCAAGAAAAGTTGAAGAAAATAAAAAAGAGAAGGGAAGAAATAATATTTGTTATAAATAGAACTAGGGCCACTATAGGGGGGTCCCATATTGCTATAATGGTGACCTTAGGTCTCTATTCCAATAGGGAAAAGAGGCATGGGAAGGAAAGATACATGGGTTTATCTAGAAGAATGTTTTATAGATTTTTAAGGAGTTTTCAACTTGAATTTTGGGGACCTTTTGTTAGGATTTTAGGAAAATACCAAATATGGACTCACTCATTTTTTAATGTAAATTTCAAATTTGGAGTCCGATTTTGGATATGGAGGAAGCTAGTGCCATAATTATCACCATTTCAGAGTTGGGTGTCTCCGGGGAAGGTATACCTCTATTCCTAAACTATTACTTATGTTACATATTGCTTAAATTTTAGGTGAATTAAGATTAAAAATGATCAAAAACCTAAGTAAGGGAAGAATAGCCTAATTATTCATATTTAAATTTGATTGAAATTAAAGAATATGAAATTAAAATTTGGGAATTGAAATTTCTAATTTTGAATTAAAATGGAAATTGGTAGAGTTTGACATAGGATTGGGAATTGGAACTTTTTATTTGGAATTATGACGACATAGCTTAGATTTTTTTGTATTTATATCGTTAAATGAGCTTTGATGAGGTTACACTTAGAATTAAAAATTGTAATTGTTAATTTTTAATTTGGATGGAAATGGTTAGATTTTGGTTGTTATTCTTGAACACGAGTTTGATATGAAATTTTCTTTGATATGATGAAGGCGCCACTTGAACGGTAGTATTGACTGGTATTAGATTAAGTTAGAGTAAGTATATAGTTTCCAAACAATTTTAAGCAACGTTCAAATCCATGCAACTTAGTTGGTAAATGATAGTAAGAGGTGTTATGAAACAAGAACTTAGTGTTATTCATATGAAGAAATGAAAAGACCCATAATAAATGAGTAGATACATTAGGTTGATATATAAAAATGATGGTTAATATTATATGGACTCATAGGTATCATGGATATGTGTTTAATTTTACTCGAGGCATAAAAATTCCATAGATTTAAGGAGGGGGATATGTGCGTATGAGATGTAAGGAACTGAATATGCATTAATGCAGGGTGTGGGTGATAAGAAAATTCTAATATAGGCTTATTAAATTAAATTATGACCGGTAAAAGGGATGGGGAGATCAAATAAAACATAAAAGTAAAATCCTTAATAGAATATAAAATTCATGGATATTACGATGGTTCACATAGAATGAGATAAATACATTTGATTATTTGGTAATTGAATATGACCGCAAATAATTGGAATAACTTATATGATTTTAATACACAAATCCCACACATATTAAATTTAGTGTTTATTAAACGAAAATGGTATTTCAAAAGCATTTGACAAACAATGAAATATAAAGTCAATGTGATGGATTAAAGAGATAAGTGAATGTTGTATCATAGGAATGATTTAGATTTTGAATGTGCTTATAATGTTGGGAAATTTGATACCATAAGATTATCGTATGTAAAAGGTATTTATATATGTGGACCTATGATAAATCCACACATGTCCTCCTGAGTGGTAGTTCTCATAGTACCTACTTTCTTGGTTAGCTCCAGAGACACTTGGTCAGCCAACCCTTCGAACAACCTCCAGAATACAAACCATCAAGAATAGCAAAAGTCACTCAGATGGAATAGCTAACAGCTCTTGTACATGTACCTATGAATGTGAACAGTCTTATTAATTGTATACAGATGCAAATGACTGAAGATACAAAGGCATTCCATATCTTGGGTTTCTAACCACTATAAATATGTGATCACACTTAGCGCAAGGGAACAAATCAATTAGGCACAACATACTAAACTCTGAGCTATTATAACCACCAGCAATACTAAAAATAGTGCACGTGGGCTTTTCTAGTAGATGAACCACTTTAACAAACTTTTTTGTTGTGTCTTTGTATTTCTTAGTTATATTTATTTTATTTGTGATTATAAATTTTGACCCACTCCATTTTTAGACATTAACAGATTGACATCTTCTGTGGGAATTTTTTTCGTCATATTCTTTAGCATTTTTCTCATTTCATTTCCCTTGAATACATGATTGACCTAGAAAATAACCTTAGGAATTAAGGCAACACTGTTATTTCATCTTCTCTTCCCACCATGATAGCTCTTTAAGGAATTTTACTTAACCTATCTAAAGGGAAGGAAGTCATATAAAAGTCAGTTCGGCAATTGGCTAACACATTGCAAGACTAGTCCACCATTGACCCATCTCGGAGGGATATGCCACCTCCACCAACCAAAAATTAGAGAACTAATTGCTCTAGATCCTCTTGTGATAGATCTTACCATCCTGAGGCTGCATTTTCAATTCGATCTACGTATTATTATGATGGTTCACCTTTCTCCAATGAACGGTCGAGCACATTTGAACGGTTAAGTAAGGCATCTGCCTTTGATCGTTTGGGGGCCCAAGGAGCTAGAGGTTATTATAGAGACCTATATCGATGCCCCGAGAACAGAGAAGGATCAACGAGCTTTAGGGATAGCATAAGAGCCTTTGTGTGTGATGAGCAGACCTCTCAGGAAGAGAGCTCAGCACATATTGATAGTAAAGACATAAAACCTACTTCAGCCACGTTTAAACAAGAGGAACACTCCTGGAAAGGATCCATGCAACAACTAGAAGATCGTTTGGAAAAATGGCTAAGACTAAAAACCCTTTGTAGATGAGCTTTGTGAAGGTACCCCTTTTTATCCAAGAAATTATGGACTACCCCATACACTCTAAATTAAATACATCGGTTGTTACTCCCAAGTATGATGGGAAGACTGATCCAGTCCTCCATATTGAGTAATATCAGGCAACTATTGATATCTACTCTATCCCCGATGAGATGTTTTATCGGGCATTCTCGAGTTCCATTACAAGCCCATCCCAGATATGGTACAATAACCTCGTAATAGGGAAAATTTATAGTTTCCATCAGTTAGGTGAGTTATTTATCAATAACTTTTGTTTTGGGGAAAATTAGATCAAGAGTTTCACTCATCTTTTGATTGTTCGTCAAAGATCGGGAGAAACTACTCGGGAGTCCATCACTCGCTTCAATAATAAAAATTTTGAATTAATTTATTATGAATTAAAGAATACCATTACAATGCTGATGAATGGATTACTTGCCAAGGACCTTTACCATACTCCAGAAAAGAATCCTCCCAATACCATGACAGAAGTTATAGCCAAGGTTGGGAAGATTATGAACGCTGATGAGGCAATGTCCACTAAGAAGTTCCAGAGGTGAAGACTAAGATACAGAAGAAGTCAATAAAAAAGATCAAAAAGATAATAAGGTTGATAAAATAAAGAAGTATGATGAATATACCCCACTCACAAGAGGCATCTATCACATACTAGAGGAGATTATGGGCAATAAATAGTTAAATTGGCCTAAGAAACTAAACTCACCTCCCAACATGAGAGATAGATTCCAATATTGTGATTTTCACAGAGGTTACGGGCAAACCACTGACAATTACATCGCTCTAAAGAACGAAGGGGAATATCCGATCCGTCGGGGGAAATTAACTAAATGTGTTGATCGGGCTAGTGGTCGGGCACCAAAAGAAGGACTGAGTCACCTTGCAGAATAAAAGATTACAAAAAAAGGGCTTGCAATGTTGATTATGAGTATGATATCAACCTACCAAATAAACCCATCGATCTAGAAGTTGAGGTGTGAAGTATTTCTCTTGGTTTCCATTTCATTATAGGAGAAGACATTGATGGAAGATGGGAGATAGTTGAGATGAACGTTTATCTAAATGAAGTCAAATCTTATCCTTCTATTAAACAGATTGAAATGTCTAAGTGCACAGATGGTCAGCCTAGGAAAGTCAAAAAAGAGAGATTAGTGATTGTCTTCTCCAAAAATTATCTGAAAGGAGTACTTTATCCTCATGATGACCCCTTAGTTTTCACTTGTCGAGTTCATCATAACCGATAAGCAAGAATCTTGGTAGACAATGAGAGTTAATCAGATGTCATGTTTTATAACTATATCCATATCCCAAGGGTACGAGATAGTAAACTAGTACCTTATAATAGTCCCCTCCTAGGATTATCAGGAGAAAGAATTTATCCTTTCAGGACAATCAAGGTGAACGTCTTGGCCTAAATTTGGCCATCAAGTAGAAAGGACTCGATAAAAATGTCCCTTTAACCTACAACATAATTCTCGAAAGAGTTGGATTAAAGCAATTTGAAGCAATACCATCTACATTACATCAGTGTATGAAGTTTACTATTAATTATAGAGTCGACATGGTGAATAGCAACTAGATGGAAGGTAGAGAGTGCTATTACACTTCTATCGACAAAAAGGAAGTCCAAATAAGCAATACCACTTATCATATCGACACTTTGGTCCTTGGCAAGAAGAAGATCTTGTCAATGAGCAGGTTATGGAGGCAATGAGACCATTGAACTTGATGATGAGAATCCAAAAATAACACCCCTCAAATTGGCTCAAACTTAACACTTTCCATAAAAAAGGAATTGATTGTATTCCTAAGAGAACGGAAGAATGTGTTCTCTTTGAGCCACGAGGACGTGCCACGAATTGGCCCTAATTTCATTTTCCATGAGTTCAATATTTACAAAGATGATAAGTCGATCAAGAGTAAATGCAGAGTGTTTAGTTCCAAGAAAAACATGGCCATCCAAGAGGAAGTGGAGAAATTACAAAGAGATCAATTTATAATAGATGTCAAGTATTTCAGTTGGTTGGGCAATGTCGTGATGGTGAAAAAGAAGAATGACAAATGGCGTATATGTGTAGACTTTACTGATCTCCACAAAGCACTCCCAAAGGATCATTTTCTTTTACTTAAGATTGATCAGTTGGTAGATGCAACTGCAGGTCATGAGTTAATCAGCTTCATGGATGCATATCATAGTTAAAAACAGATTAAAATGAAGCCAGAAGACAAGGAGAGCGCCAGAAGATAAACAGATTCTATAATTCTACAACGTTATGCCCTTTGGACTAAAAAATGTTAGAGAAATATACCAGAGGATGGTGAATAAAGTGTTTGAAGATCGGATTGGAAAAAAACATAGAGGTATATGTAGATGACAAGATCACTAAGAGCAATCTTGCCACTAACCACATTAAGGACTTGGCTCAGACGTTGGATTAGTTGGTGAAACACCAGGTGAAACTCAACCTGGCGAAATTTGTATTCAGTGTACAAGAAGGAAATTTCTTTGGTTATATTGTAAACCAGAGGGTAATCGAAGCCAATAATAACAAGATAAAGGATTTTATGGAGATGCAATCCCTCACATGTTAGAAAGACGTGCACACTCTGACTAGAAAAGAATAAGCCCTTAACTTTTTTGTGTCCCGAGAAACAAACCAATGTCTCCCATTTTTCAAGGTGCTTAGAAAGACCTGTAAATGGAACAATGAATGTGAGTAAGCCTTACTAGAGTTAAATAAATATATGGGATCTTTACCATTACTCTCCTGAACAAATTGGGGGGGGGGGGGGGGGGGGAAGTTGTATTTGCACTTGGATATTTCAAAGTCAGCTCTTAGTTCGGCTTTGATAAAGCCTAGGATTCTCGTTCAAATGAGATGCTAATTTTGTTCAAACAACATGAGATTTTTGTTTGAATGATGCGCCGCCTCAAAAATTCTGTTTTACTATTTGAGTCCTCTTTAACTCAAAAAAGGTGTGTAGAACTGAACAAAAAGATATATGTTTTCTGCAAATTATTTACCAAAGTTTCCAAAGCTAAAATCTTAAACATCCTCCATTGTTTCAAGATCCAAGTTTACGTAATCCTTATGTCATAAAGATCTTGGTTTTCACCACTATTTAATTCTTCCATCATTTGAAGAACTGTGTTTATGTGGTGGACTTCATGCTTGCTGATTGTGGTGAAGAAGCTATGGACTTCGTGTTATGAATCATAAATAGTTTTTGAGGTTGTATCGATGGATACCGAGGCATACGTGGACTCATTTGTTATGGATGCTTGTGTGGGTTGACTCCTACGTGGCACTGTGGAAGAGTGGTAGAAGATAAGAAGAGGTGTCGAGGTTTGTGGGGATCACGTCATTCAGTAAGATTGTATTCTTCCTTTCTATCTTTTGTATCATACTGATTGTCTGAACTAGGTCGTTCAAGATTTTTTCCCTTAATGGTTTCCTCGTACATTGGATTTATAAACTTGCTTTACTTTATCTACTTAATCTCACTATATGCGTGCTCATGATTAAGAAGATAAAATTGGGTTAATTAAAATTGGGTCACGTATTTAGAGCATAATAAAATTCAGAAAATTTTAAAAATATTTTCTTTGCCTAAAGCACATAAATAAAAGGGCCTCATAATATAGGAAGGTTAATGGACAACCCAAATAATTGAATAGTTACAGGTAAAGAGATAGTAGAGAAACTAAAATCTCGTACAAATCTTAAGTCCAAATACCACTATCTCCGAACAATATAGGGTTTTTTGGTGCGAAAATCGGTATAATTACAATGAGGTATGGTTATTTCGATGGTGGAGGTCTATTCGTAGATGTGATGAAAGCTATATGATTTTTGGTGAAGAGCTTCTATTTGAGTTGTCTATGTGTGTATGTCTGAGTGAGTATAAGGCAATGTGATATTTGGGGAGGTTTTTGACTCATTTTTAATTTAAAATGGATATTCCTTTTATATATTTTTTATTTTTTTAGATTATTTGAGTTTTTTTACGACTTCTCACTACTAGTTCCCCTAAAATACATTTCATTCCATACAAGCACACTTTGTCCTTTACATTTTAATATACCTCTTATACTTCAAGAAACTCTTTCCACATATTTTGACTCTCTCTCTCTCTCTCTCTCTCGCTCCGCAATTGGGGAAGAGGGTGCGACTTGTAATGTCGGTATGTTGAAATTCATTTTTATGAATTATGTTTTATGACAACCTACGAGAATGTAATGGTTGAACGATATCAGGTTGTAAAAGAGTTATGGATTAAAATAAAAAAACTATTTTAATTGAACCGTTAAAGATTTCTATCTCATCTCCTAATGAAGAAATTGGGTATTCAGTTTAATGCTAAAAAATTCCTATTGTTTAATAGAACTATTCAAAACTCATTCAATATGGAAAATAAAGGACTAATAGGAATTTGGAATGGCTAATGCCAATTTAGTAAAAAAATTATCAATTTGGTTTGATAATTTGGCAAATTTTGTGAAGTAGATATCATTTTTGTATGTTAGTGAGTTTGCTATGAATTTCATAAAATATATATCAAGCGAAGTATATGAAAATTTATTGAGGTGTTTGTAAATTATGAAAGTTACCTTTCTATATTTTATAAAACATATACTTCTTCCATACGAAAATAAAATTCCATATATATTTTTGTATAGATTAAGGATGCACCCAATCAGTGGCTAAGATTGATATTTATTCACCACTGTGGACTTTTTTTATCATTGATTATGTTCTAAAAAATACTGTGGACTTTTAATTTTGGGACATCCCAAATATGAATAGTTGAATCTTAATTTGAAATATAAAAAATATTATTTTATCAAGATTTTAATATCATATGGTGTTAAGTTCTTCAAATAAATTTCAATTTATCTTAGTAAATTTCATAAAACATGTATCACTTTGGTAAAGTATATGTCAGTTCTGATGAAATATTTTTTGGAATTTCAAAAGAATCTGGAAATTTGCTAAGTTTTATGTTTGAATTTATAAAGTATACGCCATTTTGGTAAGCTTTATGTTAAAAATTTAAAGGTGTCTCTCAATAGTTTTGTTGTATTTGTATTTTTATATACTATATTTATTTTAAAATCTATGAATATTTTAAATGTATTAGGGTGTTTCATAAATGATCATTTTATTTGATGAGGTATTCATCAATTCGGTTAAGTATACATACGTTACTACATAGTTACGTAAGGTAGATCTTGAAAAAATAAGCAATATGGGATTATATAAAACAAGAATATCAAGGAAGGGATGATAATGACTATGTAAAGAGGAATTATGTTTACTAGATTTTAACCCCCACACGATGCGTGGGTGAGCTATAATTCTTATGTGCGACAGTTCCTAATTTGTGTTGGTAAAAAAATTAAAAAGAATTACAAATAAAGAGTTGGGAGATGATGTCTTAGACATGACAGCTATCAACTTATTTCAATTATGTGAGTTTAAATTAAACATATGACATGCTCTGTCATGTAACGTTGGATTGTCAATTTATCAGTATAAAATGGACCATTTATATTTAGAGAGAACCCAATCGAATGATTTATTCTCTGCAGTTCATACTATCTCCACATTGAGAAACCATTACAACTAAACTAAATGGAAACATGTAATTTTTTTATCATTTCCTGAATTTTCTACCTTAACAATTCCATAAAAGTTACATAATCAAATGTTGAAAAGAAAAATATGATTATGTAAAGTTATGAAATGAGTGTATATAAAGAAATGTTTTAAAAAATGAGGTGACTAACATCAAAGCAACTATAAATAAATAAGACATAACAACCCTTAAAAAAATTCTCTTCAATTTGTAAGACATTTAAAATTCTTGTAGTGTCCTTATCTTGCATGGTTCATAAGTGCTAGAATTCAAGAAAATCACATTAAAAAGTATTTACATTTAAGAAATATGATGATTGACGAGTTAAAAATAATGCAATTCTTAACTTCGAAATATTTTAACTCATACAACCCCTATGCAATATAAACGTTAATACCATCATGTTTTCGATTCTCCCCTTCTACATGTATTACATGAGGACTTCTAGACACACTTTTAGCCCCTATAATAATACTATTTTTTTTACAATTAATAACATGTTTTTCAATAAGCTATCAATTAATTGACAATATAATTTTAAAAAATGGGAAACAAATAAGAAAAATTGTGAATAAAAGGAATTGTTTGAAATCATGCATAAATAGTTTCAAAAAATTGAGGCTTTTGAAAAAAAAAAATTGACCTATTGGATCTTTTTCACAAACATGTGCCCTATAAAACATCTAAAACTTATGAAAACATTAAAAGGAATAAAATCTAGAGAAAAAACCCATATGTTCCCAATGGTCACACATGAAAAGAAAATTAAGATATGTTGCATACCTTCATAAATTCATAATATAAAGACATGCAATAGGTTATGATTTGAGTTTTTTAAAAAATAAACATAAAAAGAAGGAGTTGTAAATAAGTTAATTGTTGTCAATAGAATTTCACCAAACGTGATATCAATTAAAAGTTAAAAAAAGGTGTGAACATGAGAACCAAGAAGAGTATACCATTGAATACAATAAAACAAAAATGGGACCATCATACAAAATGTCATACCCAATCAATTCCCCCTTTATAGATCATGGTATTATTTTGTTTCAAATTCAAACTTCTACAATGATATCCTCCATAATCAACATTTTTTTCAAGTTTAAAACTACATAAAGAAGTCTCCAAATAGATAGAAAGAAAATAAATAAATAAATAGATAAATAAATAGATACGTGACTTAAAGAGCAAGAGAAATAAGAACCTACTATTTTTTGGAATTTTCGTTCGTTAGAGCCAATAAGGGTCGAGGAATACTATCATTTTGGATAGGGGAATTAAAGAGAAATAATATTTTAACCTCAGTGAGGGAGATACATGTGAACACATGAAAGAAGATTGCATATTAATAACTTGATTTAGGGATGGATTAATAACAGGTATAGATCTTGTAGGAGATCTATACCAAAATAATATTGGGTTTAGGGTTAGTGTAAAATTGGAATGTAATAGAGGGGACGGAAGTGTTATGTCCAAGTAAAAAGGCAGCCCTAAATTATTAACGTTACTCTTTTAATTTCTAGAGTAATCATAAGTTATCGTGTAGATGCTATATTTGTAGTAGGGGAATGCAGTCATTTCATCTGGAAGAAATAATCCACATAGTTCAAGTGTTGTCATGGAAAGCATCCATTTAACAATTTATTTAGATTTGTTATATGTCCCAATAGTGAGTTGACGAGTAGCTAGAAGCGAGAGAAAGGAATCTTAAATATATATGAGATGCAATCACTTGTATGAGGCACGAAAAATATACGGAATGCCATATTCTCTCTCTATCTCTTCTCCATTTCTATTTTTCTCACCTTGTCCCTATCTTAACTAATTCTCTTATCCATCTCTATCCATTATCTTCTTGATTTTATTATTGGATTAAGCAATAGTATCACTCAGTGCTCTTAGAGATAAGATTACTACATTTGGTATTAGAAAAAAGTGATTCCACATTCAATGGATGAAGGAACCAGGTGGTCTGTGATGGAGAATAGATTTAAAGACCATGATGGTACATTTGTAGCCATGTAAACACAGTAAATTAAGGCCAACGGAAGTCTCATTAGGGTGGAAAGAACCTTAGCTAGGCTACAAGAAGTACTAAAGAGGGTTGACCTAAATTTGAAAGGGGTTAACAATTGGATACAAGATCTAGCTGAGGATGGAAAAGATAAGAGTGGCAAGTTATATAGTATAGGTTCAACTTTATTAGATATACCCAAATATGCAAACACTCGAAACAAGTAAATAATACTCTAAGAGGGAAATCTCATTTCTTTCCAATTTTAAATCTTGTTAACCTAATTACTAAGTGACATGAAAGATTTAATTGTAAAGATGAACACACAACATGATACACTGATGTACGAGGAAAACCCAAAGGGAAAAAATCTCGAACGGCTAGACACAGAAAAATTCACTACATATATGGTTTTATAAGAAGACTTAAAAGACTTACAAAACTTGACTAAGTAATCCAACGTAGATGCAGTCATAAAAACCACATTTATAACATCATGAAATCTAACACTAGTGACACCAACTCCTTGCCTCGATATCTACCAATTACCTTTACTGTCTCCAAAAGTGCAGAGTCCACCGTACAACCATGAACATATGATGGAAAATGTGTATGTGGGTTTCTAGTAGGGAAAGTTGATCATAAAGTGTAAAAACATGACTGTGTGGTAATGATTAAATTCAAAAATTTCTAAACTGGCACACTTATTTAATTAGAGTCTATTTTTAAACAAACTTAATTCAGCCCCTACACATGCATTTAATCTTCATAAATAATTCAACCCATGCATGAAAAATAAAGACGATCGATTCTGGAAAAAACCCCTTTCGGGTAAAATATTTTATAAACACTTTAAAGAATTCACAAGACCTTTGACTTAATTACAACCTAATAATCGTCCACAAGTGTGTAATGCACGATGCCTTCAGTAAATCTTCAACGATACGAGAGACAGCGAAATACCCTCCAGGCGTCGGTTCGTCGTCTTCGGCTCATCCACACGCAAAATGACTACGCTTGGTATCCACCGATCAAATATGGAGATCCCTTCTCCACAAAAGTTGAACAAAGTCAAAATTGTGTTCTTGAAACACCGAAACAATTCACTAAAGCAAATGGGACTTTTGTGAATTGAAAAACCAAAGAGGGATTAAACCCCAAAAGGAAGAAGCCTAAAGAATTCTTCTTTCACAGTTTTTATGTTCTGTAAAATGCTGGGACTTCTTAATGAAAACGTTACCAAATAATGATTATTTATAGGAGAAACACGCCACCTCGAAAACAGAGCTCATTCGAATGAGATCAACATGTCGCCCGAACGAAGGACATATGTCGTTCGAACAAGATCGCGCGACATGCATCTCGCGCAAACGACATGCTATGTCCCTCGAACGATTTGATGAAAAAGTTCGCTCCAACACTTAGAAAAATTTTGAAAAAATATCCCAAAAGAGATCTAAGTGGAAAGTTAACGTATTAAAAACATAACCTTATGAATAACTTGAGTAATTCGGATCCGTCTTTGATGTAACTATCTCTTGAATGCTCTTCGATGGTGTAGCGAAATATGACATAATAAATTGATAATGGACCTATGAAAATATGTCCTTACATAAAGGATCAAGGATATTTGGAGAAGCTTTTCCAAAATGTTTTTGGTGTAAAGATTGAAAAGGGAATCTTAAAAATTGTTACCATACACTTCTATAAAAACTAGTTTTTTTGAAAGCGTGGGTTAGTGGGAAAAACTAAATGACTACCGATTTTCTTGAAAAATTGTTGGGTCATTAAAATGACGTACCAAATTTCGTTCGAACACAATTCTAACGAGATATAAAACAAGGAGAAATGTTTGATGTACCTCCTTTAAAGTTTCTTCAAACGATGGAAAATATAATTGGAAGAGCTTCGAAGGAGTTATCGAATGATATTCCATAGAAGGCAAAGTATTTGATAGTTAACCTCATTCGATCTATTATTCATTCTCATTAGAAGGAGATAAAGGACCTCGTTCGAACGACACGTGAATTGTCGTTAAAATGACCCAAAAAAATCTAAAGTTTTTCAATACACTTTTTAAAATCACTTTAAAAATAAGTAAAGTCTCAAAAAGGTTTTCTCCTAATATTGAAACGTTCATATACCTTTGGGAATGAGTAAGCAACTTGGTGAATGATTGAATGTGAATTGTGCAAATATGAATGCTAAATTGTCTTCACTCCTGAGTATACGACACTCTAACAAACACTTGTTTTGACCAACAAAATAACCAAAGCTTCAAATTGACTCGATATGGAAATGTATCCTTATGAATCTCCCCCTTTGACTATTCTAGAACGAAACACCCAAAAAGGACTAAATCGCTAAGCCAAGTCGTCATGACAATCTAATGGTCATCCCAAACACAAAAGGAAAAAGTCACAACTCCACCTAATAACCTAGAAGAAAAAGATCTATGTGATGATTTAATAGGAAGTACATGTAAAAGAATGCCTACACACACAGAACAAACTACCTGTTATGTATTGGACTAATATTAAATAAAAATGAAATAAATCAGTAATATCAAAACTCCTCTTAAAGTTATTCTCCACCTTTTTCCAGGAAAAGGCAAAAGGGGTAGAACACGCACCTGTAAGATTAGACTATCACATATAAAGCAAAGAGCATCACGAGAGGAATATAATGGGAAATCACCACAAGATAGAGAAATAATAAACTGAGAGATAAAACTACTACTAACATAAGCATAAGAAAAATAAATGAATACACCATATAGAAATCACAACACAAAATATATAAATGAAATCCAAGTGTAGAAGAGTACAAAACTGATCCATAACAGAATGTGTCAAATATCAAACAAGTATAATAGGAGATAAAATACAAAAGGTAGGAGAAGAAAAACATCTCTCTAAAGTATTAAAAAAATTTGCAAATCAGTGATCTGCATCATTGTGGTGACAATTAAACTCAGCACAAATTAACAAGAAAAGGTAATCACCAGAATAAATAAAGAACTTAAAGGAACGACAATGACACACAATACAAAGATATACGTGGTTCAGCAAGAAGACCTACATCCACAGTGGTGTTCTCAGTCTTTTATTTCTCTTTACTCCGGGAGAGTATTTACAAAATTTCATGCCCTTTTCCCCGGCGAGGAGTTTGATATATACATGTTACTTCGGAGAGTGGAGGAGTGGGAATCCTCCATGTTAGCCCCAAATTCCTAAAGTATCTCTAAAGAGACATTTTAGGAACTGACTTGGTCAAAACTGAATTGGTTAAGGCGCAGGGCCTATAGTCTTTGGGTCGTGTTTAATTGGGCTACTCAGCTGGGCGAAAGTAATAATCGAAGGACCCATAATTGCCCCTAAAAAATTTAGGTCACAATTTGGGCTCAATAATTTTAAATGATTTGCCTTAATGTATTTTTTATGAATCGTTCAGCACTCTTGGGATTGAATCTCCCTTCCCGAATTGATTTAGGCGGCAGATTGCCTTGTTGCCTGTGCGTTATGATTAGAAAGGTTTAAATCCTCTTGGAGTGGTCATTCCCTGAACGTCACTTCAAACTTCTTGGCATTCTCTAAATATCTCCAAGCATTCACTGTATCTCTCTTACTCCCAGGTCTCATCTTCCATCTTCAAGATTCTTTCTCATCTTCTCATTGTCCCTGCTTGCGACTTTGCATCGTCCCAAGATGACTCTTACTTCGTAAGTTCTTCTCACTTCTTCTTTTTCCTTTTTCTGTTGGTATTTCTTCATATCCGCTTCTAGGGTTTTTCTTTTCTGATGACCAAAATAGGTAATAGGTCGATAATTGAATTTAGGAAGTTCTACAACATTCGAAACTGGGTAGACATCGAATGTGCCCCAGTTCCCCGTAATACCAGAGACATTGAGGACAATCATTGGATACATGTTCTCTTGTTATCCCAGGGGGTCTTACTTTTCCCCCAAATAACTTCTTTTTGTAATTTTTTGGTCACTTCAATATAGTTCCTGTACAGTGCTCGCCCACTGTTTAGAAAATTATTAATGGTGTGCATAGAATTAATTAGCTCTATAGTAGCAATATAGGGCTTGATGAAATCTACTTCTGCTACTCTTTTTCTTGAACAAGATCTAGTCTTCTTTACCTCAAGGCTAGGAGTCCTGATAGGATATTTGTAGTAAATCTACCTCATTTCTTTAAGGACTACTAGCATGAGGGAGTTATTGCTAGAAATTGGTAGATCCCTCCCCATACTGAAGGGTCGAGGTCTGGTAGATTTGTGACTCCCTTTTATGGGGAGGACTATATAGGTAGGCATAGTTCTTATCTTCTCGTTGATCCTCTATTCGTGTATGGTTTTTCTCATATCTTTCTCTCTTTCTTTTTTTAGTGAAGATAAAGAACTCAGAACCAGATCTTAGCTAGATCAGAACAGTCGAGCTGGTTAAGGCCTGGAAAATCAGGGAGCTTTTAGCTTACGATAACCATCCTCGATTAGTTGCATTTCTTTTAGAATATAAGAACATTGGGTCAAGTTTCATCTCATGACCCGTGGAAAACATCCCTCAGCTAGACATCGTAAAAGAGGTTCCTACTGACCCAGTCCAATTGGGCGAGGAGGAAAGAAGTTCTGGTGAGGAGAGTGAGGGTGACAATAGGGGAGGTGTTGAAGGTAATTCAAGTGAGGAGAGATCTGAAAGTGAAGAATATTACAGATCAGAGGAGGGTTTAGAATCTCAGGAGTCTTCAGAGGATTCAAGTAGCTCCAGTGAGGAATATATGGCTCCTCTTAAGAAGAATTTGATCCGAGATGATGATGAAGATGATGTGCTTCTTTCTCGTCGATAGAAGAAGAAGAAATCTGAGAGAAGGGATGTCGTCGTTGGCTCCCAGATAGTTACTCACGAGCAGGAGAGAAACAGGAGAGAGGAGGAATTATTGAGAGAGAGGGAGAGAAAGAAGGAGGAGTAGAAGAAGAAGATGGAGGAGAGAAAGAGAGTTGAGAGGGAGAGGAAAGAGAGAGAAGAAAAAAGGAGGAGAGAGGAAGTAGGGACAAAGGAGGGGCAGTCTCTGGTTCCTGTGTCTACTTTATCTGAGGGGGATTTTGTTACCCTTTCCCCTCAGTTGGCTCTTGCGGTGCTCGAAAGAGCAATTTTTCTGGCTGATCGTCAGAAGGCAAGGGGACTGACCAGTTATCCTTGAAGGCGAGTTAGAGGCTAGCCTTGGTAAGTCCATTTTTACTTTTATGCTTTTGTAATGTTCAGTTCGATACTTCTCTTGCTAATATTTCTTTTCTCTTTGCATTTTGTGATCGAATTCGTTTTCCTCTACAGCAACCACGATGAGAAGACGAGGAGGAATACTGAGCTAGAAAGGAAAAATGTCAAGCTAGAGGCTAGCTTGAAGACGGCTGATGCTGCTCAAAAGTATTTTGATCTTGCCCTGACTAAAGCCAATCAGGAAAGGGAGGCGACGATAAAGGAGCTCTAAGAGTTGAGACAGTCCTACTACCTGGTCTGCACTAGTAAACTGGTTGTGGTGGGGGAGAACAAGGTTCTTTGGAAATGGTGATGAATGTAGAATTTGGGGTTGTTATCCTCAAAGAGAGCTCATACAACACTGGATGGGTTGCAGCGTACGAGGATGATGATGTTCAGATTGGCTACATTAGACGACTGGACTTCAAGAAGGTTTAGAACAAGGCTCTCCTGGCTACCGAGGTGGACATTGACTCTCCACTCTTTGACAATCACGATCTTGGCTTTAAGCCTATTCTGGATGAGGTGCCTCTTTACATTGCCAATAAATGTGCCCCTGCTATTCTGACCACAGTTGTTGAGGTTCCCCTCAACCAGGGAATGGCGACTGCTCCATTTAAGGGAGGTGTGCTTGGATCTATTGCAGATAAGGGGAAGTAACCAGTGACCTCATAGTAGACTAAGGTTGCCAGCTAGTCCTTTTTAGGGAACTCTTTGTATTTTTTACTTTTGTTGTTCTTTCCTTTTTTTTACTGATGTACTCGGAATATCTATTTTAATGAAATGAAATCCCATTTCATTTTGCGTACTGATTTCTTTATCCTTTAATACTTTATATGGTGCGTAGCTGATTGATGTTGATGTGTATATACCTACTACTTATCAACTAGGAAAGATCCCTAGTCCTGACGCGAGAAATCAAGTTCGTAGGGTTTTCGTAGGAATCTACAAGTCCATTCAGTCAAGGAATATGGAGTATAAGGACTAGTCAGAGCTTGTTGCCAAGCTGATGGACAAGCTCCAAGAGATGGAGGAAATCAGCGCTTTTGTTCATAAAGATGGGGATGCTCTGGAGGTAAGGCTCCTGGATGCCTCAAAGCTTAATGAAGTTGGAGAGATGCTTCAGCAAGAGAACGAATCTCTCAGGAGAGAAGTCTCGTGACTCCAAAAGAATGCGCCTACCATTTCTCCTCAACTTTTTCTTGGTTCCTCTTCATCGTCTGGACGACGAGCTGGTAAATATGACCATGGTTCAGCAAGGGAGATTGATGAGCTTCGAGGAGATGTTCGTCGGGCATACGTGATACTTGTTGGTCTCTAAAGAGATGTCTCCCTATTAAGGCATCAATTCAAGAAAGGTCCTTGGAGAGTGTGGGCTGATGGTTATGATCAGGGTTGGACCGATGATCCAATGAGGTTGGTAGAGGTTGAAGAGCTATCCTTTATTAGGGGATGGTTGAATGCTCTCAGAGAGCTAAAGGTCCCTAGGAACTCAGTACTCTGGTTTCGTCATGAGATCTCCCCCTCAACTTTGATGCCTAACCCATTCTGCAGGGATGACTAGTGGGTACCCATAGATGCTATCCCCAGGCAGCTACTGTAGCCAAATGCAAATGAAGTCGAGGAGGAATTAGCTCCTCACCCAAATGATGGTCGAAGAGAGCAAGTAGCTGATTATCTTTCTCGGAGGCCCAATCCTCATTAGGATTTATTTAATTTAATCAATGTAACTCTTTGTAAATGCAGTTAAGTAATAAAATAATTATGTTTTGGGAGATTTTCCGACTAAACATGTGTTATGTATTTTTCACTTCATTTATTTCTTGTTTGATTATCTTGGGCTCTTCTTAGCCGACTAGATTTTATATGGGAAGAGTTGCTTTATCGAGTGAGTATGCTCCCAGTCCAGTATGCTTATAAGAGACCATTTTGCCCCCACTTTACCTTTTAGGTTGTGTCGTCACACCCCCTTAAGACTATGTGTTGTAATGGAGAGGACACAGCTGGTGTTGGATGTTCTATCCGATCAGGTTTTTGAGCCAAACATTGTTTGACGACCAACTTGAGTTGCCCGAGCTGCCTAAGGGTCCCCTATAGGGCTTCATGTATTGCCAGGAGAAATGCTAGGAGGTTATTCGTGTTTGATAACGAGAACCTGAGGATGATAATAACCTGCTTTTATATTTTAAGTGGGGAGTCTGTCGCTTAGAAAAGGTGCACAAGTTGTAAAGTTCACCATAAAAAATTAACACCACATAGAATTCCACTGCCAAATAATATTTTATTAACCAGAAATGAAAAATGAATTGCAAATTTTAACATTGTAATAAAATACCAACATATAAGACTAGAAGTAGAATTTATTTAAATTGGTTGCGTTCCAAGCTCGAGGTATCTCCCTGCCCTCCAGTGTTTCTATGTGATAGGCTCCTTGTAGGTTGTCCCTTATCACCTTGAATGGTCCCTCCCAGATTGGTCCTTGCTTGCCATCTGATGGTTTTATTGTGCTTCCAAGAACTTTCCTTAGGTTCCAGTCCCTAACTTATAATTCTCTTGGATTGACCTTCTTATGGTAGTGCTTTGCTAGCTATTGCTGATAGCCTGCTAGTTTCACTAGAGCCAGCTATCTTGTTTCCTCAGCTAGGTCAAGTTCAGCGAGTAATGCTGCATCGTTCTGGCCTTTGTAGGCCAGGGTGGACTTAATGGTGGGGAGGCCAGCTTCTAAGGGAATTATTTCCTTTATACCATATGTTAATGCGAATGGGGTTTCCCCGATTGCTCATCGTGGGATAGTGCGATAGGCCGATAAGATGTTTGGCAGCTCGCTCACCCATGCCCCTTTGGCTCGCTCCAATCTTTTTTTCAATCCATTAATTACTATTTTTTTGTACACTTAATCTTGTCCATTTCTCTGAGGGTATCCCACCGAGATGAAATGGTTCCTGATCCCATGGTCGTTGCAGAAACCCTGGAGGAGGCCACTTTCGAATTGGGTTCCATTGTCAGTGATAATGATCCTGGGGATCCTGAAATGGGTGATAATGTTCTTCCACATGAATGTCATCATATCCACGTCTCTGATGTTTTCTAGTGGCTCTGCCTCTATCCATTTGGTGAAATATTCTATCGTGACCAACAAATACTTGCGATTCTCGGCAACATTAGAAAGAGGGCCTACAATGTCCATTCCCCATTGGGCGAAAGGCCATGGGCTAATAAGTGACTTTAGGTCGCTGGACGGTTGGTGAACCATAGGATCATGAAGTTGACATTTTTCACACTTATGAGCAAATATCCCAGAATCCTTCTGGATGTATGGCCACCAGTAGCCCTCCTTCATTACTCGAAAAGCCAGCGACTTGCCCCCAATATGACTCTTACAGATTCCCTCATGGAGGTCATGAAGAACTTGTTCGGCATCTTTCGGGTGAACACATTGGAGGGATGGACCAATGAAAGACCTCTTATACATCTTTCCCTCAGGAGATAAGTGAAAGAGAGAAGCTTTGGCTCTTATCTGATGAATGGCCTTCTTATCGTCTCGCATGGCACCATTTTTCAAATTATCACTTAAAGTGTCCATCCAACCGGGGGCTGATTCAATCTGGAGAACAGGACTTATGTCTTACAGTTTGTCACTCTGGTTAATGCTTAGCTGGGTGAGGAAGTCGATCAGAATTGTTCTCTTCAAGTCAGAATTGATCGCTGAGCTCAAGGCCGCTAGGGCATCAACATGACTGTTTTGTCATCTGGGAAACTATTGTAGGTTGACTTGTTCGAAGTTAGACATTAATTTCTTTACTGTGGAGAGGTATGTCGCCATTCTCTCATGCCTCGCATTGAAGTATCCGGTTATCTGATTGAAGACCAGCTGTGAGTCACCGAACACCTGGAGTTGTCTTGCCCCTAGTACTTATGCCTTATTTAGTCATGTTATCAATGCTGCCTACTCTGCTTTGTTGTTGGAGGCTTCAAATCCAAGACTGATTCCTTGCTCGATGATTTCACTTTCAGGGGTAACCAGCATAATGCCCACTCCTGCGCCTTTGGAGTTGGAGGCTCCGTTAATGAACAGTCGCCAAACACCTTGTGCCGAGTGATCCCCCCGATTTGACTAACACGTTGAAGCTAGTTGCATGGATGTTCTCCTGTAAATTCCGCGATGAAGTCGATGAGGACATGTCCCTTGATTACATTCTTTGGTTGAAATTGGATGTCAAATCGCCCGAGATTGACTGACCACTTTGATAGTCTACCGGAAAGATCTACTTTGCACAGGACTACTTTAATGGGGTGGGATGTAAGGACGATTATAGAGTGATATTCGAAGTAATGTTTCAATTTCCTCGAGGCTACCACGAGTGCAAAGGCGAGCTTCTCCAGTGCTAGGTTTCATTGTTCGGCGTCTAAAAGAGTTTTGCTCGCGTAATAGACTAGGTGTTGGATTCCCATTCTTTTGCGTACCAGTACAGAGCTGATAACGTGGTTAGAAATTGTGAGGTATAAGTATAAGGAATCATTCTCTTAAGGTATTACGAGCAAGGGTGGGGTGATAAGGTAAGCTTTGAGATCATCAAATTCCTTCGAGCAATCCTTGTTCCACTCCACATTTATGATTTTCTTCAATAACTGGAAGAATGGCCAACACTTTTCGAATGATTTCGAGATGAATCTATTCAGGGTGGCAAGCATCTCCATGAAATTTTGCACGTCTCTGATCCTACGGGGGGGCTGCACCCTATTGATGGCGTCAATATGTTCCAGGTTGGCTTCAATGCATCTCTCGCTAACCAAGTACTCAAGAAATTGTCCTGACTGGACATCGAAGGAACACTTGCGTTGATCTTCATTCGTTATTTTCTAAGGATTTCGAAGGTGCTTGATAGGTCTGAGAGGTATTCTTCTTTACGTTTTCTCTTGATGAACATATCATCAATGTAGACCTCCATGGTATCTTCCATTTGGTCTTTAAACATTTTGGTGACCAACCGCTAGTATGTTGCTCCTGCATTTTTTATCCCAAAGGGCATGACCTTGTAACAATACAACCTGATGTCTGTGATGAATGTTGTTTTTTCTTGATCTGGCTTGTGTAGAGGGATTTAGTGTTACCTGGAGTATGCGTCCAGGAAACTCATTCTTTCATGAGCTGTTATGGCGTCCACCAACTGATCGATCTTTGAGAGAGGAAAACTATCCTTAAGGAACGCCTTATTAAGGTCAGTGAAGTCAATACAAACTCTCCATTTTCCATTTCTCTTTGGGACCACTACTAGGTTGGACAACCACTTAGGGATTTGAACTTCCCATATGGATCCTGCATCCAACAGCTTCTTCACTTCCTCCTCCACAGCCCTGGATTTCTTGGGTACAATATGCCGTGCCTTTTGCGCAATTGGTTTGAAATTCGGGTCAATATGCAATCGATGACAAACCACACTGGTAATTATCCCAGGAATCTTGTAAGTTTCCCATGCGAAAACATCTAGGTTGTTCCGCAAAAGTGTTGCTAGTTCCTTCTTCTCTCGATGTGTGAGAGAGGCTCCGATTAAGAACATCATATCTTCCTTACTGCTGTCGGCTGCGACCTCCTCCAGGTTCTTAATGACTCGCTCAGAGCGGAGGACCTTGGTCTCCTCCACTCTAGGTCTTCCATATTTAGCTGTTATTTGGAAGGAATAAAACCTTTCTGTTCTTAAACTTTCTCCTTGTTCTTATCGACCTTCTTCTCTAGCCTTGGGTGGATGGATTCTATAAATCACTTTCTTGGCATCGCTTAATCTCCATGGATATCCATTACTCCTCTCTCCGTCACATATTTGAGTTTCTGGTGGTAGGTGGAGGGGATGACCTTCATCGCATATAGCCACCCACTGCCAAGGATAGCATGATAAGGCGAGTCAATGTCGACCACTGAAAACTCGATCATCTTGGAGACACTTCCCGCCCGTACTGGCAGTACAATCTTTCCCAAAGGGATGGTCACTTTACCAGTAAAGCCGACTAGAGGGTGAGTGGCTTCCTTTAAGTCAACAACGCTTCACTTCAACTTTCTGAATAGGTCGAGATACATTACTTCAGATGAGCTACCCTGGTCGACGAGCAACTTTTCGACATCGTAGTTATCTATCTCGAGTGTAATGATCAAGGCATCATGATGTGGGGTCCTTACTTCCACCAGATCTTCATCTGTGAACACAATGTGTTTGTTGTAGTCGACATCATCTGCTTGACGACGCTTTCCTACCTGCATTTTAGCTGGATCGATTCTAAAAGCTTGCATTACTGCCGTAAGCTTTTTAACTTCCATCCGTGCTGAGTTTACTTGAATCTGCTTTAGGTTCGATGCCTCATGAATCACTGCGAACTCATGGCCAGCATCCTCCTCGAGCATGTTGTCGGGCCTCTAGTCTCCGTTGGCAGTAACCCTCTCTGCTTTTCACTCCATAAATTCATTCAGGTTCCCAGTTTGGACTAACTCTTCAAGGTGAGACTTGAGAGCCTTGCAATGCTCAGTTGTGTGCCCACCTTCTTTGTTGAAAGAACATCTTAATGCTTTATTCCTATACGAGGGATCTCCTCCCATCTTTTTGGGCCACTAAACGAATGGCTCATCCTTGATCTTTGCTAAGATCTTATAGATTGGTTATTTAAAGACTGTTCACTACCTAAAATTCTTTTGAAACATCATTTTTGTTTCCTCTCTTAGAGCCAATCTTGCACCAATTTTTGCTTCCTTTCTTCTGGTTCTCAACTTTGTCGTTGCCCTTAGCAGCGAACTTGGCTTGACCATTCTCCCCTACACTGAGGAGGGTCACATACTCAACTTTGGAGTATTTCTCAATGTGAGCCATTAGGTCATTAATGGTTGTGGACTCCTTCTTTGTGAGGGGCTGGTGCAAGAGGCAGGAGTTGGGTAGGCCAATTTTAAAGGATGCCATAACGACCTGCTCTGAACAGTCCTCGACCTAATTGAAAAACTCCCAATATATTTTTACATAATCTTTTAGGCTCTCCTGAGGCATATTCTTTATCGTTAATAATGCATCTATTATCTTCGGATAGGAGCTTATAGTGATGAAGCGAGCTATGAAGAGTTCCACCAGGGACTCAAAGATCCTGATAGATCTTTGTGGGAGTCTTTTGAACCACTTTTTGGCCACAACGTACAAACTCGAGGGAAAAATTCAGCACATTAATGCGTCCTTATGGTTCCATAGGTCCATGGCCTGCCTTTATTGTCGAACATGGTCAATAGGGTTTGTCTTTTGATCGTAGATCTTGAACCTAGGAATTGTGAACTTCTTCAGGGCTTCTTCTTCCTCTATTTCCCTCGAGAAAGGGGATTTTAGCTCTCCTGTCTAGCTCTGTTGTCGATCTATCACCCCAATGTGTTGGTTGTTGGTCCATTTCTATTCGGACTAAATTCACTATGTCATCATTTCCTCGAGTTGGGCTCCTGTAACGACGAGCTGGTTGCGCTTTATCGAGCAAGTCATCATCGGACCTGTGTCCCTTAAATCTTTGAGATCCACATATAGGGCTCCTTCCTCGACTACGAGACTTGATCGCCGGAGGGCTAGGAGTGCGATATTGACATTGCCTGGTTCTACCATAGAGTTCCTTCTCCATTATCTCCAAACTTATTTTGAGACGAGCATTCTCAGCATCTTACTTTCGAGTGGCCTCCTCTTATTCTTGGAGCCTGGTCTCATAGGCATGGATTATCCTAGAGACCTATGTGGAGTTGTCTGGTCCTTGGCTTTCCTCCAATGCTTGCCATTCTGGGCGAGCCCTAGAATTTGAAATTCGAACTTCTGATCGGATCCTGTGAGGGGAAGGTTTCCCTTGAATATCCCCTGCTTGAGGGGCAATGCTGCTGTGTCCAGACATTCCAAATTCTTTTGGGCGAAGGCTTTATTAAAGGAAAATAAACGTTTCCCACAGACGGTGCCAATTTTGGTGACAATTAAACTCAACACAAATTAATAAGCAAAGGCAATCACCAGAATAAATAAAGAACTTAAAGGAACGACAATCACACACAACATAAAGATATACATGGTTCGGCAATAAGTCCTACGTCTACAATGGTGTTCTCAGTCTTTTATTTTTCTTTACTCCGGGGGAGTGTTTAAAAAATTGCATGGCTTTTTCCCCGAGAGAGGGGTTTAATATATACATGCTATTTTGGAGAGTGGAGGAGTGGTACTCCTCCACGTTAGCCCATAATCCCTAAATTATATAGGAAGAAAGATTTTAGGAAATGACTGGGTCAAAACATAATTGGTTAAGGCGCGGGGCCATTAGACTTTGGTCCGTATTTAATTGGGCTACTTATCTGGGCCAAAGTAACAAATCGAGGTAGCCACAGTCATCATTAACATCATCAGTCCCATCATCATGGCTAGATGCTTCTATTGTTAGTGCATGTCCTCAAAAGACTGTATTATCATAGATTCCATGTGATCCATCTCTCCTAATTATGATACATCTTTACCATAATCCCCTAAAACATTTATTGATCCTACTGGCAATCAACTTCCACCAGATGTATCTGTGAACACGGTCTCGAATCTTCTCTAAATCGACATGTGGTGGGTGGGAGGAAGTGAATTTAATGCACCCAGCATGGGAAGTAAAATAGGCAAGCTCAGAGGAAGAAAATTAAGAGGTGGATGGAATAGGATATTGGTTGTGGGTAGTGGGAAGATGACTCCTAGATTGATAATGGGATCACTCAGCATATAGGCAATGGAGAGTTATGAGCACAGCAAATGAGAGAGCCTACCTAAAATAGGTGGAGCCAGAGTTAGGAATTGATATATGATCTCGGATGTTAATAATAGAACCGAGCCAGATGGCATACATCAAACGAACATGATCCCATATGATCTAAGTATGGTTTGCACATGGAATGAGACACTTTTAAATGATTGAATTAAGGATCCTAAAATTTTACTTAAAATTAGAGTGAAAAAAAGAAGAGGTGCCCATGTGACGCCTATGAAAAACAACATATTTCATGACATCAAGGTCCGGTGACTCATGATTGACCATTGGAAATGTGGAATCTGGTACCTTGGGGAGAGAAATATGGGAAGCGATAGATTCCTCAATAATGATGCTCTCTTTTTTACGAACCGTATAAACAAGGCCATGCCAAGTGACAATCATACCGAAAAATAATTTCTGAACGAGGTCGAGAAACACATAATCAGTAAGGGAGAACAAGGACTCCTAACCTCAATGCGACAACCAATGATACACTATGTGTAAAATAGTGATGAAAGATGAACTACTTTTTCACGTACGAGGGAACATACATGAAATCCAAGGGTTGTAAACTGAAGTAATGCTTGTCATGTTTTCCATTTATCATGGGAGAAATAGGGAGAATCATTGATAGGGACTTAGGAGGAGGAATCCTCCTCAGACTTGTTGGTATTGGAAGTACGCTGATGACGGGACATATCTAAACAAAAGAATGATATGAAATCGACTAGGATAAGTGGTTGGAAACCTAAGGGTTTCTAAACACATACGCTAAGAATCATATGTACATTAAAAAGTTTAACTAGACCTCCAAAAACCAGCCTAAAAGAATAACCAATATGAGAATAGAAAAAAAAACATTTCATTCATGGGGGAAAAAAAGTAATATGTTATTTATTTATTATGTTAAAAATAATGTCTCAAAAAGCCCCTCCAAAAAATGGTTTTACCTCTTTTACACCAAAATCACCATTTTTCTAGAAATTTTGCTAAAACAAAGGTGAATTAATAAAGTTTCAAAACAAGGTATAGAAAGAGAAAAGATAAAATAATAAATTAAAAAACATAAAGAAAAGAAAAAAAATACCAAAAAGGAGTTCAAAAGGTCTAAAAACTTCAAATCTTGAAATAGGTATCCCAAAAGCTTCAAACCATCAATAATGGATAATAAAAGGTGAAGGTGGGTGAGGGGAGAAAGATAAAAGGTTGAAAAGAGGTGCAAACCTTACAAAATGACATTTAATGGACATTTAGGTAGAGAGGGGAGAGAGAGAGAGAGAGAGAGAGAGAGAGATAAAATTTTGAAAAATAAGGGTTGGAGAAGGAGAAGTGAAGAGGTGCACTCGGAAAGGAGAAAATTTGTAAATTTGGTAACGGGTCTCACTCAAACGACGTAGAGAGATTTTAATTATAAACCCTAGAAAAACAATGAAAAGAAATTAAGAAGAGATAAAAGGAAATAAAAAGAAAAAAAACGGAAATATTTTTAGAATTTTTGACTTTTCGAGAAAACAAAAATGCCAAGGACTAGTAACAAAATACCCATAACATGTGAGTGGAATTTTGGGCTTGTAAACGGAACGCAAGGAGCATCGACATAAGTCTACGCATAAGTGAATAATGCCAAACAACACTCATAATAATTAGACACTAAAACCAAACTTATTGTACAAACTGGAACTCATTAGAAGTCGACTCACTTATACATAAATTGCCTAGAAGATTATATGAGTCTCCGACCAATAGTGTCACTCCTAAAAGAAACATTAGGACCTTGTTAAACCCCATTGATCTTCAACTTATAACACCCACTAAATTAAAAAAAATATCTCACTCAACATTTGGAAATATCATAATTTGAATTTATCTTTTAAAGTATCAACGATTAAATTTTGGCCTTGACAAATCTATTTTTATTTGCCAAATGTTCTTTTAGGATGTTTTCAATGGTGACTTTTAACTCAAAGGAAGTTTCTCATTCCGTTAACCCTTTCCATTGCTCACTCAATTTTCATAAAAAAATTAAAAATAGACATCACCTTGCTTGAACTATCAATTGCAAAGCTATACCCAAAATTGCACAATCTTACTTGCACAATTTTTTCTATCGCATATGGAATGAAGTGACAAGATTGATAAGACATCACCTTAGTTAAACTTCCAAATGAAAAGCAATACAACTTACTAAAGAGACCGTGTAAGATGACGATACCAACATAGAAGAAAATGTCATAAAAGGGCACCATTCATTATAAAAACGCAAAATTAAGCGCAAGTATCACATAATCTAGTCTATCTCGCCATGGAGAGTCAGGTGGACATGGGATGTAATGGTGTTCTAAATATCTTAATTACATATTCGAAATGATAAGAAAACTGAAAATTCTTTTTTAATTTTTGATGAAATATGTGAACATAAAATATTTTTGGAGTTTTTCCAAAAAAAAATAGACACACAAATATACAATCTAGTTCATAAGGGATAAAGAATGATAACTAAAGATCACCCTAAACTAGATATCTACTCTAAACCCAATTAATGGAACAAACCCATATAGACTTCCTAAGATCCTCCAAGCTAAGGGAATTTAGAGGTTTTGTGAAAATACCGATCGATTGACGTCCAGTGCCAACAAAGCTTAAGGAAATTGTCTTCTCCTCAGCGAGATCATAAATAAAATCCCCACGAGTACTATTATACTTTATGTGGGAATTTTGAATAGGGTTACAAGAGATACGGATTGCACTCATATTATGACAATAAACAATCATTGTGCCTTGTGAAATACCATATTCCTCCAACATTTCCTTCATCCAAATGACTTGTGTGTAATAACTCTCGAAAGCAATGTATTTGGCCTCCATCGTGGACCAAGGAATGGAGTTTTATGTCTTTCTCATCCAAGAGACAAGAGCTCTCCCAAAGTAAAAAAGAAAAAAAACTAAGGTTATTTTTTAACCATCAATATCTCCTCCCTAGTCTCCCTTCGAATGCGATAATAGGTGATCATTGGTGTCAAAGGAATACCAAATACCGAAATACATGGTCCCACTAACATATTTTATTATTATTTTTAGCACAAGTAAGTGAGTCTCTTTTGGTGAGTCCTTATAACGTGAATAGACTCCTAAACTAAATGAAATGTCTGGAAAACTAGAATTTCAGTAAAGAAGACAACCTATCATACTCCTAATAAGTGTGTGATCTACATCCTACCTTTAGTGTCTTTACTAAGCATTACAATGGAACTAATGGGTATGCGCTCATGCGTAGTTGAGTCTAAGCTAAACTTATTAATTATATCTCTCTCATACGTAGATTAGGATATCAAGAACCCAAAGTTGATTCACTTGTAGTCCTAGGAAGAACATAAGCTCACCAACCATACTCGTCTTAAAATCACTCTACTTTTCTCCCATAATGAGATGAGTATATTACTCATATGTGGATCCAAATACTATGTCGTCGACATAAGCTTGTACAAAATAAAATACCATTATCCCAATGAAAAAATAAGGTCATGTCCACTCCCCATCTTATGAATCCATAAGCTATGAGATAGCATGTAAGACTTTAATACCAAGCGCGGAGTGCTTTCTTCAAACCATGTTCTTTAGATAAAAGACGTGGTTTGGGTCCTTAGGATCTTCAAACTCTTTTGGTTTCTAGATATAGACCTCCTACCATAGAATGACATTGAGAAAGTAACTCTTGACATCCATTTAATAAATCTTGAAGTTAAGATGACATGAAACGCCTAGCAAAACATGAATAGACCCTAGTCTCGAAACATGAGCAAATATCTCATCAAAGTCAACACCCTCTATTTAGGTGTAACCTTGAGCAACTAACCTGACGTTTTTATGAGCAATGATACCATTATCATCCATTTTATTCTTATAAATACACTTAATACTAATGACGTTAGTGTCACTAGGTGGAGGATCTAATTCCAGGACAACATTCTTTTGGAATTGAATAAACTCTTTTTGTATAATGTTAATTTAATGCTCATCTTTAACTGCTTCTTTGTTGTTATTGGGGTCAAATTTTTAGGGGTAATGATCGAGGTGAAAAACCGAGCGTCCGTGTAATACGCTAGTCGTTGTTATCGGCTTCCAACCTCAATACAAAAAAAACTAAACTTGTAACTACACTTCTTAAGGAGTATAGTGGCGAGTCTGGGTATCGAATCCACAAGGAATAGTTGATAGAATTTAATTGATTTATTACTTCTAAAGAAAAACTGAAAAAGATGATGATGGTTGAAAAGGGAAAAAAATAGGTAAATAAAGAAATTAAATTAATTAAGATGAATGAGAAAGTAGGTTGGAATACAATCCCCCTAACCCTAGTAATTTACTGTATAGAAACCTAGAATTGTAAATTATAAATTTGAATTAATCCAGCCTTTATAGATCCTAAGCATTACATATATGAGGCAACTAGCCCGCATCATATGAAATCAAAGGTAAATATAAAGCGGTGATAAATAATTTTACGCACATCATATTCTTAAACATCCCAAGTACCTAGGGCAAGAGAGATTAAAAGATCTACAATGGTTGTAAAATTGTCTCGCACAACTCTTTCAAATTTTTAATTTAAATTCTATTTTCTGCATAAGCAATTTACATTGGGATGGGTTCATGCATCCCAACCCTTAAAAAAAATTAACTAAACATGGTTTTATGAGAAAGAAAATTCATAACAATATATGGAATTATGGATCTAACAAACATTGTTAACAAATTGCAAAAGAATTGAGAATTAAATTGGAAATAAAGTAAAGAATAAATAAGAGAATGAAAAATTGATACTTGTATTCAGCAATAGGGAAAAGAGATGAACTTGAATCCAGAAAAATTCTTCTTCTTCAACCTTACAAACTAGAGTTTATGAAAATTTCTATGTAAAGAAAAACTAAGAAAACTCTCTAAAATCTCAATTTCTCTCTCTAAAATTCTATTCTACTCTCTAAAGTTTGTCTCCCTTTGAAATGAGGTAGGTCTTGGTCTTTTATAGCACCAAGTTGCACGAATTTGGCATCAAATTTCTCTTGTGGCACAAGTTTTCCAAGAGTTGCACTGCTTTAAATGCATAATTAATTGCCTCGATTTCGCATGACCGGACCGGTCCATTATTGTGCAACTTCAAAACATCGTAACTTCTTCACCGTATCTCGGATTGAGGTGCCGTTTTTTCCAGTGTTCTTGTAATTTAGAGCTATTAAACTTTCTAGTTGGCCCCACCTCCGGAATAAGGATGAAAAATTACGAAAATGCCCTTCAACTCTCCATTTCTTGGTTTCTTTCATTGTTTTGAGTTCTCCTTCGCACTAGCTTGCGTGAAATACCTGTAAAACACATGAGAAATACACAAAACACGAAATACTTGCCAAAAGGGGTTAGTACCATAAATACGAGATAAATCCAAGATATTTACACTACACGGGATCATAAAAATACCGAAATTAAGGGGATAAATATGAAGAATATGTGCCTAATCACACCCCCTAACTTAGAACTTTACGCGTCCCGAGCAATGTAAAAGAAATTAGTTTAAAGTTCGACTCTTGAAAATTCTTTTATTGGGATAGAATACCTTTTTCGCGGACAAGCGATTGCATTTAGCGTATGCAACAAGCCTTTAAACCCCTAAGTTACCCTAGTAGGACGAGTTTTGTCTCGTGAGGATTTGCAGTGAATATACCCACAAAATTCTTTATTGACTCAAATAAATATCAAAATACTTAAAAATTGTACAATTTAAACTTTTTGAAAAATAATCACCATAAATTTATATTCAAATATCTCAAACCATAGTGTGTGTGTGTGCAAAGCCAGAAATTAAACCTCAAATTTCCACCGATTGAGCATTACGTTACTTTTCGAAAATTCGTTTTGATTCAAATTCTTACGGATGATCTCACAAATGAATCACTCGGATTGTGGCTATTTTCTCTCAGTATGCATGATATAAAGAGTAAATATAATGGACACAAATTCATGCATACAAAATTGAAAAGAAGGAAATATATGGTGAAAAGATCTCATCATCGGAATACAGTTATTAGGATACGGGAAACATCATCTCTTAATCGCACCCTTTTAATCTCTTTTATTATCTTTTCATGTCTTAGCTCTCCATGCGGTAACCAATTTCGCAATTCGAACTCGGTTAGGACTTTTCGGGTTAAAAAGTGTAAAGGGTAAAATTGGGAATAGACAGAATGTTCAGAATTGGAAAATGTCCTGATGACATACATTAGTGCTTTTTTGGGCATTTGTTCATTTTTCTCTTTCTTTTTCAATTTTCATTTTTTTTTCTTTTTATTTTTCTTTTCTTGCTATTTTTGTTGAGCATTTTCTATTTTTTTCTTCCTTGCCCCTTTTTATTGCACAATTTGTACTTACTTGATGAGTATTCAATTTTCACAATTCCGGGTTATTTGGGTTTTTCGGGTTATCAAACGAAAGGAAAATATTTTATTAGGCTCTACTTGGGTTGCAAATGGATGATTTTTTTTTTACAACTTTTTATGGCTAATATTTTTGGGTAACAAATGAGGGCCTACTTCATTGTCCAAATTGCTAATCACATTACCATATGCATCTCGAGATTAATTAAGTTTAGAGATATATTTAGTACGAATTTCGAGACAACATTTCACACATTTCCCATAACCGATCAAAACAAAGGATTGAGATCATCAACGACTTATTAACAAGCTGAAAAGAACTTTGAGTTAATCATAAACTAGGATTGATTTACAAACTCAAAAAGATCGATAGGCTCGAAATCTCACCGGGTTTGATCAATCTCCACACTTATTCGTAAAGTCGTCAATTTTCTTTCAATTTCCATCTTGGGTCAATTTTGGCTTAGTGCATTTTGATTGTTAACAATTTGAGACTTTAAATAGAATAGAGGTGATATTTTTGAAAAATTTCAATTCCAATTTTTATTTATTTTGAAGAAAAATATTTTTGGTTTTTTCAACTTTTTTTGAAATTTGTAAAATTTTCTAAAAAACACACACTTGGAAAGAACATGTGATCGAATCAATGAATCTAAACAATACACGGGAAGAATATCCCACACCCCCTAACTTAAATGTTGCATTGTCCTCAATGCGAATCAAGAACACAACATAAAGAGAGGAAAAGAAAGATATTACCCAAATGGAGCGATCCCCGATGAGTGCGAGTCCATTGAATCTACAAAACATGTTAGAACCAAGCATAACAAAAATAATAACAAAAACTCTAACTATCAAAACTAGACTATAATAAAAGAGAAAAAGAAAAAAAAAATATTTACAACCTAAAATTGGAGCGGCTAATAAATCATACACTAAAAGTCGAAAAATTTAAGGGTCCACCCAAAATACAATCTGACTTTGAGGGATTAATAGTGTACCCTCATTAGGATGCATGCCTCCCGAAAAATAAGAATTCCGTTTGAAAAACGGAAGGCATGTGCAAATGTTAAAAAATGAACCATCACCAATTAAAAAATTTAAGGGGATAATGAGGGATTTGGGTGCATAGGGGGACAAGTACCATTGGGATCCAAGAAAAATAGAATCACTTCCCAAAGATTTTTCAATAATTATGGGAAGCGGAGAACACAAACTAAAAGAGTCCATCTTGGAAAACAATTCAAAGCATTGAGTCCTTGTCCTCAAAATCTTCTCCCTCAAAATTTTCAATTGGGTCTGGTGGAGTGACACGTCTAAGTGTATGGCCCATAAGATGAAGCATCTCAAAAAAACATTCCCATACAAGAAGCGGATCAACATCCTCAAGACATTCATCCAGTTCTTGTGATGAATTTAATGGTTCGATAATAGTGGGGACACAAGGAGATAAATGATCTTCAACCTCAATAGGTTTTGAAATATTTATAAGAGGTTGATATTTAAAAGAACTTGGATCACTCTCAATGATTTCATTCTCAAAAGTATTAGGTGAAGCACAAGTCTCAACCTTCTCTAAGTTGTCCAAATAATCATTCAACACCTTGCAAGTTGCTACAATTTTCAACTCGGTAACAGCAAGGTCATCAGATTGCTTTTTTATATCAAGCAAGAGTTCTTCCAAAGTAGGCTTCCTTGGTTCTAGCACCTCGAATTACTCATTTGGTTGAAAACTTACTTCATCTTCAAAACTATCGGAAAAAATATCCTCATTGGGTTCAAATAATGCATCTAACTCTTGCTCCCAATAACGATTTTTTTCTCGATATTCTTTTTCAAGTCTTTCTTCTTCAAGCAATTGATTTTGATAAATTTGGATTGCCTTAGCAATAGGCTTGTATTTATGAGACTCATCTTTAGTGATATTGATCCAGTGTTCATAAATCGTGAGTTCATTCTCCTCCTCACTATTAGCATAACAATTAAAGCCACCAAAATAGTTAAAATAAGACATTTCAAATTGGGCAATTCAAGAATGTGACACCCATATTTTTCAAAATTTGTTTCTTATTTTTTTATTTTTCTATTTTTATTTTTACGAAGTAGTAAGTCAATTATAATCTATAACAAACACTCCCCGGAAACGGCGCCATTTTGATCGAGGGGAAAAACCGAGCGTCCGTGTAATACGCTAGTCGTTGTTATCGGCTTCCAACCTCAATACAAAAAAAACTAAACTTGTAACTACACTTCTTAAGGAGTATAGTGGCGAGTCTGGGTATCGAATCCAAAGGAAATGGTTGATAGAATTTAATTGATTTATTACTTCTAAAGAAAAAATGAAAAAGATGATGATGGTTGAAAAGGGAAAAAAAATAGGAAAATAAAAAAATTAAATTAATTAAGATGAATGAGAAAGTAGGTTGGAATACAATCCCCCTAACCCTAGTAATTTACCGTATAGAAACCTAGAATTGTAAATTATAAATTTGAATGAATCCAGCCTTTATAGATCATAAGCATTACATATATGAGCGAACTAGCCCGCATCATATGAAATCAAAGGTAAATATAAAGCGGTGATAAATAATTTTACGCACATCATATTCTTAAACATCCCAAGTACCTAGGGCAAGAGAGATTAAAAGATCTACAATGGTTGTAAAATTGTCTCGCACGACTCTTTCAAATTTTTAATTTAAATTCTATTTTCTACATAAGCAATTTACATTGGGATGGATTCATGCATCCCAACCCTTAAAAAAACTTAACTAAACATGGTTTTATGAGAAAGAAAATTCATAACAATATATGGAATTATGGATCTAACAAACATTGTTAACAAATTGCAAAAGAATTGAGAATTAGATTGGAAATAAAGTAAAGAATAAATAAGAGAATGAAAAATTGATACTTGTATTCAGCAATAGGGAAAAAAGATGAACTTGAATCCAGAAAAATTCTTCTTCTTCAACCTTACAAACTAGAGTTTATGAAAATTTCTATGTAAAGAAAAACTAAGAAAATTCTCTAAAACTTCACTTTCTCTCTCTAAAATTCTATTCTACTCTCTAGAATTTGTCTCCCTTTGAAATGAGGTAGGGCTTGGCCTTTTATAGCACCAAGTTTCACGAATTTGGCATCAAATTTCGCTTATGGCACAAGTTTTACGAGAGTTGCACTGCTTTAAATGCATAATTAATTGCCTGGATTTCGTATGACCTGACCGGTCCATTATTTTGCAATTTCAAAACATCATAACTTCTTCACTGTAGCTCGGATTGAGGTGCCGTTTTTTCCAGTGTTCTTGTAATTTAGATCTATTCAACTTTCTAGTTGGCCCCACCTCTGGACTAAGGCTGAAAAATTACGAAAATGCCCTTCAACTCTCCATTTCTTGGTTTCTTTCATTGTTTTGAGTTCTCTTCCGCACTAGCTTGCGTGAAATACTTGTAAAACACATGAGAAATACACAAAACATGAAATACTTGCGAAAATGGGTTAGTAGAATAAATACGAGATAAATACAAGATATTTACACTACACGGGATCATAAAAATACCAAAATTAAGGGGATAAATATGAAGAATATGTGCTTAATCAGGTAACACGTGTAGTTAATCGCATTCTCTAATTGGTCCTTAGTCTTAACTCCTTGTTCCGAATTACCAATAATAATTGTGGGGTCATTACTCTTACTAACACAAGAAGGTGGATCCTTTTTGTCTAGAGCAAGCTCCACTAATTACTTATGAGGAACAATGGAATGAACAAAAGTGGGTCCATGTTTTCACAAGAGAGATCATCATTATAAAAAAATCTAGCTGGAGCATCATCTTTTATGGTGACATTTATTAATTCCATGGTCTTGGATCTTGGAAGGTTGTAAGTCCTTAATCTTGACTATTCAATGAATAACCTAAAATATTCCATATCATCATTCCTCGAGTCAAATATTTTTAACATCTCTCTCTCCCAAAGAATATAGAACGAACTCCCAAAACTTAGAAATAAGATAGGTCGGGCCTTTTAGTCGTCCACTATTTATATGGTGTTTAATTTGTGTGTGGACGTAAATAAACCTTTTTTACTATGTGACATGAGGTGCTAACTGCCTCTGCCCGAAAATTCCTTGGCACTTTACTTCCAAGAAGCATGGACCTTTCCATCTCTTGAATTGTCCGATTCTTCCTCCCAACAATGTAATTTTTTTTGGAGTGTGAAAGTTAAAAAAACTCACATTTTATGCCAACTTCATTATAAAAAATCATTCAATTTGTCATCTCTAAATCTAGTGCAATTTTCACTACAAAAATGATTTATAGTGACAACATGTTGATTTTGAATAACTCGACACTTGATTGATAGAAACTCAATAACTTTAGACTTTTATCTAATAAATCCAATAATAAAATTCTCGAAAAGTAATCAAATATAATTGGGATATACTTGTTACCACTAATACACTATACATGTGGCACCCATTAGATCCATATGTATCGAATCTAAAAAATGAGGGGTGGTAATGGTACTTAACTTCCTAAGGGTCTCTTATTTTTTTTCCTTGTTAGCAAGGACCACAAACCGAGGAAGTTGATTTTACTAAAGATGATAAGACACGAACTAGGTATTTCTTCACTAAAAGTTCAAGATCTCTAAAGTTAACATGACCTATAGGTTGATGGCAAAGGTCAGCAATGGAGACCCTGGAATAATTATCGGTAGTCCTCACACCTTGAAATATAGTCTTTCTAGATTTGTCATAGACATTATACTCTTCCTGACTAAACTTAATAGCTAGGCTTTCATCGTGCAATTGTATTATGATAATTAAGTTTGCTTTCAGTCCATGAAAATGGGTGCGATATCGACTATATGTTTGATTCGCAAATTTCCACTTTTTTAACTTATTTAATTATAGTCAATATTTGATCAAAATTAATTAAACCCTAAAATATGCATCTAGGGGAGTAAATTAATCATGCCATCATAAACAATCACAAATTGTTGGACACACTCATTTCAGGAAAAATTCTCCAAAAGGGAAAAACCTTTATTTTAATAAATATTTACAAATCACAACGTACAACACACTTACAGAAATATGCAATAAAATTTACCACAACAAATTCTCTTAGGCCGCAAATTTGAAACCAGCAATGGACTCTCGTAAATAACCCTCAAGAACCACAACTCTGTCTCCAGTAAGGAACACCCTCGAGTCTCTCCAAGTGATCGCAATCTCTAGCAAGAAACTCCCTCAAGAGTTATCAATCCATCAGTAGATATGGCACACCACAAGAAAAAAATTCAACAAGAAGTGATTTGGGCTCCACAAAAGATTCGTAAAAGAATTGGGATGTTTTGGTGTGAATCAAACATATAAAAATCCCTAAAAGTGAAGACTAACAGTTCTACAGAATTGTAGTTTTGTGTCAAAAGTCTTTTTGAAAAAGGACTTCACAACAAGTATTTATAGCTGAGAAAATAAGTTGAGGCGGTGGAGATGGTTAGAACGACATCTCTAAGACATTTGAACCGAAATGAATATCGTTAGAAGTGACTTCGATCAACCTTACAAACGAACTAAGTAAAACTAAAATAGTACAAGATCATTTGAAGCAAACAAGAAAATACCCTTCAAACAACCATTCAAATGACACTGCATGTCGTTAGAAGTTGTCGTTTGAACAACATGTCAATGTCATTTGAACGACATTGCCTTGTCGTTTGAACGACAAGAGAGAGAAAATATTATTTTAAAAAACTCGCCTACAGGATTTCATAAATTATTTTGACTTAAAAAAATGCCTCACTTTGTTTAAAAACAATTTCAAAAAGTATCCCAATACTAATGTAAAGCAATTACGAAAATTAAACACATTCTATATGAAATTGTACCTTTTGCCATGAAAATGTTTAAGATACTTGAAATTTGGATCCGTCTTTATTAATGTAAGCTTGAGCTTCCCTCGACGGCTGTAGTAGTATATGACATGTTCTATGTAAAATATGGACAATGGAAATTATGTACTTACAAATATCCCCCTATGTCTATGTCAGTACAAAATAAAAATCCGAACTATTAAAACAAAAAATAGTATACTAATATAACATCCTCCCATACAACCCAAAAGTTGGAAAGATACTAAATATACATGTCTTCAAAAACATAACATGTTCAACATCTTACAAGAATCTTCAACTTTGAAATATCTTCAAATAAAATCTCTTTGATTTCCATGCGCCTCTTTTGTGTGATTTCCAAATAATCATCAAAGTCCTACACACAAGAAATAAACAAATACCTTCGTGACGTATTGAGTTTGAAATGAGATAAACATAAAGAAAATCAAATCAACTAAATTTCAAATCTCCCCTATATTGTAAACACTCACTCCTCCATAATTCGTAGTTTGTTCTCCCCCTTCTTCTTTGTTCAAAATAGATAAAGAAAAGAATAAACAAAAATAAGCATGGTTTGTGATGACAAGCATAGCATAGATATAACAATTATCATCATGCAAGGATAAACTCAAAAATATCCACAAGATCTTTTTAATTTTTCAAAATTTTCAAGCAAAGAAAATTTATAAAAACAACACACACCATTAATTTATACTAAGATAACCAAAGCATGGAAACGTAATGAATAGGTGTGAACAAGTTCAATTGGTAAATCAACTCAAACATACATAACATATGTGCACGATGAATATGGAAAATCCTAACGAATGATCTCAAAATCGTCCTTATGTGTAACAATTGTCGTATTCAAATGACATAGACTCAATCTAATCAACAAATCAAAGCCTAAAATGATTTCCACACCAATAACATCTTAAAACTACGTAATGTTTTTCAATATTTATTGACGTGTGAACTCGTTGATATATTTCCAACCAAACTCCCTCAATTATTATGATGATCATTTTTCTATTCAATTCTCTTCTTTTAAATGATCATATCAAACAAAACTAATTTGGCCTTGGCTACTTTTTTCAATGCCACACTTTTTGGGCTCTTTTTAAACTCTTTAGACCATGGCTACTTTATACAATGCCATATTTTTTTATGTACGATTTAAATGGTGGCTTAATTGCAAAGGATATGTCTACCTTTCATAGCCCTACCCCGTCTTCACTCATCATTTTTTCAAATTAAACAAATTCCTCACGGATAATGGTTCTTATATGCATTACTTTTGTTTTCAAGTGTTATCGCATATGGCTCGTTTTAAAGACGGTATTGAGATGAAAACACTTCAAACAACATGTGATAGACAAGCACAATAATCAAACAAATCTGTGCATGTGTGCATTAAAGGAAATCATGAGTCAAACACAAAGAAAGTAAACTAAAATTTCATATTAAAGACTACATACATTTTAAAGCACATGAATGAAATGATGTATCACCTCAAAACACTAGCAAATAGTCATGTGTGTATGGAATGATGTTTTGATTTGGTCATCCTAAATATCCATCTATAAACGGTGTAATACAAAATACAAAAACTTCGTATTTTTCCAAAAATTTTATGAAACTAAAATTTTTTCGACTTTTTCAATGTTTCACAAAAAATAGAAAATCTTTTTGTATATTTTGAAAAAAATTAAAATAAAAAATCTTTTTGGTTTTTCGAAAAATATATTAAAATGGAAAAGATAAATGAAAAAGTTGTACATACTAGCAATAGGCATAAAATATCATCATGAAAATCATCCTACGCTAGCAAACAAATCTGAACCTCGACCATTAGGTGCATAGGAGCTTTTCAAAGGTGGTGACATCATATGAAAAACATCCATCAAATCATGTGAAGTTTTTACTAAAAATTTAACTCACTCTCGAATATGTGCAAACTCTCTCATGTGATGTACAGGATCATAAAAATTATCATGTGTGGGCGCGTGTGTGGGAACACATGGAAAACATCTATGTGATGCACTACCCAATTTAAAACTGAATTCCCGAAGGTCTGATCTCTTCCTACACTAGAAACGAATATACATGCGCTTAGTAACACCTCTCTCAAAATGTCAATACGCACTCTCCTATCTCTAATGGGACGCCTAGGTGGTTTAGGTTGAGATACATAAGGATCTATCACAAACTCAATAACTGGCTCGGGTGCAACATGGAAATTAAACGCATTGTCATAACCTATTCATAATCTCTTAGCATTACCCAAAGTAGGACCTAAGTGCATCTTTCCAACCTTCTTAGATGTATACTTCATAGTGACCTTTACCTCCCAACCTCGTTGGAGATATCTCTCTAGTTAGACCACACGGGCTTCAAGTTCACTCTATTCCCGACCTACGACTATTAACTTATCACTCAAAAAACCATCACCTTCTCGAGTTGACTCACCGGCGACTCAAATCCCCTCAAAACTTCTCTCTCTCTCTAAATCTAACACCTTAAGACCTAACTCCTTATTCAACTTCTTCGTCTTTAAGGTCTCGTCATACAAATCACTAAACAGTCTTTGGAGTTCACTTTCATCCTCACTTCCAACCTCTCTCACTCAAATCATCATCATGGGAAAAACTAGGTGTGCTCACATGATTTGTCATAAAGGAATAATACATACCATGTGATGACTCATCCCCGGAATCATTCAATTTCTCTTCACTATCGCTAAGAGTGGCAGGATTGACAATTTTTTTCCCTTTCTCTTAAGCATAGTGGGACATTGAAATACTTTGTGTCCTTTTCCCTCTCACTAAAAACATATCTCATCTTCCTCTTTCTCTTTCTCTTTCTCACCACTCTCTTTGTCCCCTCTTTTCTTTTCATTTTTCTCAAAAATATTTTTATTGGAATAATTTTCCTAGGAAAATTTGAGAAACTTTTTAAAAATTTTAGCAAGCATAGACACATAATCAAAATCAAATTCACCCTCAAACTCTAACTCACAAACTTTCTATTTCTTTTTCTTCTCTCTCTTGGAAGCTTCCTCATATTTTCTAGACTAGGCCTTACCTCACCAAAACACAACTCCATGGCTATGCAATAAATCCTACATGAGTACAATGACATCTTTGATGAACCCAAAATACTTCTACCTTAGAGAACTCATGACTAAAAAATTTCCCCAATCCAAGAGTAGTACCCAGCTCACAAAGACCCTATTGATATCCCTAATGCGAAAGAATAATCTAGAAAGGCTCATTAAACAGATTCCATAAGAAGGGATGATGCAACCCTCTCATAGTCCCTTTCCAGCATCAATTTTACTAGTAGGGAAGGATGGCAAGAGGATATTTTGTGTGAATTATATGAGGCTTAATGAAGACATTGTTAAGGGAAAATAGCCCATTTTTATTATCGATGAATTGTTGGATGGGCTCCACGATTCAATAATTTATTCCAAGTTGGACCTCAGCTGTGTTTATCATCAAATCTTGGTCAAGCCGGAGGATATATCGAAAATAACTTTTAGAACCGATTATGGGCATTATGAATTCAAATTGATGCCTTTTGGTCTCACAAATTCCCTATCCAATTTCCAATATCTCATGAATGATAATTTCCAAGACTACCTACAAAGGTTTTTATTGGTGTTTTTTGTTGAAATTATCATATATATATCCATAACATTTCCTCTCACCTTACCAATTTAAGAATAGCCTTAGATACCTTAAAAAGACATAAATTGTTTTCTAAGATTTTTAAATGTGAGTTTTCACAGCCCCAGGTTGAGTACTTTAGGAACATTATCTCTACTATAGGGTTGGCTACAGAGCCCACTAGGATTTAAGGGATTCTAAGTTTGCCCACTCCCACTACACTTAAATAATTTAGAGGTTTCATAGGACTAATTATTTACTATTAGAAATTCATTAGAGTTTATGGAGTAATTATCAGGCCACTAACATATTTAGTTAAGATAAATAATTTTAAGTGAGGAACAAAAGCTGAATAGGCCCTCATGTGGCTTAAATAATCCATGGTTAATGCCCTTCTGCTTGCCATGCCCAACTTTACTAAAAGTTTGGTTATGGAGACATATGATTTTATTAGGGGGATTGGGGAAGTCTTACTATAAAAGATAGGTCCATTGCTTACATTATTAAATCAGTAGGCCCTAGATCATTATGATTGAGAGTTTATGAAATGGAATTTTTTACAATTGTTACTGTAATTACCAAATGGAACCCCTATCTCATCGAGCACCACTTTATAATCAGGACTGACCACCATAGTTTAAAGTATTTTCTAAACCAAATGGTAATAACATTACTCCAATAAAGGTAGATGGAAAAACTTTTGGGGTTTAAATATGAGATTCAATAGGAAAAGGGACTGACAATAGTTTAATTGATGCCCTCTCAAGATCTGAAGAGTAAGGGAAACTCTCCCTTATCACCACTATTATTCCTACTTGGTTATGTGAAATAGAAACCAATTATGTTGAGGAAACACTTGCAACTCACCTCATGCCTCAACTGGTTGTAGACCCTACTAGTGTGCCACACTATCAATTGATTAAATGGGTGATAAGGTTCAAAGCAATAATTTATGTTGGCACTAATGGTGAGTTGAGAGTGAAAATCATCACTTCTTTACCTTCTCTTCCATACAGGGGAAGTCTAACATTCAAGACACCTACAAGAGAGTAAAATATTACTTTTACTAGCATATATTAAAACATGAAGTGCATACCTTATTTAATAATTGTGATGTTTTTGGAAGGAATAAATGGGAACAAGACTATCCAGGGGGGACTCCTACAACCATTAACTATTTCCACCATGCCATGGAGGCATATCACCATGGACTTGATTAATGTATTACCTAAATCTCATGGTAAGTATGTTATCCTAGTTGTGGTGGATAGATTTTCCAAATATAGTCATTTTTTTCTCTTGTCCCACCCCTTTACAGCCAAAGAGATAACCTTACTATATAACAGACCATATTTACAAACTACATAGTTTGCGACGCAGTATTGTGACTGATAGAGAAAAGGTCTTCCTTTTGTAAGAGTTATTTTTTTAGACGGGAACACATATACACCACAACACTGCCTAACACGCCCAGTCGGATGGTCAAATAGAAAAGTTGAATTCATGCTTGGATACCTTCCTCGGATGTATGGATGGTCAAAGTCCCAAATAGTGGGCTAGCTGGTTATCCCTTGTAGAGTGGGGGTATAACACCAACCGTCACAAGAGCCTCAACATGACCCCCTATCAAGGTTTATATAGCTTGCCTCATACAAGCTCAAACATTCCAAATGAAGTTCCAATTAATGTTGTAGCAGTAGAGGAGCTTCTCAAATATAAAAAAGTTATGTTTATTGTTATCAAAGACAATTTACATCTATCATAACACAGGATGGATTAATAAGCTGATAAGAAGTGTAGTGGAGAAAATTTTTAAGTGGGAGACTGGGTGTACCTTAAATTCTAACCCGATGATTAATCCACTAGTTTTTTATGCACTAAAATGAAATTAGTTGCAAAATATTATGGTCGATTCAAGTTTGTACAAAAATCGGGCATGTTGCTAACAAACTCCAACTTCCCCTGTTCCGTCCACCCTGTGTTCTATGTATCATTTCTCAAAAAAATTATAGGGGACCATATCACCCTTATTACCATACTACCAACCACTAGAGATGATGGCCAACCCACCATGGCTCTCCTTAAGATTTTGGACAGATGCTTGGTAAAAAGAGGGAAAAAGACCTTGGTTTAGGTCCCGATTCAATGAAAGAATTCTCCTCCTGAATATTCCACTAGGGAGGACTACCCCTCCTTTGTCCAATACTTTCCCCAATTCCATTCTTGAGGACAAGAATGATGTCTTCCGATGGGAAATGTTATGTCCTTGCAAGAAGGCAGTTCCAAATGATTACCGTTAGTCTTCTAATTTCCTGACTAATGATACATTTTCATTAGCAGCCATATTTGCAATAAGGAAATGCATTCATTTCATCTAGAATAAACAATCCACTTAGTTTAAGTGATTTCAAGGAAAGCATTTGATTAATGAGTTAGTTAGATTTTTTATAGGTCCCCGTAGTAAGTTGGCTAGTAGTTATAAGAGAGAAAGAAATCTCAACTATATATGCGATGTAATCACTTATATGAGTAACGAGAAATATATGGAATGAAATATTCTATGTCTTCTCCATTTCAGTTTTCCTCACCTATGTATCTATTTCAACTAATTCTTTTCTCCATCTCTCTCAATTATGTTCTTCATTTTATTATTGGATTAAGCAGCAGTAGCACTCATTACTCTTAGAGATAATATCATTGCAGGTTGGGGATGATCACTAACTCTACCCATTATAAAGCTATTAGGGCCGGAGAGAGAGATAGAGAGGGACGCTGAAGAGGGGGTAAGATAGTACAATCATTGGGAGAAAGAGAGAAGGGGATGGATATAAACACATTTTAATTTCAATTAAATGATTAGAGAGGGGCTAAAGAGAAGGCGGAATTTGTAGATTTTACGTGACACCCCGCCTAACTAAATAGCGAGTGATTAGTCCTTTATTAAATTAAATCAGAATATCCAGTTGGTTCAGAATATGCATCATTGTCAAAAACTTTATTATTAACACTAACGACCTAAAATTTAAAAAGGTTGATGTCAAAATTTTATCTTTTAATTAACATAGAGAAAATTTAACCAATTATAAAATACACACTAATCAAACTAATATCATATGGAATAAAATGACTGAATAATAAATGTGGTTGGAGTAAACACTTCCAACCTAAATACCGAATACAATAATCAAATGAAATAAACCAACAACTTAAAGGAGTAAATCAATAAATACAAAATATCTGATTTTCTGAATAAATAAAAGCGGCGATATGCCCTAACTGAAGTGAACAACTCCAAAATGAAGGAATGAAAATCACAGAGGTGTCTACGGCCAAGTCATGTAACTTCCACAACAGCTACAGCTCATCAAATGAATGGAACTCCTATACTTGGTGTCCCTGTGGATGGGCACAAAAATAATTTGACAAAAGAAAAGATATTTGCAATAAATGGGTCTAAGCCCGAGTTGAAAATAGTTTAAAAATCAACAAGTGTTTAAATGAAAACAATAGCACATATTTTGTACATGTTAGATTTTTGCACTCTCACTTAAGATACCCACCTCTCCTCTATTATGCACATATAACACATATATTTAACCATCCTAGTCATGCTACCCCGCCTAACTAGCCTGAAGATAATTATTACCACACTAATAAACTCATGTGTTTACCCATATCACCTGTATCCCATATTTCCATATTACATACACATCCGTTATTCACGTAGGTATTCCTTTTTCTCACTAAGAATATTTTTAAATACCATTAATTTTGTATCTACTAAACACGTACGGTAGAATAAATAATAGGTATACATATATTTATCTATCTCTCTCTCTCTCTCTCTATATATATATATATATATATATATATATAGTAGGAAACTTGTGTATGTCAAAAGATTGAAGTATGATGTCTTCCATATGAGTTTTGCATGTGTTCCCTCTTTTAACCCTTGAAACATTGAGTTCTACATAAATTCCTTTAGGCTACAAGAGTAATACACCACAAAACACCTTTAATTTGGAATCTTTCCTTTCTCTACCAAACTCATCCATGCTAACCCTACTCATCCCCATCTTATTCCCCAGCTCATAAATATGCGGCCTCACTCTCTCTCTCCATCTCACTTCTCAATTGCATCCATCTGCCTCCCCTTCTACCTCCACCGCTGACTCAACCTCTCTATTTCACACTACTACACATGCGCGCGCACACACACACACACCTGTAAACATGAAAATATACCTCTTTTAACTCTCTCTCTCTCTCTCTCTCTCTCTTTCACCTTCTTACACACCTACACACACACACTAAGATATTCTCACACAACCACAGATCTGAACGCTTTTGGGTTTGGTGTTTTTTTAAATTTTGATTTTGGGTTTCTTTTAGTTACAAAGATAATTGATTTATGAGTTTTTTGAAATTTTTATTTGTTTTTTTTTTCATTTATAAACATAGCTACTAACAATATTATTTTTTATGATCTTGAAACAGGTATAAATGACCTTGCAACATGTATATACAGTTGGAGCTCAAATGAGGTTAGTTCTTTTTTGCAGGTTTGAAGTTTTCATTTTTTTTCTTATTATGTGGTAAATATTTTTCTACTTTTCAAATGGTGTCATATGTTAGTAAGTTTAATGGGTTGAAAAATTATCTTTTCATAGTTTCTTGACATGTGTTTGACAAAATGACTAACATAATGTTTGTTAGTTTTGGGCCAGTTTTTGGTCAAAATGTTAGATTCTCTCAAATTCAATTTCTTTGAAACTGGGTATTTATATTTATATGTATCATGCTTGAGTAATTTTTCTATTGTTTATGATCATTATGGAGATTTGAGGCCCCTATTTTGTTGATTTTATATTTTTGAGTTTTGTTAGTTTAGGTTGCAATTTTTTAGCTTTCAGTTTGCTAAGATTTTGTTGTACTCATCTTTTGTTGTAGTTGCTAATCAGGATGACATATTATTTACCCACTTTTTAAAGAGTTTGTTTCTCACTCTCAACTCTTGGTTAGTTTGAAAGGTTAATGCTCTTTACTCTTTTGAGGTGCTAGACGAGTTTCTCCTAATTTTTGTTCTATTGTTCTGGAAATGGAATGGTTTTTTTGTTAATCTCCTAGAATTTTTAAATTAGGCCTTGAATGATATTATTTGATGTTTAGGGGGATTTTGAAAAAAATTATATAAACTTTTTATATTTTGTTCTTTAAAGTTTAATATGTTGCTTTTAAGAATAAGGTTTGAATGATTTTAAGTTTTTTTTTTTTAAATTTATTGAACTGTATGAATTTACTTGATGTGTAGGAAAGTTTGAAAAATGATTTTGAAACTCAAGTAGTAGGAAGAAGATAATAGTATTAGAGCTGAGTATTTATTTATGTGAAACTCAAATGGTCACATGAATTCTTAACTACGTTTACATTTAGATTAGGAATCAATTACAGAAATTCGTATATTATGGTTGTTAAACAACATTGTAACACCACATGATTTTGTGGATTTAATATTTAATTAATTCAGGAATTTAAATTACTTGTGTGTCGTAATTTTAAATGAATTAAGTATGGAAAAATATTTAAATATTAATCGAGGAGTGAATGGTTAATATTTTGGGAAATTTATTTACTAAGTGAATAGTAATAATTTATTTACGTCATTTCGGGTATTAATGACGGGGTACGTACTTATCTCAACCGGGAGTCGGTATAGACTAATTTGGTTATGAGATAAGGATTTTTATAAATTAATTCGGACGCCAATTCTGAGTGTACGATTGAGTCCGTATGGGCCGAGATAGTCGTAAAAGTGTACCCGGGGGTAGTAAACGGGTCACCGAACATTTTTAGGCATAGTCGAGCCCACACGGGGGAATTTGGGTCACTTGGTCTTGGCCTGTTAGGCAAAAAACGGGATTAAGCCTAATTAAACCATTATAAGAAAAAGGGGAACGACTGAATTGAGTTTAGAAAATACTTAGTGGGTTAAGAAACACTAAGAGCAGTTAAAGGCGAATTCGGGGGACAAAGGAGAACCAAATCAAAGGAGTTTATCTTCAATCTTGGGTATTCAGAACTACAAAATCAAACACTACGAATCATAAGGCAAGTGGTTAACTTGTTGTAGCATTTAAATTCTATTTCAATTCATATTCATGTCATGTGTGAAATCAATGAAATTCGTTTTGGGATTTAAAGGGTATAAACATGGGGTTTTGTGAACCATTATTCTGATTTCTAAATTGTGTAGAAATTCATGTAAATTCTGAGATTACCATATATATCTGGTATGATGTGTAAACCGGAGGAATTAGAAACAAATTTGAGATAAGGATTTGATGTTTAAATGGGTTAAACATTAAATCGGATTTTCCCCCAAATTGTGAAAACAGTAGACAACGTAAATTAAATGGTGCTTGTGGACTTTATGGGGGTCCCTGATAAGGTTTTTAGTATATTTTGTTGATGAGAAGTCTTGTGATTGCTGGTGGAAGAAGTCAGGGTTTTTAGAATTTCGTCAATGGTTGAAACAGGCAACTCAGAGAAGATGATGACCTGCTCGATCGATCGATCGAGGGTTGGGGTCGATCGATCGATGGTCGGTAATTTATGGTAGTTCGTCTAGTTTGTATATATAAGGGAGAATAACTTTTAAATTTTTTTCTATGCCTTATGTAATGAGAAACCAACATGGGGGTCTAATCAAATTAATTGTGAGGAAGAATTAATTGGGATATTGGAGAAAATTTATGTGTGACACACTATGGTTAAATTTTGGGAATAACATTTCAAAATAATTAAATACGAATTGAGTGGAAAAGTCCGGGGATATTAGCTGAGTGATACCAAGACGTTAATTTTATTTAGAGTACATGCTAAATAATTTGGAGTCGGGGATTTAGACCCGGGTATAGTTTTATTTCGGGCCACGAGAGTAAGTCCGAGTATATTGGTGGAAATGACACCAAAAGTAATTTAATTAATTAATGTGCGAATTAATTAATAATTAGAGTTGGACCATAAACTCGTAATATTCTGAATAGGCTTGTGGTACGGACTTAGTACACGATATAGCTGGGGTAATTAATATTATTTATATATATACGGTGTGCGATAGTATATATATATGGTGTGTGCATTAATATCAGTGGATGAATATTATTAGTATATACTCTAGTGCTATAGGGGGATGTTCACATAGTGGATGAATCCCCTAGCGTGAGGAGTAGGGAGAGTATATTCCCAGGTCATAGCGTCCGTTATATGGGTGAGGAGCATATCACTTTCAGGGAAGGAATATGACTGCCTCCAATTATATGTTTTACCAAGTTAGTGAGCGATTCTGACTTGGGTAACTAGGTTATGTGAATATACCTAGTGGGATATCACTTTGGAGAATTTACATCTGGTGAGTTATTACTCGGGAGGATGTTCTTATTTGTTATTATTCAGCATGTTTGTGAATGTTGTAATACGATTATACGTATATAATGAGATAAATAATTATATACAGGTACAATTAATACAGGTTGTGAATTGTATTACATATAATGGGTGTGAAAATTATATGAACTTAAAAGGGAAATGATTAATTAAGTTAATGTTGAGAATAACATAGAAATCATAATTATGGCACACTCGGTTAGAGTAGGGTGGTTGCAAAGGGTTATATAAATTATCTAGTTATGAGATATATAACTAGGGGAAATTTATTAAGGCGTTGGTAGTGCACATTAGAGGAGGGGTGAGGATGTCCTCAGGGGAGTGCGACACTAACTAAAATATGGAGAGCATGCATATTTACTTGTTACTGCAAGTTAATCATTTGCTAAATCTTTTCCAAATGTTTTGGGTACTAACCCTTGCTATAAAAACTTTTAAAAACCCTTTAGGTGTCCAGCCATAGGGACGCCAGGCTTGACTCATTCGAGGGACCCGTTGCTGCAGCATATGTGGATGTTGCGGGAGTTTGATAGGCGCCTCATTCCTTTCATTTCTAGTGTAGAAATTTCCTATCAGTTATTCGAGCATATTGATCTCTTCTTTATTCAGCACTAATGTTAGACTTGTTGAGATTTATTTACTTGTCTTTATTTCGGTTGGATTTTGAAAAGATGGTTTATTCGGGCAGTCAATTATTTGTGAATGGTTGAATTCAGTTAATTGTGATTATCATATTATTTTTGTTTCCGTATGAGTATTTCATTTAAGTTAATGAATGATAAAACTTGGCGCCAGTCTAATTTTCTCACTTAGGTGGTTAGTAATTTAAAAGGCGACAGGGATGCTAAGGATGAACCAACTGAGAAACCTGTTCTAATTTAATTTAGAACTGATCACCCGGGGTTAATTAGACGGGGTTTCACAAACATCTCTAAACATTTATAGTGTATAGTCGTCGAGAGAGGATAATTGGGAAAATGTATCAATAGTAATACTAAATAACTGAATATTTTGCGTAGTTATTTATTAACGAGATTTGGGAAAATGTGTCAATTGTAATACTAAACATTGCAGATTCAATCCTATAGTTGAGTGTCAACTGTTATTTTATTATTTGCTCCAATGTTTACAGTGACTCCCATTTCTTCTTTTGAGATATTTAATGTGGCCACACAATCCTATAGTTGGTCTTTGAAATGTTGTAATCTCCTTAATTAATTCACTCGAAAGATGATTTTATAAAACCTTGGACCTGTTCTTAATGTTCTGTTATTTGACTGTTATAGTTCCTATCAAATGACCCCTTATATTATTGCTTCGAGAAAAATGGTTGTCGTGTCCTTACAACAAACACTTGATATCTTTTGACTAAATACACTATACATATATATTTTATATTCAGGTTAGTAAAAACCAAAGGAACAAAATCAAAGACAAATGCCATTGACAAAGCTATTGCAAATCTCATGTGCCATAAGATGCATGATTTCAGCGTAAATGATCTCGCGGATTCAGCATCATTAGACTTTAAACAAGATGCGGACAGAACAACAAGGCAACAATTAAAGTAAAACACAAATCAAACGCAATTCACTGACTGCACTCATGTCACAATTTTAGCAGGCAATGCTGAATTTCCAATCATCAAACAAGAGGACCCTTACAGGTATACAATTTTCTGAGGAAGTTTAGCCTGCTATCAAGTCTTTAGGTGAAGAATTATTTGAGGCTTTTCTATAATGCAATGATGTTTGAGCCTATATACGTAATATAGTTTTGGTGAAGTGTATGAACCGAGAAACTTATTAATTATGTTTATTATTTGTCAAATCTTACAGAAATCCGTAATATAGTTTTGGTGAAGGTTGTTTTAATGATTGGGGCCATAGAGGATGAAGCCAGCTTTTGCAGTAGTGGTCACATATGTATTATCAAGTTAGAAGTTGTACAGGTAATGGAGGCAGAAAACTAACCTGTGATTTGACTCTTTTCAGTAGTAATATCTTTATGGTGGGTTATTTTAGTTTATGACGTTGGAGCTTTGAAACTATTATTTTGTGGGGTTTTGCAGATTCACTTGGAGCTTTGAAACGAATAGAGTGCTTGAAAATTGATAAACAATTCCCTTTCATAAATTCGAAAATAGCATTTTTGTTTGGGGCATGTGGAACAACACAATGAGTCCACTTTTGAGATGGATCTCAGAGAAAAATAGTATATCACTTTCATAATGTGTGATCCAGTCATTTAGGAGAAAGGGTATTCATGTGGTACGTGTCTCCGCTGGTGCCTGAAGATGTAGTTGCACTTGATTCGAGTGGATATGTGCATACATGGGGAAAAGGCTATCGTGGTGCATTGGGTCATAGGGATGAGATTGATAAGACTACTCCAAAACTCTTGAGCAGTCTCAAGGTCCACCTCGTTGTGCAGGTATGTTCAAGTAACAGATGGTTTGGTATGTTCAAATAACAAGTCTGACAGATGATGGTTCTCTATATGGTTTTGGGTGGATGGGGTTTGGTAGCCTTGGCTTTACAGACAGGAGTATCTGACAAAGTCATCAGGAGCAGTACATTAACTGTAAAGAGTCACTTGCTTTAGTTTAGAATCATGAGGAGCAGTACAAATAATCACTTAGTAAAGAATCACGAGGAACAGTACAAAGTCGTGAGGAACAGTACTAATTCCTGCACACTCTTTACCTGAAGATGGCTGATATACTCGTTTATACCCTCAGCCTGGATGAGGATTACCTCCTATACGGATGACCCTACTAGGGGCCGACCCTTCACCAGGCCATAGCTGGCCACCAGTAGGTCCAGACGACCCTACGAGAGGCCGACCCTGACCCAGGCTCCAGAAGACCCTACGAGGGGCCGACCCTTCCCCAGGCTCCAGACGAACCTACGAGGGTACGACCCTGCGAGGGTACGACCCTCCCCAGGCTCTGGACGACCCTACGATGGTACGACAGTACGAGGCCAGAATCAAGCTAGACTCCCTACCGAATGAAACTTTTCCCTCGGCCTCGGCTCATAGGCCGAGAGTGACATCATGACAGCGCGTGGTTTGGGACACGCGTGGAACAGTGCGTGTCAGGCTCATATGACACGTGGCAGACCGTTATAACCAAATCACACCCTCACGTGAGGGAATATTATGTCATCATTTGGCATTCACAGGTGTCAACAGGAGATTTGTTAGATCATCATTCACATGCACCATGCTTACTTGGGGGGTACACTACACCCCCAAGACCTATATATACTTGTCACCTACAACCCTACAAGGGATCGATCCATGAACAATAGCCCTAGCTAAAACTCTGCTTGTACACACACAGTAGAGAGAGAGAGAGGGTTATGAGCATTGTATCCAAGGCCATTAGTGCCCATACTTAGTGGATCACACACTCACAGTGGATGTAGGCCAAATTGGCTGAACCACTATACATCATTGTCTTATTTCCTCTTATACTCATCCCTTTCTACACACTTACATACTTATATACTTGCATCCCTATGGCTGCCATGGCTGCTTCTGCTTGAGCTCACTATCACTTATCTGGTGATGCTAAATCTTAGCATCATCAGTTTGGCGTCGTCTGTGGGAAACGAGAAGACATCTCTTCCTTTGTACAGCTTGACCTCACTCGGAACTCTGGTGGTGAACCAATACTCCCCCTGATAGGAGGTGTTTCACCATTGAAAGAGACCCACTAAGGTTCCCAAGCTCACCAGTATTTTCTTCAGTTCAACTTTTCATAGCTCAAGCACATGGCACTTGAGATGCCACCGCCACCACTTCCCCCGCCGGATGAGGGGGGAAGACCCAGTTCCAGTCAGCCGCCGTCTCAGTCTGAGATGGCTGATGTGGCAGCAGCCCTAAAGTCTCTTGCAGCAAGCCAGCGGATGATGCAGGAGCAGTTCACAGCTCTGAGCCAGAACATACTGAGACCACCAGGGGTCTCACCTGAGATGATTACTCCGGCAGCAGCCCCAGGACAGCATGAGGCCAGGGGACCACCCCAGGCACCATGCAAAGACCTGCCACTCCCTCAGCGGCGTAGGGATGTTGCTGACCCCAGGCGTTTGCGCCTGGGAAGGCAAGGAAACCCTTGCCCTGAAGACAGGTATGACGATCTGGAGGGGGAGGAAGCCCCAATAGAATGCTGGGAACCATACGAGGTCTCCAACAATACTGTGCGACCTCTCCAGGACAGTAGAGGAAAGTGCGGGAGACCAAACCCTGATGATCGTCCGAGAGGCTCTGCTTTTGACCGCCTGAGCAGGGGGTCGGCCTTCGAGAGGCTGGGCCCAGTAAATGACCTGCGGGATAAGCTGTCCAGGTCGAGAAGTGCTGCGAGATCTAGGAGGGAGGCAGCAGAGGGCCGACCCCAAAGACGGGATGACGGCCAAAGGGAAGTAAACAGCCGACACAGGCCTGCTGCAGTGGAACCCCCCATCCACCTCCAAGAGGCAGCGGGGGATAACATCGGCCACGCAGACCCTGTGAGGCCCTGGAATGACTCAATCCAGCGGTTAGAGGATAAGATTGGCGACATACTGAAGAACCGAGACCCTCTTCTAGGCTCACCCTTTGTGGAAAAGATAGTCAACTTCCCCACGCCATCAAAGTTCAAGCCTCCTGTGGTCACCCCAAGATACGATGGGAGCACCAACCCTGTCCACCACGTGGAGATGTATCAATCGGCGGCAGACATATACTCTATCTCAGATGAGATGAGGTGTCGTGCCTTCTCTGGTACCCTGACAGGGGCTGCACATGTCTGGTACATGTATCTTCCAAAAAATTCCATTGAAAACTTCAAGCAGTTGGCAGACCGGTTCATCCACAACTTTTGCTTCGGGGTGAGACCACAGAAGAAGACCACACACCTGCTCTATGTTAAGCAGGGAAAGAATGAGACTCTGAGAGACTACATAGCCAGATTCAATAAAGAGAAGCTGGAGGTGGAAGACTATGAGGAGAGCATAGCTATGACAGCCCTGATTGGAGGGCTCCAAAAAGGGAAGCTATTATGGAAGCTTGCCGAAGACCCTCCGAGGACAATGGCTGAGCTGTTGTCAACAGTAGGGAAGGTGATGAACGCCGAAGAGGCGATGGCCGCAAAACATGAAGACGAAAAAGGAGCTGCAAGCGGGGGCAAATACCCTAAGAAGAACAAAGAAGGGAAGAAGAGGTCCATGGATGATAAGTTCGTTGGTTACACCCCTCTAACGGTCAGCTGTGAACAGATCCTTAATGAGATAAAGAGTGATCGATCCCTGAAGTGGCCTGAGAAGCTGAGGGCAGCCCCCGGCAAGAGGAACAGGAACCTGTGGTGTGAATTTCACCAAGACCATGGTCACGTAACAGACAAATGCTTTGCTCTGAAAGATGAGATTGAGAAGATGCTGAAAGAAGGGAAGCTCAGAAAATACGTGGACCGAGAGGCCTTCAAGAGGGGCCGAGGGGACGACCCCAGAAAAAAGCGAGTTGATGCATGTAAAGAAGGTCCTCAAAAAAGAGGGGACGACCCCTCTAATGATGAGGACGACCCTGAACTCCCGCCGAGAGACGACCACGGTCCTGTCAAGAGGCTCAATATGATCTCGCTCGGTGTAGGAATGATCTCCGGGGGATTAGCAGGAGGAGGGTCTGAGGTCGCTGACAGGAAGGCCCATGTTGCTGAGGCTAAGGTGGTGACGAAGGTGGTGCACTCAACCTCCATAGAGGTCAAGTCAGAAAAAAGGAAGAAGGTTGACATGGACACTTTGATAGTGGGATTTTCAAGGATGGACTTCAAAGGCCTCTTGGCCCCGCATGATGACCCTCTCGTCATCACTACCAGGGTGCACGGGTGAGAAGTGCCGAGGATCCTGGTAGATGGGGGCTCATCCGCAGATGTGATGTTTTGGCCATGCTTCAAGGCCTTGGGCCTCAGTCGTGCCAGACTTATCCCATACCATCATCCGTTGATCGGGTTCAGTGGGGAGAAGGTTCAACCCCTGGGAATATATGAGGCTGATGTCAGGATGGGGGACGAATGGTCGAGATGGCTCACCAAGAGGGTCAATTTCTTTGTGCTGGATGAGCATGTGTTTTCGGCATACAACATCATACTAGGACGTGTGGCCCTCAAGGGGTTTGAAGCTGTGCCGTCCACAGTCCACCAGATGGTTAAGTTCCCTACCCCTTCCGGGGTGGGGGAAGTTCAGGGAGACCAGACGACAGCGAGAGAGTGCTACTACAACTCCGCTGAAGAAAGGGAGGCACACAAGAGGGCTACAGCCACTTACAACATTGATACCCTAGACCCCAGGGACGAGACGAAGCTCAAAAAAGGAGAGGCCGCTGAGGAGGTAGAACCCATCATCCTCGATGAGGATGACCCGGGAAAAACCGTCCAAGTTGGCAAGTCTCTGGAGCCCAGTATCAAGGAAGACCTCATCAAACTGTTGAGGAGAAGGCGAAGCGTCTTCGCGTGGAGTCATGTAGATATGCCAGGGATCGACCCTGAAATCATGTGCCACAAACTCAATGTGGTAGAGGGAGTAAAGCCGGTAAAGCAGAAGAGGAGGATTTATTCTAGAGAGAAGTACGAGGTCATCAGGGATGAGGTTAAAAAATTAGAAGACGCTGAATTTATCAGAGAGGTCATCTACCCTGAATGGCTGTCCAATGCAGTCATTGTCCCAAAGGCCAACGGGAAGTGGCGGATGTGTGTGGACTTCACAGACCTCAACAAGCACTGCCCCAAAGACAGCTTCCCTCTCCCTCGCATTGAACAGATGGTAGACGCTACCGCAGGCCATGAGCTCATGAGTTTTATGGATGCCTACTCAGGGTATAACCAGATCTTCATGAACCCTGATGATTCGGAGAGGACTGCCTTCATCACTGATAAGGGGACATACTGCTATAGGGTCATGCCCTTTGGCCTAAAAAATGCAGGGGCAACGTACCAGCGCCTTATAAACAGAATGTTTGAAGATCAAATTGGGAAGTCTATGGAGGTCTATGTAGACGACATGCTGACTAAGAGTCTGAAGGCAGAGGATCATGTGGCAGACCTGGAGAGGACCTTCGATACGATGGACAAATATCAGATGAAGCTTAACCCGGCCAAATGTGTCTTCGGGGTCAGAGTAGGGAAGTTCTTGGGGTTCATTGTCAATCAAAGAGGCATCGAGGCCAATCCTGAAAAGATAAAGGCCCTTATTGAGATGAAGACCCCCAAGTCCATTAAAGACGTTCAGAGGCTCACAGGGAGAGTGGCTGCCTTGAACAGATTTGTGTCAAGGGCCACAGACAGGTGTCTACCATTCTTCAAGATCCTCAGGAAGGCCTTTGAATGGATTAAAGAGTGTGATGAGGCTTTCAAGGAGCTAAAATCATACTTAGGGTCTTCCTTGCTGCTGTCACGGCCCGTGCAGGGTGAACGACTTTACGTGTACCTCGCCGTCTCAGAGTCTGCCATCAGCGCAGCCATTGTGAGAGACGAGGACGGAATACAGAAGCCTGTATATTTTAACAGCAAGGCACTCCAGGGGGCAGAGCAAAGATACCCGAGGATGGAAAAGTTGGCCTACGCCTTGATCCATGCCTCAAGGAAGATGAAACCATACTTCCAGTCCCATACTATGGTCATCCTTACTGACTCTCCTCTTAGGCAGGTCCTACACAAGCCTGAAAAATCAGGAAGGCTAATGACCTGGGCTATAGAGCTAGGGGAGTTCGATATTGTGTATCAGCCAAAGACAGCCATTAAGGGGCAAGCGCTGGCAGACTTCGTGGCTGAGTTTACTTGGGTGAGGGATGAAGCCGAGGGTGAGACCCCCGGGAAGACAGATATCCAACAAGACAGGATCATCGACACGCCTGCAGCCAGGGCTGAGGCAAGCACCGCTAAGAGGAAAGCAACCGAAAACGAAGAGGGAAGATACATCTTTAGACAGGGGTCCCTCTCCGAGGGAAGTTTCTCAGAAGAAAAGACCATGTGGAGACTCTTCGTCGACGGGTCCTCTTGCGAAAGCGGGAGCGGAGCTGGACTGATAGTATCAGCACCCGACGGCACAGACATCGAGTACGCCCTGAGGTTCAATTTCAAAGCCTCCAACAATGAGGCTGAGTATGAGGCCTTAATAGCTGGCCTTTCCTTGGCCAAATCTCTTAGTATCGGCCAAATTTTGGTTCACAGTGATTCGAGGCTGGTGGTGAATCAGATACTAGGAGCCTATGAGGCCAAAGACGAGAGGATGGATAGGTACCTTGAGAAGGTGAGGTCATTGCTGAAGGACTTTAAAGAAGTGAAATTCAAGAGGATACCTAGGCTCGACAATGGCCGTGCTGACGCCCTTGCAAGGTTGGCCTCAGCTACTAGGACAGACATAAGGAGGACAGTCCCGGTAGAAATCTTGCTTCGACCAACTATTGAAGACGTCGAGGGAACACTTGGCATTTGCATGAATGTTTCTCAAGAACCGTCATGGATGGATCCTCTGATCAGATACATTAAAGAGGGAGAGATGCCAGAAGCAAGCCAAGAAAGGAAGAAGCTGAGATACAGGGCTGCAAAGTTCACTGTCATCGGAGACACGCTGTACAAAAAGGGGTTCCTACTCCCCTTACTTAGGTGTGTGCATCCCTCAGAAGTCCCTTCTATTCTGCAAGATGTGCATGAAGGGTCGTGCTCAAGCCACATTGGGGGTAGATCCTTAGCGAAGAGGGTGGTCACCCAGGGCTACTGGTGGCCGACCTTGGGGAAAGATGCCGCAGCATATGTAAAGAAGTGTGACAAATGCCAGAGATTTGCCACCATCCCTCACCAGCCCCATCAGCCTCTCACCTCCATTACATCCCCATGGCCGTTCGCAGTGTGGGGGATTGATCTGGTAGGACCCTTACCGAGAGCAGTCAATAACTATCGGTTCCTCATCGTAGCAATTGACTACTTTTCAAAGTGGGTAGAGGCCGAACCGATGGTCATGATCACGGAGCAGAAGACCTTCCAGTTTATCTGGAAGAATGTGATATGCAGATATGGTCTACCCAACACCCTCATCTCGGATAACGGGACCCAGTTCAAGAATGCTTCTTTACAGAAGTACTGTGAGAGGGTAAGTATCAAACAATTTTTCTCCACCCCAGGCCGACCTCAGGCCAATGGGCAAACCGAAGTTACGAACAGGACAATCTTAGATGGGATTAAGAAGAGGCTTGAGGAGGCAAAAGGAAGATGGGTCGAGGAGTTATATGCAGTGTTGTGGGCATACAGGACGACAGTAAGGACCTCTACTGGGGAGACCCCCTTCATGTTAGCTTATGGATCAGAAGCAGTCATCCCCACCGAGGTCGAGTTTCCCACTCATAGGGTCCAAATGTACGACCCCCAGGGAAATACGGAAGAGAGGAGACTTGACCTGGATTTGATTGAGGAAAGAAGGGAGGATGCTGAGATAAGGCAAGCTTCCTACCAGCAGAGGACCGCAAGGTTTTACAACCAGAGGGTGAAACAGAGGCCAATCACAGTAGGAGACTTGGTCCTCAAGAAGACTTGGCAGAAGCCCAATAAACTCCATCCTAATTGGCACGGCCCCTATAGGGTCACCGACGAAGTTGTCCCTGGGACCTATAGACTAGAAAGCCTAGAGGGGGAACCTTTTTCCAACCCCTGGAATGCGGATCATTTGAAAAAATACTACCAGTAGTATTGTAAGATCTTGATAGGACATGGTTGTAATAAGCATTGTTTCGACAGAACACATGGAAAATTAATGAGAAATATCAGTGTTTCCCTCATCCAGTGGTTATCAGTTCTAGCACGCATGGAAATATATACAGAAAACTACCCTCGGCTATAATGAGGATCAGTGGAGGGGACGACCCCACCACAGTCCTCAAGAAAGACGAGGGTAAACTTTGTTAAAAACCATTAATTTGGTAAGATGAACCCTCGGCTATAATGAGGATCAGTGGAGGGGACGACCCCACCACAGTCCTCAAGAAAGACGAGGGTAGACTTAAAAACCCATTAATTTGGTAAGATGAACCCTCGGCTATAATGAGGATCAGTGGAGGGGACGACCCCACCACAGTCCTCAATAAAGACGAGGGTAGACTTTGTTAAAAACCATTAATTTGGTAAGATGAACCCTCGGCTATAATGAGGATCAGTGGAGGGGACGACCCCACCACAGTCCTCAAGAAAGACGAGGGTAGACTTTGTTAAAAACCATTAATTTGGTAAGATGAACCCTCGGCTATAATGAGGATCAGTGGAGGGAACGACCCCACCACAGTCCTCAAGAAAGACGTGGGTAGACTTTGTTAAAAACCATTAATTTGGTAAGATGAACCCTCGGCTATAATGAGGATCAGTGGAGGGGACGACCCCACCACAGTCCTCAAGAAAGACGAGGGTAGACTTAAAAACCCATTAATTTGGTAAGATGAACCCTCGGCTATAATGAGGATCAGTGGAGGGGACGACCCCACCACAGTCCTCAATAAAGACGAGGGTAGACTTTGTTAAAAACCATTAATTTGGTAAGATTAACCCTCGGCTATAATGAGGTTCAGTGGAGGGGACAACCCCACCACAGTCCTCAAGAAAGACGAGGGTAGACTTAAAAACCCATTAATTTGGTAAGATGAACCCTCGGCTATAATGAGGATCAGTGGAGGGGACGACCCCACCACAGTCCTCAATAAAGACGAGGGTAGACTTTGTTAAAAACCATTAATTTGGTAAGATGAACCCTCGGCTATAATGAGGATCAGTGGAGGGGACGACCCCACCACAGTCCTCAAGAAAGACGAGGGTAGACTTAAAAACCCATTAATTTGGTAAGATGAACTCTCGGCTATAATGAGGATCAGTGGAGGGGACGACCCCACCACAGTCCTCAATAAAGACGAGGGTAGACTTTGTTAAAAACCATTAATTCGGTAAGATGAACCCTCGGCTATAATGAGGATTAGTGGAGGGGACGACCCCACCACAGTCCTCAAGAAAGACGAGGGTAGACTTTGTTAAAAACCATTAATTTGGTTAATTGAACCCTCGGCTATAATGAGGATCAGTGGAGGGGACGACCCCACCACAGTCCTCAAGAAAGACGAGGGAGGGGTTAATAGCATCAACAAGGAGCAAACCATAAAAGAATTAAGTATGGAAGACAACAATTATGGAAGAGACTGGTATTAATAAAACATAAGTATCAAGTGTTTTTACAAGGCCTTTGAACAAAAATACAAAAACGAGGGTATGGGCTACAGGCAGCCACCCTATGGGACGACATCAGAGGGCAGGGCCTCAACATCAATGGGAATGGTCTCCTCAGTTACCAGCACCGGATGATCTTCAGATGTACCGACCCCCTCGATCTGGACTTGGGACTCCACCTGGTTGAGGGCCTCGGCAATTAGGGGGTCGTCCAGTTGAACACCCTCCAGTGAAGGGCGAACAGAGGAGACGACATCGCCAAATTTGAGGACGACCCATCGGCAGGCCGTCCTAATCCCCCTTTCTAGATATTCAAGGCCGAAGCCCTGAAATTCATCTGAGGTCTTGTATGCCTCAACAGCATCAGCCTCGGCTTTCCTGATGGCTGCTTCCAGATCAGTCTTATGCTGGGCCTCCAGGTTGATCAGAGCCTCATCCCTATCCTTGATGATCAAGTCCTTGGCTTGCAAGTCGGCATCGTGCTGCCTCATCAGCTCATCTAGGACCCTAGCATGCTCGGTCCTGGCACTCTCAAGCTCAGCCCTCGCAGTGTCAAGCTCAGTCTTTGCTGTATCTAGCTCTGCCTGCAACTCAGCCTCATGTTGAATGGCCCTCTCAGCTTCGTGAAACTTTTGTTGATTCTCGGCCATCCACTTGGTGGCTGAGGTCAAGGCACAGACAGACTGCAAGAAAAAATGAAGAAATATCAAGGGGGGCCGAGGGAACAGTTAGTGAAATTAAAAAAGGTCAAGACCAATACCTGAGCAAGGGAGTGAAGACCGTAGTCGTACACTTTGGCTGGTGGCATCTTAGCCAAGAACTCGAAGTCAGAGGCCGACGGTGCAGAGAACATCGAGGCCTTGGCTGCCCTCAGGTTGGCAATAAGAGATGAGGGGTCGGCCCTCAGATGGGACAGATTTTGAGACCAGAAGGCCCCCATACTGGACGAAGAGGTCGTCCCCTCAGAGGCTTCGACCCTTGCCCTCGTCCTTGGATCAGGCCGATGCTCAACAGGAGCCTCAGGCTCCTTCCTTTTGTGACTATCGGCTGTCGGCTCAACAACCGTCGGCCCTGAGGCCCTTGTCTTCTTGGGAGCTTGCTGAGGCTCCTTCCCCTTCTTCTTTGACAGACCAGCAAGTAGGCTTGGAGCAGTCATATCCCAGAGGTAATCTGACACACCTGCAGGACGACCTGAAAAGGATACGATGCATCAGAAATACAGAGATAAATGGGAAACACTTCAAAAAAGTAAAAAATATAAGACGTGCTGTATTACTGACATAATTCTGTGAGAGGGCCGACCCTCAAACCAGCCTCTTTAAGGCACCGGGGGGTCATCAAATCTTTGAACTTTGGGATCTCACCCCCTCTCCCTCGTCCCCTCAGATACTCAACAATACCCCTTTCCTCCAAGCTAAGTCTGGGGTCTGACCTAGCTTTCATTGAGGGATTAGACCATTTGTTAGGGACCCTCGGACCGTCGGCAGAAGGGGACGCCTCGGCAGAGCTCTCCCATGCCCCAGATATGAAGAAGAACCTCTTTTTCCAATCATGATTGGAAGTTTGAGCCACGTGGAGCAGCTTCTTCTCAGACCTTCTCGCCCCTAGATGATAGTATCCGGGCTGTTTAGATGAAGAGGTGATATTGTAGCAGGACAAGAACACGTCGGATGAGGGCTCATCAGTGAAAGAATTTTTCCACAAAGAGATATACCCCAGTATCGTCCTCCAAGAGTTGGGTGGAAGTTGCGAAGGGGAGACACCCAAAGCCGACAGAATATCTACAATAGCAGGATGGAAAGGAAGTCTGACACCTACTTTGAACATTTGCTCGTAGACTGCAACCTCTCCCTCTTCACCCTCAAAAACCCTCTCAGCCTCAGAGGGAACCCTCATAGTTACCCCAGAGGGCACTCCATAAATATGCCTCCATATCAGAAGGTCCCTATCCCTAACAGAGGAGATAAAAGACGAGGCATGGGAGGTATCAACCTCATCGTCTGTATCGTCGTCCTCGTCCTCACCTCCTTCCCCCTCATCACCTGCAGGAGGACCCTGAGGAAAAGCCACTTGGAAGGCATTGGGGGATAGGGTTGTCACAGGGACAGCCATAGAGGGGATCGTACCCTCGGCCTCTCGGGGAGGGCTAAGATTAGATGTGTCCCTTCTACCAGACATCCCGGCACCAGTTGGAGAGAAGGTTCTCTCGTCCATTTCACTTGGGTTGGGTGTCTCGTCCGGACGAGATGACGACCCGCAAGACTCAGAGGGTTCAGATGGTCTTATGGTGGCAAGAGGAATGGGAAAGATGGGTCGTACCCAATTAGGGTCGGCCCCTCGTCTCCTCTCTTCCTCTTCCTCTATTCGTCTGATCTCGGCAAAGAGCTTTTCTCTCAAAGGTGGGAATTCAGACACTAGGTGGTAAAGCCTCCTAAGCATTAAAGGGAAGACCCTACACTTAGAGAAATTACACTAGACTTGGCTAATACAACTACAAACACTTGGGGGATTGACCAGGTTTGACTTTTGGATCAAACCAAGGAACTAAAACGTTTTTCGTCAAGAATGTCCAAGAACTAACAACCGGAGAAGACACCGGAAAAGGCAATGGGGGAACTAGAAAGTGCTGATCTACGACCCTAAAAAAAATACACTGAAATGAAGACAAAAGAAGGCGAGGGGAGAAAAAGGATACCTGATGAGGAGAGAACAAGAAGTGCTGCGAGGCTTGACTAAACGAAGGCTGCAAGTGGCGAAGCTTACTGGTTCTAAAGAGAGAATAGACTTGGGCGCGAAGAAGAAGAAGATGAAGAGAGAGAGTTTGAAAATCTCTTAAATACTTTGGTAATGAGTGGACCCATTTACCAAGAAAGGTATAATTAGGGCACAAGGCCCCAAGTGCACTGCGCAGCCGCCATGCCTTGGAAACTGACACAGCAATGAGTATCTGCCCAAGTGTCACTCATCTAACTGATCGTACATGCATCTCATTTAGTACACTATCCCTCAGCCATCTCAGCAGCACCTATGGCTAAGGGCTGGGGGGTGATTGATATACCCGTTTATACCCTCAGCCTGGATGAGGATTACCTCCTATACGGACGACCCTACGAGGGGCCGACCCTTCACCAGGCCATAGCTGGCCACCAGTAGGTCTAGACGACCCTACGAGAGGCCGACCCTGACCCAGGCTCCGGACGACCCTATGAGGGGCCGACCCTTCCCCAGGCTCCGGACGACCCTACGAGGGTACGACCCTCCCCAGGCTCTGGACGACCCTACGATGGTACGACAGTACGAGGCCAAAATCAAGCCAGACTCCCTACCGGATGAAACTTTGCCCTCGGCCTCGGCTCATAGGCCGAGAGTGACATCATAACAGCGCGTGGTTTGGGACACGCGTGGAACAGTGCGCGTCAGGCTCATATGACACGTGGCAGACCGTTATAACCAAATCACACCCTCACGTAAGGGAATATTATGTCATCATTTGGCATCCACAGGTATCAACGGGGGATTTGTTAGATCATCATTCACATGCACCATGCTTACTTGGGGGGTACACTACACCCCCCAAGACCTATATATACTTATCACCTACAACCCTACAAGGGATCGATCCATGAACAATAGCCCTAGCTAAAACTCTGCTTGTACACACACAGTAGAGAGAGAGAGAGGGTTATGAGCATTGTATTCAAGGCCATTAGTGCCCATACTTAGTGGATCACACACTCACAGTGGATGTAGGCCAAATTGGCTGAACCACTATACATCATTGTCTTATTTCCTCTTATACTCATCCCCTTCTACACACTTACATACTTATATACTTGCATCCCTATGGCTGCCATGGCTGCTTCTGCTTGAGCTCACTATCACTTATCTGGTGATGCTAAATCTTAGCATCATCAATGGCCAAATGAATTTTTGTGCTATTTGATCAATAATATACTAAGTTCATAAGTTAAGTAACATTTTATGTGCATTTCTCTTCTTATTTAATGTACTTCTGGTCAGTTTGTGTTTGTAAGTCTTGCTTGGTTATGAGAGCTAACGGCTTAAATGGATCTTATAGTTTGTTACTGTACGTTGATTTAACTTCACTTTCATATGTGGGGCATATAAACACACACTTGATTTATCAAACCCGTTCCTCTTTCATATCATTTCATTCTTGCGTTTGATGTGGATATCATATGTTTCCGTGTTTACTTGCGCATCCTAGTAGAGATAAAATGCCACCGAAACATGTGTATCACCTTCAGCGGCGATTTGTAATGACCTCAATATCCGTGTGACTAGAGGTAGCATGAGAATTAAGAAACTTATTTAGTTCTTCATAGGCACAACTTTGGCAGAAGAAATGGTGAAGTCTTCTGGATTCAGCAACTTATTTTTCAAGTGACTACAGTGGGAGAAACTATGAAAACATTCCAAAAATAGTCTACTATTTTGGGTCTAACCAACATAACGATTACTATTTATGGTAAGTCTTTCTTTTTAAAAAATTATACAGTAGCCATTACAAATAATATTTATCGATTTTTTACGGTGTTTCATTGTAATACATATTGGTGTGTTTTTGTTGTTGCTTTCGATACACAACTTGCTTTTTATATTGATATACATCTTGATTTCGATTTGAAATATCTTAATCTTTATTCACTATTAGGTTTGATTAATGAACACTACCAAGGTTAAAACCCCAATTTTTCAATATTGAATATTATAGGCTATTCGTTTTTGAATGTCATGAGCTGCCCATTTTGTTTCTACTGTGCAGAAGTTCGTTGATTATTTTCTCTACTTATATTTTATAGGCAACTATTGAACACTGTAGTCTACATGTGTTTTGTGTTTGGGAAGTGTTAAATATTCACCATTTAGCTTTTTAGTTTCCCAGCTCATATATATATTATTTTCAGAACTCATTTACATTTCCAGAGGTCATCTCCACAGTGGGAAATTATGGCCATACTATATTACTTTTCAGGTTGTATTACATGCTGCTAAAATTATGGCCATCTGATTTGAATGTGATTTTGTTCCATTTTGTTTTCATTTTTTAGGTTTGATCAATAATCAACCAAGCCTCTCTGATTTTTCAGGTTCTAATAAAAAACCACCCCTTATTCTACATATGCAGTTGTTTTGTATCTAATTGTGCTCTCTTTTTATTCTTATTCTAATTGTTGTCAAACTGGACTTTTGTAGGATGAAACTGAGGAGGCTAAGACTATTGCTTTGCTTCATAAGTGTGCCATGAAGGAGTTTCCTAGGACGGCCAAGACTGTTGCAAATTATATTGCATATAACTACTACAGACTGGATCTAAAAAAGGCAACACCTGCAAGGCTTAGTGCTATTAGCAAGAGACTCAAAGTTTCCAAGTCTTGTGTCAAGAAGAGGAACAGGTAGGCTACCAATATCCCTACTAGGAAGTGAGGTTTTTTATTAGGAAAAAAAGTGGGCATCTTCTTTCTTTTATGAGATTTTTTCTTCCCATTGCTACAATTTTCAGAAGTTACTTTCTCCGATTAATGGTTAAAGTGCATGTATGTTTGTAGGTGATTTTATTAAGACTTTGAAGGAAAACTTCTCAAATAGCTTGCACCTCCAAAAAAGGCTGTTTTTTAATCATTGTTGTAAATTGCTTACTTTATTTTTTATCTCAAATATTTACTCATATTTTTATCTCTCTCAAAGTCTACATTGATATTAGGATTATCCATTTCTTATGTGCTAATTTGATTTAAATGTCCGGTAATGATTCTTGGTGCTTAATGTCAAACTTTCCTTCTTAAGGTTATTGTACCGAGTTACGAACTTATTGTACCTCCTATTTGTTTTTTATATTTTTGATGGTTTTTGTTCTTCCACACATAATATAGGTTCAACTATTTCTACCCAAGTTTAATGGTAGCATATGAACCTTTTGTTAATAGTAAATGGGGTTGTTGATCATAACTATTTCGGCCCAAGGCTAATTTGTTGATTGTGGAAAAATAATTACGCAGGCCAATTAAAATAATTCTGTCAGATGAGATAAAAAATTGTAAAACTTAGGTGAGTTTGATTACCTTCTTTCGCGGTGTTAATTAAACAGGTGCTTTTGAGTTTTGAATAGAATTGAATTCTTGATTGTTGACATTTCAGATCAAGAACAGTACAGGTTTTGATAGTTTTAAACACTGTGATCAAATTCTGGGCACGTAGAGAATATCAAGAACTGCAATAGAGAATCAAGAGCAGTACTTGACAAAAATAATTATCCATTATGCAAAAGCTTGGATGTGGAAAAGGAACGGGCATACCCCGAACTGCGAAAATAATTTCGGTGAAAAAGAGTGCCTCCCACACCGGTCTAACTTTATGATAAACCATATATGTCTTAACATTGTGTTCTTTTTTTGGTTTATAAACAAGTCGAACTTTATTTTTTGAGTATCGAAGAGTGTTCTATTCTGCCTTTGTTCGATTCTGTTTTCATACTTACTGTTTTGTTTTTTTGAATTATTAATTTATTTTATGGTTTCAATTGTTTAGTTAGATAATCAATGCGCTCCTCACCGTTATTAGTTTTATATTGATTCTCTTATATATTTCATTTATGTCAAGTTCAATATGGTTCTTGATTTTTTTTTCCATCTACTTCATGATATGATCACATTCTATTGTAATTTTTTTAATCATGACAATTTAGGTGGTACAAATCTATTAACTTATGATTTTTAATTAACATATGTGTACCTATTTTATATTTTTTTCATATAAACACATTAAAATTTGCCCAAATTTTTTAAATTTTCTACAATTATGTGTTGTAAACAAACTTTGACTTATAGGTTCGTACCAAGGTGTATATATGTATGTATATAAACATGGTGTATGTACGTAAAAAACTTTCAAAAAACTTTCAATTTTTTTAAACTAATGAGTTCGTACCATAGATTATTTGAAAAATTATTTTTCTGTTGCGGACTAAATACGACGTAGGGTCCAATCAACGTTGTACACTTTCGAAAATTGGCATCGTGCCTTCAGGTACGGGCATACCATAGTGTGTGTGTACATATATATATATATATATATATATATATATATATATATATATATATATATTAATCCAGCACCCCTGGGAAAGGGCCCCCTTATTGCAATGCATACTCTGCTGTCATGTCCCGGTGCATCGCTCATTGCATGAAGGACTAAGGTTCAATCTCTCGTGAACCATCAAAACAAACACAGATATTGGAGCGAACATAGTTCCAAGCTGATAGGTTACGCACATACCTATTCACCCATATGACCGTCAACACTATCGGTCTCACTAATAGTTCGTACCAGGGTTCTATGTTCTAGTGATATGAATCAAAATCCCCCCAAAGGCTCCTCAATATATGATCGTCCATAATGTGCAACCTCCATCCTATAGCAAGCAGCGTAGGTATGTTGTACACACAATAAATCAATCAATAGGTATATACATAACCTATAATAATCATTAGGTATTTATGCAACCAAATTCCCCAAATTTATTAGTAGCATTATTATCCCTAATACTCATGTTACTCTATTCGTACGATTATTCTCTTTATCGCATATATTCCATAAGACCCTCTCATTCCAACATTTTCCTTTAGTAGTTACACAATCATCTCACCACTAGACTACGTAATGAAGTCATTCAAGAATAACATAGGTCATTCTCTCTCACTCGAATAAACTTTATAAGGTTTTAACTTGTCCGGGTAAAAATCGAAACTTTTGAAATCTCGTTAGAAGTTGGGGAAAATCTTGTTCGAACGAAACTTTGAATGAATTAAGGACTGAAATCTCGTTCGAACGAGGTCGTTTTAACTAGGTCATTCGAACGAACATCTCTATGAATTCTCATTAGATGGGTCATTAGAATTCTCATTCGAAGGACTTAGGTTGTTCGAATGAGAAAGTCGCAGTTCGTCCCTGTCCTCTAAAAACTGCGTTTCCAACTTTTTCATCACCCAAATAATCCAAAACTTATCCTAACTCAAACCCAATGATTCTAAACTATACTCGCTGGTAATATAATTCTTTCCAACATGTTTTAAAATGAAACCCTTTAAAATTATAATATGAATTCAGATTAATTCCTCAAATCTTCAAAAAGCCCTAAATTCATGCAATCACCATTAATCACAATTAAACCCAGATTTGAATTCGTGATTTCAACATATAAAAACCATATTTCTTGTACCCAATATATGGTTATCCAAAAACATGCAAAACCTATACCACAATCATGATTAATACGCAATTTCAGTCCCAAATTTCATAATATCATGAATTAATCATCAACTAGTCTATCATGGACATTATATGCTCTAAATGAAGCAAGATAAACACTTGCCTTTTCATGAAGATCTGATTCGTCGCTTGAAATTGGTATGATCTTGTTCCTCTCTTCTCGATCTACGTTCTGATGGAATTTTTTGGTGAAAGAATATTAGGTTTGGTCTTAGTGTATCTATTTTTTTTTTGCAGAACATAACCCTAACTGATACTACGTAAGGGATGATATATATTAATCTAATTTTCGTCCATTAGCAAATCACATTTTTTCAAAAGATAAAAATACCCCTTTAGGGTGTCGGGTTTGCCTAAAGTTGCCCCGGACTCCAAACTAAACCCACAAGTAGAATTTTCTCATACCTCAACCCTTCCGAAAACATCTTGTGTACTCGAAACAGCCATACGAATAACCAAAAAAATACATTTTAATTTCTCATTTAAGTCCCGACACGACTCACACGCGGGTCCCAACTAAGTGTACCGTAACTACCGTATTTTTCATACACGATAATTATATAATATTCTCATTATATATTACTTTACTCACTAAGTAATCTTCAACATAATTCCCACCAATAAATACTAACTCTCATCACGCTAGTAATTATTTACTTAAATCCAGACTAATTCTAAATTTTCCCATTTAAATTAGTTAATCCCATAATTAAAATAAAATCTTCCAAAAATACGAGGTATTACATACTTTCCCCCCAATAAGGGAATTTCATCCCGAAATTCAAAAAAGATTAAAAATAATAATGGTATACCTGGTAAGAACAATTATGGATACTTATCGTGCATCTCATCCTCGTGCTCCCAGGTAGACCCCTCGATATTATGACGCCGCCACTGAACACGCACTAACGGCACTACCTTTGACCTCAATTTCCTCTCGATATAGTCTAGGATAACAACTGGACCTTCCTCGTAGGAACTGTTGGGTTGTAGGTCAATCTCCTCTAAAATAATATGAGTGAGATCCATGTCATCCTGAAGATATCTCCTAAGTGAATAGATATGGAACATGTCATGGATCCTATGCAAGTGATCCAGTAACCCAAGTCTGTAAGCTACTGGACCAATACACTCAATAATACGGAATGGCCCTACGTACCTCGGCGCCAACTTCCCTTTCTTCCCAAACCGCATCACCCATTTCATAGGAGATACTCATAATAGTACTTAGTCCCCCACATTGAACTCCCTGAAGAATCTCTTGGCATGGACATTGCGCATCTGTCTATCCTGAGCAACCCGAATACGGCTTCGAATCATCTCAATCCTGGCCGAGATATCCTGAATCACCTATGGCCCAAGTAGCTTGTTGTCCCCCACCTCTAGATAACATGCTAGAAAATGGAAAGGCCTACCATATAACACGTCGAATGGATCCATACCAATAGTAAACTGGTAGGAGTTATTATAAGCAAACTCCACCCGTGGAAGATATTGCTCCCAGTCCCCACAAAAATCAAGGAAAAACATCCACAAAATATCCTCTAGCATTTGATTCGTTCGTTTGGTCTTCCCATTAGTCTACAGGTGATAGGCCGAACTCAATCGTAACTCCGTACCCATGGCCTCCTAGAATCTCTTCCAAAAGTTGGACACAAAAATCTTGTCCCTATCGGACACAATATCAAGGGGAACCCCATGGAGTCTCACTATTTCATCAATGAAGATCTGTGCATACAGTCCCATATTATAATCAATCCGAACTGGCAGAAAATGATCTACCTTGGTTAACTAATCCACAATAACCCATATAGAATCGTGACCCCTCTGCGATGTAGGTTACCCTTTGGTGAAATCCATGGAAATGTTCTCCCGTTTCCACATAAGGATCTCTAATGGTTATAGGAGCCCTGGAGGTCTCTAGTGGTCCACTTTTACCAACTGACAAGTGGTACATTTCAAAATAAACTCTACAATGTCCCTCTTCATCCCCCTCCATTAGTATTACTGCCTCATATCCCGGTACATCTTATCCCCTCTGAGATGTACCGTAAATCGTGAACCATGCTACTCCACCATCACCGCATGTCTTAAATCCTCACCGTATGGAACTACTAGACTTCCATTGAAGCGTAATCCCCCATGTGATCTCACAGAATACGACTCTTCCCCCTCGGTTAGAAGTTGTACAATCTGATCATGATAGAACAAGTCTTCTGCCTGATCCTGTACCACCCTAGTAACGATCTCGGGTGTAACTGTTATCACAGACATGAATGAGCTCCCAACCGCATCTTAATGTCCCAATTCCATCCATTTATCCTTCCATACCTCGACCACCTCACCTGCTGGCCTACAGCTCAATGTGTCTGCAACAATGTTATCCTTACCCGAGTGGTAATGGATGTCGAACTGATAGTCCTTCACACATTCAAGCCAACTTCGCTGACGCATATTCAACTCCCACTGCGTTAATAAGTATTGTAGTGACTTGTGATCTATGAATAGGCAAAATTTATCCCCCAAGAGAAAAATGTCTCCATACTTGAAGTGCTAACACGCCTGCCACTAACTCCAAATTGTGGGTGGGGTAACTCCTCTCTCGAGGCTTAAGCTTACGGGAAGCATAAGCTATAGACTTATCTTCATGATAAAGCATACCCCCTAGTCCAACTAAGGATGAATCAGTATAAACCAGTTATTCCACCCTCAACATGGGTAGTGCTAGAACTGGTGCTGAATTCAGCTTGTCCTTTAGCTCGTCGAAAGACAACTAACAGGAATTATCCCATATAAATGGCACCCCTTTGCGAGTCAAATTTATTATCGGACCCACTATATTTTAGAATCCCTGAATAAATAGCTTGTAGTATCCTGCCTGTTCTAAGAAACTATGTATCTCTGTCGACGTCATGGGTTGTCCCCACTCCCTCACCGCTGACACCTTCCCCGGATCTACGGATATTCCCTCTTCAGAAACAATGTGCCCCCAAAACTGAACTTCTCTCATCCAGAAGCCATACTTCTCATATTTTACATACAACTCGTGCTCACATAGTGTCTGCAAAACTAGCCTCAAATGTTCATCATGCTCCTCCTCAGTCCGGGAATAAATCAGGATGTCATTAATGAAGACAATGACAAACTGATCTATGAACTCTTTTAACACCCTGTTCATCAAGTCCATGAATACAGATGGTGCATTGGTTAACCCAAATGGCATAACCCTGAACTCTTAGGATCCATATCGCGTCAAGAAGTTAGTCTTAGACACGTCCTTATCTCTGATACGTAATTGGTGATATCCCGACCTCAAGTCTATCTTCGAGAATTAGGCAGCACCCCTCAACTAGTCGAATATGTCATCAATTCAGGGAAACACATACTTATTTCGTATAGTGACCTTATTCAACTCTCGATAATCAACACATAACTGTAGCGACCCATCTCTCTTCTTTACTAATAGTACAGGGTGCCCCGAGGAGAGGTACTCCTACGAATGAAGCCCAGTCCCAATAACTGCTCGATCTGATCCCGTAACTCCCTCATCTTTATGAGAGACATACAATAAGGTGTACGGGCTACCAGCCCAGTGCCTGCATCAAGTCTATCACAAACCCTATCTCTCAACTGCGTTATAGCCCTGGTATATCCTAAAATACATCAGCGAACTCATGAACAACCAGAATCAAATCCAGTGGAATCACCACCACCTTAGAGGTCTCCTCCGCTATATAATATAAATAGGTGGACAAACCTCCCTTAGGACGAGGCATCGCCACCAAAAAAATCTTTTGACCCAGTATTGCGAACACAATACTACGACTATAACACTCAATCATCGCCCTATACATAACTAGTTAATCCATCCTGATAATAGCAGCATACTCGTGAATATCTAAGACAAGCATGTCGATCGATAAGATCAGTTTCCCAATCTCTATGCCCACTCCCAGACATATAAAGAATATAAAAGACCCATAGACAAATGGTGAGTCTACACTAGTAACTATGCTCTTTGTCATGTCTAATAACTTCATGGCGCATGCAAAACTAGTGGTAATGAAACTATGTGAATCCCCTGTGTCAAATAATATCCGCCTCAAAGTCTTCTGGATAGAAAATGTATCCTTGACCTTGGGTGGAGCCTGGGGAACTGCGGTCTGGTGGATGTTATAGACACGCTCATACTGTAGTTATCCCTACTGGATCGTAAATGCTAGCAAAGTTGGTACATACGATGGTGCTGGTAAGGCGACTAGAAATATTGATCGTTAGGGCTCCTGATGAGCGCCCTACAGCTGCTGCTACTGCGACGGGCTCTACCCTTTTGAGGATAATCATGACTTTTATGGAAAGTGTTACCATAAGACAAACATCTCCCTAAAAAGTGTCTTCCCCTTTGCCCCTGCCGCAATCGGCCCTGATGTCCGTTACCACCCCTCCCTTGGCCCTCCTAAAAGGACTGCTGCCCTGCTTGCCAGGCTAGCCCTGATGGCCCTGTCTAAAACCTCCATATCCCTACCTGTAGTCACTTGATCTGAACCTCTTAGCAAGTCCCCCTGGTGGGAACTCTACTCGCCCTGTATCTGCTGACCCTAAGTTGGTTGTGCCCCACTGGCACCATTACCTCCTGTCTTACCCTGTTGGCTGGACTCCCCCACTAGTTCTCTTACCTTCAGATGGAAGAGGTAAACCTAGCAGTGTAGTAGGGCAGTGTTAAGTACATTAGTATACTTACCCAATGAAAGATTACGCAAAAGGTGTTAATGAATCCTCCACGTCAAGCCGTCCATAAACATCTGGATTTTCTTCCCCTTAGTAGCTACCTCATCTGGCACCAGATTAGTCAATCTTATGAACTCTTCCTCATACTACGCAACGGTATTCCCCTCCTGGGTGAGATCCAGTAATTTTTTCCTCATCTCAGTCTGAACGGAGGAAGGGAAATATTTTTGGTCGAACTGCACCCAGAAGTACTGGATATGCATGTTGTCTCTCTCCTCAGTAGAGGTAATAGACTCTCACCAGTGCAGTACCTCCCCCACTATCTTAAAAGTAGATATTATCTTCCTCTGAACCTCAGTACACTCATACATCCTCAAGTCTCGTTGAATGTACTTTTTCCACTGGCTCGCTACCACTATATATGAACTTCATGTGAACTCCCTAGGGTGTGCCTTCTTGAAGGCATCTCTAACTTGATCCCAAGCATAAGGGAATGCGTGAGCTGGTGCTGGGGCCACTGCCGGTGCCTGGGGTGGGGCCTATTATACCATGGCCAAAGCTACATTGACCTCATGCGCTACAATAGAGGCAACCTCAATAGTATTAATAGTACCCTGTGTCGGAGCTGGCTGGGGTTAGTGTTGGGAATCCCTAGGAGCTCGTTGTACACGTCTTGGAGGCATGTGAAATGAGAGAGAATCTTTATAAGTCCACGGTAAATCTCAAATATCTGAAGACGTAAAATGCGCAATTAATTAATACAACAGTCCTAAATATAGGGCTCTATATAAAAGAAAGATACAGTTCAAGCATAACAAGCCTCACAGATCCTAAGGACTCTAGAACCTGAAGATCTGATACCACCTGTGACACCCCGCCTAACTAAATACCTGGTGATCGTCCCTTTATTAAATGAAATCAGAATATCGAGTTGGTTCACTATATGCATCAGTGTCGAAAACTTTATTATTAACACCAACCACATAATATTTAAAAAGGTTGATGTCAAAATTTTATCTTTTAATTAACATAGAGTCAAGTTAACTAATTATAAAACATACACCATTCAAACTAATCTCATATGGAATAAATTGATTGAATAATAAATGTGACTGGAGTAAACACTTCCAGCCTAAATACTGAATACAATAATCCAACGAAATAAACCAACAACCGAAAGGAGTAAATCAATAAATCCAAAATCTATGACTGTCTGAATAACTAAAAGGGGCGACATGCCCTAACTGAAGTACAAAACTCCAAAATGAAGGAATGAAAATCATGGAGGCATCTACTACCAAGTCTTGTATCTGTCACAGCAGCTAAGGCTCGTCAAATGAATGGAACTCCTATACTTGGTGTCCCTGTGGGTTGGCACCTAAAATAATTTGACAAAAGAAAATAGATTTGCAATAAATGGGTCAGAGCCCGAGTTGAAAATAGTTTAAAAATCAGAAAGTGCTTAAATGAAAATAATAACACATATTGTGTACATGTTAGATTTTTTCACTCTCACTTGAGATACTCACCTTTCATTTATTGTGCACATCTAAAGCGTATATTTAACCATCCTTGTCATGTTATCCCGCCTAACTAGCCTGAAGATGATTTTTACCACACTAAATGTGTTTCGTTAGACTTAGAGGCCGACCCATGCGTTCCAAAACTTAAAATAAACCTATGTGTTACCTCTGAGTCAGAGCACGCAGGCCACACATTGAGTCAGCATCACGAGGATCTCTTTCCGATTAGTCATGACGAGCCTCCCGGTCTTTCCTTTATCTATGGCCAAGGTCCCAACTTGTTCCAATTGTTGGTTTATAATTCTAGGACAGTATAAACAAGGAGAGAATCGGATCCCGTGAGTGGGATCGGTTGAGTTGGTAGGAGCGAGAGATAGGTAGTCTCACCCCTGACGCGTATGGGTTGATTTTTGAATTTTTGAGTCATGTGTTGGTGTCATTTAGTGTCTTTTTGCATTTTCAGTATTTGTTCATTTTATTTCTTCGCACTTTTAATTCGCTTTGAGTTAGATTTTAGTCCTTTTTGCTTGAGGACAACGCAAAATTCTAAGTTGGGGGGGTCACAAATGCGTCTTTCTAAAACTCCACAAATTTTCAAAAATGCCCAGAAATTTCAAAAAAAATGAAAATTTTTGAAAAAGCCAAAAATATTTTTCTTCAAAATAAATAAAAATTGGAATTCAAAATTTTCAAAAATATCATTAAAATTTGGTTTAAAGTATCAAATTGTAAAAACATAATACACAAAGCTGAAATTGATCGAAGATGGAAATTGAGCGAACGTAGACGACTTAGCGAATAAATGTGGAGGTTAACAAACTCGGTGAGTTTCGAACCTTTCCTTATTTTGAGTTTATAAATCAATCCGAGTTAATTGTTAACTCAAAGTTCTTTTCAGCGTTCTAATAAGTCGTCAAGGATCTCAATTCTTACACTTTGACTGATTGTGGAAAATGTGTGTGATATTGCCTTATAAAACGAGTTAAATAGATCTCTAAATTAAATTAATCTCTAAACGCATATGGTAACGCAATTAGTATTTCGGACAATGAAGTAGGCCCTCATTTGTCACCCAAAAATATTGGCCAGAAAAAGTAGCGAAAAATTATCCCTTTTGTAAACCAAAATTGAGACAAAGAAATTTTTCCCTTTCGTTTGACAATCCGAAAAATCCTAATTGACCCGGAATTGTGAAAATTTATAATTCCAAAAATTAAGTCCGAAAAGTGCATAAAAAGGAGCAAGAAAAGAATAGCTGTGCTCAACAAAAATAGTAAGAAAGAAAAGTGTGAAAAACAGAAAAAAAAATTAAAAAATTAGAAAAAGGAGCAGAAGCCCGGAAAAAGCACTAATGGACATCATAAGAAAATTTTCCAATTCCGACATTCCCAATCACCCCCATTTTACCCAATACACCCTAAACCCAAGAAAGTCCTAACCAAGTCCAAAATTGCGAAATTGGTCACCGCGTGGAGAGCTACAACACGAAAAGATAATAAAAGAGATTATAAATATTAATTAGAGGCAATGTTCCTATTTTTTTTTTATAACCGTAATCCAATGATGAGATGTGTTTACCATAAAATTTTCGTCTTTCTACTTGTGTTCGTGAACTCAGTTCCAATACATTTACTCTTATAAATCACGCATACCGAGAGAAAATAGCCACCCTTCCTAGAGATTCGTTTGTGAGAGCATCCCATGAGATTTTGAAATCAAAAAGAATTTTTGGATAAGTAACGTAATGATCAATCGATGGAAATTAACGGTTAAATTTCTGAATTCGCACACACGCACTATGATTTGAGACTCTTGAACATGATTTGATGATGACTATTTTCTGGAAAAGTTTGAATTATACGATTTTTACGTATTTTGAGTTTTCTTTTAGTCGAATTTTGTGGGTATATTCGCTACAAACCCTCACGAGACACAACTCGTCCTATTAGGGTAAGCTAGGGGTTTAAAGGCTTGTTGCATACGCTAAATGCAATCGCTTGCCCGCGAAAAAGGTATTCTATCCCATTTTATTGAGTTGGATCATGTTTTGATTCTAGGGGGGTTTGATTAGGCATAAATTCTTCCAAATTTACCCCTTAATTTAGAGGCGTTTATTACCTCGAACAATGTTAACGAATTAAGTTATCCCATATCTTGGCTACCGATTTCGTCTAACAAGTACCCCGAGTTTTGTGTATTTATTATTAATTTCACAGGTCTTTATTACATGAAAGGAAGAAAGAAATCGAAAGAAGCAAGAGAAAAGAAAGAAGACGAATCAGAAGGGCAAAAGCGTAATATTTACCTAGAATTCGATCAAGGACCCAAAATAAAAGTCAAAGATCTCACATTTGTGAACACGTAGGAAGAAATGGCGTCCCAATCTGATTTATGATTAGAAGTTATGAAGACCCAAAGATACGAGATAATCACGAGATATTGAAGAAAAATTGAAGAGAAGTTGAGAAGACAACCCGGACCAATCCGATTTAATAGAAAAACGGATCAGTCTGGGTCCCCAAAGTTACTGTAAAGATGGATGTCTAGAGGACCAATCCGATTTATTTGGAAAACGGATCAGTCCGGTTGTTGATCGGACCAGTCTGGTATGTCTTGACTGGATCGACCCGGTGCTCGAGATTTGATCTAATCTTCTTCTTCTTAAAGTTTTTCATCAATCCAACTCTTATAAATTACGTAGGATATAAATTTAAAAGAACTCCTTGAAAAAGAGGAGGCCTCTAATTCATTTTTTTAGAGAAGCTTTGTAATTAGTTTAGAGAAGAAACAACAAAAACCCTACTTTTGATTCCAGATTGCAATTCAAGTAAATTCATTCCAATTCTTTCTTTCATTATTGTAGTAGTTCCTTCTTTAGTAGTAATTTCCTTATTCTTCATCTTCAATTGCTAATAAAAATATTTTCCTTCATTCAAAACATGTTTTCTTCTAGTTTTAGTATGATCGGATAAGTTTTCAAGGGTTGGGGCGCATGAACCCCACCCGATGTAATTCATGTTAGCGGAAATAGAAGTTGGAAATAAAATTTTAGGTTAATTGTATCGTAGTTACTACGATACTACTTTAATTCAACCTTTGCTTACATACTGTGCGGGCTATGATCACTCATATATGTAATACTTAGGAGAAATAAAGACCGAATTTTAATTCGACATTTGCTTACGTACTGTGTGGGCTATGATCCCTCATATATGTAATACTTAGGAGTATTAAAAAATCAGATTCATTTGAAGTTTTATTTCTAAATCTAGTATCCAACGAAGTGAATTACTAGGGTATGGGGGATTGTAACATGACCTATCTTTCTCATCTTATAGTTAAAGTTTTAGTTAAATCATTATTAGTCTTTAGTTAATTAGAATAATTGCATTCCATCTTTTCATAACTGCATTTAGTTGTAGTCATTCCACAATTCAAAATCATCTTTTTGTTTCTTTAGAAGTCAAAGTTAGGTTACCTTCGTCTTTCCAACATCGTTACGACTCCGTTCGTCCTGTTTCCCTAAGGATCGATACCCGACTTATCGGATTATTACTTAAGAGACAAGGCTTGCATTTGAGCCTAAATAGAACGAACACTAGACACATTTGTGGTCGCGTCATTTACCATTTGTAATGCTTTATCATGTTATATCCGTACTCTCAATAATCAATATTTACGATAGTTTGTGACATCGATACCCAAGGTTTATGACATTTTTTTATATTTAAAGTTTGTAATAATATCTATTGAAATTGATATGGATTTGAATGTAAATTTATGATTATTTAATCCTTTAAATCTAAATGTTTATATTGTGCTCACTGTTTTGTGTTCTCGGGTTGAAAAATCACCAACGTGTTATGTCCTTTAGTTAGTGGCAATGCCACTTGATCTACGAAAGTTATTGGCGTGCATAGGGTCATGTACATTGAGTTATAACTCAACCACAACACTAGAAATGTAAGAATTTCCTAATTTGGTTATAATTACCAAACTGTTTTTTTTTTCAAATAAATTATTTACGATGGTCATATTTTTTATTATTATTTATGTCATTTTGTGCATTCTTAAGTGGCGCAACACAAGAGCTTGATTAATTTGTTTAACTCTTTCGTGATAAAATTGTTTACTTTTAGGATATTTTCATGCTAAGTTTTTCCGTTTTAATTAAGGGTACGTTTGTGTTAGTTTTAGTATATTTTTACGGTTGTTTTTGCTCCAAAAAAATCTTATAGATCCCAATTTCAATCCCAAAGTATTCATTTCATGCTTCATGTTTATCATGCTTATGTGGATCGATAACTATTTATATGATCCAAATCATTCTCAGTTTCCTAATTTTGTTTGTTTATATTTTGTCCAGGTGCAATAAAGAGCAGTGGCAACGTCTTACATGCAATTCTTACAAAGCTACTTTTTTGCTTGGTCTTACATGTAATTTCGGTGACGCTATTTTTTAACAATAATTTTTAGTGATAAGTGTTTCAATGTACAAGAACGATATCTCATACTCATTTTCCCTCTAGATATAATGAAATGGTAGGTTTTAAACTTCATGGTAGGTTTTGAAGATAAATTGGTTTTTCACTATTAATATTTAAGTTAAATTGGCTTTTCACTATTTATAGAATGTATAGCATGTGTATTATTACCCGTGTGTTATTTCATGATTGTGTGAGGACATAAATTTTCAATTGAGTCCCTGTATTGTTTTGACTTAATTCCGTGAACAAAACAATGTTTGTAATATGTCATAGGGAGATTTTATTTTGTCACGATCCCACTTGGTCTATGACGTATTGAAGAAATTGAATACATTGCGGAAAAGCTTCAAAGAATTAATCATGCCGATGTTTAATTGGTGCAAGTTTATTCGTCTTCAAGTTTATTGCATTTCGAGATCACACGTGTATGAATGCATGTAATTAATGGTGCTCGAAATTGTTTTTAAAAAAAGATAAGGATGTAATTTTATATGAAGAAATATTTTAAAATGTTTTTAAAGTTTTACACTACGTTTTATTCTGATAAGCTCGAAATAGATTTTGACTTAATTGGATATCTTTTTGAAGAGACGTTTTAAAGAAAAAGTCAAAATGACATGCGCATCGTTCAAATGACAAGTTGGCTCGTTCAAGCGAGATAGACGTGTCTCGCGAATGACATGTCGATCTTGTTCGAGCGACACAGTTTTCGATGCGATGAAGTTTTCCTATTTAAAGTGTGTTTTCATCAGAATTAAAGTGTGTGCATTCTGGAAAAACAGTTTACGATCCAGAGACCTATTTGCACATATTTTTCTAAGGTTTCAAAAGCTTAAACACATCCCTAGAGTTTACAAAGATATGAGTCATCATTACTATATGTTTATGTGATCTTGCTACACCAAGAAGGTTTGTTCTATATTTGAACATCTGGGTTTTGCGATGAAGAAAAGGGAAGGACTTCTTGTTCGACATCGTAGACGTATCAAAGCCATTCGGTGGACACCGAGACATACGTGGATGCATGTATCATGGAGAGGTATCGTGGAAGAAGGACTTTCTGCGTGGGCATTGTGAGAGGAGTGGTTGAAGATCAGAAGAGCATCAAGACCCATGGGGATCGAGTCGTTGAGTGAGTCTTTTGTCTGTTCATTGTAATTCCACATTCATAGTGATTGTCTGGCTTGGGCCGTCCGAGGTTGTTTTCCCGTCTTGGGTTTTTTTCTCGTACATCCAATGTTGTGAGTATTATTTACTTTACTTTACTTTACTTGCTTTAATCACTAGATGCATGTTTAGGATTAATCAAGATAAAATTGGTTTAAAGTAAAAAAATGTTTTTTTCACAACTTGGTTTGGTGCTAATTAAAAGTTGGATAATTTTTGGTGAAAATTGGTTTGATTCGAAACACACGCATAAGGATCGCTCTTTGAAATTGCCCTGCCCCTACCATACACACACATACACACCCAAGGTGTTTTGGTACCTTTTGAATTCGTGCTCATATTGTTAGTAAATCTTAATCTTTTACTACTTGATTTGACAAAGGGGCTGTTGAATCTTTTATAATAGTTTGGAAGAGCACAAATCCCTTCTAACCAAGGGGTTGCCCTACTGTAGCTCTTATCAAGGCTGAGGTACCATGGTTAGTTTGAAGGGAAATATTTCTTAGAAGTAACGTGTCTTGAAAATAATAAAAGGCATTCTGAAAAAATTGACTGCAAAAAAATTTGATATTATCAAAGGTAAACTGATAGACTCTGTGATGACAGCTGCTAATATTCTAAAGGGGGCGATCTTCTTGATATTTAACAAGGTTTTAATGGAACCCGCTTTTTGCTCCATGTACGCGTTGTTGTACTCCGGCCTTAACAAAAATCTGCCCCCATTCCCATCTGATGAGCCTGGTGCTAAAGAGTTCACGTTTAAACGAGTGATCTTGAATAACTTCAAGGAGGCATCTGAAGGCATCGACAAAATATGGGAAGAAATAAGGAATCTCAGTGCCCCCAAGCAAGAATCGGAACGCAAAGTTGTGTGGTTATTACATGTAGTGTGGTAAAGTTAGATTTTTCTATCATTAGTTAGAGTAGTGTACATATGAAATATTTAATCAAAACCATCTCGAGGGTCCATTGAACCTTTAAATTTGCTGTTTCAGTGTCTTTTGAATTCATCACTTTCATTTTAGAATTTTCTATGAATTATAGGTACGAGGGTTCTATTTAATGCGAAGTTCTCTATATGGTTTAGATAATGCATTTGCTAAATAATATTTTGGTATTTTGTTGTTATGACAAGTTATGTTGAAATTGCATAATCAAATGTAATTTTTGGTATAACATTATTTTATAGTTACTCATTGTTGTATTATCAATATTTAAAGATTACAAACCATTTTTGGGACAACATTAATGTATTATCAATAATCATCATTGTTGTATTACCAATATTTATTATTATTAATAATACAACATCCGAAAAACACATTAATTATTCAATAGTGATGATTCATGCTTTATGTATTATCACCGAGAAAGTTCTGAAGCAAGCGTATTATGTTTAGTTGTGATTTTGTGTTCATAATATGAATGGAATACGTGATTTAACATAGGGTGAGGTGATATATTTATATATCAATAACTTTAAGCAGGGGAATGGATGTTGTTAAATGGTTTGTAATTTCATGAGATGCAGAATTTATCTACCATATGATTTTTAAGTAGTTGAGTTGCCTTAATACTATTCTATTTCAAGTTTAAATAGTATGTTTTCAGATAAATGCCATAACTTTTTAACCGTACATCGGAATGAGGCGATTCTAGCGCCATTAGATTCGTATCGCCCATGCCTAGCTAGAAGCATTTTGGGCTATTTTTGGTGATGTTAAAGGGGTCAAAATTGACGTTAAAGTCTACAATTTTGTTTATTCATTGCCAGATTTGGGTCATGTAAGTTTTCTTGGTCAATTTTTTACCTATTTTGATTGCATCTTGTGGTAGTTAATTCAACTCTGCGTATAAGTTCTTGGACTATTAATTATTTGTTAAATAGGCTAGACAGTCCTATAAATAAAGGATATGTTGACCAATTTGTTTAAAATTACACTTTGTTTTGCCGGGGAATGAAATTTTGGCCATTTTGTAGTTAGATGGTTTGGAAATTTTTATAGCTTCGCGATTACGTATTTCAAAAATTTTCATCATGCCTTCAAGCATGGGCTTTTTGCTAGTGTATATATACATATATTATAAAATGCTATACATGAACTTTTATATCTAGTCACTTAATAAACAATCCACTTGGTACACCTCATTTTTTAGAATTGTACTAACTTTTCTCTCTCTCCTACAATGATATCAAAAACTTCTACTCTATCTTCCTCTCTTATCTTTTCATTTTTTTCTTTCGTCTCTCCAATTAAATTTGTCTCTTCTCCTCCCTGAAATTCTAACAATCGACCTCCTCTCTCATCAATATTCTATAAATTAAACCTCCACTCCGCCGACTGGAACCACCTCGTTTACGGAGTTGGAACCCATAGACTTACTATTTTTCTCACACTTTTTAATCCACCTGTTATATGAGTTTGAGATGAGGGGAGAAAAATGCGAAGCGTTCACAATAGAAGAAAGCGTGAAAATGCATTGTCTTCTATGATGATTTCTGCAAATGCCAACACACTTTCTTCGAAAATACTCCAATAAATACCAATTTTTTTAAATCACTAATTCTACAAATTTTACCCCAAGATGAAATGATCAACACCATATCTATGAGTTTTTGTATGGAAGAAATTAACCAATAGTTGATCTATGAGTTTTGGTATGAAATAAATTTCACCTTTGATCATCATCATCATCATCATCTTCTTCTTCTTCTTCTTCTTCTTCTTCTTCTTCTTCTTCTTCTTCTTCTTGGATGAATGATAAACGAGTTGTTTGAGAGCTCTTCTTGACGATGTAGAAAAAAATAGAGAGATAAAATTGAGGAATGTGTTGGAGACATCTTAAGACAGATGGGAGAGGGGTGGAGTGGGTTTGTTTGGGGGTTGAATGGGGGTTTGGTAGGGAGGGGAATTTTTTACGTTTCTTTTAAGTTTTGTTATTTTCTAATTTATTATTTCCTGCTCACTCAAAAAATTTACTTTTCTTATTGTCTTGATATTTGTAACACACTAATATTATGTTGTTGTTGGCGTTATATTTTGAGTTGTACACACTTATGGGAAGTCATAGAGTCATGTGAAAGCGTGTCTAGAATAGTTATTTCATGCCAATTAAATTCATGTTATATGGCATTGCCTTGAGTATAATTTAATGTGTTTAAATGAGAATAACACTCGACAAATAAAATATGATGAACATTATATTGAAATCTCTCTCTCTCTCTCTCTCTTCTCTCTCTCTCTCTCTCTCTCTCTCTCTCTCTCTCTCTCTCTCTATATATATATATATATATATATATATATATATATATATATATATATATATATATATATATATGAGATATTATTATATTCTATACTTCATTTTTATTATAAACTCCATACATTTTTTCCTTTTTCTTTTAAAGTGAATAAGTTATCTGTTAATGCTTTATTATTTTTTAATGATCATTAATTTTTTTTTTTGGATCAATTACCAAAAAGTTCTTCAAACATTTTTTAATATACATTTAGTCCCGAACTTTTTGTTTTATTCCAAAAAGTCCCTCAAACATCTGTTTAACCAATATTCTCTTATTTTTAAAGGTTCGAGCTAGCGGCATTCTCGCCCCACCCCCACCCCACCCCCCACTGCCGGAGCTCCGGCAACCTTCATCGGAGCTCTTTTTTTTGCGTTTTTATGTGGGGAGGGGTTTTGGCAACAAAATAAAAAGGCTTGAACTGAACGTGCATTAAAAAATATTTCAGGGACTATTTGGAATATACCCCTTCTTTTTTCTCATTCAACCCTATTATTTGAAATTTATCATTCCATTACATTGTGATTGTTTTGATAGCAATAGTTGTAGATGAACATATAGAACGAAAAAATTTAAGTATAACTTACATTTTGGTGTTGCCATTTAGAGACAGACAATAAAATTTGCGTTTTGATTATTGATTATCATAAGACATTTGGATTAGTATTAAAATATGTAGCTCGCGTATCGCGCGAATTGACGAGTTATAATTTATTTTCCTCCTTAAGTTTAGTTTTGCATAGAGAATGGCCTACCATGTGGGTGTTTAACATGTTCTCACATGTGAAGTACCAGAAATATCTAGGGAGAACTAGCATGAGCATACAAACAAACATTTCACTCTCCGCCCAACAAATTGAAACAAAAAGGCTTCCTTGCGTTGCAATAAAGGTTCAAAGCCTTTTGGCTTTTCCATAGAGTAGGCCATCAACTTTTTCTTCCTTCTAAATAAAGCCTTTGGCCTTTTGGATTTTTGCGTGACTCACACTTGATCTAAGGAATTTATAAACAAGTGACACAGGAACTACATTAACAATATATGTAAGTTGTAACAAAAAAACAAACAATATATGTAAGTTCGGTGGTATGAAAAGATTAGAGGCCATATGATTGTTTCTCCTCCAACATGCACTCTCATGAGATTCCGTAGACACCATAATTGGTTTGACCACTTTAGTGATGAGGAATATCCCAGTTTTGACTATTAGGGTTAACTATCTCTTTTTCACTTGGTGTGAATTCAAGAGAGGACAACTTTGCAATCTCCATTTCCATTTGCGGTTGAATTCAGACTCACTTGTCTTATCACTGATTCGTGACATGAAAAATCTGCTTGACTCTTCAAAAACGGCATAAAGAGCTCCTGTATTACAAAGGATGAAAAAGTAGAAAAAGAACGAGTCATTTACGGGCATGGTAACGCGACGGGTCAGATACGGATTTGCAAAAAATTTAAGTCGTTCTATTTAATAAATGGGACGCGATGGGACAGGACAATTTTATTTAAATTAATTCATAATATGTCCTATTTAATAAAAGAGATGAGTGGGATTTCTACGGATCAGATTAATTTTATAAATAATGATATTAAGAATATTACATTATAATGTAAGAGGTCTACAATTTATATATCAATATGTAAGACAGTCTCCCAATTGTAATTTCATGTTTCCATATAAATCTTTTACAAAATTAATATACATATAAAGAGTTTTTTAATGTGTGTTTGTGTTTGTATATATATATATATATATGATTTAATTGTCATTAACATTTTATGTATGCATAAGTTAAACGGGGAGGGGCATGGCGCGGTGCGGCGCAACGCGGCGGTTTTATTTAAATGAATTCCTCACCCGCCCCATTTAATAAACGAATTTTTTTCCAAAGCCCATATCCGTTCATAATTCATTAATCGGATTTTAAAAGCCACCCCCTTGGGGGCGGGGCGGGGCGGAGCGAAGCAGGACTCCTACAGTTCGGATTAAATTGTCATCCCTATTCATTTAGCGACATACATTTCGAGTTCAAAATGAACAAATGTTTCGATTATACTATGGCAGATATATTTACTCGTTAGTGTTTGAGGTTAACTTATTAGTATTCAAACCATCTATCCATACACTTATAAAACTTTGGGGTCATTTTAGTTATGAATTATAATTTTATTTTTCGTCTTTAAATATAATTTTGACAAAAAATTACATTTGCCAAACTTGTTTTAAAATATTAAATTATAATTTTATGTGTTATAATCATTTTTTAAAAAATAACAAAAATATATTTTTTAAATTATGTTTTCTATTTTTTAATCTGAAATCGTTCATTCTCTATATTTTCATGCATGTATACCTTAATATATAATATACATATATAATATATTAAAGTGTGTAATTACAATAAATAAAATTATATATGTACATGTACACAAAATTCCGTATATATGTGTATTATTAAATTATATAGTTTATAGATTTATATGTTAAATAATATTATCAATACCAAGGTTCTAAAAAACCCGGGGCGTGACCGAGGAGTCGAAGTCAAGCCTTAACTCTTAGAAGTCTAGGCGGGCTTAGGCGTGAAAAGACGTTTAAGCCTTTTTTAATATATTTTAACAATTGTAACTATTACAATGCTATTAAAAAATACTAAATTGGTACGTACCTGAAAATATGTACGAATATATGCAAACTAAAATACTATTTTTTTAAATACTAAGGAAAAAAACGCTCGTTTTTTTGGATAAGAGGCAGAGAGGTTTGGGATACCATTTGTCTTTTGATTGTTTTGAATGAGATATTGATCTCCCCTCCTTTTTTTTAAAAGGTCTTTAAAAGATAATATCGTTTCATTAAAGCGTTTTTTTTAAGTGTGCCTTAAGCCTTTTACCAAAAATAAGGCGTAAAAGGCTTAAGGCGGGGTGTTTCTGCTAAGCCTCAAGTCTAGGCGCGCCTAGGCGAACTTTTTAGAACACTAATCAATACATTATACTTATATATACTTTTATATATGTACGTAATAATATAAAATATACATATAGTATATATGTATAAAAATATTATCAATTCATGTATGTATATAATTTTGTGGATTATACATGCTATATCACAATATATATATATATACTTCAATGTACACATTCATGTTGTATATACGTATATATTTGAATTATGTATGTATATATATGCATATAGCAATGTTCTAAAAAATGCGGGGGCGTGATCGAGGCGTGCAGGCCAAGCCTTAAGCGTTAGAAGCCTAGGCGGGCCTTAAGCGTGAAAAGGCATTTATGACTTTTTTAATATATTTTAACATTTTTAACTATAACAAGGCTAATAAAAATACTAAAATGGTACATAACTTAAAATATGTCTGAACATATGTGTGGGTACCTCGTCAGTCTTCATAGGCCCAAGGAAGTAGTCGGACTAAGCCCTATTGAAAAGAGGGAGAATCCGACCCAAACTCCAAAGCCTCACACGCAATTAGTTAGTAACAACCCATCATGTTCCTAAAATCTCTCTCGAGATATTCTAGGGACAGTGGGCTAGCATGGGAGTGCCCAATACTCCCATTCTTTGGAGTTTAACTGCATATATGATATCCCCGGCCAGGGAAAAAGGGTATGTAATCAGAAATACTCCCCTGGAGAAAAGAAGAATACAAACAAAGAGCACCACCGTGGACGTAGGCAATTTCCCGAACCACGTACATCTTGTGTTGTGTGTGATTGCGATCATTTTTATTTATGTTCTTTATTCTTTTTTTGGTGATTGCCTTTACTTATAATTTGTGTTGATATTTATTGTCGCCACAACTGGTGCCGTCTGTGGGAAGCGATTGTTCTTCCTTTAAGAAAACATTCACCAACAAGACCTTAAAATATCTGGTCACAACAATAATGCCCCTCAAGCAGGGGATATTCAAGATCAACCTATCCCTCGTAGGGTTAGATCTGAAGTTCGACGCTTAAACGCAAGGCATCGCCTAGAACGGCACGCCTTAAAAGAAATCCAGGGACCAAATAGGTCCACCCAAGTCTCCGAGCTGATCGACGCCTATGAGGCCAGGCTCCAAGAGAAGGAGGAAGCCACTCGCAAGAAGGAAGCCAAGAATGCTCACCTCAAAAGGAGGCTGGAGAAGATGGAGAGAGAACTCTATCCCCATATAAGACAATGTCATTATCGGAATCTTAGCCCACAAGCGAGAAAATCTCGCAGCCGATGAAGGAGCCCAAGACGTGGATCTCAAAGAATTGAGGGACATAGGTCAGATAATGACTGGTTCGAGCAACAATAATCTGCTCGCCGTTATCGGAGCCCCGATCGAGGAAATGACGATATATGAAATTTGGTTTAGAGTGAGATGGACTAACACCCAGCACCTCAAGGTGCCAGATCGACAAGAGATATGGCCAGGAGAGCTCTCAGGACCAGATAAAGTCCCTTTTTTTTAAAGGAGATTGAGGAAGAGTAAGCCCCCAAAAAGTTCGGCATGCCGAGGTTTAAGATTTATGATGGGAAAATTGATCTCATCGACCATGTCAGATAGTACAGGTAGTCCATGACCCTTTATAACTACAAGTACGCACTGATGTGTCAAATTTTCCCATCGAGCTTGCACGACGTGGCCCAAAAGCGGTTTAAAAAACTCCACCACAGATATATTAAGAACTTCGAGTCTCTGGAAGATCTCTTCACAAATCGATTTATTACCAGTAGTTTCCCATCCAAAGAGGATGGATGCTTTGTTGACAATTAAGAAAAAGCCCCAGGAGAGCCTCAAAGACTACTTGAAAAGGTATTGGGAGTTATTCAATAAGGTCGAGGACTACTCGGAGCAGGCCGTCTCTTACCCAACTCCTGCCTCTTACACCATGTCCCTCACTAAGAAGGAGGCCACAACCATAGATGACTTGATGGCTCGTATTAAAAAAATATGCCAAAGTCAAAGATGTGACTCATTTCAGTGCAGAAGAAAATGGTCGCACCAAGGTCGCCGGCAAGGAGAGCCACAAGAATGAGCGTTAGAAGAAAGGAAGTAAGAACGGGGGCGAGAATGGCCCTAAGAGTGGGAACAAGAGTGATGCCTTGAAGGAATTTCAAGTAGTAAATATAGTTTTTAGAGAACCGATCTACAAGATTCTAACAAAGATCAAGGATGAACCGTTCATTAAGTGGCCCAAGAAAATGAGTGGAGACCCTTTCAAGCGGAATTATCCACAAAGATGTGCTTTTGATAAGGAGTGCGGGCACAAAATCAAGCACTGCAAGGCCCTCGAGCCTCACCTTGAAGAGCTATCTCAAGCTGGATACTTGAGCGAATTCGTGGAGAAAAAGGTGGAGAAGGTAGTTGTCAATGGAGGCCAGAGGCCCAATAACGTGCTCGAGGAAGACATTGGCCATTATGTTCACTATAATTCATCGGGCATCCGACCTAAAACAGATATAAGGAAATACGGCTCAGATGGAAGTAAAAAAGCTTACAGCAGTAATGCAAGCATTCCTAATCGATCTAGCCAAAACTCAAGCTCGAAAGCGTTGGAGAGAAGAAGATGTCGACTACATCAAACACACTGTGTTCACAAATGAGGACCTAGTGGGAGTGAGAACCTCGCATCATGATGCATTGATCATTACACTCAGGATAGATAACTATGATGTCGACAGGTTACTCCTCGACCAAGGTAGCTCATCCGAAGTAATATACCTTGACCTGTTCAGGAAGTTAAAGTTAAATGTCGCCAACCTAAAGGAAGCCACTGTTCCTTTAGTTGGATTCACTAGAAAAATAACCATCCCATTTATAATGATCGTCCTTCCACTAAGGGAAGGAAACATCTAAAAAATGATCGAGTTTCTCGTGGTCGACATTGACTCACCCTACCAAGCAATCCTCGGCAGAGGATGGCTGCACGCGATGAAGGACACTCCATCTACCTAACATCAGAAGATTAAATGTTTGACCGAGCGAGGAGTGGTGGAAATCCATGGAGATAAGGCGATGTCGAGGAAGTGATTATAGCGTCCATCCATCCCAAACCATAAAAGAAGGTTGAAGAAGTAAGAAGCGAGGATAAGAAACAGGAGAGGCTAATGCCCTCCAAATAGCAACTAAGATATGGGAGACCAAAAGTGGAGGAGACCAGGATCCTCCCCTCTGAAAAAGTCATCGAGGACTTGGAGGAACTCACAGCTAGTAGTAGTTCGGATAAAATAAAGTTCTTAATTGGAACCTCACTTACCGACCACGAAAAGAGGGAGTTGGTCACCCTACTTTGAAGTAACCTAGATGTCTTTACATGGGAGCCTTACGAGTTTCTCAGGATTGATCCTAACATCACTTCTCATTGACTACATGTCGACCCATATTTTAAACTAATAGCATAGAAAGCTGACCGAACCGCTCCGGAAAAAGCTAAGGCAGCAGTGAAGGAAGTTGAAAAACTACTGGACGCAGGATCCATATAGGAAGTCCAGTTCTCTAAGTGGTTGTCCAACCCAATGGTTTTCCCTACATGCAACAAAAAGTGGAGAGTCTACATTGATTTCACCGATCTCAATAAGGCATTCCTTAAAGCAGATCCCCCTCCTTAAAATTGATTAGTTGGTGGATGCCATGGCAGCACACGAAAGGATGAGCTTCCTGGATGCATACTCTGGGTATCACCAGATCCCTCTACATGATACGAATCAAGATAAAACATCATTTATAACTGCAGTTGGGTTATATTGCTACAAGGTTATGCCCTTTGGGCTAAAAAATGTAGTGGAAACTTACCAGCGATTGGTCACCAAGATGTTCAAAGACCAAATGAGAGGCACTATGGAGGTCTACATCGATGACATGCTCGTTAAGATCAAGCTAAAATATCACCACCTCTCTGACTTATCAAGGACCTTTGAAATCCTCAGGACGTACCAAATAAAGCTTAATGTGAGATAATGTTCATTCGGTGTCTAGTCGGGAAAATTCCTTGGATACTTGGTTAGCAAGAGAGGTGTTGAAGCCAACCCAGACCAAATCGATACTATCAACAGGGTCCAGACCCCCTGAACCATTAGAGACGTGAAGAAACTCATGAGAATGATGGCCGCCCTAAATCTGTTCATCTTAAAGTCTTTCGAAAGATGCCAACCGTTCTTCCAGTTATTGAAGAAAAGAAAGGATGTGGAGTGGAATGAGGATTGCTCGAGGGCATTGGAGGGGATCAAAGCTTACCTCAATAAACAACCCTTTCTAGTAATCCCTCAACAAAATGATTCTCTACAACTTTACCTTGCATTATCCAGTCATGCTGTAAGTTCTGCACTGGTATGTAAAAAAATCGGGATTAAGCACCTAGTCTATTACGCGAGCAAAACTCTTTTGGATGCCGAACAACGATACCTACCACTAGAGAAAATCGCCTTTGCGCTAGTGGTAGCCTCAAGGAAATTAAAATACTACTTTGAAGCCCACTCCATCATTTTACTTACATCACACCCTCTTAAAGCAGTCCCAAGAAAAAGAAGACCTTTCAGGTAGACTATCAAAGTGGTAGGTCGAGTTTGGCCGATTTGACATTCAGTTCCAGCCGAGGAAAGCCATCAGAGGATAGGTCCTCGCTAATTTCATTGATAAATTTATAAGAGAACAACCTTGCGACCATCCCCGGACTATTCAATAAAGTGAAGTTCCACCAGCGTCAGGCGTCTAGAAACTATTCATTAATGGAGCCTCCAATTCCAAAGGGGAAGGAGTAGGCATCATGTTGATTACCCCTAAAGATGCAATAGTCGAGAAAGGAATCAGGCTTGGATTTGAAACCTCCAACAAAGAAGCAGAACAGGAGGCACTGCTTGTGGGCCTACAAAAGGCACGAATACTCGGAGAAAAGAAACTCTAAGTGTTCGGTGACTCACAGTAGGTCTCCAACCAGATAAGTGGTGATTTCAATGCAAGAGATGAGAGAATGGCAACCTATCTCACCACTATGAAAGAATTGATGGAAAACTTTGAATACATTAGAGTCTAGTAGTTTCCTAGAGGACAGAACAACCATGTTGATGCCCTAGCAGCCTTAAGGTCAGCGATCAACTTCGACTTGAAGAGGACAATTCAGATTGATTTTCATGCCCAACCAAGTATCAACCAGATCAACGAGCTGCTAAGCGTGGGGCATGTTCTCCAGATTGAGACAACCCCCAATTGGATGGACCCCGGAATGGATTATTTAAAGAATGGTGTACTACCAGTAGATAAGAAGACTGCTCATCAGATAAGAGTAAAGCTGCTTGCTTTCACTTATCTCCTGAGGGCAAGCTGTATAAGAGATCTTTCACTGGCCCTTACCTCCAGTGCATTCATTCAAAGGACATCGAGAAAATCCTGCATGAACTCCATGAGGGGATTTATGGGAGTCATATTAGGGACAAGTCGCTAGCTTTCTGAGCAATGAAAGAAGGGTAATGGTGGAAATACATGCAGAAAGACGCCCAAATCTATGCTCAAAAATGCAAAAAGTGCTAACTTCACGCACCTATGCTTTGCCAGCCGACTAGCATCCTGAAGTCACTTACTAGCCCATGGCCTTTCGCCCAATAGCGTATGGACATAGTGGGCCCTCTACCAACTGCAGCAGGTAATCATAAGTATATGTTGGTCACAACAGTTTGCTTCACCAAGTGGATAGAGGCAGAGCCACTAGCAAACATTAGAGATGCAGATATGATAAGATTCATATGGAAAAACATCGTCACTCGCTTTGGGGTCCCCAAGACTATAATCACTGACAACAGAACCCAGATCGAGAGTGTCCTCTTCCAGGGTTTCTGCAGCAACCATGGGATCAGGCATTACTTAAGCTCTGTGGCATACCCTTAGAGAAACGGACAGGCTGAGGCTTCCAATAAAATAGTGGTTGATGGATTAAAAAAGAATTTGGAGAAATCCAAAAGATCATGGGTAAATGAACTACCCCACATTCTATGGTCTTACCGCACCACCCCAAGGTGAGAAACTGGAGAGACACCATTCACACTTACGTATGGGATGGAGGAAATTATCCCCTTGGAAGCTCTCCTCCCTACCATGAGGTCCACTCTGATCGACAAAGGTCAGAACGATACACCATTGCTCGCTGAACTTGACCTAGCCGAGGAATGAAGGCAATTGGCTCTAGTAAAACTAGCAGCCTACCAGCAACAACTAGCAAAACACTATAACAAAAAGGTCAATCCAAGAACATTCCAGGTTGGGGACTACGTCCTCAGAAAAGTACTTGGCAGCACTATAAAACCATCGGATGGAAAGCTAGGGCCAAACTGGGAGGGGCCATTCAAGGTGATAAAAGATGACCTGCAATGAGGCTATCACTTAGAAACACTAGAGGGAAGGGAGGTACCTAGAGCTTGGAACACAACCAATTTGAAGAAATTCTACTTCTAGTTTTTTTTTTCTTTTTGAACTCAATGTTGAATTTTCAATTCATCTCTGATTAATAAGATTTTTTTGGCAATGGCATTTTATGAAGTGTTGGTTTTACTCAACTACATTATAATACGTGCACCCTTTCCAAGTTATAGGCTCCCCTCCTAACATGTAAAACTAAGATCATGAGAAACTTATTAAAGCAGGGTTGGTGTGTAATGACCCTACTAAGGTATTCATCAATTAACACGAATGACCTCCTACCTTGACCCTGGCAATATATGAAGCCCTACAGGGGACCCTTAGGCAACATGGCCATCCCAGGTTGGTCACCAACATTGTTTGGTTCAAAATACTGCTCGGGTTGAATATCCATAATCAGGTGTATCCTCGCCATTGCCTCACTTAGGCCTAAGGAAGTGTGACGACATAACCTAAAAGGTAAAGTAAAGCAGAATGGTACAATAAAAGCATACTGGACTGGTGGGATACTCACTCAACAATTAACTCTGCCTAGTCAAATCTAGTCGACTGGAGGAGCCCAATATAATTGAACAAGAGATCAATGAAGTGAAACATAACACAACACATTTTTAGTCGACAAATTGCCCAAAACATAACTATTTTACGTCATTACATGTACAAAAAGTTACATATGCTAAGTAATTCAAACCCTAATGATAAATACGCTGCTGAGCAAGGTAGTCAGCTACTCACGCTCTTCGCCCTTCTTCTGGGTGAGGAGAGAATTACTCCTCGACTTTGTCTGAATTTTGTTCTAGGAGCTGTCTTGGAGTCGCATCTATAGGAACCCGTCGATCATCCCTTCTGAATGGGTTCAACATCAAAGTTGAGGGAAAGATCTCATGACTATACCAGATAAAAGAGTTACTGGAGATTTGTAACTCGATAAGGGCACTCAACCACCCTCTTATGAAAGATAACTGCGCAACCTCCTTCAACTTTTTTGGACCATCAGTCCAACCCTGGTCGTAACCATAAGCCCACACCTACCGAGGACCTTTCTTGAACAGGTGCCTTAGTAGGGTAATATCTCTTTAAAGACCAGCGGGTATCACATACGCCCTGCGAATATCCCCCCGCATCTCGGCAATCTCCCTGGCTGAACCACTATCACCAATCCCATCTCACCGCCTAGTCGATGAAGAGGAGCCACGTAAAACTTGAGGCGCAATGCTTGGCGCATTATCCCTAAGATGCGAGACTTCCTGTGACAACCCGTATATAATTGTGATAAATTATATTTAAATCATGCTTATCTTAGGTGATATAAATAATGTTTTATTAGTATATCTAATGCTAAGTGATTATGTTTAGTTTAATCCTACTTTCACAATTCGTGAAATGTCGAGTTATGGACGAACACAAATTTTTGTTATTTTCGATTCTAATGTCCCTGTTTAAGACTAGTTTTGACCTTTATAACATAATAAATGACTTGAGGTAAAAACTAGATAGTTATAGATAGGTGAGTTAGAGTTTTAACACAACAAGCATTGCATCAAACGGATATTCGAGTAAGAAGTTAGGCCAAATTTACGAACAAGGGGAAAATCTGTCCATTCCCTTTAAGTGGTAAATTCTCTTTTAGTAAACCAAATGTTTTAATTTGATTGGATGGATTGGGAGGCAGCCTTGTCCGACCTAAAACTCTTCTTCTAACATATTTCTTAAGAAAATAAAACCCTAAGTTCAGTTTTGGAGAGTTTTTTCTTGAGGAAAGAGAAAGTATAAGTTAAGGAAGAAAAGATTACAAGATAAGGGAGGAAAATTCCAAGAAAATCCTTAAAGTGTTTCCAAGGTATAATTATGTGATTAATATTGTTTTAATCTTGTATTATACTTATTTAAAAGTATATAAATCGTGAATTATGGGTTAAAATTCCATACTCCTTTGTGATAATAAGTAATTATTCACATGTGAGATAAGTGGTGTTTATATGTCATAATGCTTTGTATTGAAACCCCTTGTATTCAAACTTGCATATCTCTTTGTGTGCTTACTGGAATTAAGAAATTCCAATTGGATATGAAAGTAGACTCATATATTCATATTATAACCAAGAATTAGAATTTAAATCCTTGTGGTTAGGCCTTAGTGATGGTTGCAAGTAGCTATATAGTTTGTATTTGTATATTTTATTTCGGTATGCCCTGAGTTTGGTTAAGCTTTTGAGATAGAAAATGAAGTAAAAAAATTATGAAAAATTAATTATGTAGTATTAAGTACGTGTAATGAAAATGGGTTGAAAATTATGTAAAGTTATGTTGGAGAAAAAATATGAAAATTCTTAGAAGTTGAAGGAATAATAGAGGAACTTGTAGGGAAGATTTCTTGTGTTATAAAGAAATGGTAATAACTTACCCAAGGAAGCTTGAAAATTTACACTGTCATTTGTAATGAAAAGTATATTCATATATGTTTTCATATTGATAATTTTGTACGCATGTATTTATACAATTTAGGAATATAGGATGGTTGAGTATAAAAGACAATAATTTGAGGCCATACTAGATAACCCATAAAAGAATATTGTTATCTCCTCTTTCCAAAGAGTATTTTGAGTGCATGTTTCATGTGTATATACATTAAGAAGTATGATTTCATATTTACTTTAGTTTAGTTATAAATTCCTTATGAGGAATTTCCTATGGTTGAATGTCCATAACTTTATCAACATGTATACCATGGTTTTGTTGTTACACATGTTTCGTGGAATATGACTTGAGTAGAATTATATTATTGTTGTATAGTCATTGAAAGTTAAATATATATATTAAGATAATACTTATGATTTATATTTAGTACTGATATAGTTGGATTAACAGGTGTAATGTCAAATCAACTCAGTTCAGCTCCACCCGAGGGAAATATGAATACCTAGTTGATAACCCAATGTGAGTGTACTTACTGAGTTGATTATGGATATGATATGTATGTATTATATGTTTAGATGATATGGCTTATTAAAAGTCAAGAGATGTTGAGATGTTATGGCTTTATAAAAGTCGAGATATGTTGAGTTGCTATACAATTCAGGAGATGTTAGGTTATTAAAACATATGGATATGATTATTGCCTACAGGCAGGAGATGTGGGGTTTATTAACTCCGGATATCTATATGGCCTAATTTGGCATAGGGATGTATATATATATATATATATAATGATATGGTGAGATTTTAATATAGTACTTTTACTATATAGAGATGTAGTACATTCACTTAAATTTTAAACTCATAATTTTATATGTTTACATTTTCAGTTTTTGAAGCTGCCACTGCCAGGTCTAGGAGGTTGAGTGAATAGTTGTAGGGTCTCTTCAGTTTTGTTTTAAACATTGTACTAGTTATAATTAAGTTAAATGGTATGAATGTTTTGTATAAATTATGTCTCCTCAAAACGATTGAATTTTGAGTATTCCGCATTTTAACCTTGAAGTTGTGGTTTGTTAACTATTTTATTAATTATATACTAATGGGGTTAGGGTGTGAAACTTCCATCCTTAAAGAATCATTCTCCTGTTGGAGAATCTCTCCAACTTGATTGATCTCAGAAGCATCCATAAGCTTAGCCTTCAGAGTATCCATTTCCTCTTGAACGGAAGTGCCGACCCCCTCCATCTCCTCAAGCCTATCTTTCAGCTTGGCAACAAGCTATAACTGGTCTTTATAATCTTGATTCCTCGATCTAATAGACTTTCATATTCTTACAAAGGCACGACAAACTCGATCGCTCACGCCGGCACCAAGAATTTTTCCTAGGCGAGAGGTAGCATGAATATATTCCTTGATATCGATAATCTACAAACCATACTATAATACCCCGTATTTTTTATGCAATATTAATTTGGGGATTTATTAAATTTAATGTGAGTTTTTAATTTAAAATAAATCCAGAAATTAATCACTTTATAATTATTAACGTGATGTGAGTTAGTAATTATGGGAAACTTGTTGTTGAATATTACTAATGAGTAAAGTAATATAATTTTGGTTCTATTAAATGTCAACAGTGAATAAAATGACAATTTTGAAAATTTGAGTCGGGACGCGCCCGTATCGCGTCGGGACTAAATATTGATGAATAAAAGTGAATAAATTATAAGTCATCCGTATGCTCTTTTTCAGTGCATCAAAGTGTCCGAAAGGGTCGAGATAGTCAGAAAAGTGTACCCGTGGGTTTAGTTTGGACCTCGGTGATTTTTTAGGCTTAATTAGTACTCCGGGAGGGCATTTTGGACATTTTACATTTTTGGGTAATTAAACCCACGAAATTTCAAGGGTTATATCAGATGTCTAAGGTTACCTTCTAGGGTTAAAACAACTCAAAACTTTAGAACGACCATAGCAGAGGGAAGGAGGAAGCTTTCCAAGAAATCCAAGGCCAAAAAGTCACCCGATTGCACCGCCACCACCACCAACGCGTAGATCGCGTGACGGGGAATGCAACCACACCACAATTATCCGTAAATCAGAATTCTATAAATCCCAAGCAAGTATTTATCTTTCTTATTTTCGTTAATGCATCATTCATGTTAGCGTAGGGTGATTAGGATGAGTTTTATAGAAGAAAACCCATGTTGGAGATAGGAAAACCACATGTAGTTATGATTTGATTGAAAATCTGGAAACCCCTTCATATGTAGAGGCTTAACCATGAATTTATAATGCCTTAGGAGTAGAATTTCTAGGAAAAGACCGATTAGAACCATGTTAAAGATATTTCTAGGGTTCTTGAGATTTACATGAATTTTGGCCTGTTAATCCATGGTTATTAATGGAAATTTGCATGCTTTACGTAGGAAATGTATGATATGGGTTTATACTCTTAGTAGTACAAATTTTTGGGTGATTGGGAATGAAAAATATGGATTTGGATGAGTTTGTGTGTTAGAACCCGTAACTGGTTAGCTGCAGAGTTCGCCATACCTGTTTGATCGATCGATCGAGCCAAGAACTTCGATCGATCGAAGGTTCGATCGATCGAGCCCCTATCCTCGATCGATCGACCCCTCCTGGCAGACTTAAATTCCCCTTTCAAAATTTTTGAATTGATTCTAAATGAAGAATACTCCTTAGACATTCTTATTAAAATATTTTGGGAGATAAAGATGACCAGTAGGATTTATTAATGATTAAGGGACCTTTAATGTAAGGCGAAATTTGTATTTTTGGGGTGTTTATATATAAGGGACAATGGAATTTTGTATTAAATGGAGAGATACGTAAAATGGTTACAATGGAAAATAGATGAATACCTACTGAATTTTACACTTGGGAGGATAGAGTCCATGAGTGTTACGTAGTAAGTTGAAATAATCCCTCAAATTAAAGTTAGAGACGAACCGTTATACATGATAACTAATAATGGGAAAATGAGGATAAATGCCGTGATTATGGGTTATGGGATGAACCTAAATTGTTATGATAAAAGTAGTATATTTATATGACTGTGTGTATGCATATATTATATAGATGTGAAAATCATTCCCGCGCTACTTGCTATCCCTGAGGTTACCGCGCTGGGACAGTCTTATCTCGATGGGACCTTTATGGGGGATATTGACTCGTACCCTAGAAGATATATATCCTTGGTACAGGCTATCTGATCGATGGTCAGACGGTCCTAATAGACGTGAGGGTACGTGCTGACCTCTTAGAGACTTGGAATCTATGCTTCACCTCAATATTGTTTGTGTATGTGTTAATACAGTTCGAGAGTGATTCCGAACTTGTATTTCCCTTAGTACGAGAGGTACGGGGATTGGATAGCAGAGTATGCCCGCACCATAATTTTTATGTGGGGTGCTGTTAGTATATATATATATATATATATATATTATACGTGTATTTAATATACATATGAATTTCTGAAATTTGGAACTACCTACGGTGCTATGGTAGGTAAGAAATGAATAATGACTTCAAATTGGAAATACTTGTTTTGAAAAGTATAATGGGACACTAGAAACTTTATTAATCAATAAAGATAAAATGAGAGCTTTGTTACTGAATGAAATTTTCCTTTTAAACAATTATATTGTTCAGTTTTAAATCTTACGAGTAACTAAAGATAAGTTAAACCGTTGGGAAGATTAGTGCGATAGGTGTCCACATGAAAAGAGAGGTGAGAAGTTCTCAAGAGAGTGTCGCACTAATATGTTGTTGCATTAGCCTGTAAACATTTTAAATAATTGTTAAACAATTTTTAAATCATTTACACTATCGGGCTCTGACCCGTTTCTATTTTCCTCTCTCTCTTGTATATATATATATATATATATATATATATATATATATATATATATATATATATATATATATATATATATATATATATTATAGGTTCCCAACCACAGGGGCGTCTTGCATAGGATCCTTTGGAAGGAACGCGCTGCAGCTTAGGTGGGAGTTGCAGGCCTCTTGCTTAGACGACTTCATTTATTTGATTCCACTCTTAGTTTATTTATTCAGTTGGGCATGTGTTGCCCATTTCCATTATGTAGTTGTTTGATTGGACATTGTGATTCATTCATTTCTAGTATTGTCACTTTGGGATTTATTACTATCTGGATGTTTTACTTTAAGTTTTAAATGTTGGGATTTAGGTGTTGAATGTTGAAATTATTTGGATTATATGTTTCATGATAATTGTGGTGTGATTCTTTAATATTGAATTGTCGTAAATATTTAAATCTTGGTTTATAAAATAAAATTTGGAAAGTAATGTCTAAAAATGGTTTTGACACTTAGCTTAATTAATTAGGGTGTTTAAATTGGAAAAGTTATTTCCACGACAGTGGTGCTAAGAATGAACCAACTGTTCACCTTGACTTTAATTTAATAAAGCAGTGATCGCGTGGTATATAATTAGGCGGGGTGTCACAAGTGATATCAGAGCATCAGGTTCTAGTGTCCTTAGGATCTGTACGACTTATTTTGCTTTCAGCTTAACATTTTTGCTATAAAGCCCTATTTTAGGATTGTTGTATTCTTGATTTTACGTTTACGTCTTCAGCTATTTGAGATTTGATAATAACTATAGACAAATAAATTTCTTCATGTTTTAGATGCCTCCGAGACGTGCACCTAAGGATAGGCGTGCCCAAGCCGAGCAGCTAGCAGCTCCGGCACAGGGTACAATAAATGCTAATGAGGTAGCCGCTATTGTTGCTCAGGCGGTGAATGTCGCGTTAGCAGTAGTATAGCAAGATCCACCCCAGATTCAGGTAGTGGCGCCAGTACATGCATAGCTTCCATCTTCATGGGAGCGGGTTAGGGATGCCTTTCAGAAGGCCCATCCCCCTGAGTTCTCGGGTAGTTCAGATATTATCATCGTCAGCCAATGGAAGAAAGATATCCAGCGGCATCTTCGTATGTATGAGTGCACAGACGTGCAAAAACAATTGTTGGCTTCCTTTAAGCTGGTGAGGGCCGCTTTGCAGTGGTGGGAGTCCACCACCACCTTGGAGGAGAGGGATACGATCCCGATTCAGTCGTTCTGGGAGCGGTTTGACCACATGTACTTTCCACTCGCCGTGCAGACTGAGATGAGGCGAAAATGACTGAACTTGAAATAGGAAAATTCTACCGTTGCTGAGTATAAAGAGGAGTTCACGAGACTTCTCATCATAGTGCCAGATGAGGTACCCACCGAGGGTAAGAAGATAATGCTGTTTGTGGACGGGTTAGCTTGGAGGATCCGTCAGCACCTTATAGGGAATATGTCTCTGAGTACTTTCACTGATGTACTCAATGCTGCCTTACTACATTACCATGATCACCGCTTCCATTCGCAGGGAAGCAAGAGAGCAGGAGAGTCCGACCAGCAGGGCAGGACCCGGGGTAGTAGTGCTAGTGGAGCACCGACATCTCAAGGACAGACTCGTCAGCATGAGCAGAGTTCCCATCAGGGGGACCCTGCTAAGCGATTCCGTTAAGCTGATTCCATAAAGGGATATGGGGGTTATAGGTAGGGCCAGCCTAATCAGCAGGGCCAGCAAGGCCAACACCGACAGCAGCAGGGTCAGCAATAGGGCCAACATCATTTTCATCAGGGCTAGTAGGGCCAGTGGCGGGGTGGTAACGGCCAGCAGGGCTGTGGTCAACAGGGTCAGAGGGGAGGTAACTTCAGAGGCCGATGTTTCGGGTGAGACAAGAATGGCCATAGGCGCCAGGATTGTTCAGAGGGAGAGAGGGCCCCACAGCAGCAAGGTTCCCGTAATGAGACACAGAGGCCACTTTTTCCAGCTGTCCTCCCAGCACCAGCCCAGGTACCAGCCCTACCAGCCGTTCCAGCAGCTCCAGTGCAGCAGGGGCAGTTATAATTTGTTCGTGTCTATAACGTCCACCAGGCAGCAGCTCCACAGGTACCACCCGCGATTGAGGGTATGTTTCCTATCCATTGTACTATGGGTCGCGTTTTGTTTGATACTGGGGTGACGAACTGTTTTATAGCCACTCATTTCGCGAAGGCCTTAGGGTTATTAGCAACAACAGAGAGCACTGCGATGTGTGTAGACTCACCACTGGGGAGTGGTTCACTTATTTTCTTTATATGCTGGGGTGTGGGGGTAGAGATTGGTAGCTTGGTATTACCTGCAGACATGTTAGTCTTAGATATGCATGAGCATGACGTTATTATCGGTATGGATTGGCTCGCTGCTTATAGGGCTATGATAGATTGTTTTGGAGGGAGTATTGTTTTTGCCATTCCGGGGCAAGAGATGTTTGTAGTGGCGATGCCTCGCCCAGAGGGAGGCTCGACCGCTCATTTATATTACATAGAGGAGGATACCTCTAAGGAGGTTGTGATCCCCTTAGACTCGATTCCAGTTGTTCGTGAGTATTCCAAAGTATTTCAGGAGATACCAGGCCTACTCCCCAGTCGTGGGATAGACATTGTCATAGATTTATTATCGGATACTAGACCGATAGCACGCTCTCCATACCGTATGGCTCTAGTAGAGATGCGAGAGTTACGAGATCAGATAGAGCAGCTGTTAGGTCAGGGCTTCGTTCGCAGGAGTACCTCACCTTAGGGCACTCCAGTCGTGTTTGTGAAAAAAAGAGATGGTTCACTGAGGCTATGTGTGGACTACCTGGAGTTGAACAAGGTCACGATACGGAATAAGTATCCGTTGCCTCGAATCGATGATCTGTTCAACCAGTTGAGGGGAGAAACTTTCTTTTCGAAGATAGATCTGAGATCGGGGTACCATCAGCTACGTATTAGGGAGCAGGATGTTTCAAAGACTACCTTCTTGATGTTCTTGACGAGATATGGGTCCTATGAGTTCAGGGTGATGCCATTTGGCCTCACAAATGCTCCAGCCGTGTTCATGGACTTAATGAACCGAGTGTTCAGAGAGTTCCTGGATCAATTTGTCATCAACTTCATAGATGACATTTTGATATATTCACACTCCGAGGAGGAGCATGTCGAGCACTTGAGATAGGTTCTTCAGACTCTACGAGAGCATCAGTTGTATGCTAAGTACGAGAAGTGAGGATTTTGGTTGCGATAAGTACAGTTCTTAGGGCATGTTGTTTCTGAATTGGGGATATCAGTTGACCCGAGTAAAGTGTCAGCGGTAAGGGAGTGGGGATAGCCCACTACACCGACAAAAGTGCGTAGTTTCTTGGGGTTGTTCGGATATTATCGGAGATTCATTTGTGGATTCTCCAAAATAGCGGGTCCATTGACGAACCAGACTCGCAAAGGGGTACAATATGTTTGGGATGATGCTTGTCAATTGGCTTTGGACGAGCTGAAAGACAAGCTTACTTCAGCACGAGTTCTTGCTTTACCTAAGCCGGGTGTGGAATACCTGGTTTACACCGATGCCTCCTTACGGGGGCTTGGGGGAGTACTTCACCAGGAGGAGAAGGCTATAGCTTTTGCCTCTCGCAAGCTTAAGCCGCATGAGAAGAATTACCACACCCACGACCTGGAGTTAACAGCGGTCATTTTTGCATTGAGGATATGGAGACACTACTTATTAGGGGAGAAATTCTGCTTGCTCACTTACCATAAATCACTGCAGTACCTGTTCACTCAGCGAGAGCTGAATATGCGTCAGTGCAGATGGTTAGAATTTGTGAAGGACTATCAGTTTGACATACAGTACCATACGGGGAAGGCCAACATAGTTGCTGACGCTTTGAGCCGTAGACCGGTAGACGATGTAGCAGACGTTTGGAATGCAAAGTGGAAGGACATAGGCCACCAGGATGCAGTAGCCCGTTCCTTCATATATGTTATGATAGTGACACCCAAGATTGTTACGTGGGTGATACAGGCACAGACCGCAGACCTGTTTTTCCAGGAGAAGATTATACGACTTTTAGCTGAGGGAGTCCTATTCTGTTAGTTCTGATGGGGGTTTGAAGTTTAATAGGAGATTGGTGGTTCCAGAAGGAGCAAAATTACATCATGCAGTGACCCAGTCTCACATGTCCCGATTTGTGGTACATCCTAAAGGAGATAAGATGTACCAGGATATGAGGTGGCAATACTCGTGGAGTGGGATGAAGAAGGACATTACTGAGTTCGTGTCTAAGTGTTCTACTTTCCAGTTGGTAAAGGTGGACCATCAGAAGCCGTCAGGGTTGCTTCAGCCATTGGAGGTACCCGCGTGGAAGTGGGAGAGTATTTCCATGGATTTTATTACAGGGTTACCTACATCACAGCGGGGCCACGACTCTATCTGGGTGATTGTAGATCATTTAACCAAGGTGGCTCATTTTCTGCCGGTGCGGACAGACTATACCACGGGTCATTATGCTCTGTTATTCATTGCTGAGATTGTCAGATTACATGGGGTTCCCCTGAATATTGTGTCAGATAGAGACAAGATTTTCATATCGCGTTTCAGGGAGAGCTTTCAGGAGGCTATGGGTATTGTGTTGAGGATGAGTTCAGCTTATTACCCACAGACAGATGGACAGACATAGCGTACTACTCAGATGTTGGAGGATATGCTACGCATGTGTGTTCTTGATTTTAGAGGAGGTTGGGAGCCACACCTTCCATTGGTAGAATTTGCTTATAATAACTCTTATCAGTTCACGATTGGCATGGCTCCATTCAAGTCTTTGTATGGCAGGCCTTGTCATTCCCCAACTTGTTGGCTCAAGGTGGGGGATAACAAGTTGCTAGGACCAGAGGTAATGAAGGAAACCTTCGCGAGAATTGAGATGATCAGGAGTCACATTAGAGTAGACCAGGACAGGCAGAAAAGCTACGCCGATGCAAAAAGGTTCTTCCCAGAGTTTAATGTGGGGGACCAAGTGTTACTACGTGTATCTCCTATGAAAGGAGTGATGATGTTCAGGAAGAAAGGGAAATTGGCCCCGAGGTACGTGGGACCATTTCCCAATATCGAGAGGATTGGGCTGGTAGCATACAGATTGGGACTGCCAGAGCATTTACATCATATTCATGATGTATTCCATATCTCGGCGTTGAGACGATATCTTTGGGATGATATGGCCCATACTCACATCGCGATAGATGAGATAGACTTACAGCCTGGCAGCTCTTACGAGGAGAGACCGGTGGCTATCCTAGACCATAGCGAGAGGAGATTGAGGTCGAAGGTAGTTCCACCTGTACGGGTCAAGTGGGAGCATCATAATGTGGAGGAATCCACTTGGGAGCATGAGGCAGATATGCGCGAGAGATATCCAGATTTATTCTTACCAGGTATGCCTTATTTTCAGAATTTCGGGACGAAATTCCGTTATTAGGGGGGAAGTATGTAATACCCCGTATTTTTTATGCAATATTAACTTGGGGATTTATTAAATTTAATGTGAGTTTTTAATTTAAAATAAATCCAGAAATTAATCACTTTATAATTATTAACGGGATGTGAGTTAGTAATTATGGGAAACTTGTTGTTGAATAATACTAATGAATAAATTAATATAATTTTGGTTCTATTAAATGTCAAGAGGGAATAAAATGACAATTTTGAAAATTTGAGTCGGGACGCGCCCGTATCGCGTCGGGACTAAATATTGATGAATAAAAGTGAATAAATTATAAGTCACCCGTATGCTCTTTTTGAGTGCAGCAAAGTGTCCAGAAGGGTCGAGATAGTCAGAAAAGTGTACCCGGGGGTTTAGTTTGGACCTCGGGGCGTTTTTAGGCTTAATTAGTACTCCGGGAGGGCATTTTGGACATTTTACATTTTTGGGTAATTAAACCCACGAAATTTCAAGGGTTATATCAGATGTCTAAGGTTAACTTCTAGGGTTAAAACAACTCAAAACTTTAGAATGGCCATAGGAGAGGTAAGGAGGAAGCTTTCCAAGAAATCCAAGGCCAAAAAGTCACCCGATTGCACCGCCACCACCACCAACGCGTAGATCGCGTGATGGGGAACGCAACCACACCAAAATCATCCGCAAATCCGAATTTTGTAAATCCCAGGCAAGTATTTATCTTGATTATTTTCCTTAATGCATCATTCATGTTAGCCTAGGGTGATTAGGATGAGTTTTTAGAAGAAAACCCATGTTGGAGATAGGAAAACCACATGTAGTTAAGATTTGATTGAAAATCTGGAAACCCCTTCATATGTAGAGGCTTAACCACGAATTTATAATGCCTTAGGAGTAGAATTTCTGGGAAAAGACTGATTAGAACCATGTTAAAGAGATTTCTAGGGTTCTTGAGATTTACATGAATTTTGGCATGTTAATCCATGGTTATTAATGGAAATTTGCATGCTTTACGTAGGAAATGTATGATATGGGTTTATACTCTTAGTAGTACAAATTTTTGGGCGATTGGGAATGAAAAATATGGATTTGGATGAGGTTGTGTGTTAGAACCCGTAACTGGTTAACGGCAAAATTCGTCATACCTGTTTGATCGATCGATCGAGCCAAGAGCTTCGATCGTTCGAAGGTTCAATCGATCGAGCCCCTGCCCTCGATCGATCGACCCCTCCTGGTAGACTTAAATTCCCCTTTTAAAATTGTTGAATTGATTCTGAATTAAAAATACTCCTTAGACATCCTTATTAAAATATTTTGGGAGATAAAGATGACCAGTAGGATTTATTAATGATTAAGGGACCTTTAATGTAAGGCAAAATTTGTATTTTGGGGTGTTTATATATAAGGGACAATGGAATTTTGTATTAAGTGGAGAGATACGTAAAATGGTTACGATGGAAAATAGATGAATACCTACTGAATTTTACACTTGGGAGGATAAAGTCCGTGAGTGTTACGTAGTAAGTTGAAATAATCCCTCAAATTAAAGTTAGAGACGAACCATTATACGTGATAACTAATAATGGGAAAATGAGGATAAATGTCGTGATTATGGGTTATGGGATGAACCTAATTTTATATGATAAAAGTAGTATATTTATATGACTGCGTGTATGCATATATTATATACATGTAAAAATCATGCCCGCGCTACTTGCTATCCCCGAGGTTACCGCGCTGGGACAGTCTTATCTCGATGGGACCTTTATGCGGGATATTGACTCGTACCCTAGAAGATAGATATCCTTGGTACAAGCGATCTGATCGATGGTCAGACGGTCCTAAGAGACGTAAGGGTATGTGCTGATCTCTTAGAGACTTGGAATCTATGCTTCATCTCAATATTGTTTGTGTATGTGTTAATACAGTTCGAGAGTGATTCCGAACATGTGTTTCCCTTAGTACGAGAGATACGGGGATTGGATAGCAGATTATGCCCGCACCATAATTTTTATGTGGGGTGCTGTTAGTATATATATATATATATATATATATATATATATATATATATATATATATATATTATACGAGTATTTAATATATATATATATGAATTTCTGAAATTTGGAACTACCTATGGTGCTATGGTAGGTAAGAAATGAATAATGACTTCGAATTGGAAATACTTGTTTTGAAAAGTATAATGGGACACTAGAAACTTTATTAATCAATAAAGATAAAATGAGAGCTTTGTTACTGAATGAAATTTTCCTTTTAAACAATTATATTGTTCAGTTTCAAATCTTATGAGTAACCTAAGATAAGTTAAACCGTTGGGAAGATTAGTGCGATAGGTGTGCACATTAGAAGAGAGGTGAGAATTTCTCAAGAGAGTGTCGCACTAATATGTTGTTGCATTAGCCTGTAAACATTTTAAATACTTGCTAAACAATTTTTAAATCATTTACACTATCGGGCTCTGATCCGTTTCTATTTTCCTCTCTCTCTTGTATCTCTCTATATATATTACAGGTGCCCAGCCACAGGGGCGTCTTGCATAAGATCCTTTGGATGGAACGCGCTGCAGCTTAGGTGGGAGTTGCAGGCCTCTTGCTTAGACGAATTCATTTATTTGATTCCACTCTTAGTTTATTTATTCAGTTGTGTTGCCCGTTTCCATTATCTAGTTGTTTGATTGGACATTGTGATTCATTTATTTCTAGTATTGTCACTTTGGGATTTATTACTGTCTGGATGTTTTAATTTAAGTTTTAAATGTTGGGATTTAGTTGTTGAATGTTGAAATTATTTGGATTATATATTTCGGGATAATTATGGTGTGATTCTTTAATATTGAATTGTCGTAAATATTTAAATCTTGGTTTATAAAATAAAATTTGGAAAGTAATGTCTCAAAATGGTTTTGACACTTAGCTTAATTAATTAGGGTGTTTAAATTGGAAAAGTTATTTTCATGACAGTGGTGCCAAGAATGAACCAACTGTTCACATTGACTTTAATTTAATAAAGGAGTGATCGCCCGATATTTAATTAGGCGGGGTGTCACCCATTCAAGCATCGAGAATAAATATATCAGTACACGAAAGGGAACAAAACTTCATTTCTTAAATGAAAAATACTTCAAGTACATCAACGCAAGAAAAAAATAACAACAAATATACCAGAAATATAAAAGCCCCCTAAGAAGACTAGCTGGAAACCTCGGTTTGCTCTAAGGATGCTGGTTGCTTACCATTATCCGCAACACCCTCATGTGCATCTCCTTCGGATGGAACAACCACCATTCCTTAGTCAAGGGTAACATCATCCGCAATAGAAGAAATAGCTAGGACACTTTCATTGGCAGCAGGAGGATCCATGCCATCCTTAATGGGCCTGGGGCGAGGGTCGTGCTCGTCAAAGAGGGGGGAATCAACATCCCCCTCAGTAGCGAGCAAAAACCTGTCCCAAACCTTCTTGAAGTTAAAACGAATGATGTATCCAATTTGAGCCTTAGCATCCTCATATACTGCAAGCCACCCAACATTGTAAGAGCTCTCCTTGAGGGTGGCAGCCTCAGATTCCAGCTTCATCGTCTTCTCGGCAAGCTCTTTGTTCTCCGCAACCACTGCCAGCTTGCTCGTACAGACCAAGTCTTAAGACTGCCTCATCTCTCCATTTCCTTAGACGCTGGCTCTTTTTATTTATTAGCTTCTTCCTTGTCAAGGTCGAAAGACTTGTGAGCAGCACTGGCAGCCTTCAGTCTCTCCTCTAACTCAACATTTTTCCTCGCCATCTCATAGCAGCTGTGATAGAGGATGGTGAAATCAGACACAAACTGCAGAGAAAAAGAAAAAATTTAGCGAAGAAGTTATTGAAAAGAAAACTAAAAGAGTAGATAAGTAATAACAGACTTACCAAGGCTAGCCCTTGACTCGCCTTTAGGTCCAACTGGTCAGTCCCTATACTTGACAACGTCTGGTGATCAGCTGGAAAAACTGCTCTCTCGAGCACCGCTGAATATAATTGAGGGGTAAGTGGAATGGAAGCCCCTCAGCTAGGGTAGACACGGGCACCAAAGACTGTCCCGTCTTTGTCCTCACTTCTTCTCCCCTCCTCTCTTCTTCTCTCTCCTTTTTCTCTCTCTCGACCCTCTTCCTCTCTTCTTCCTTATTTATCTCTATCTCTCACCAATGCCTCCTCCTTATTCTTCTTCTCCCCTTTTTGAGCCATAGTCTTCGAGCGAGTTACAGTATCCCCGCTCCCAAACTTCTTCTTCTTTAGCCCGCGACAAAGAACCACATTGTTCTCATCATCATCCTGGATTAAATTCTTCCTAGGAAGAGCCATAGTTTCTTCGCTGGAGATATCCTAATCCTCTAAAATCTTTGAACTCTCTGAGCCCTCCTCCTAAGTGGAATATCCCTTTTCACTCGAACTCTCTTCATTATAATCATCCTCAACTCCACCTCTATCAGCCCCCACACTGTCTTCACTAGATCTTCTCTCATCCTTGTCTAATTATACTAGCTCAGAAGTGACCTCTTCTATGATATCTAACTGAGGAATACTATCAATAGGTTGGGCGTTGAAGCTAGATCCAATGTTCTTATACTTTAAAAGGATCTCATCTGATCGAAGATGTTCACCCTCAGCCAAAGATTCCCTTATCTTCCAAGCTTTTATCATCTCACCAGCTCGGATTTTGCGGAGAGCAGGTTTCGAGTTCTTCGTCTTCGCTGAGAAAGAAACAAAGAGGATATAAGAGAAGGGATACACAAATAAGATATCAACAAACAGATCAAGAAAGATATCTACCTATATACTCCTCCCCATAAAAGGGAATAGTAGGTCCCTTGTACCTAGTCCCCTCAGTCCGGGGAGGGAACTACCAGTTTCTGGAAATAAAGCCCTTGTGCTAATAATCCTTATTAGAATCAGGTAGATTAACTACCAACATCTTATCAGGAATCTTAGCTTTCAAATAGAGGAAACCAAAACTCATTCGATAAAAGGTATAGCAGTAACAAATTTTAGTGAGACCTAAATTGGTTCCATATAGCTGATTGATCCTATGTACACCATTCAAAATTTTCCAAACGTTTGGAGAACATTGGGCATAAAATATATTGAAATAACTAAAGAAATGCAAAACATGCGATTTGGGGGTAAGGTCAGACCCTCCTGAGACAACATAAGAACATGAATCCAATGCCCGTCCTTAATGTCTCAAACATTGTGAGGGACGGGGCACATTCAATGCCAGTTACGGATGTTGTAAAACTCCCTAAACTTAGCTATTTACCTATTACCTATTCTTGCCATCAGAAGAAAAACCCTAGCAGTGATAAAGAAGAAATTTAAATAGAAAATAAAGGAGAAGAAGTTTGGAAAACTTACCAAGTAAAAATCATCTTGAGACGATGCAAGGCCTTAAGCAAGGAAGATGGAAAGACAAGGAAAATCCCAGAGATGAAGGATGAAACCTAGAATTGCAAAGATGGAGTAAGAAGAAGAAAATATCTCGAGAGTGAAAAAACTTGTGAAGCGACATCCAAAGGCTTATTCAAGAAAGTTTTAAACCCTCTCAATGATGACGCACGAAAAACGAAGTTGATCTGCTGCCTAATCTATGAGGAAGAGACGTTTGGCTCCCCAGAGCATTGATCAATTCACAAAAATGCCATCAGAGTTAGTATTTAAAATTATTGAGCCCAAATTGTGACCTAAAATTTTTAGGGGCAATTGTGGGTACCTCATCAGTCTTCATAGGCCCAAGGAAGTAGTCGGACTAAGCCCTATTGAAAATAGGGTGAACCCGACCCCAACTCCAAATCCTCATAATAAATTAGTTAGTAACAACCCATCATGTTCCTAAAATATCTCACGAGATATTCTAGGGATAATGGGCTAACATGGGAGTTCCCAGTACTCCCATTCTCCGAAGTTTAACTGTATATATGATATCCCTGGCCCGAGGTAGAGGGTATGTAATCAGAAATACTCCCTCGGATAAAAGAAGAATACAAACAAAGAGAACCACCGTGGATGTAGGCAATTTGCCGAACCACATACATATTGTGTTGTGTGTGATTGCGATCATTCTTATTTCTGTTGTTTATTATTTTTCTAGTGATTGCCTTTACTTATAATTTTTGTTGAGATTTATTGTCACCATAATATGCAAACTAAAATACTAATTTTTTAAATATTAAGAAAAAAAATGCGTGTTTTTTTGGACGAGGGGTAGAGAGGATTTGGATACCATTTGTCTTTTCATTGTTTTGAATGATATATTGGTCCCTTTTTAAAAAAAAATGGTCATTAAAAGGCGATATCGTTTAAGTAAAGATCTATTGTTTTTAAAAAAATGTGCCTTAAGCCTTTTACCAAGAATAAGGCATAAAAGACTTAAGATGGGGCGTAAAAAATATAAGGCGCAAAAGATTTAAGCCTTTAACTATATACTATCTATAGTTAAACTCTATAACATACCTCATTAAAAATTCCTAAAGAATACATGATATATTTATGCATTTATGGATGTATATGCATATATTTATGTATCATGTATGCATGCAAGTTTTATGCATGTTTATGTTTATACACACACACACACACACACACACACACACACACACACACACACACGTGTGTTTACCAATTTTGTATGTGTAAGTTTTTAAGTTTTGAGAAAACATAATTTAAAAACAACATTAAAAAATGCACAGCCAGGTGAATTTAAAAAATGTATTTAAAAGAAGTTTTTAGATTGAGCTTTCTGAATACTTAATTAAATAGACGAATGTCTTTGAATCTCGAATTTTGTGTGAGTCTAAAATTACTTTTGAAGTGTTATCCTCCCTTTATGGAAACAAATTTCACAATATCATAAAAGTATGCAGTTCTTGTTCCTAAAGAAAATGATAATTTTATTTTTTATCAGGGTTAAAGTTCACACTAGTGGAGAAGTATCAAATTTCTAAATCACTTCCTACAAACTATTGTTGTTCGTAGGAACTATTTTTTTCTTATGAATAACATTTGTTCGTAGGAATTTTTACGAACAAATAAAGTTCGTAAAAATCAAAATGTGTAATAAACTTAATTGTTAATATTTCCAACGAATTTCAATTATTTATAGGAGTTCCAACGAACTACTAACAAATTTAGTTCGTAGGAAGCATTTGCAATTCACCAACCATTTCGTAAATTTAGAGAATCACTACATTTTCTCTTACAAAATTTATTGGTTTCGACCCACCATTACAAACCTTTGGATTTGCAAAGTTAACTTTTCTAGTGTATTTTAGCTTCACCATTGTGGATGCTCTTAGGTCCTTGTACCATTCGGATTCGCAAAGCACAAGAAAATTACACTTTTGTTTTACATTTTGAAATTCTTCAAACTAAATATATTGAAAAAAGTTTTGTTGTTCCTCTATAAACATTTAAAAAATGAAATAGCAACATTATTGTATGAAAATTACTGAATATTAACTAAAACAAATATTTAATTGAATTTTTTATCTAAGAACTTTATTTTGATGAGACTATGAGAAAGAGTAAAGTTTAAAGAATTAAAGTTTGAGGATAAGGTAGAGCCAAGCCCTTTTATTATAAATGTTTCCATAATTTTAAAAACAATAAATTTTTAGAATCATTGAAGAGATTATTTTGTAAATTTAAATATTGTGATGTACATCATTCAGTCTCGAAGACTAGCAAAAATAGAAGTTGCATCAATTTGAAATCCAATTAATCAATGACCTCCACCCTTTAGAGTTGTTAAATTTGTTTAAGTTTCTCAAAAGATCAATATTGAGACTTAAAAATATGGAATATTATTATATAGGATAATACAACATTCATACGATTCAATTTGACCTTTTTTTCATGTGCTAGTGTAGATTTCGTATCAGAAAATAAAAAACGATGGTAAAAGAATATTGCCAATCAATAAAAGTGAAACAAAAAATCCTAAGTGGATGCTCCAATTTATTAAACATATACTATATATGTATATGTGCCTGTATATATTAGTATACAACTTACGCAGCATGTGAATGTTGAATATAATAATTACACAAATTAATAAGAAACGAAAAAAAATCTTCATAAATTTGAAATTAAAATGAAAAATTTATATATTTATTAAAAAATGTTGGAGATTTCGGCCGTAATTATAATTGACCAAATAGAGACAACGAAAGAAGTGACAAACTTCTGCATGGAGAGATGATACATTACATAATCTTTCGAACTAAAATCTAAATACTAAACTGATTTTTACATTGTTAGATGAGCTTTCCATCAGGTGATGAAATGTATATATATATATATATATATATATATATATATATATATATATATATATATATATATATATATATATGTATATATATAGATGCAATGATTTTCTTTATCCGAGAAAAACAATACATATAATCCAAGTTATGTGGAAGGAACCATGCTTCTTCAATTTCTTGACGAACAGGAACCATGAGAAAACCATAGCCTCCGTCGATAGTCTGATAAGCCCTATGACCACGCCCACCATAAATCAACACTATAAAATACCCCCTACGATGTCCAACCATACCACTGAACCTTCCATCTCCCTCCCCTTGCTTATCCCACCACCTGAACCACCAAATACCATACCCACAGTACTTATTACAAATTCGATTTTACCAGTAGGGGACTCCACCACCACCAACAAACTCTCTGGCCCATCTCCATGCTGTTGCCATATTATAAGGAAAAATTGATCAACTTACCTCCCACGAATTCGACTACCACTGTGTTTGAATTTACTGGAACCCACTCTGAAGCCCAAAACAATGCAGCTCATCGTTTATTCCCTTCTTGGGATAAAACTCCATTTGTTGACGATTACAATTCGGAGGACGAAATCTTGAATGATGAAATGACTCTAGACAATATTCCTATAGTGAACATTTTGAAAAAGGAACTTCAAGTACTCAGAAAAAAATGGCAATCGTTCCTCATCATTAAATTATTGGGTAAGTTTTTAGTTTCTACAGACTTGCGCTTCAACTATCATGCTTTTGGAAACTACAAAATGGAATTCTTATTACGGATTTAAGAAATAATTTTTTCCTCGTTAAATTTTCTTCCAAAAAATATTACACCTCCGTCATTTCTGGAGGTCCATGGTTTCCAAAGGATCATTATCTATCGGTTCAAAGATGGAAAAATAATTTTTGCCCATATGCGTCTACTATTAAGCACATGAGTTTATGGTTTCAAATTCCTGAATCACCTATGGAATACTATGATATGAATATTCTACATCATATCACAACGTCCTTGGGAAAACCACTCAAGAATGATATCCATACTAAGTCAGTTGGACGGGATAGGTATGCTTGAATCTGTGTGGAATTTAACATTGCAAAACTGCTACCACATAAAATCAAGATTAGTCGAATTTCCCTTTTTTGGTGTATGAATTGAAAACTAAGATTTATTTCTCATGTGGGATTATCGGCCATAATCTTCACAAATGTCCTCGTAATAAATCTACCACTGCCTCTACTTCTGACTCACCTCCACTAGAGAAACAATGGTGTATTATTACACGATGTCCTCCCCACCTCCGGGCTCATGTTTTGAAGACTGAAACCATCACTAATTCTAGTCAACCTCTCGGCCGTTTCGACCCGACTATCCTAGTACCTGAAAATGATTTGCATGAGATACACCCCAGAAGCAACGTATTTGGAAACCAAAACATGGGGTGTTGTCGTCAACTTCTCAATGACAAAATGATGAGTTCATTTCCCATCAACAAGAGAGGACCCTATCAAATCCTATGGTTCACCTCCACTCCAATAGCGCAGGAATATCGGACCGTATTGCACAACCTTTGACTCCCTCCTCTGTCATGACATCCCAATTGATTGATGACTCCACCTATATGCCCAGAACCTTCCCGCGCTTCCTTAGAGGTATTTATGGAAAAGTTTTTTGGCACCTAAACTGAAATTTTTCCTATGGTTTATAATTCAAAGGGCCTTAAGAATGACTGACCTACTCTTTTATTACCATATGTACCTTCTCCTCTGTGTAGTCGTTGCAGATTTGATGACTGCAACATGCATATTTACTCTTACTGTCCAGCGTTTGTCTAACTCTAAAAATCATTGCATTTATTTGACCTTAGTCCAACAACTATCGTTACTCATCTCTTTCACAAACACTCCATGGCTCGGGTCGCAGTCAACTAGCTCCAATCATTTTTCCTTCTTTGGTTATTTTGGCTCGCACGCAATAAGGCAATTTTTCAACATACACCCATAACTCTGTCTTCTTTCAAGTCCACATTGTCTCATCATATATGGAATTATTACCAGGCGCATCAAGTAGTACAACCAAGTATATCCCCCCTCCTTTTCTTTTCCTATTGCTTGGTTAACACCGGTGTGGCCATCCACGATTCTCATGGCGGGCTGGCAGAGTGAGGATCCTTGGTCCCGCGCATCCCTCTCGGGAGCGCTTCAGCCAGAGTCGTTGATGATGTTAACAATGTAGAGAGATGGAGTCTTCAGTCTATTTTACTCAAAACAGATACAAGAAAGAGAGCCACAGCTAAGGACAACATCTAAAGACATACTGATGCATATGAAACCAAAATGATTCGAAAAGGGTTCGGAGGCTAAGTTACGAAATGAGAAGGTGTTAGGCACCCATTCCGCCCTTAGGGTCCTTTATTTTCCCCGTGATATGTGTGCATGTGTATATATAGTGGAGATAGGAATACTCGACTTGTTCCATGGAAGAGATAAAGCGAGTCATCCGTAGGAATGTTCATAAAAATAATATTAGAAAATAGGATTTACGCGATTATCTTTGCGTTGATCATTATAATGGAACGATAACGTATGTGGAATAATACGCCACTAAGAACAAATATATGCATATATGGATATATCTAATCTAAGAGAGTTGAGTTTGGAGAAAATAGAAAATAAGAGAAAAAATGAGAATAGGACTCGAGTCTTGGGTTTTACCTTGAGACGCTTACGTAGCCTATAGAGGCATCAAAGTCCACGTAGTTCGTATGCAAAATGAGGGGTGGGGTTTATCCCATAAATCCAACTAGGGTATTCTCTTATTTATGTGTGTGTAGAAAAAGTGTTTTAGTGGTGAGAGAAGTGTCAAAAAAGTGTGAGAGTTCCCATTTGGAAATTATGAGCAAACCCTGTTTTTCTTATTTTTTGGGTTTTTATTTGTATGAAAATAAGGGATGTGCAATAATACTAAATTAAAAGTATATTAGGATGTGTGAGATGAGAGAATAAAATTGCTAAGTAACGAAACAAGTTAATGCAAATTTATGAGAATTTAATGAGAAAATTGGACCTTCTTGAAGATCTTGCTTGATCTTAAATGTTGGAGAATAGCCCTTGCACTTGGATAATGATGGAGGGTAGTGAATTCACCAAGTTTACTGAAAAGGATGATGAAAATTGAAGGTTGGAAAGGGATTTTGATGTAGAAATCACGCTGACATCGAGAGAGGTGTTTTGGATTTGTTGAGAGTGATGTTTATCAGATCTGGGCTCCCTCTTGCAATGAGGCCAAGGCCTAATTTTTATAGTCCCAGGGCATTACCAATCGTCATAGACCTAGTCCTACAAATTGGTCGGTGTGTTTAGGTACACTGCCGATAGGCAGGGTCTGGGACCTGCCGTTTGGAAGTGTCTTTCAGGCCTTCTCGAAAACTCAGTCATAGAGCTCAAACCATTGATCTGAATTGCACATGGGGTGGACCGTTGGAAAGGTAATTCACCTTCGAAAGTAATTGTACCTCTCCCGAGTTTAGGATTGACTTTAGGTCAAATGTGGCTCGAAAGCGCTCGAAAGTCCATTGGACGGAGAATCGTCGGACGCAAACGGATCGTTCGTTTGCATGGTAAGTCAGAATCGTTCATGAGGTGGACCATTGGAAAGGTTATGAGATGTACTTAAACATTCCAAAGAGTTTAATCCAGTTCAAGGAATTGACTTTGGTCAACCGAGCCCTGGAAACATTTGATTACCTCTAGGAGTAAAACAAATCGTTCGTTCGTACCGTAAGTTAGAATCGTGCACGGGATGGACCATTGGAAAGGGGATTTAGTGACCTTCGAAGATTCATTTAGTCTTGGTCGAGCTGAATATTGACATATGTCAAATGGGTCCCGGGACCATCCGATGGCCTCTTGATCGAATTTCAGGCAAAACGAGTCGTTTATCCGCATAGTAAGTTAAAATCGTGCACAATATGGATCATTAGAAAGACATTTCAGTGACCTTTGAAGATTCATTCAGTCTCGATCGAGCTAAAGAGTTTGACTTTTTGGTGAAATGGAGCTTGGGAGCACGCGATAGCTTCTAGGTCAATACTCAGGGTATGACCTTGGATTATAGTGATGAAGGGAGGTGCTAGGGACCTAGGGGGAGTTTAGGGGGTAATAAAATGGGGTGTCTATAGAGTCCCTCTACGGGTGAGTTTGGAACAAACGATAGCCATCAAATAGACACCTCATGATGCTTTTTGAAAAAGTATGACCAATTTAGAGGGTCGAGGCCGATTCTGAGGACCTAAGGATTAAGGAGGACCAATTCAGAGGGTCGAGGTTGATTCTAAGGACCTAAGAAGCATGCAAGGGATGACCAATTCTGTGGGTCGAAGCCAATTCTGAAGGCTTAAAGATGAGGGTGACAGATTCTGCGGGTCGAAGCCAATTATGTGGGCTTAAGATGAGGGTGACCGATTCTGCAAGTCGAAGCCAATTCTGGGGTTTTGGAGATGAGGTGACCGATTCTTCAGGTCGAAATCAATTCCGCGGGCTTGGAGATAAGGTGACCAATTCTGCGGGTCGAAGATAATTCTGCGGGCTTAAGTAGGGATGACCAATTCTACGGGTCGAAACCAATTCAATGGGCTTAAGATGAGGTTGAGCGATTCTACGGGTCGAAGCCAATTCTGTGGGCTTCAAGATGAGATGACCAATTTTGCGGGCTTGAGGTGAGATGACCAATTCTGCGAGTCAAAGCCAATTCTATGGGCTTTAGATGAGATGAACAATTATGCGAGTCGAAGTCAATTCTGGGAGCTTAAGTTGAGATGACCAATTATATGGGTCGAAGCCAATTCTAAGGGCTTAAGGTGACGATCCAAGATCGAGGTCAATTCTGACCTAAGAGAGGTGAGGACCGAGGATCGAGGTCAATTCTGACCTAACTAAGGTGACGATCCAAGACCGAGGTCAATTATGACCTAAAAGAGGTGACTGTCCAAGGATCGGGGTCAATTATGACCTAACTAAGGTGACGATCCGAGACTGAGGTTAATTCTTACCTAAGGGAGGTGAAGATCGAGGACCGAGGTCAATTCTGACCTAACTAAGGTAATGATCTAAGAGCGAGGTCAATTCTGACCTAAGAGAGGTGATGATCGAGGATCGAGGTCAATTCTGACATAACGAAGGTGGTGATCCAAGACCGAGGTCAATTCTGACCTAAGAGAGGTGACGCTCGAGGATCTAGCTCAATTCTGACCTAACTAAGGTGACGATCCATGACCGAGGTCAATTATGACCTAAGAAAGGTGACGACTGAGGACCGAGGTCAATTCTGACCTAACTAAGGTGACGATCCTAGACCGAGGTCAATTCTGACCTTAGAGAGGTGATTACCGAGGACTGAGGTCAATTTTGACCTAACTAAGGTGACGATCCAAGACCGAGGTCAATTTTGACCTAAGAGAGGTGTACATTTCCTTCGGGAAAATAAGGTATTTTGTTGGGGATAAAGTTTGGATTTTGGGTTCCGCTGGGGAATAGTGAATGAGCTGGGGAAAATTTAGAGCGTCCTTTGGAGATATTTCCCGGGGAGAGTTATTTTTTGGAGTTTCGAAGGGGAAAATTACCTTGCGATGTTATTTTGAGCAAGGGAGCTGATGGCTAGGGAAATCCTTGTGTCTTTTGGAGACTTTGCGGAGGAAAGGTCAATTTGAGGTTGTAAACTCCACTAGGGAAGTGATTAGGTGGTCCAAGTATTTGACGTATTGCTCGGGGAGGCTTGAGACCTCTGGGGTATAGGAGGTGATCCTTATAGATTCCTCGGGGACATTGTCGGGAGGGGATTTACTTGGCTCTTGAGAGTTCCGCTGGGGAGATAAGGGTTCCACGTGAATGAATGAGAAAGTTTCTTGGTGAAAATGTTGTAAATCCTTCTAGGGATTTTTAGGAAATTTCTAAGGATTTCTCATGGTTTTCTGGTATTTTTTGGGAATTTTTGTACGAAATTTTAAGGAGGGTGTCGATCAGCATGGTGTAGAAGGTTCCATTCGGCAGTGGCACAGACTTTTGGACTGCCTTAGGAAGGTAAAGAGGCAGTGCCGATCGGTGGGTTGGGGTCAATACCGATCGGCATGAACCTTGGCATTCTATATAAAGGGGTGAATTCCCTTCATTTTTCACATCTTCTTGTTTTGTCTCTTCTGCGATTTTCCTCTACAAATCATTCTAGCATTTTGATCTTTAAGAAATGGCCGCCTTTGTGAGCACTGCAGCGCATAAGGAATGGTTAACTGTTGCTGATTGGGCGAATGTGGAGTGGAAGGCCAGGGAGCCTCTTGCTTTCGGGAGCGATAATTCTTTTGATGCGTTCGAGACGATTGGAAATGAGCGGACCTTTCTACGGGAGCCATTGCATCATCGCTCTACGAGGGTGGTGAGCCCCGAAGGTTATGTAAGTAACCTGACTTTTGGCATTCTTCTCTTTTTTCTTGGTGATTTTTCCTTCCTTCTTAAAATTTTGACAAGGTTTTTTCTTTTGACAGTCTGATAGCTCTTTGAAGAACATGCATGCCCATTGGACAACGGGACTTAAGGACGTCTGGGAGCATATTCCACTTGTGGTGCATTGGGTGTTATCATCATCAGAATTTTGGGAGGTTGGCGTGTGCGCTGGATGAGATGCCTCGTTCTACAACGATCTTATGCTCTTTGGTGGAGAGATGGTGGGATACTACCCACACCTTCCATTTCGGTTTTGAGGAGATGATCATGACTCCCATAGACGTGCAACAGCTACTAGGGCTGGATTGTGATGGAGAACAGATAGAGGTGTATCACTCTCTGAGGGTGAGGCCGGAGGAGGTGTGTACCGCTCTCGGAGACGTAGGGAGGATAGTGTCTGAGGACTCCATTCTGTTGTCCTTGCTGAAGGATGTTTTGCTGTGTAGGGTGGTTGATGTGGAGCATGGGCTACAGGTGAGGTAGATGGCCTAGTTGTTCATATTGTTGGTGTTGGGAGCTTTCATGGTGGCGTTAAGAGATGATGTCATCCATTTGTGGTTCTTACCGTATTTGAGGATGTTTTTGAACATCCCTCTCTATGATTGGGGGAGCCTGACCTTGGAGACCCTCTATTTTTCTTTGGATACATTCAGCCGGTGCTGCCGATAAACTTTTACTGGAGCCATATATCTTGAGGTATTCTTCAGTTTGCGCAGTTTCCTTTCATGCATTCGCATTTCCTTATGCGTATATTTGTTAATGTGAACTCTTGTCTTTGGCAGACGTGGTTCTATGAGCTGATTGAGTGTAATACCCAGCTGATTTCTCTGAAGGACGTTACTGTTGGGGACTTCTGCCGAATGTATCGATGGCGAAAAGCCAATCGACAGTCGAAGGGATCTCTTTCTTTGGAGGCGGTGTGTCAGGTCTTAAATGACTTAACTAGTGGTAGGGTGAGACTCTTTCTTTAGTCCTAGTTTTTTACATGTTCTGATTTTGTATTGACTTATGCCTGTTGGGGATTTTCAGGTGACTTTTTACCCTTGGGGGACAACCATTCAGGATACAGGGGAGACTGGTGTGAATGCGCAAATGAGGCATTTTCTAGCGCATGAGTTTGGACATTCTTGGCAACTTAGGGAGAGGGTGGTTTAGTAGATTGCTAAGGAGGAGGTGGTGGTGCCACCTGCGCATCATCCTATGTCTATGAGGCGGGAGAGGCTGCTACCTATTATACATTGATACGGCTGCGCCGTATGACTATATGGACTTTGTGACGAGCTGGTTGATGGCGCCCATCATATATGACTTCTACATCAATTTGGCTGAGAACAGGTCGTGCCACCTCGTACACTAGACTTATTTTCTGGTAGAAGATTTGACTGAGCGTCTTCACATGTGGCTTGGATCTTTGTGGGAGAGTCGGCGTCCGTTGACCCGTCCCTCTCAGTCGGTTGGGAGAGTTTGGAACATCCACGGGGATTATATGAAGTGGTTGTGGAGGAGAGTTTTTAGGAAGATGTCGGCACTGGATACTGGACAAAGGTGGCATGTTTTATTTAATACTATGGAAGGAGGCGTTGTGGTTTTTTCGAAGTTGGTTCGGGCTTATCGATCCATAGAGAGCTTGAGGCACTCTGTTCAGGAATGGGAAGCTTAGGGACCCCACGATGTATATGATGATGATGGAGTGGGCTCCTCTGGTAGCTGTGGATAGGACTCTTAGAGAGTTTATTTTGTAATGGGGAATAAATGTGGGGATTTCATTCAGCTTTTTAAGAAAGTAGGGGGAAGGGAGTTATCTGTTCCTTTATGTAATTGTACTGTAATTTATTATTAGTGAAATAAACAAGTTTTTGATCATCTAGTTGTGCCTTTTGATGAGTTTTGTATTTTTGAATTACCTATACCGATCGCTAAGGCATACATAATCCTTTTGTTCAAGTATATGTTAGAATGGACTGTCTTTCTCGGGGATAAGAAAAGAATATTATTTTGTGAAAAAGAAAGGGTCTTGCTCATGTAAGGTGAATGAGCTGCCTACGTACCTCTGGGGTTCTTAAAAAATATTTAATTTTATTTGAAAATGGTTTATTATAGAGGATCAGGCCCATGTAGTTCTGGGTAGAGGGGAATGAAGAGTTTTTTTTAGAATAGAAGGGATATGAGAAGAGTGGTAGCCCGTCAAGATTTCGAACTAGTGGTAAAACTTCTTGAGATGGTCCAGGTTGACTGGACGAGCCATATCTTCCCTATCTAAGTTGGTGAGCATGGAGGCACTGCCGGAAAAGATCTTCTAGACAATGTAGGGGGCCCTCCAATTGGGCTTGAACTTCCCTCTAGGGTCCAAGATGGGTTCTATGATCTCTTTGAGGGCTAGATCCCCTTCTCAAAAACTGCAGTCCTTGACTCTCTTATTGAATGATTGCAGTATTCGGTGATGGTACCCTTGTATGTGGTATATAACTTTTAATCTCCTTTCATCTAGGAGGGTCAGCTCATCAAGACAGCTTTAGCACCAGTCTTCTTCACTAACCTTTTTTTCAAGCATGACGCACAATGAGGGTTTTTCCAGCTCCACGGATAGGACTGCTTCCATGCCATAAACTAGAGTGTAAGGGGTAGCCCTAATAGAGGTTAGAACTAAGTTTCAGTATCCCCATAGGGCGTACCAGATCCGATCGACCCAATCTCGATAGCTTTCGGTCATCTCGCTGATGATGGCTTTGAGGTTCTTATTGGAAACTTCGACTGCACCATTAGTCTAAGGTCGGTAGGGAGAAGATTTGTGTCTCTTAATCCCATACTCATTGACCACTTCTGTAACTTCTACCTTGAAATGCAAGCCGTTATTTGATACTATCTCGTGTGGGACCCCATATCAACAGATGATGTTTTTCTTGATGAATTTGGCCACTTTCTTGGCATTCAGGACTGGGTGTAACTCAGCTTTGACCCATTTGGTGAAGTAATCAATGGCAACTAGGATGAACTCATGCCCGTTTGAATCCTTTGGTGTAACTTTCCCTATAATGTCGATACCCCAGGTGGAGAACGACGGGGGAGAAGTCATGTTGCATAATTCACTAGGAGGCAGATGTTGAAGGTTGGAGAATTATTGGCATTTAAGGTATCTCCCAACATAGGCGATGCAATCCTGGGTCATAGTAGTCCAGTAATTTCCTTGTCGAATGATCTTCTTGGAAATCATGTGACCGTTCATGTAGGGTCCTCATTCCCCGCTATGGATCTTCTGCATTATCTTTTTAATGTCAGCCCCTGCGATACAGTGAAAATGAGTTCCATCGAAGTTCCTTTTGAGCAGTGCTTTGTGATAGATGATGTACTGGGCAACCAGTCTTCAAAGGGTTTCCCAATCTTTCTTATTGGAACCCTAGGGATACCTACCATTATTGAGGAGGTGCCAGATATCATAGTACCAGCAATTGGCTAGCTCGGGATCTTCTATGGTGACGAGCTTAATGTGGTAGCAGTGGGTTGTTTTGTCTTATTTTTAAATCTGGAAGGGGATCATTGTTATTCCTTTGGGCATGTCGACCATGGAGGCTAAAGTAGCAAGGGCGTCAGCTAGGTTATTCCCTGCTCGAGGTACGTAATGGAAGGTGATGTTTTGGAATTAGGAGGCTAGATCTTCTAAGTGTTCATGGAAGGGTTCGATCTTCTCATCCTTAACTCTCCCCTTTCTGAGCACTTAATAGATAATGAGGGCGGAGTCCCCGTAGACATCTAGGCATTGAATACCTTTCTTGAGAGCAATTTTGAGGCCTACTGTGCATGCCTCATATTTAGTCATGTTGTTGGTACAAGGGAAATCCAGCTTGATGGCGATGGGAGTGTGGGAGTCGTCTGGGGAGATCAAAAGTATCCCAATTCCATATCCCTTTTTCTTGGCAGCGCCGTCAAAGAACATTTTCCATCGGAGGTTGTTCTGGGCAGTGCAGAGGCTTTTTTCATTTGGAAATTCAGAGATCCAGACATCGACTTCCTCCATGGGGTAATCATAGATGGATCTTCCTTTTATGACTTTTTGTGTGACGTACACGATATCAAACTCGGCTAGAAGCATCAACCATCGAGCCATTCGACTGGATAAGGCAGGTTTCTCAAGTAGGTATTTGATGGGATTCATCAGGGATACAAGTTTGATGGGGATGGTGAGCATGTAGTGCCGTAACTTTTGGGTGACCCAGACAAGCGAGACATATGCCTTTTCCAATGTAGTGTAGTTGACTTCGTATTCGGCTATTTTTTGACTAGCATAATAAATGGCTCTTTCTTCGCGAGAATCTTCAAGGTATTGTGTTAGGAAAGCCCCAGCTGCAGTGTCGGTTATGAGTACCGAAGGTTGAGGCAGGTATCGTTGAATTCGGTTAAAAGATTCTTGGTAGGCCTCGTTCCAAAACTTGGTTGAATTGTTTCGAAGGAGTTTGAAGATAGGTTCGCAGATGGAGGTCGGTTGGATGATGAACCGACTGATGTATTATAATTTTCCAAGGAAAACTCAGAATTCTTTCTTTGTTCGGGGAGGTGTCATCTTATGTATGGCTTTTAGCTTGATAGGATCTGCTTCGATCCCCTTCTCACTGACCATGAATCCTAAGATTTTAACCTTTGTAACGTCGAAGATGCATTTCTGCGGATTGAGTCTCATCTGATACTCAGTTGTTCGAAGAACCTTCAAAGAGAGGGAACATGACCTTCTCTAGTTTTGAATTTGATAATCATATCATCAACATAGACCTCAACTTCTTTGTGAATCAGATCATGCAAGATGGTTGTGGTATCCCTCTGGAAGGTAACCCTAGCATTCTTGAGACAAAATGGCATAATAGTGTAATAAAAGGTTACCCATAGGGTGATGAACACGGTATTTTCTTAGTGGTCTGGGTGCATTTTGAATTGGTTGTATCCGACAAACCCGTCGATGAATGAATTGAGAGCATGACTGGCTATGTTGTCCGCGATCATGTCGATATTGGGTAACGGATAATAATCCTTTGGAGAGGATTTTTTCATGTCCCTAAAGCCTACACACATTCGAACCTTCTCCCTGATTTCTTCACAGGCACTATGTTGGCTTGCCACGTGGGATATTCGATCACACGAATGAAGCTTACGTTCAACTATTTGACCACCTCTTCTTTGACATTAAGCAACCATTCGGTGCGAATCTTTCTCAACTTTTGTTTTACCGTCTTATAATCTGGGAGAGTGGGAATCTCATGCTGATCTATTTCAGGATCAATGCCGGGCATATCGTCATAGGGCCATGCGAAGACATCCACGAATTCCTTTAGTAATTCTTTGAGTTGTGCATGCTCAAGCTTATCAAGGGTAACCCCTATCCTAATCTAGCATAGTTGGCTACTAGAACCGAGGTTAAAAACAACAGTCTCTTCTTCATTTACTTGAATGCAATTATGTTGTTTATTATTAACCTTATCTTGATTAGAATCTAGACAATTAATGTAAGGCACACCAAGATACTCAAAATCTTCATTTATTTCATTGATAGGAAAAATAGCATTGAGAACCTCATCAAAGGAGGACTCGATTACATTTGAACAAGGATAGACAACATAAGAGGAAATGGGGGTAAACATTAAGATTAAGGGATATTTTAGGAGGTAGAACTGGTACAGCATTCCAGTTGAGGAGAGGTATATCAACAGCGTTAATCAAATGGGATGGATCCAGTGATGTTGTATTTGAATGAACCGTGCATAGTGTCACCCCAGTGTCTGTAAGTTGAAGAATCTACGGTGTCACTTTTCTCAGTCTTTTCAGTATCTTTGATGAGTGATCGTACATGGTGTTGGGAACTTTCATCCCATGGGTAGCTGTCTTGGAAAAAAATCTCCATTCCAAGCTTCATCTTCTTGTCTGTATGGTCATACCATGGTTCCAGAAAGCTACAAAAGGTGAAGTCTTTACCCTCTTTGATGAATCGTCCATTCATGGAGTCACTTGGGATAATCTGGAAGCAATCTAGTCCTCTCTTTGGTCAAGACAGGTGGATCATTCTGATCTCTTATTCTTAGGGTTGATACCCCAAACCATAAGGAGGGAAAGCTTTCTTCAGTTCAATAGGCTCAAGTATCCATTACTGTCTTTGTCCTAGCCCCAGTCTGGGCATGAGGTGCATATTTCTGAACATCTAAATCACATTGACATTTCCATGAGGGTCATATTCTGGACAAATCCTTTCTTTGAAGCCGTCCCCTGTCGGGAGTAGGAGTGGTTCAACTCGGAATCCTGATAGGAGCATATCATTTGACCCGTTCTGTATCTCAAGAATTGGACTACTGGTACTTTGACCCGTCCTGTATCTCAAGAATTGGACTACTGGTACTTTCTCCCTCAGCATTTTTATTGTCATAAAAAATGGTGATGACTCGTCCGTCGGCGAAGAACTTCAATTTCTGATGGAGTGAGGAAGACACACCCTTGATACTGTGAATCCAAGGTCGTCCTAGAAATAAATTGAAACAAGCTGGGATGTCAATAACTTGGAATTCGACGATAGGGTTTATAGGGACAACCCCTATTATAAACTTTATGGATCCCATCACGTCCCGACGGGTATTACTGTAGGCACACATAGCAGCGGAGGTTGGAGCGAGGTCACTTTCTTTCAGTCCTAAACATTTGAAGGTTCTCACTGGACAAACATTCAAGGTGGATCCATTATCGATAAGAGAGAGTGGTACAACCTTCCCCATAACTTCAACGGAGATGTTGAGTGCCTGATTGTGGTTTGGCCCAATCTTGGGGATTTTTTCCTCAGTAAAGGTTAGCATTCGACTAGAGGTCAAGAATCCGACCAAATTTACTGCTTATTCTGATGTGGTAGAGGGAGGAACTGTGGGTTTAGTGAGTAACTTGATCAAATCATTTATGTGCAGTTGAGAATACATTAAAAGCACCCATATACTGATGTTATCTTGAGTTTTCTTCAGTTAATCGAGGATCTTGTTTTCCTCGAGGGTAATTTTTGTCATAGGAAGGTTTTCAACACCCTTCCCCTTGTCATTGGATAGCAGTGAGCTTGGAATCTGGTAATGCCTCCCTGATCTGGTCATATGATTTACTGAAGAAGGTAGGAACATGAATCTCTTTTCCTCGTCAACCTTGGGTCATTTCGCCACCTTATTTATTTCTCTGATAAGTTCTTCAAATGATATGATTCCACACATGTAGGCTACCATGTTAGTTTTCTCTGAAGCTTTCTCTTCGTTTGAATCTTCTAACTCTTCCCCCATCCAGTGGCAATAATTATATCTTTCCATGTAAAGTCGATGCATTCCATAACTTTAACGGCTTCTTCATACAGGTCTTCCTATTCTGTGGGGATATGTAAGGGTGAGGGGACCAGGCTCCTTGTAGCTTAAGAGTATAAAGTAACTTGGTCATATTGCAAATATTATTGGTTCGCCTAAATATCTCTACCATGACCTGGACAACATTATCTAAGTTGACTTCATCGGGTGGTACAACCCAATTGTCTGACTCTTGGGCCCATTTTCTTGCTTCCAAGAACAGCTTACTGAACCTATGGAAATCAATGATCATCTGTGGGGGAAATTTCAGCCCGAACTCCGGGAGTTTGTTTAAGACTTATGATAATTCCATACTTCCATTTTCAGAATGGGTACAGACAATGATGCATGCTCTAATAAGGAGTGACAGCGCCTGATCAGCGAGGCTAGCAGGGTGTAGGAGGAAATATGGGCAAATTTGGAGAGGTTTAGGAGAGTATATGGGTGTGATTTGGGTTGAGGGATCAAATTCTAGGTTCTCTTCTAAGAAGATGGCATTGGTATGATTTGGGAGTGGGTTGTGAGTAGTGTTTGTCTTAGGATTTTTTGGTGGGGCAATGGTACCCCGATCAATTAGACCTTGGATTACGTTTCAGAGGTGAAAGCATTGGTCGATGGTATGGCCAGCAATTTGGTGAAAGGTTCAATGGGCATCTGCCTTGAAGTTTCTTGGGAGTGGATTTGGCAAAAGGACGAGGGTCCAAGGGTTTGATAAGGTTTCGTCTTAACAAGTATTGATAAACTTTGGAGAGGGGAGCATGGAGCTCGGTGTATTATTTTCGGACTAGGACATGGCGGCTTTCTGGTGACCATGAGGTCATTGGTTGAGAGATGTTGTTGATGGTTGAGAGTATAGCACTAGCAGGTTTATCATATTTCCTGGGGGTGAACTGTCTGAACACCTTCTTTGGTTCGACATCTGTTTTAACAAGACCCTCCTCGATTTATACTCCTGCTTATCTGAGAGCTCGTAAGTGGGGATAGTATTGTACTCCCATAGTTTCTCGTACATGGGGTAAGAAGTTCTTCTTCACTATGCTGACTTGTTCTTCCTCGGAAGGCCGATTGGTCATGGTAGCTGCTTTTTCCCTCCAACAGGCTATGAAATTACTGACTAATTCCCCAGAGTTTGTTTAAGAAGCTCTAAATCATGGCGGGTGACCTCAAGCTCTTCATTGTATTTGTACCGTGGCATGAATTCTCGAGCCACATCCTCCCAGCTACGAATTTTGGACTCTTCGAGAGAGAAAAACCATCGAAGGGCGCTATCCTTTAGAGTTTGCTAAAATAATTGGCCATCCCTTATTCCGAAGCCCCTAATATGGAACGGTGATAGCTGTGGAGTTGAACAATCTGGGGTCCACTTCTTCCGAATTTCTCAATATTTGGCATCTTGGACTTCTCGGGTAACCTCGCTTTAGGATAAGGATACATGTGGGTGTAGTCCATGTAATTCCATGAGATTCTGACTTCGTCAAACGTCTTGGTGAGCTTCTTGAGGTCCTCTTTGACTTTGTTCATCTCTTCTTCATTCGGATCAATGCTCATAGGAAAGTTAGCCCCAGGCTGGGCAAGGTTTGGCATCGAAAGCTGGGCAGGCGGCGACCCATTAGTAAGAGGGGCACGTGATGTATGCTGATACTCTTCGAGAACCCATGTGGGCTCGGGTGGATCCATAACACTAGGGAATAGGGCCTCGGGCGCTTGAGGAATGAGAACCTGGTTTCATTGCATTTTTCGGACCTCAATCTGAAGGTTATCAATTTTGGACACGAGTTGAGCTAGGACTACCGTCAAATACGACTGCACAACGGGTACTTGATTTGTGTTCTCCATAAAAAGAGAATGCATTCCGAACTCGAAAGAAGTAGCAGGGGAACAGAGGGAACTCTGGGGTGATATGAATGAAGACCGAAGACAATAAGAAGCTAGGCCAAGGGTTTGCGATCGACCCGAGAAGGCATAAAAATGGGATTTATTTTTGAGAAAGATGTATGAATTTTTTTTCCTTAGGAGATGAAAAGATAAATTTGTTTTGGATTTTTGATATAGAGAGGTGAAATGTTTTTGGCTTTTTGATAAATAAGGGAGAAATGTTTTTGGATTTTTTTTCAGGAGACGAACCTCAGCATGATTATTATGATTATTATGTTCTCACTTGTATTAAATTCTCCTAAATGCAAAATAAAATGCCGAACGGGACCAAGCCCGGAGAAGTTGGGTTTGTAATATATGCAAAGCTACGGCTGGACTTGTGACTAGGCTCACGGATAGGGTCTCTTTTTAAAAATGTGCAAAAATTTGGGCGGCAAGTCGACCCAGAATTTCGGTAGAGTTTCATAAAGAACTCGACAATCTTATATGGAAATCGATAATCTTATATGTGTGTCCTAGGCTTGACACCTATATGAGGGTATGCAATTTGGTTGGGTGAATCGAAAAGGGTTTCCCCCTTTGGCGTGACTTCCACGATATACGTCTTGCTCTTGCGGTCAATCGGTACGTGTGGACAAGCCATTTGATATACCTGAGTGTACGTGAATTGCCTCACTATATACCCCTTGGGGACGGTACGTGTGAGAGCGAATTCTATATACTCGGCATATGTGAACGAATTCCCTGCGATATACTTCCCATCATGACTTCAGTCAAGAGGTACGATGCGGGGGAACCGTTCGATATACGTCGAAGGTACTTGGCCAATGGAAGGTGAGAGTCATATTGCTTAGGCTAATTGTGCCCTATCGGACCAGCGCCCATCACGAAGTGACCCTCCAGTTAATGGACAAAATTTGGTCAATGACAATGCTCTTTGGTGATGTTGTGTGAATCATGCATGATTCTCTTATTAGTATCTTATGAGAATGTTTTTCTTCATCATGCCTAATGGGGAGCAAAGTATAAGTACCAATGGTATACCAAGTATCGGTGATGCGTGCAGCATGTGGATATATGTGATCCTAGGTTCATGTGGTACGAAGTGTACATGGAGAATTTTCTACAAGTGTGTGAGTAAAAGCATAAGTATGGGATATACATAGAAAGGGGAAACATGCGAAAATGGGGGAAAATATAAACATAACACCCATGTAAATAGAGTCTAGACCTAAAAAAAATATTCCCCCGCAGAGTTGCCACTATGGCCATCCACGATCCTCGCGGTGAGTAGGCGGGCAGAGTGAGGATCCTTGGTCCCGTGCGTCTCTCTCAGAAGCGCTTCGGCCGACGTCGTTGATGAGATGAAAAATGTAGAGAGATAGATTCTCCAGTCTATTTTACTCAAAACAGACAAAAGAAAGGGATCCATCCCGAAGGACAACATCCAAAGACATACTGATGCATACAAAACCAAAATGATTCGAAAAGGGTCCGAAGGCTAAGTTACGAAATGGGAAGGTGTTAAGCACCCATTCTGCCCTTATAGTCTCTCATGGGTTTTTGCTATTTTCCTTTATTTTCCCCGTGATATGTGCACATGTGTATATATAGTGGAGATAGGAATCCTCGACTTGTACCGCGGAAGAGATAAAGAAAGTCATCCATAGGAATGTAAATAAAAATAATATTAGAAAATAGGATTTACACAATTATCCTTGCGTTGATCGTTATAATGGAACGATAACATATGTGGAATAATACGCCGCTAAGAACAAATATATATGCATATATGAATATATGTAATATAAGAGAGTTGAGTTTAGAGAAAATAGAAAATGAGAGAAAAAGTGAGAATAGGACTCGAGTCTCGGGTTTTACCCCAAGACGCCTACGTAGCCTATAGTGGCATCAAAGTCCACGCAGTTCGTATACAAAATGAGGGGTGGGGTTTATCCCATAAATCCAATCGCGGGATTATCTTATTTGTGTGTGTGTAAAAAAAGTGTTTTAGTGGTGAGAGAAGTGTAAGAAGAGTGTGGGAATTCCCGTCTGGAATTTATTAGTAAACCCTCTTTTTCTTGTTTTTTTGGTTTTTATTTGTATGAAAATAAGGGATGTGAGATAATACTAAATAAAAAGTATATTAGGATGTGTGAGATGAGAGAATAAAAGTGCTAAGTTATGAAACAAGTTAATGAAAATTTATGAGAATTTAAGGAGAAAATTGAGGAAATTGGACCTTCTTGAAAATCTTGAGCTTGATCTTGAATGTTGGATAAGAACCCTTGCACTTGGATGATGATGGAGGGTATTAAATTCACCAAGTTTGATGAAAAGGATGATGAAAAGTTAAGGTTAGAAAGGGACTTGTATGTGGAAATCACACTGACTTCGAGAGGGGTTTTCTGGATTTGGTGAGAGTGATGTTTATCAGATCTGGGCTCCCTCTTGAAATGAGGCCAAAGCCTCATTTTTATATGCCCAGTGCATTTCCAATCGACATAGCCTTGGTCCTGCCAATCAGGAGGTGTGTTTAGGCACACTACCGATAGGTAGGGTCTGTGACCTCTCGTTTGGTAGTGTCTTTCAGGGCTTTTCAAAAAATTGTCTGGAAAGCACAAACTACTGATACGAATCATACATGAGGAAAACCATTATATAGGTAATTCAGATACCTTTTAAAGTCCTTTGGACCACTCCCGGGTTTAGGAGTTGACTTTAGGTCAAATGTGGCTCAAAAACGTTCATCGGTCCATTGAACGGAGAATTGCCGGACGCAAACGGATCATTCATCTTCATGGTAAGTTAGAATCGCACATGGGGTGGACCATTGGAAAGGTTAGGAGATGTAATTCGACATTCCAAAGAGTTTGATCCGATTCAGGGAGTTGACTTTGGTCAACCGGGCCCTGGAAGAATTCGGTGACCTCTCGGAGTAAAACGGATCGTTCGCCCGTAATCTATGTCGGAATCACGCACGGGATGGAACGTTGGAAAGGGAATTCAGTGCCCTTATAGGATTCATTCAATCTCGGTCAATCTAAAGAGTTGACTTAGGTCAAACGGAGCCTGGGAACGTCTGGTGGCCTCTTATTCGAGTTTCGAGGAAAATTGGTCGTTCGTGCGCATGGTAAGTCAGAATCGCGCACGGGATGGACTATTGGAAATGGGTTTCAATTTCCTTCGAATATTCATTCAGTCTCGATCGAGCTAAAGAGTTTGACTTTTTAGTCAAACAAAGCCTGGGAGCGCCCGATGGCTTCTAGGTCAGTACTCGGGGTATGACCTGGGTTTGTAGTGATGAAGGGAGGTGCTAGGATCCTAGGGAGAGTTTAGGGGGTAATATAATGGGGTGTCTACAACCGGAACCTTCATTCTTCAAGTGTAATACGGATGGGGCAAAATCACATACTACGGGTCATGCTGCAATTGATGGGATTATTCAAAATTCTCAAGGGGAGTTCTTATTTATTTTCTCCAAACATATCGAGTTTGCATCATCAGTTCTAGCGGAGATCTGGGCCATTAAACTTCGTCTTGACTATGACTTTACTCAAGGTATTACTTGCATCGAGTTAGAAGCTAATAGTTAAATTATCTTCCATATGATTCAGAGGAACAATGCCCATAATTCATATCACCTGAATTTGATACAGGCCATATGCGATGGCTTCAGGATATTTCACCATGTTACCTTATGCCTATGTTTTAGGGATCCTAATGCGCGTGCAAATGTTCTTGCTACTCACTCAGTCTCTAAATTATTTGCTTCTACGGTGTATGTTCAGATTCCAAATTTTCTACTTCAGGAGTTGGTTCGTGATATGTGTCATATCACGAAGGCACGATATGCAGTTTGTAATATTACTTGTAAAATTCTCATAGTTTAATAAACTTTCAGTTTGGAAAAAAAAAGAATTTAAGTGGAAAATCAAAATTTAAAATTAGAGTAGTAATGAATTGAATAGGAAAGCCAAATGTATGACCATACTAATCATTAGAACATAAAATTGCATTAGCTATGTAAATTTATTTCTCCCTTCTTATGAAGCATTTACAAATATCTTTTATATCATTCCTTCATATATTCTATAATTTCCTTAATTGCATGACCTAGTATTTTAATCTTTTAGATAGTAATAGTTTTCTACTTATATCTTCTTGACTCTATCTTTTTATTAAATATGAAAAGTGCAAATGCAGGAAATGACAAAACAATGTTAAAATGTGTACTACTTGTCATATTATATTTATTTCGATAATTCAAATAAATTAATTCAATCAATCCTATAAGTAGATAAATTAAAATAATATTAATTAAATTATATTTAATTTTAATTTTAATTAATAATTTATCTCAGGTCATTATATTAATTTAATTAGAATCAATTAAAATACAAAATATGGTGCAAATTAAAACTATCGGTTTAATTTGTTCCCAATTAAATTAATATGTCAACTTTCATAATCTACCAAATTACTTCAACATGTTCAAACTACATATGAGATGATAGAAATTAACAAAGGCAGAAACATAAATGATATCACACACACAAGTGACACAGTATTTAATGTGGAAATCTGTCGATAAAAACTACACGTACCCACCCCAAACTCAAGTCTAGTAGTACAAATGTTTATATGATTTACAAAAGGAGCATACAAGACTTACAACTTATATTTGACCGACGCACAAAATCTTTGTCGTTCTGAACCTCTAACCTTTACTAGATCTGTCAATCTTCACCGGAGTTTTGACTTGTCAGCCACATCCTTTGAGCCTCAGTATCCACTGATCTATGACTCGATGTGTCTGCTTGAATCTCTACCGCAACTTTTACTTTTGTCTCACCAGTTTTGCAAATGTGTTTCGAATCTCAACTTTTGACAATTGCCTCACCGATTTTCATATCCTCTAAAATCTTTAATGATGACCAAAGTCAAATCCTCCGCAAAATTTGTAAAAAAAATTAATTTAATAAAACACCAAATTGATTTTCATTCAGTTGTAAAAGGGTTTCTTAAATTATTAAAAATAAAACAAAATACCAAGTAGTAGGTTGAGAAGATTTTAGGAGTTTAACGGCTCACAAAAGGTTCTGCCAAAACTAAAATTGAGGTCTCTCAAAACATTCCACAAAATTATATCTTTATGGCAATTAGGGATAAGGTTCTAAGAGTGGAAAAACCTAAGGGTGATTTTTTTCTTTTAAGTTATTAATACCACCTGAGCATGACAAGACTAATAAGGACATTTTCAAGTGTCAGAAAAAAGTATGTCGCTATTATAACTGTACTTAAACACTTAGAACAAAACTTCTAAAACTCGTTTATGAAATTTAAAAAATATTTTAAAGTTACACTAAAGCTATAATAATTTCATTAATTCGAAAAATAATATTTTCACTTGTACTACCTATTATGTGGCTTGTACTTCAGTGTTTGATGAACATTTGGATATTCCGTTACATTTCGTTAACTTAAATTATAACTTTGTTCTTGCAAATATCGATCTTAGTAAATTCTAGGACAAAACCAAAAAATGACTCAACATAAAAAATCAAAACGATCCTAGAAAAAGAAACAGAATCAAAAGTATCGTCATATATATCAATTTATATCCAGTTCCCAATACCTCTTGCATGATTGGTCAAAAACTTTATATGTATTTATTATGTACTTGTGACCCTTGTCGCCTATACGTAAATCACATCATGTGAAGTATAAAAGATACGAGATAGATAATATCGAGATAAGTAAGTAAAACTGAAATAGGTGCAAATACAAAATTTAATCCCCCTAAATTTATACAATCCTTTAAACTAAAATCTCTCCCCCATTTTTTCATGAATAGACAGTGTAAAAAAGCAAAAAAATATTGCGTATCTGAATTAAGCGCATATATATATATATATATATATATATATATATATATATATATATTAATTTCTAAGTGAAATATATTACTCAAACTTAACTAAACCTAGAAACGTTAATAACATGAACATGAAAACTTAAAAGTCCTAGAATAGGAGTACGTGGAATATATCTTGGAAATATGAATCATAGAAAAATTAAATACAATATTTATGATGTAATATAAAATGTAATTATACAAAAATTAAGCATAAAGATTCAAATTCTAGTTTTTAAACAAAACACAATAAATAAAATGACAAAAACATGAGCGGTTCACTAATGTGATATAAATATCCAAATTCAACAACCCCACTCAAATATAACACAATTTCGCATGTGGACGTAATTTAATTGAATTGGGAAATAAAGTGACTTAAATGAATATCAATTAGCGAATAAAAGGAATAATATTTATGTGTATTTATAATTATTTGTGTGATAAGTAAATAAAACATATTGAATTATATTATGTCGTAAGTGAATAAGATCGGCTGGTTTAATGGTATCTCATTCGAGATGCGCAGGTAGAATCGTGTTGGGCATGTCATGAAAAATAATATCAGACAACTCGGATGGTAATTTCTAGTGAGCCAATGGTCCCGAAATGGGATGAGATAGTCATAAATAGTTACCCGAGGTTATAATTGGGTTTGGGGGACTTTTTAGGGTAAAAGGCCCCCATAGCTTTGAGAGACGATAGAAAAGAGAAGAAGAAAAAGGAGAATATTGAAGAAAAGTGATCCAGGTGAGAGATCAAATTAATCCGGGCTCAAGAACATTACCAAAAAAAGAAATAAAGGAAAGAATCTCAGATTTCCTTCAATTTCAAAGAAAGTATTTAACTTTCTTTAATCCTAGTGTAGTTTTCAATGATTCATGAAGAAATTTAGTGTGGGAAGACACAAATTTTGCATGAGAGAAAGATGTAAAATGAGAATTTTATAAATGAAATCACCAAAGAGGAACTTGATTATGTTAATATGTTAGATATGATGTGAATAGAATGATAAAGATGAATTCTTGAATGATCTAAGCAATAAAAAATGAAGTCTTTAATTATGGTTTGAAACTATGCACACTTCTTGAGATAAATTGATAATCTCACGCGTTAGATGTATTTCAGGATGATTTATATGTAGAAACCCATACATGTTTATTTGGGATTGATTTAGTAATCATATTAGGGGTTTTTGTGAACATTAAAACTCCTAAGAATGGAGGGAAATGGGAAAATTCCATCAAAAGTTTGCCTTGGGAGCCGAGCAAATCGAACCGGTCCACTTTGGGGAGCAAATAGGTTCGCAAATCGAATCGATTTTGTTAGCTAGAGAATTGGTTCACTTTTGAAAGTTTGATAATGTTGTGTAGAATCGAATTATGAAGGCGTGAGCGCCAGTTTTGTATTTTTCTAATTTTTTTAATTAGTTATGAATTTTATACTAATAGGTGCATCATACTGAAATTTTCAATTGGTGGTTTTGGATTTGGCTTCCCGTTGGAAATTTGAATTTTGGGGAAATAAAACGACTCGATTTGTTGTGCTGGCCTCCCTTGCCTTTTATGATTTTTCGTGAACCGTTTAGGTTTCGACATGATTTATGGAGTCCGAGAAATGGAATATGACTTCTGGAAATATAAAGGAAATGTTAGAAATAACATTAGGCTAAACTGGAATAAATTCTTGGTAAGAGATCACGGGTGTACTATGGTGAAAAGTACTCAGCTAATAATTATAGAATCGGGTTAGGATTTCGGGAAGGATTTGGATAAGTGCTTAGGTAGAATAACATATTGTCTAGAAATGTGGAGTTATAGAATTAAATTTTAGTACGTGAATACTTGGAGAAAAAAGAGAGTCGAGGTAGACTCAGGATTTGTGGACTTGTGCTACGAGGGACATTATGCACGTTATATATATATATATATATATATATATATTTGTGTGTGTGTGTGTGTGTGTGTGTGTGTATGTGTGTGTGTGTTATTGATATAAATGTGAACATATCTCATCTAGTTATGCTATCATTAGAGGTTGCGCGTAGTGGGCGGTCCACCCTGACGTGACTAACGGGTGTTAGGTTGTTTTCCCTGGTCATAAGACTGTTGCATGACTACTATATGTGAGTTTCGAGTATAGTTGGGGTAATGTGATATGGTTATAATGCACGGATATATGTTTATGACCGCCTCCAGTTTATGGGTATATGATTTGGAATAGGTTGTAAGATTCTAATCCGATGGTCCTAGAGTTGTATGTGACGTACCTGGAGTCTGATAGCATATTAGGGAATGCATCCTAGAGGACAACTCGGGGATGGTATGTATATACATATGAAAGAGTGATATATGTATAAATGTAATCAAACGAATGTGTGAACATTAAAATTGTAGCTAGTGTACAGTTACGTTAATTACATAACGGTACGAGTATAATTGAGAATTATGATGATGTAGCTTAGATGATAGATAAATAATAAACAACTTATAGAAAAATATGTGTCATACAATTGGTCTAGAGGTTTAGCATATTAAACTATTTTAAGATTGACGAGACTAGTTTGGAGGGGTAGCGTAATTAGGAAATTAAAATACATGCATTAGGTGCGCACTATAGATGAGGGGCGAGGATAATCTCGTGTGAGTGCCACATCAGATGGACATGAATAATTTTGTTGCATATTCATTATTTAATTTTAAATACTTGCAAATATTTTTAAAATGGTCTTGGGCGCTAACCCGTATCAAAAATATTTTTCAAAACCTTTTACATGCTTAATGCCAGGGACGCTAGGGATAGCTTGCCTTCCTAATCAGACGATGCTTCAACAGTTGTGGATGGCTGCAAGATTTTCTTAGATGCCTCCATAAATTCTATCTAGTTAGGAGGATTATTTCAGTTTTTATGTCGGGCATGTCGCCCCCAGTTGGATAGCTTTTATTTTTAGACTTTGTAATATTAATTCATTTATCGGTTGGATGACTGTAGTTGAGATTTATCGAGAGTTATTCAGTTATTTATTTATTTACATGATTAGTACTCATTATATTCCATTACGGTGAATTTTTATTTATATGATTGAATGTTTTAATTAAGTATGTTATTAAATTTTTAAAATTTGACACCGTGCTTAATAGGTTATTAGTAATTAATTGGTTTTCGACAATGATGCTCAGAATGAACCAGACTGGGATTCCTGATTTATTTTAATAAAAGATTTACCACTCATTATTAGAATAAGCGGGGTGTCACAATAAGCTATCCAATTAGAATGATAATGATATCTACCCCAAAAAGTAGATTAATTCATCAATGTTTTCAAAAGAATGCAAGATTTAACCCATTGTTAAACACATCAAAGTCAACCATACTAGAAAAATGTTAATTTCGTAAAAGGTTTACAATAATTAAGACCTAAATTTAACATGATAAAGTTAAGAAAGTTAATGAGGTCAATATAAAAATGTGTTAGACAAAATATGTGCACACCCATTGCTATTGAACTTATAACTCCCTCAAAATTGTATTTTTGAATATATTTCTTCATTATTCTTTTATAGTATGCATTTTGCAAATGAAGCTTTCATTACACTTTTAATAGCACCTCTCATTGCATCCCTCATCATTTTTTTTACATTCATTCTCACATGTAATGGTTCTTACTTGCATAATTTTAAAAACCTAGATAAAAAGTGTCAATCGGTTGAGGGAAAACACATAGAATAGAAAATTTCTTGATCAAATATAGGAGACACCCGAATTCAAATTATGTGTATATGGTATAACAAGGACAACTACATATGCAACATGAGTTATTCTTGATGAACTCCTAAAAAGGTTAAGCTATACAATAGTGAAATTTTTGTACCTCATATGTTTCAAATCAAGAATTAGAGTATAAGATAGCATGATTGCTCCCAAAATTTTCAATCATCCAAAAAACACTATTTATCTTCGAAAAACAAAAATATTTTTATATTTCATAATTTTTCAAAACAAAAGAATCTTTTTGGTTTTTCTAGTTTTTAAAACCAAGGCAAACAAAATTTAAAAAAAAAGACAAGGAAAAATATAGTACATATCTAGGTAGGATATAAATGTTATGCAATTAATTAAAATCATAAAAATCCTAACCTAGAAATATAAAGAGCCTATGTGGCATCGGGATCTGACAAGCTATCTCATCTTTATTTCTCCTTATCCTATGCCTAGAATTTCTATTAAATATACCCTCTCGGGGAAGAAATGACATCTTTAACTCACTCATGAGGGTTTATAATGTCTTGACTAGGTATTTTACAAACTGATGTAGATTTTCAATTGCTCCAAAGCGCGTATTATGAGATCTACCTATATCCTCCTCTAGCCAAAAATAGTACTCCTTATGGTGACCATTTATTTTATAATAAGTGGAAAATATAGTTTATGGGTACCTTCATTGACTTAGGTACATCTCTAGGTCAAGTACCAAATGGTGTTAACTTGGAACATTTGACAATGTGGATCTCAACTTTCAGCGTATACTCTAAGATCTTATCATAACGAATATCAGTCTTGTCCGTCTAGAATTGGGATGATGCTTAAAGCATATTCCTATTGTAAGCGTAAGATTTATAATTGATTATTATGTTTTCAAGTTTGGAATATTTCTCTATTCTTCTACATAATCATGTACATTCTCAAGAACTTTAATCGAAAAGAAGTTAGTAACTGATTACAACAATTAAAGATTGAAGAGTTGAGATTATCACTACAATCATCAGAGAAGTTATATGAGGTTGATTTAGTGGTTACTTATATTCAAGCTTTTTAAACTTTTTTTGAATCCAAAAGGTTTTTTCAAAATATTTTTTAAAATTCGCAAAGTTGTTAGAATGACAGTTAGATGTCATTCGAACGAAGCACTTGATATCATTTGAAACACTTCTAACGACTTATCTTCCTAAAATCGATCTCATTCAAAGTTGTTATAACGAAGTACATGCACTCGTTCCAACGACATTTAAGTGTCATTCTAATGAGTTCGCGAATTCTTAAAAATATTTTTGAAAAAAATTTGGATTCAAACAAGTTCAAAAAGAACCCCCGAATATAAATAAACACTAAATTAACCTCATAAACCTTTTTCAATGATTGTAGTGTTGATCTCAAATCTTCGATTTTCTATTGATATAATCCGTCACTAACTTTTCTTCGATTTAAATTCTTGAGAATGTACATGATGATGTAGAGGTGTTACAGAATATGCCAATCTTAAAAATATAATAAGAAAATTATAAATCTTGCTCTTATAAGTCTCCCTCATTGGCTATTTTGGTAGAAAATATGAAAAATAAAAAATAACCCCTAAGATAAGTTCAACTAATGTCCCTCCCGAACTCAAAAAAGAAAAGACAATTACAACTTTGTCTTTACTGAAAATCTTCATAGTGTAGTCCAACATATCATTAATGCAAATTATACCTACATAGATGAAACAAAGAAAATATTGTGATGCATACATGGTGTTTGAAACAATGAAAAATTCCTCTTAATATGTTCTCCCCCATTTTGTCCAAAATAGTACAAGCTAAACATGAAAAGTTAGCATCAAGAGGAAATAAATTTAAAATATCATCACAAAGCATATACAACTAAGCAAATGTGATGAAACTTCAACAAACTAACAAATAATTTTGGAAAATTTTGATTATATAAATATACATAAAAATACAAATTCAAACAATCATACCTTGAAAATGTCCGAATCATGAATTTGGAATGAATGTGTGTGAACATAATGCATGGAAAAGTCAACATAGGCATATGTAACGAGGGTGGACAGAGTCAGAGTGACACTCCTAAAGAAAGAACTCAATTAAACCTTTTGCGAAAAAAAATGAACAAAGTGAAATTGACTAAACTCATACAAAATGTTACGATGCTTATCAAATCAATAACACTGAACTATTTAATATTCTTGAATGGATTTTATTATGCAAACCCATTGATCGTCAACTTATAACGCCCTCAAAATCTCACATTTTATGCATAAATTCTCTAAACTTTTGAAGGAATCCTCTCGCTCATTTTTAATGAAGCATCATTGAAATAAATTGGCCTTTCCACTTCTGCTTTCGTAGGCCAAAATAATATTTTAGGCTCTTTCCAATGGTGGACTATAACGCAAATAAGAATGCTCCTTTCATAACCCCTTTCAATTTCTTAAACAAATGTCAAATAATTTTCTGGTAAAAAATCCAGACAATGGTTTTTACATGCACAATTAGTTCCTCTTACATCTAGTTTGTTATTAAGAACGATTAATATAAGAACATTCTATTCAACATATGACAAGCAAGTACAATGTTCAAAAGATCGTGCATGTGTGAAATCAAAGCGATATAATGAGTCTATCAAGAAAGTAGTAATAAACAATAAACAACACAGTGCTAAACTTCCTTTATTAAGCATAAAAAATGAAGTCGAGTCTCACAACACTATGATTAAGTCAAATGAATAGATGGAATGAAATAATGATTCGAACATCTTACATTCTCATCAATATATGGTGTAAAACAAAATATAATAATCTTTTTGAACTTTTGAAATTTTTTAACAAAATAAAATATTTTTGAAATGTTTAGAAAGTTTTTCTAAATGAATAGAAAATATTTTTAGATTTTTTTAAATATAAACATAATAATAAAATTTAGTTATAGGGAATGATAGCAATATTAAAACAAGTCATGACCTCAATCATTTGTTTTAAAGGTATTATCAAAAGGTGTAAACATCCTTTGAAATTCCTCCATTAAACATTTACAAGTCTTAAAAAGAAAGTCAACTTGATCTCGAAGACTAGCAAGTTCCCTATAGTTGTTTGTTGTAGAATTTGAATGAGATACTCTACCTTGGATAAAATAAAACTCCCTAAGATGACCTCTTTGTTTGAAATGGGTAGAAACATAGATTGATTTGGGCCGACCTTGGTTAAAATGCCTAGAAAGGGTTCTCCTTAGTAGGTTAGGTGGAGGACTATAAAGATCTAAAACAGACTTGGCAACTAGTTTACGTGAGGTATTAGAAGTGGATGCACCTTCGTAACCCACTCTATGACTTTCTACAAAACCTAAAACAAGACCTATGAACATCTTTCCATCCTTTTTTTATGTGTCCTCTAAAATGATCTTAACCTCCCAGGCATGTTCGAGATCATTATCAAGTTGGGAAATATAGGCTTCATGCTTCTCACGAGTCTCCAATTATGCTTGAAGATATCTATTAAGACTAGCAATATTGTTGGTAAAAATGTTCTTTTCTATACCCGCCAAAATAACTTTCTCACTCAAAGAGATTCACAATCTCTTGAGTTGACTAATCAAGGCCTCAATCTCTGTCAAAACTTTTACCAACACCCTAAGAGTTAAATTTTTAGTTTTAGTTTTAGTTTTTAAAGACTCTGTGTAAAGTTCGGAGTATGCAGATTGAAGACTGCATTCTCCCTCACTTAAATCCTCCTCCTCACACTCTCCTAAATGAATGAAATCGTTATCGAGGCTATCACATTTAGAATTTAAATCATCGACGTGAGTCATATTTGTAATGATAACTTGACTATCCATGAAGACGCAAAAAATGCGTTTATGTGGTAATTTATCCTCGGAATCCACCGACTCAACATAACTATCGTTTAGAGTTGCATTTTAGGCGACAATGCTTATGCGCTGCCTCCTAAGCCTAGTGCGACACTAATGGGTTTTGTGACCTTTCCCTCGCACACATAACCTCCCCTCTCACTCATAGCATCTCGTCGATTAAACTTTCTTTGGTTCTTCACTATATCTTTCTTTGGAATTTTTTTTTATTACAAAAAAAATTAATTTCCAATTTTGATGAATTTCATATTTTGAAATTGAGAAACTTTCTGAGTTTTGTTAGCAATCAGGGCAAGATGATCTTGATCAATTTTTGAATCGAAGTCAGAAACCTCATTTTTCTATATTTAGCTTTTAATGCCATTTCTCTTTCCTTTTTCTTTTTAGTTTTTGGGAATATGTCTAATTCATAAATTTGGAGATAACCTATGACCTATTTGATCCTAATTGTGTCTAGAATTCCCAATGTTTTAAGGAGGGTAACCTTATCATTAAAACGAGAGAATAAACACCTTAAAATTTTCTTAACAACTATCATTTTTGGAATTTTCTCACCCAAATTGCAACTAGAATTCAAAATATCAGATATATGAGCATAAAGTTCATCAAAAGTGTCAAATTTAACTATGCATATAGTGTTAAACTATGTGGTAGGGTAGCATTGGTTCCCTCATGTGTGAGATGTAGGATATCCCAAGCTTATTTAGAAGTCATATACATCATGATGCGTCGAAATTCTTCAGGTGTGACAATAATAGAAATTACATTCGAACCTCAAGAGTTAAAACTACTCAATCTAAAATTATCCTCAGTCCAATTTGTGACTGATTTAAGAGTAATGATATTTTCATTAGTCACAATAGGAGGAGTCCACCAATAGCAAGTCAAACGCCTTCGTCAATTAATTTTAGATATGGTCTAATTCGAGCTTTCGAATAAGCATAATTTGTTCCATCAAACAAAGGTGACCTATCATACGAATCCTCCATATAACAACCAAGATTGATCAAAATAACTTCTAGAAATATGTTGTCATAGCAATTTAAAAAATGATTTACAGAGTAGTCCGGTTATATGGTCAAATGTAAAAATCTTAGAGTATGTCACAAAAAAGCAAAATTCAATTTCTTGAATAATTAGATGAAATCAAGCATGCAAGATATTGAATCTAAATTTAATTTGGCCCATTTTTTACCTACTTTACGATTTAAACATTTGACCTTATAATCGGACCACTCTATAAAGCATTATTCACCCAAGTTTGTCGGATATATATTCAAGGTTAACCTTTAGGTGTTTTGTTATCCTCTCATTATATTTTTCAAGGAATGATTGAGCCCTAGATTACTCATGTAATTCTAACTTTAGGCTAGCAACCTTCTTACGTAAGAGATCTCTCTCTTTATCCTCTTCCCAAATATTCTTAATAAGAGTAACCTCATGAGACTGTAAAGTGACCAACAGTGTTTGTTTGTTAATTAGGATACAATCACTTATTTATGTAATACCGCGTAATTTTAATGATTTTAAAAATGGGATTAATTAGGATTAGTTATGGGTTAAATTAAAATTAATCCGGATTTCAATATTACTTACGAATAAAGTAATAGGTGATTTATGTGAATATTACTTAGTGATTAAAATTAATATTTGATTATGACTTTACATATGATTATGATTTAATAAAAATTATCGCGAGTGGTGAATACGATAATTATGGGAATTAAGTCGAGACACGCGTGTGAGTCGTGTCGCGACTAAATTTAAAGGAATTAAAAGTAAAATATTCTCATGTCATCTAAATGGTCGTTTTGACTACCCCAAAGTGTTCAAAATAGTTTAAATAATTGAAAAAGTCTACTTGGGTGTTTGATTTGGGTTTTGGGGAACTTTGGAACGGAATAGTCACCCTGGATGGGTATTTTAGTCATTTTACATTGAAGGTGAATAGTAACCATGACAATTGAGGATTATTATATAAGTATAAAAGGTGGTAACATACACTATTCATTACAAAACATAGAGAGAAATACTTAGTGGAGAGTAAGAGATTTCTCTAAAAGTGAAGAGACACCTCTAGGAAGCCAAGAAGCCAAAAGTCATCCTACACCATCACCGCCACCGAAAGTTGGCCGAAAAAGGGAGAGGACCACCGGTAGACTATCATCCCCAAAGGTTTAGACCTAAAATTTAAAGGCAAGTGACTTAATCTTCGCAAAATTAGCATGTATAATGCACATGTTAGGATAGTTGTAGAATTCTGAGAAATTGCATGATTTAGAGATAAACCATGATGATGTTAATGGAATCCTTGATAGGAGAAATATGTAGAACAAACCTTATTCTAATTACATACTTCAGTCCATGAATTTGGAATCAATTGATAAACAAAATATGAGTTTTATCTATTATTCTTGGAGAAATGATGAAATATGAATTTTCTAGAAATTAGGAGAAATAACATGTTTAATCCAAACATATTGATGTTTTAGGTTGTTTAGTGATTGAAAATCATTTATATGTATTGTTATATCATGTGGAATGAATCATAAGGAGTTTGGGTTCTTAAAATAGAGGATTTGAGGCTGAAAATTGGTTAAACCTGTAGGCCAAATATGCCGAATTAGTAGGCTCATACCTTTTTGATCGATCGATAGACCTTGGTTGTCGATCGATCGAGAAAATCGATCAACCGATCCAAGACTGTCGATCGATCGACAATCCCAGAATTCATATGTTGATTTTGTTTAAGGATTTATTAAATTCCCCACTTCCAAGGATTCTTAGTGTAGATTAAATATAACATGATGGAATTTAGGTAAAGTCAGTAGGGTGGTAATTGACACCCAAAAATTATTTATTTGTGAATTAATCCTTGAGAATAGAATAAGGGATTAAAAGTAATTAGAGTTTATCGAATAATAAATCTCTTTGAGGATAATATGAATTTGTCAAAATTTGAGATTTGGGATGACATGGATTAGTAGGGTTTAGATAATTACCTACTAAATTTATTTGAGAAATAATGGTTAACTTTTGAGTGATGAGAAAACTCGGGAAATATATATTAATAAGTAAAGTCATAATCTATAAATGCGTAAGATATTAGAGAGAAAAATGTACTATGTATGGAATTACCATATGGGTTGTGTGAATACCACATTAATATTATATAGGTGGGGTGAATACCTAGATTTTTATTTGTATGACATACCTACGTTGCTTGCTATCGGGGTGGAGGTTTCGCGCTATGGTCGGACCACTTGGGGGGATTTTAGATTCGTACCTTGAACATAGGATCTTGAAACCATTCCATTATTGTGAATGATAGTTTTGACGGTTGAATGGGAGCGTGCATATGCGCGTGACCCATTCGGTTTGGGAGTATGCTCGCCTCCAAATATGTGTGTTATGGTATTTATGGTTCGGGATATACGTTGAACCAATAGTCCTTTTAATAGTGAGAGATGTAACTGGACATGATAGCAGAGTATGCATGCACCAAAGTTGTGTCTCGGAGGTTCCGTATTAGTATATATTCTAGTGTGATGATATATATACTATGATGTGATCTACTATGTGAATGAGTAGATGAAAATTGAATAATAAAATTTGACTTGAGTTAAGTAAATGAATACTTAATACTTAATGGCCTAATTCATCTTAAAGAGAAATGAACATGTTTAATTAATATAAGTATTGCATGGGAAATACGGGAAAATGAGAAGAGATAGAATGATAATTGAGAACCTTATTTAGGGGAGTAATAAGGTACATTAGGCGTGCACACTAGATGAGATGTGAGATCCTCATTCGAGATCCGAGAACTAACATGTACATAATACCAAATTAATTTCAAATGTAAAGCATTTGTTATTTTTAAAATATTTTACAATCGGGGTTTGACCCATTTACTTGCATATTATCTTCTCTACTATATCTATATTACCAGGTGCCCAACATCAGGGATGCTCTGATTAGAGGATGGATATTTTGACAAGTTTCTGGAGATGTAGCTTTGGATTAGAAGCTTTCATTTCCTTAATTCCTATTTTTATAGTATTTGTCTCATGCAGGGCATGTCGCCCAAGATTATTGTAGTTCCATTTCCATTTAGGATATTGCATTGGTTTTACATTGATACTGTTATTATCATTTTGTTTTGGATGGTGATATTGAGATATTTCAACTAGAGAATTTATTCCAGTTACATTTATACTTATTGAATTTTAATTCAGTTGTGTTGGGGTGTTACTTATTTTATTCAGTATGGTGGTATGGAATTAATTAAAATAAAACTGGAATTTTTTTGACAATTAGATTAATTAATTATTAGGTGAATTGATAAGAAATTATTTTTCGACGGTGATTTGGCTCAAATTCTTCCGAATTTATCCCTTTAATTTAGGGACTTTTATCATCTTGAGTAATGAAAAATGAGTTGAATTATCGCATTTCCTTACTATTGACTCCTTCTAACAAGTACATCTAGTTTCGTGTATTTCTCATGAGTTTTACGGGTATTTAAAGCATTGTGGAAGAAAGGAATTGGAAAAGCGGAGAAATAAATCAAAGAAGGAAAGTCTTGGGGTAATTCTACAATTTCTCAGCCTTTATTCGGAGTTGACGCCAACTAGAAAGTTGAAGAGAATTCAATTACAAGCGCATTAGAAGAAACGACAAGTCAATCCGAGCTACAGAGAATAAATTACAGACATTTGAAGATGAGAAGAACCACGAAAAAGATCCCTTCATGAAAAACCAAGGACGACCTGACCTTTTTCCCAAAAAGGATTCGAACCGATTCCTAAAAAATCTTTGAATGAAAAAGCCATGTGATTCGTACGTTTTATCTAAAAAGGATCCAGACCGCCCTGGTAAAAAAAGTCTTTAGATAGAAAAGGGGTACGATCCGGACCTTTTTTCTAAAAAGAATTCGGACTGCCTCAAGCTAAGGTACCCTTTTTAAAATAAGGGGGCGATCCGAACTGCCTCCCCCGAGGATCCGGACCGCATTGGATTTCCACGATTTTTTCTATTCTCTCAGAGTTTTATGTGGGTCAAACTCTTGTAAATTTCGGAGCTATTTATTTAGATCGGTTACACAATAATAAGAGTTCGATTTTTTAGGTTATCTAATTAGGAGTAGAGGGTTTTTATAGTAAAAAAACCCTAGTTTTTCATAAGAAGATTTTGCAGTAAGGATTTAAATTTAATTTATGCAATTCAGGTAACATCTTTTCCATTAATTTTTAATTGCTCAGTAGTTTAATTGTTGATTTGAATTTCAATTCTCTTTTCATTTAGTTTCTTTAGTGTTAATGTTCTATTTCTTAAAAACCCTATTTTTCTCTATGTTAACCATGTCTAGCTAATTTTCTAAGGGTTGGGGTGTATAAACTCGACCCGATGTAATTCACGATAATGGGAAATATAGTTTTGAATCAAAATTTTATATGAATCGTGTTGCATAACTGTTGCAACCATCGTAGGACTTTTGATTTCGTTTGCCCTAGGTAACCGGTATGCTTAAGAGTGTGACGTGCATATCGGTTAATGCGACATAGTTTTGTTCTTGCCTTTGATTTCATATGTTGCAGGATACGATCCCTCATATATGGAACGCCTAGGATTAATAAAGACTGGGTTTATTTAAAATCTTAAGTCCGAATCTAGTATCCTACGGAGTGAATTAATAGGGCATGGAAGATTGTAATCCAACCTCTTGTTCTCATCTCATAGTTATACTTTTAGTCCATTTATCATCAGCATTTTGTTTAATTAGCGTAATTGCATATTGTTAGTTCTTAGTTTCATTAGTAGTATCTATAAAATTTGCATTTAGTCGTAGTTGTTTCATCCCCCAAATCATCTTTTGTTTTCTTTTAGAGTCAAAGCTAGGATTTCTTCATCTTTCCAACGTCGTCACAAATTCGTTCGTGCTTTTTACCTGAGGATCGATACCCGACTTATTATAATATTACTTGAGCGATAGGCTTGCACTTGAGGCTATATAGCACGCACACTGGAAACATTTTTGGTCGCATCAAGTAAATGGCTTCATTGCCCAGGAGTGTTTTTTTATAGATTATAATTGATTTACTATTTCGTAAGATATTTTTTCTTTTGTAAATTGTTATTTTTATTTTTTAAGCAGGCTTGAACAATTGAGCACCAAGAAACTTTGGATCCTCAACCACATACCTCTTTACGTGGATTGTCTATTTACAAACTATTCGGTAATCATGTCTTTTTATAGTGAATTCGAAAATTATAATGGTTCATATGGGAATAGTTTTAAATCTTTTTATTTTCTAGAATCTCCGCCTCGACCTATTAAAATGGGTGAGTAGTTTTTATTCCCGAATATGAAAGGCTTGAAAACAAATATCGGGAAAAAATCATTTTTAGGAGCAAGAGTTGGATGCATTATTCGAATTCAATGACGAATTTTCTTCCGAGGTTATAAAGACAAGGAATCCTACTTTGGAAGAAAGAATTATTTTTCTAATCAAAGAATTACTCGATTTTCTTTCCACCCAAAGCGCGATGGATATTGGTCTTGTTACAGAAATTATCTCATTTTGTGATGAAATGCGTTCTAATTTTCAAAACAAAGAGGAGGTTGAAACTTGTGTGGCACCTCAAATTTTTGAAGAACATCTCATTGAAAGTGAGTATTTCTCCCTTGAAATTCAATCTCCTATTGATGATGAATCACTTGAGGTTGAATTTATTTCATCAACATTTTCGTTCACCATTATTAAACCATTAGAAGTACCGCAATATTCCTATGACTCGGTGGAAACTTTTGAAACGTTTAAACTTTTTACTGACGATGACTCTTTACTTGATTGTTTTCCAAGATGGACTCTTCCTTTTTGTTTTCCCCTCTTCCCATCTTACTTGAAATTTTTTTGGAAGGTGATTTTATTTTTCTTGGATCCTAATTGTACTTATTCCCCTTGCATCCAAATCACCCATCATCATTTTAAAATTTTTAATTGGTCGTTCATTTTTTCCATCTCACACATGGCTTCCGTTTTTTAAAGAAATTCTTATTTTTTGGAAGGCATGCATGAAAATGAGGGTACACCGATTACACCTCAAAGTGAAATTGTATTTTGGGTGGACCCTCAAATTTTTCGACTTCTACTGTATAACTTATTAGAAGTTCAAATCGTAGTTCGTACATAATTAGCCTATTTTTTTCTCTTTTCCTTTTTTTTATAGTTTAGAGTAATTAGTTAAAGTTTTTATTATGCTTGGTTCAAACATGTTTTGTAGATTCAATGGACTTGTACTCATCGGGGATCGTTCCATTTGGGTAATATCTTTTTTTTGCTCTCTTTCTGTTATGTTCTTGATTTGCATTGAGGACAATGCAACATTTAAGTTAGGGGGTGTGGGATATGTTTCCCATTTATTGTTTTGTTTCATTGATTTGATCACAAGTTCTTTCCTAGTGTGTTTTTTTTAGAAAATTTCAAAAATTTCCAAAAAAATCGAAAAATGTTGAAAAGCCAAAAATATTTTTCTTCTAAATAAATAAAATTTGGAATTTAAAATTTTCAAGAATATCACCTTTATTATATTTGAGGTCTTAAATCGTAAAAAAATCAAGAGCACTAAGCCAAAATTGACCAAAGATGGAAATTGTGCAAAAATTGACAACTTTATGAATAAGTGTGGAGATTAATCAAACCCGATGAGATACTGAGCCTATTATTTTTTCTGAATTTTTAAAATCAATCAAAGTTCATGGTTAACTCGAAGTTCAATTCAGTATTTAAAAAAGTCGTTGTTGATCTCAATCATTTGTTTTGATTAGTTACGGGAAATGTGTGAGATGTTGTCTTGAAAAACGTGGTAGCATATCTCTAAATTAAATTAACCTTGAGATGTATATGGTAAATTAATAAGTAATTCGGACAATGAAGTAGGCCCTCGTTTGTTTACCCAAAAATACGAGCCAGAAAAAGTTATGAAAAAATTATCTCTTTTCCTAACCTAATTGAGTCGAATAAAATTTGTCCTTCTAGTTTGGCAACCCCAAAAACCCAATTAGCCCAGAATTGTGAAAAATAGAAATTTCATCAATAAAGTCCAAAAAGTGAATAAAAAGGGGAAAGAAAAGAAAAATAGAAGAATGCTAAAAAAATAGCAAGAAAAAAAGGTATAAAAATAGAAAAAGAAGAGAAAAATGAGCAAAAGTCCGAAAAAAGCACAAACGAACATTTAAAGAATATTTTTCAATTCCAAATTTTCCCAACCATGCCCTTTAACGCATTACACCTTATAACCCGAAGAATTCCTAACCTAGTCCAAATTGCGAAATTGGTTACCGCGTGGAGAGTTAAGACATGAAACGATAATAAAAGACATTAAAATGTGTGAATTAGAGGCGATGTTTCCGTTTCCTTATAACCGTAATCCAATAATGAGATCCATTCACCATATATTTTCGTCTTACAATTTTGTGTGCATGACTTCGTGTTGCAATGAATTTACTCCTTATATCACACATACTGAGAGAAATAGCCACATTCCAATTGATTCGTTTATGAGAGTTTCCCGTGAGAAATTGAATCAAAACAAATTTTTGAAAAGTAACATAATGATCAATCGGTAGAAATTAACGATTTAATTTTCAGCTTCGCACAAACACACACAATATGATTTGAGACTTGTGAATATGAATTTGTGGTTAATTTCTGAAAACTTTAAATTGTACAATTTTTTAGTATTTTGACTTTTCTTTGAGTCGAATTTTTTGGGTATATTCACTACAAACCCTCACGAGACATAACTCGTCCTACTAGGGTGACCTAGGGGTTTAAAGGTGCATACGCTAAATGCAATCGCTTACCTAAGAAAGTTGTATTCTATCCAAATAAAGAGAAATTTGGAGAGTTGATCCATAGTTACATCATTTTACATTGCTCGGGACGCATAAAGTTCTCAGTTAAGGAGTTTGATTAGGCTCAAATTCTAATGAATTTATCCCCTTAATTTAGGGACTTTTATCATCTATAGTAATGCAAAATGAGTTGAATTATCGCATTTACTTGCTATTGACTCCTTCGATCAAGTACATCTAGTTTCATGTATTTATCATGACTTTTATAGGTATTTAAAGCATTGAGGAAGAAAGAAGTTGGAAAAGCGAAGAAAGAACTCAAAAAAGGAAAGTTTTATAATTTTGTAGACTTCATTTGAAGCCAACTAGAAAGTTGAAGAGAATTCAATTTCAGGAGCATTGGAAGAAAAGACAAATCAATCCGAGCTACGGAGAATAAATTGCGGACATTTGAAGATGAGAAGAACCATGGAATAGATCGCTGCATGAAAAACCAAGGTGATCTGGGCCTTTTTCCCAAAAGCATCCGGATCGGTTCTTAAAATATTCTTTGAATGGAAAAGCCATGCGATCCTGGCCTTATATCCAAAAAGGATTCGGACCGCCCTGGTAAAAAAAGTCGTTGTATAGAAAAGGGGTGCGATCCAGACCTTTTTCCCAAAAAGGATCCGGACTGCCTCAAGCTAAGGTACCCTATTTAAAATAAGGGAGTGATCCGAACTACCTCCCCCGATGGTGCAGACCGCATTGGATTTCTAGGATTTTTTCTATTCTCTTTCAGAGTTTTATGTGGGTCAAACTCTTGTAAATTTTGGAACTATTTATTCAGATTAGTTACACAATAATATGAGTTCGACTTTTTAGATTAGCTAACTAGGAGTAAAGGGGTTTTGTAGTAAAAAAACCCTAGTTTTTCATAAGAAGATTTTTCTATAAGGATTTGAATTTAATTTCTGCAATTCAAGTAACATCTTTTCCTTTAATTTTCAATTGCTCAGTAGTTTAATTGTTGATCTGAATTTGCAATTCTCTTTTCATTTAGTTTCTTTACAGTTAATGTTATATTTATTAAAAACTCTCCTTTTCTCTAAGTTAACCATATCTAGCTAATTTTCTAAGGGTTGAGGTTAATGAACCCCACTCGATGTAATTCACGATAATGGGAAATAGACTTTGAATTAAGATTTTAAATGAATCGTGTTGCATAACTGTTGCAAACATCGTAGGAATTTTGATCTCGTTTACCCTAGGTAACAAGGATGCTTAAGAGTGCGATGCACGTATCGGTTAATGAGACACCGCTTTGTTCTTCCCTTTGATTTCACATGGTGCAGGCTATTATCCCTCATATATGGAACGCTTAGGATGAATCGAGACTGGGTTCATTTAAAATTTGAATTCCAAATCTAGTATCCTACGAAGTGAATTACTAGGGTGTGGGGGATTGTAATCCAACCTCATGTTCTCACCTCATAGTTAAACTTTTAGTCCATTTATCATCAGCATTTTGTTTAATTAGCGTAGTTACATATTGTTAGTTCTTAGTTTCATTAGTAGTTGCTCTAAAATTTGCACCTAGTCGTAGTTGTTTCATCCCCCAAATCATCTTTTCGTTTCTTTTATAGTCAAAGCTAGGATTTCTTCATCTTTCCATTGTCATCACGAATTCGTTCATCCTTTTTCCCTGAGGTTCGATACTCGACTTATCAGAATATTATGTGAGCGACATGTTTGCACTTGAGCCTATATAGCACGCACACTACACACATTTGTTGTCGCGTCAGACAATAATGCTAAGAATGAACCAACTGGATATTCTGATTTAATTTAATAAAGGACTGATCACCCTGTATTAAATTAGGAGGGGTGTCACAGGTGGTATCAAAGCATCAGTTCTAGTGTCCTTAGGATCTGTACGGATTACTTTGCTTTCTGTTTAGCATCCTTTAATATAGAGTCCTATCATTAAGATTTTTGTATTCTTATTTGCGTATTTACGACTTCAGCTATTTTTGTGATATAATAAATGCTGATAAAATATCTCCCTTGTTAGAAATGCCTCCTCGATGTGCGCGACGCAACCAACCCCACGGCCTACTCCAGCCAGGGTGCCATGATTGCAACAGAGGTTGCCGCCATTATTGCTCAAGACGATAACGATGACTTAGCGGTTGTTTAGCAAGCACTGCCACCAGCACCGACACAGGCATTTCCCACTGCTTGGGAGGGTGTCACGGATGCCTTACAAAAGGCACATCCATTAGAATTCCAAGGGGGTTCCAATGTCGTAACTGCTAGCCAATGGAAGAAAGACATCTAGTGGCATCAGCGTATGTATGAATGAACGTAGGTTCAGAAACAGATCTTAGAGACATTTTTGCTAGTTGGAGAAGCTCTTTAGTGGTGGGAGTCCACTACTACAGTCGAGGAGAGGGGTACGATGGCTATTCAGGACTTCTGGGTGCGGTTTGGCCGTAAATATTTTCCTTCTGCTATTCAGACCGAAATGAAGAGGAAACTTTTGGACCTCACCCTGGAGGGAAAGTTAGTTGTCGAGTATGAATAGGAGTATACTATGCTGACTAATTTTGTACTAGCTGAGGTACCCACTGAAGAGAAGAAGATATAGATGTTCCGAGACTACCTTACATGGAGGATTCGCCAACATTTATTGGGTAATCCTTCTGTACAGACTTATACAGATGTCTTGAATGCAACTTTGCTTTATTTCCAGGACCAACATCTTTATAAGGGAAGCAAGCGAGTGTCTGAGTCCAGTCAGCATGTTCAAACTGGGGGAACAGTGGTAGTGCATCATCTCCAGCCCAGGGAAAATAGAGGCAAAGTTATTAGAACTCGCAGCAGGGGGACTATGCTAAACAACTGAGGTCGGGAGGAGTTCCCTTTCGATAGGGAAGTAATAGATAGGACCGCCAGGGTCAGCAGCACAATCACCATGTCCATCAGGGCCAAGGGAAGGGTAGACATGGTCATCAGGGTCGTGGCCAATAGGGTCATAATGGGGGACAGTTTGGAGGTAGATACTTCACGTGTGGTAAAATTGTCCACAGGAAGCAGGATTTCCCTGATAAGGGAAAGACACCCTAGCAGCAGGGCGCGTCTCAGGAGCCACATAGGCCTATGTTTCCATCTTCCCTTCTATCACCGACTTAGGTTCCATCCTTACCAGCCATTGCTCCCGTAACCCCATCACTGTAAGGGAAGTTACAGTATTGGCGTGTGTACAACATCTGGCAGGCAGTAGTTCAGCAGTCACCACTCGCAGTTGAGGGCATGATTCCTATTTCTAGGGCTATGGGGCATTTGTTGTTTGATACAGGGCTTCACATTCTTTCATGGGCACTAGATTTTCACGGGCCAGGGGGTTTTAGACATGACCAATAGTACTATAACTTATGTAGACTCACCGATGGGTAGTGGGACTGTAATGACCCCACTTTTATATGTTCATAAACATCTTTAAATGTTTTATTATTTCATATGTGACATGAATAATGTTAATTTATTATTTTAGTCTAATCATCCCTTTATAAATCATGAAATATCAAATTAGTTACAAACATAAAATTTTAACATTTTTGGCAGGAATGTTCATATTAGAAACTTGTTTTGACTATTATAATATAACAATTGACTTGAGGTAAAAACAATAAAGTTGTATATATATAAATTAGGTTTGTAACACAACAAACGGTGCATTAAACAGCGGCCAAGCAAGAAGTTATGCCGAAATTACGAAATAAGAGCAAATATGTCCATCCTTTACTACGTATTTTATCTTATTACCACACCATGTGTAATATTTTGATTGCTTGAAGGGGAGGCTAATTTTTCCAACTTAAACACTTTGAAATAACCTCCTCCTTCATCAAAATGGATTAAATCAAAGTCTTATATCGTATCCTAAGCTAAATGATAAGTTTTGGGGTAGAAAATGAAATTTTAAAAAACTTTAGGGACTTGATTTTGAAATAATGAAAGTTTCACGGAGTAAAATCAAAATATATAAAGGAGCATTATGTAAATAAAATATTTTCAAGGACCTCAAAGAAATATTGAAAATGTATGGTGTAAAATTTTTAAAATACCCTTCATGTGTAAAATGGCCCTTATACCCTTAATCATTTGACACCTCATGCTTGACACCTAGTGTTGTATTCCTGCCACCACACCTTACACGTGTCATCCATATAAATAAGGATCAAACACATGTCATTCAGTTAAATAAGGCTAAAATACGTGTCGGCATCGGGTGAAATTAAGAATGTATGATAGCCCCGTTACGCGACACGCGACACGCTGACTCACCAAAATGAACGCTTAGTTATTGGAACATGTGTCAAGACCCTAATAGCTCTGGGAAACTATAAATAAGGCATTATGATCATTTCTTTTAAGAAATTACTCAAAAAGTTCAAAAATAAATAGTGAGAGAAAGTGAAAGGAAGTTTAGGAATAAGTTTCGTCTTAGTGATCCAAGACCCGATATATCTTTAACTTCATACTTCTATTTTAGGTGAGTACTCCGTGACATTCCTTGCGTATTTTGATCATATGATATTATGCAAATTATATCTATTTTGTGAAATGTTTTACCCTTAAAATACATCTGATACCAATGATTATGTCGTTTGTTATATGTATACATCTCTCGATATATACATCTGATTTGAATTTTGAAATTATTGATTCGGCCTATGGAAATTCTCTTACTATGTTGCCTTGACTACTGGGTGGAAATATTTGGGTGGTACCTTCCCAGCTGGTTTATCGCTGGTGTGCCCTAAATAAGGCGTTGTTTCAGACATCATGATTTTCTATCTGTGTTATTATCGGGTGGAAATATTTGGTAACACTATCTATTTATCTGGGTATGAGAGCGTACATGGACATCAAAATAAACTTGAATAATTGACATATTACTCAATTGTTTTATCTGTTCTGTTCTGAAGTTTTTATTCTTTATATATATACTATCAATTTACCTTATATATTTTACTACAAATTCCTGTCCATATATGCATATGCCTTATGTTGTAAATTGAATAGGTTTCAATTTTTTGAAAAAACCCTGGAATGTCTGGAGATTAATTCTCACTCGGCTTTTCGCTGATGTTGTATAAATAACCATTTTTCAGGAAATAAGTAGGTTCGCGGAGGGAGCGAAAAAGGACTGTGTTGAAGATTCAACTTTTAGAGCTCTTTTTGTTACTATGTTTGTTTTATCATCTAGAGCATGTTTGGATCTCTTGTAATAAGTTTTAAATTTTATCTTAACTTGTAACTCGTTATCACTTTAAAAATAAATGAAGTTTCCTTTTAGAAAGCTCTGATGACGTAATTCCATTACTTTCAATATTTTACGATTCATAACCATGTGATTATATTTCTATTGCCCTTATTTAAGGAAACAATTTAAGTCAGAATATATGTTTCCTTGGTGGCATGTCAAGACACTCATTCCCTACTAATAATTTTGGGACGAGGTCGTGACAGGGACACATATTTTCTTTATATGTTAGAGTGTGAGTTTAAAGATTGAGAGTCTAATTTTACCAGCTGATATGCTTGTGTTAGACATGTCCGAATATCATGATCTTATTGGGATGGATTGTCTTGTTGCTTATATATCCATAATTGATTACTTTGGTAGAAGCATTATAATTTCTATCCCAGGTCAGGAGATGTTTTTAGTATTAATGCCTCGCCCCGAGGGAGTATTATCCACGTATTTGTATTACATAGATAAGGAGACCTCTACGGGAGTTGTGATCCCCCTTGATTTGATTCCTCTTGTTAGGGAATTTCCAGATGTGTTTCAGGACATACCGGGTTTATTTTCGAGTAGGGAGATTGAGATTGTGATTTATTTAGCACTGAGAACTTGACCGATTGCCCGTACCCCCTACCGTATGGATCCTATAGAGATGAGGGAGTTGAGAGATCAGATTGAGCAGTTGCTGGGATAGGGTTTAATCCATCGGAGTAACTCACCCTGGGGTGCCCAAGTTTTGTTTGTAAAGAAGAAGGATGGATCCCTACGATTATATGCGAATTATAGGGAACTTAATAAAGTCACGATTCCGAATAAGTATCCATTAACCCGCATCGATGACTTGTTTGATCAGCTGAGAGGATCATCGTACTTCTCAAAGATTAACTTGAGGTCCGGGTATCATAAGCCGAGGATCATGGAGCAGGAAGTGTTGAACACTGCTTTTATGATAAGATATGTATCTTATGAGTTTTTGGTTATGCCATTAGGGTTAACAAATTTGCCGATCATTTTCATGGATTTAATGAAAAGGGCGTTCAACGAGTTCCTGGATCAGTTTGCCATTATTTTTATAGATTATCCTTGTACCAAAGAGGAACACGCCGAGCATTTGTTAAGGGTCCTACAGACACTACGTGAGCATCAGTTGTATGCAAAATATGAAAAGTGTGAGTTTTAGCTCTGGGAGGTGCATCTTCTCGGGCATATAGTGTCAAAAAGGGGTATAGAAGTTGATCCTAGAAAAATATTAGTGGTGAGGGAGTGAGTACAACTAACGACACTCACAGAGGTCCGTAGTTTCTTGGGACTAGTCGATTACTACAGATGGTTTATTAGGGGCTTTTTGAAGATTGTAGGTCCGATGACCAGTCTAACCCGTAAAGGCGTACCGTTTATTTGGGATGATGCGTGTCAGTTAGCATTTGAAGAATTGAAGGATAAGTTAACTTCATCACCCGTACTATCATTACTCAGGCCAGGAGTGGAGTACCTAGTGTACACTGACACATCGTTACAGGGACTTGGTGGGGTATTGCAACAGGAAGAGAAGGTTATAGCTTAAGCCTCTAAGAAGATTAATCCTCATGAGAAGAACTACCCTACCCATGACTTAGAGCTAGCAGCAGTTATATTTTCCCTTCGAATATGGAGACATTATTTGTTGGGTGAAATTTTTTGCCTATTCACAAATCATAAGTCATTACAGCATTTGTTCACTCAAAGAGAGTTGAAATGCGATAGCATAGGTGGCTTGAATTCGTGAAGGATTATTAGTTTGAGATACATAATCACCCAGGGAAGGATAACATGTTGAGTTGTATTCCTAAGGGTGAACTAGACGCAGTGTGGAAGGTTAAATAGAAGGTACTGGGCCATCAGGATGCCGTTGCTAGGTCATATAAATCAGTTACGATCCTAATTCCTCAAATTATAATGCAGGTAGTCCAAGCTCAGGCAGCGGATCCATTCTGTCAGGAGAAAATTCGATGACTTTTGGCTGAGGGAGAGGATTCTTACTTAGTGAGTTCAAAGAGAGCATTGCGCTTTGACGGTAGACTGATTGTTCCAGAGGGGGATGAATTTTGGCACGCAGTGATGTTACAGTCACATGGATCCTCATTTGTGATACATCCCGATTGGGATAAGATGTTCCTAGATATATGGCAAAATTATTGGTGGAGTGGGCTGAAGAGAGATATTGTTGAGTTTGTCTCCAAGATTTCTACCTCTGAGTTAGTGAAGGTGGATCAACAGAAGCCAACCGGGTTGCTTCAGTTGCTAGAGATTCTAATGGGGAAATGGGATAGCATTTCCATTGATTTTACCACTGGGTTGCCTACTACTCAGAGGGGCCACGATTCTATATGAACGATCATGGATCGTTTGACTAAGGTAGGTCATTTATTGTCAGTTCAGACCTATTTTTTAACGGGGCTGAATGCATATCTCTTTATCGCTAATATAGTGATGTTACATGGGGTACCGATAGATATTATGTCTGATCGTGGAAAGATCTTCATCTCCAGATTTTGGGAGAGTTTTCATGAGGCCATGTATACTGAGGTGCGATTAAGTACGACCTATCACCCATAGACAGATGGGAAGACGGAGTATGCATGCGTATTCAAGAGTTTAGAGGGAGTTAGGAGCAGTACCATCCACTGTTGGAATTTGCATATAATTATTCCTACCAGTCATTCTCCCGCGTGTTGGTTAAAGGTAGGGGATAATAAGTTACTTGGGTCGAAAGTGATTCAGGACATGTCTTCCATAATTGATATGATCAGGAGTCGCATTTGGGTAGCTCAGGATAGACAGAAGAGCAATGCCGATGCTAAGAGGTTCTTCCGGGAGTTTAATATAGATGACCAGGTGTTATTGCGAGTGTCTCCTATTACGGGAAGCATGAGATTCGGGAAGAAAGGGAAATTGGATCTGAGATATGTAGGACCATTTCCTATTATTAATAGGTTTGGACCAGTAGTGTACAGACTTAGGATGCGATAGCACTTGCATTGTATACATGATGTGTTCCACGTTTCTTCGTTGGGGCTATACCTACGAGATGAGTTGGTTCACACTCATATTGCATTGGAGGAAGTTGATTTGCAGCCAAATAGTTCTTATGAGGAGTGACCTGTGGCGATCTTAGACTGTAGTGAGAAACGTTTGAGATCTAAAGTAATACCGCTTGTGCATGTTCAGTGGGCACACCATAATGTGGATGAGTCTACTTGGGGACGCGATGATGATATGTGCGACCGATACCCGGAGTTATTTTTACCAGGTATGCCTTTTTCCTAATTTTGGGAAGAAATTCTGTTATAAGGGGGGAAGTATGTAATACCCATAATTTTAATGATTTTAAAAATGGTATTAATTAGGATTAATTGTGGGTTAAATTAAAGTCAAGTGACTTAATCTTTGCAAAATTAGCATGTAGAATTCCCATGTTAGGATAGTTGTAGAATTATGAGAAATTGCATGATTTAAAGATAAACCATGATGATGTTAATGGAATCCTTGATATGAGAAATATGCTGAACAAACCTTCTTCTGATTATATATTTTAATCCACGAATTTGGAATCAATTGATAAACAAAATCTGAGTTTTATATGTTATTCTTGGAGAAATGATAAAAAAATGGATTTTCTGGAAATTAGGAGAAATAACATGTTTAATCTAAACCTATTGATTTTTTAGGTTCTTTAGTGATTGAAAATCATTTATATCTATTGTAATATCATATGGAATGAATCATAAGTAGTTTGGCATCTTAGAAAAAGGATTTGAGGATGAAAATTAGTTAAACCCGTAGGCAAATATGCATAAATAGTAGGCTCATACCTATCCGATTGATCGATCGACCTTGAATGTTGATCGATCAAACATATCGATCAATCGATCCAAGACTATCGATCGATCGACTTTCCCAGAATTCATATGTTGATTTTATTTAACGCTTGATTAAATTACAAACCTCCAAGGATGATTAGTGTAAATTAAATATAGCATAATGGGATTTAGGGAAAGTCGGTAGGGTGGTAATTGAGACCCGAAAATTATTTATGTGTGAATTAATCCTTGAGAATAAAATAATGGATTAAATCTAATTAGAGTTTTTCGAAGAATAAATCTATATGAGGATTATATGAATTTGTGAAAATTCGGGATGACATGGACCAGTTGGGTGTAGATAATCACCTACTAAATTTATTTGAGAAATAATGGTTAACTTTCGAGTGATGAGAAATCTTGAGAAATATATGTTAATAAGTAAAGTCATAATCTATAAATGCGTAGGATATTAGAGAGAAAAATATACTACGTATGGAATTATCATATGGGTTGTGTGAATACCTTATTGATATTATATAGGTGGGGTGAATACCTATATTTTTATTTGTATGACATACCTACGCTGCTTGCTATCGGGGTGGAGGTCTTGCGTTATGGTCGATCTTATCCTGATGATCCCACTTGGGGTGGATTCTAGAGCCGTACCTTGAGCACAGGACCTGGGACACATTCTATCGGTGTGGATGATAGTTTCAATGGTTCAATGGAAGCGTAGATGAGAACGTGACCCATTCGGCTGGGGAGTATGCTCGCCTCCAAATATGTGTGTTATGATATTTATGGTTTGAGAGAGACAGTGAACCAATATTCCTTTTTACATCGAGGAATGTAACTGGACATGATAGCAGAGCATGCATGATCCACATCTATGTCTGGGAGGTGCTATATTAGTATATATGCTAGTGTGATGAATATATATATTATGATGTGATCGAGTGTGTGAATGAATAGATAAAAATTGAATAGTAAAATATGAATTGAGTTAAGTAAGTGAATGCTTAATACTTAATGGCCTAGTTCATCTTAAAGATAAATGAACATGGGAAATACAGGAAAATGAGAAGAGATAGAATTATAATTGAGAACCTTGTTTAGGGGAATATTAAGGTGTGTAGGCATGCACACTAGAGGAGAGGTGAGATCCTCATGTGAGAGTAGAGAAGTAACATGTACATAATACCTGCTTAATTGTACTTGTTACACACATGCTATTTTTAAAATATTTTACAATCGGGCTCTGACCAGTTTACTTGCATATTCTCTTCTCTACTATATCTATATTACCAGGTGCCTAGCATCAGGGATGCCCAGCTTAGTGGATGGATATTTTGATGAGTTTCAGGAGATGTAACCTTGGATTAGACTCTTTCATTTCCCTTATTCCAATCTTTATAGTATTTGTCTCATGTAGGGCATGTCGCCCCAGATTCTAGTAGTTCCATTTCCATTTCGGATACTGTACTAGTTTTACATTGACACTGTTATTATGATTTTATTTTGGATTGTGATATTTAGATATTTCAACCTTAGAGTTTATTTTAGTTACATTTATACTTGTTGAATTTTAATTTAGTTGTGTTGGGGTGTTACTTATTTTATTCACTATGGTGGTATGGATTTAATTAAAATAAAATTGGAAACGTTTTGACACTTAGCTTAATTAATTATTAGGTGAATTAATAAGAAATTATTCTTCGACTGTTATGCTAAGAATGGACCAACTAGATATTTTGATTTAATTTAATAAAGGTCGATCACCTGGTATTTAATTAGGCGGGGTGTCGCAATTTATACATTCGAAGATTGGAGCCTAGCTTAAGGTTGGCCTTATCTAATTGGATAGTCATCTCATAAATATCAGAGTAAGCCTTTTCGATTTTAAAATCATCATCGCCATTATTTTTTAAGGTTTATAATCATTGGAGCTCATGGATTGTAATTGGTCATGAACATCAATTCTTAACCTTATCTTCAATAAGGGAAGATTCGAGACTAACTGTATGTAAGTCCAAAATAATAGTAAAAGCAATAAAGTTATGTTCACGAAAAAACTCAATGTCATCAAGCTTTGACTCACTATCACTAAGGATGAAATTTGTGACCTTTTATCCTCACACTTTAGTTCCATTGGACATTCAAACGACTTATATCCTACAACCTCACACTCATAACACATACCCGAATCCTCATAATTTCTATCTCGGCTTTCAAAATATTTTTATGCCTTTTGGATTTTATTTTTCTCAAATTTATTAGACTTAAAGAATGAGTTTATTTCATCTGTCTTATGGACGTTTAAATCAATTTGCTTATCCTTTTGGACGGACATTAATTTTTTAACTCAATGGTTTAGAGCAAACATATGATTTCATCAACTTTGAACTTATTGACGTTACCTAAAAATTTTAAGTTTGTAGCATGTGGAAGAAACCTAAGATGTCAAGACCTCTAAGTATTACACATTACCTTATTATTTAGAATTTTATATCCCTAATTAATACTAGATTTCATGATATTGGAGATTTTATCTTATAAATCATAAAAAATTATCATTCTCATGCATAAAAAAAAATCCCAAAATCGGGTGGTGAGATTTTGGAGCTTTGAAACTTGTATGACATCAGTACTCCCAACGGTATCTTGTAGTATCTCCCACACCAACTTAAACATTTGACACATCATATTCTGGTGAAACTCCTTTAGTGAAACTGCACAAAATAAAGCATTAACATAGTGAGGATTATAGTTACATAACCTATTATCATACTCTCTCTAACTCTCTATGAGTTTAGAGATAATTTTGTCTCCCATCTTAGTCACGAGATGTGTCTATCCCTTGTCTATGGAAAATCAAACCCATTATTCAAGGGATTTAAGAAAAAAGTTCATACACACCTTCCAATATGCATAAGTAGATATGTTAAGAAAACGAGGTCTAGAAACACATTGACCCTCCATAGAAAACCACCTCAGACTCATGTCCAGGAAAATCATAGAAAATGACTCTCATACAAGTTTTAAAAAAACATGCGTCTAAAAGTTCAAACCTTTTATTAGAGAGTGTATGCAATTTTCTTAAAGTTTCACCTCCAAAAGTGTTTGAATATGTGATGGAAATGATGATGTGTGGAAGATTTTTATGAAAATGAGGTGATTATGGAAGAATTTTTTTAGGTAACATGATGAAAATAATGTTATATCTTGGGTTTCTAAATGAGGTAGGCTTGTTTCACGAGTTTTGAGAATTATGTAGATTGAGGCAATCTATTATTTTTTATAAGATAATCCTAAAAGGAGAAAGATATAACATCCCAGTGCACCTCTAATCGACATTCTAAAATAATGTTGGTTGGTAGTCCACTTATGCCCAAGTTGAATTTTGTTATTTTGGGAACAACTTAAAAGTCCATTTTGCATTGGGGATAAACCATTTGAAAGGGTTTTCAGAGACCTAAAATCCTCATTTTGAGTGAACTTTGGAACTCAAAAAATACCCTTGTCAAATTCATTTTGGAATCCGGTTGGGGGCCCAACATTTGAGGTTTTAATGGAATAAAGGTCCTATGTAGAGAGATTCTTAGTGGAAACCTAAAGAGAGTAGGGGATGAGATTTAAGTGTCTAGACCACCTTAACTTGTTCCCAGTTACATTAATTAATTAAGTGAAAATTATATATGAGAAGATAACAATTAACAACCATAAAAAAATAAATTCAATCACCTATATAAGAGAAAGGATATTTAATTTGGAGACCATTAATAACTACGCACAGCCACCCCTAAAATAAAATTCACTAGTGATAATTTTTAAAGGATTTACAAGAGGAACATACTCGACTTACAACTCAGATTTCACCACAGCCATATTTTCCATTTAGAACCTCCAACCTCTGTATTATAATCTATATCAATATTCGCCATAGCTTTGACATGACACCCACATCCCTAGCGCATTAATATCCACCAATCTATAACTGTATGCATCTGTTTGAATCTCCTACTGCAACTTTGATTCTAGGAACATAAATTCTACAAACGAGTCTCAGATCCCGACCCTTGATAATTGGATCAACAATTTTTATATCCTCAATAAGCTTTGGTAACAACCAAAGACAAAACCACCATATACTTATAGTAATATTTGGAAAATTTTGATTTAAGAAAAAATAAATAAATTGATTTTCATTTATTTATAAAATAGTTCTTAAATCATATAAAATGAACCAAAATACCAAGCAGTAGGATTGGAATATTTTGTCATTTAAAGGATGACAAAAGGTTCTACCAAAACAAAAATTGAGGTGTCTCATAGATATCCTTTAAATTAAATTTTTATAGTAATTAGGGATAAGTATCCCAAAGTTTTTTGATATGAAAATATTTTAAAAGGATTTCTAAACATATTAAAAATATCAGTCAAAGTCTAGACGATTTAGTCAAATAAGGATACAAATAAAGAAGATGGTCTAAGACCAATTATATAAGGAAGTGTGCCTAACTTTTGATCGTGGGATGAATAATCGCATTAGAGGTATGAGGAACCACACGCCTTGTATGCGCATCTGCGAACAACAAATCTCACGGCTTGGCCGAAGTCTCCTTGTAGGGATCTACGGGTTGGTTCATCTTCTTTTTCCCTTTTTATGCTTTTAATACCACCTGAGTGTGGAAAAAAATTTGGACATTTTCAAGTGTTAGAAATTGTATCTTGCTAATTTATCTTCATAAACACTTAGCAAACACTTTTTAAAACGCCTATAAACAATTGTAAAAATGTTTTAAAATTCCGCCAATGATAGATTAAATTTTTATTTTGAAAATTATTTTTCACACCTATACGACCTATTTTGTGGATTTTTTACTTTGCTTTTTGATGGGTGATTTGATATCGCTTTTCCATCGACGTCGTATCCAGTCGTGGGGAAGATCTTTGATCAAAATGGCATACCTAACCTATGTTTGGTTAATTGGAATAGTGACAACATGAGAACATTGTTCTTACAATGAATTTTAGTAATAAGAATGAAATCATGACTTAAATCTTCTTGATTTATGTATGAAGAAAACCCAAAAACAATTTGTGCCTAGCATGAAGTAAAATGAGAAAATTAAGAAAGATAATTTAACTTATTCTACGATACTTACTTGCATGGTTTTCCAAGTTCCCCTGTTACAAAATAAAAATATACGTATCCATTTATTATGTGTCAAAAATTTGAGTCAGGCATTATGAAGTCAAAATGCTTGATTTCGTATAGACGTTATTTGTTAGAGAGTGTCTTGTTCATTAGACATCGGTGAACATTTCACATTGAAGATCATACACGAGTTCTTTATATAAAAAACATAATTTAAATTATTTCAATAATTATCCTTTTTATTGGATTGTTGATTGAACGTCTATGTCTATGCATACACATACACACACACATTTTTCATTTACCTTTAATAAAATATTTCTGCAATGAAACAAGTGACTTTATAAATCAAGATGTGTTCAGGAAAAGGCTTGATTTGAAAAATATAGATTATTTAAGGAGAAACATAGTTTCTATCCTGAATCATTCGTACAACTATACTTCAAGTCCGTGTGCACGATGGGAAGGTTTAAGGCTTTTAATTAAAACATTCATGTGGATGGATTTTATATCCATTCGTATGGTAACACATTTTTATATGACTTCATCACTGCCAAAATTGTGGGCACGGTCTTACTTAGCTGTCATATTTGTAAAACTTTCTATATGTAGATCGTTTTCCCTCTAATTTGAAAATTATGAATTCCTTTATACTTATCATGTATTGAAAGATTATTTTTTAAGATGGTAGTTATGGTGTTATGGGCCCTCAATAGGAGGGAAAGAGATATGACATATGTGTGTGGTCACGGGAGGCATGATGTGATGGTCTGCATGCATGTTTATCGTGTTCGATTTGAAGATGCAAGAGTTCTTGTCTCTTAGTCTCTATTTCCCCCTAAAGTCTAGTTTATGTGATCATTTCCCATAGTGCTATCCAACACCATATCTAGTGTTGTTGCCTGCTAGTATTTATTCCTAGAGATATTCTTCATGCGAGGGGTTGTTAGTTTTTTGGAGTCGCCAGTTTATTTTATATTAAAAGAAACAAAATGGGTTGGGTTATCCGTTTCGATCTTACCCTAAGGTAGGATGAGGCTTCTGAATGATCCTGAGATTCTTAATGTGGGTTCGTTAACTAGGTTACGAGTGGGGATGGTAATAGGCACCCCACTTATTCTTTGTGTTTCCTTATCAATATATTTGTCATCAAATTTTACATCGGTAATTACTTTTTAGTTTATTTGAGAACATACTGAGACCTTAATTTGATATTCTCTTAAAATGTCGATATATGATTAGGTATAAAAACGGCGTTTAGTTAGATGTGTAGGAACTCCACTAAATCGGTGTGGGTACACAAGAGTTCTTGTGTATGAATATGTATTCAAATAATGGATGGCCGTTAGTATGTGTAGAAAAGGGCGCGAGAGGTCTCATCTTGAGACAATTTGTCTTGTTAGTGAAGACTGATGGAATTGAGAGATTAAATCATCTTTATCTATACAATATATTGAAAGAGATATTGCAAAGATTTGTGTCACAAGGAAGACTCATTATTGTTCTTACGTACCCATGTAGCCCGGAGATAAAAGCTTACATAATTTGGTTTTGTGGGTATCTGCATGGAAGTTTCCAATGTGATGTGTGGGGAAGTGTAGGGACTTGGTGTGAGAGGGGGAGTGGATTCCAGGGGTCCTGACGGCTGATTTTAATATGGGGGTTGAATGGGAGTGAACCTGAAGTCGCTGTAAAGGAAATTCATGTTCCTTATCAAATGATAAATATTCAAGAGATGTTGTGGAACTTCATGTTGGTTTGAAAATGTAAAGGATTTAAGGTTTTGGACATATAAATCACTCCATGTGGGCACATAACATGAAGGTTTGTGTTAAGGATGTCATATTTTTTAGCCATGAAGTATATTTTAACATGATACTCATTAAATAGGAGTGGTCCATAAGTCATTTCCAGAGATCTAAGTATCTTATCGAATGGCTAAAATCCCAGAGGTGTCATGGGACCTAAGGCTGATTCAAAATGATTTATATGATCACTTCATACGAGAAAAAGGTTTTGGACTAGATATGGAACAATACCTAAAGATAATACATCAAGACGCATATTATAAGGCTCGGGCTCATGAGTGTAGCTCGGTATTTCACTTACATAACCATGAATTCCATGGATTATTGTCAACATAGTTCCAACCTGGGGGTGTATTTGCATGTACGGGCTATGGGCTATGGGGTATGAGGTATAAACTTTGTATCGTCATATTATTTATCTAGCCTAGTCCTTTGTGTAGCATTTCCCTTATGAAATGGAATCTCATATTAATATGTTAAAAATACATAATCAAAGATAGGTGTTTGATAAGTAGTTCAAGAAAACACAGATTTGTGGGTTTCGCCACTCCCCGATTTTCGAGACGGGAATGTTTTCTTGGATAAATGGTGAATAGTATTATGAATTTCAAATTGATTTTTAGCAAAGAGTTAATTTCGTGTTGTACTTAGTTGTACCAATTTTGAATAATGTGATTTTAAATATTAGTATCTCATTCAACTCAATAAATAGGAATGTTGGAGAAAACCCAAGTTTTAAAATTTAAATGTTATAAAATGCTTACTCGGTCCCATAGAGTGGGTCGGAATAAGTCGTTTAAGAAGATATGTACATTTTTGTAACCCAATATTTATTAATGATATTAACTTGGGTTTTCTTCAGAAATTTTACCCTTATAGCACGATTGAGTTTTTCCTTGGGGAATGCACCTTTGAAATAGCATAGTTGGACATATCTTTGTTTGGAAGGACGCATTTTCGTAGGATTCGCGCTGATGTATGCCTCTATGTGTAGGAGATAGAGACTTTTCAAAAATCAAAACTTCACTCGAGATTGTAGACATAACTCATGATTTTCGGATACTCGGGGTTAAATAAAGTTAGAAAACTAAATCAATGTGGGTTTTGGGAGGCTTCTTCAAATGGGGTGAGACCTCCTTTTATAGAAACTAGAATATGGCAATTAACAATAAGGTGTAATGCCCATTTGACCTTGAAGTCAAGGATTTAGGCAAGCTATCATTATGAATAAGGTTTTAAAGGGACAAGTGACTGAAGATATCAACTATGTGGTTAATTGAACAACCTTGCAGGCGTAATGAAAACTAGTTATCATTACGAATGTATCTTCAACCGTGCGATCGATTCATCGGCCACACGTTCAAAAGGAGCTTTAAGTCCACAATCTAAAGAGTGCGTATAGTTAGTTTATTATAGTTTGTGTTTAGTTTTATTTTTTCATTTATTTAGGGATTTACCCATGTATTTTTATATATATTATTTTAAAACCTCCCCCATAGTTTATTTTTTTTTTTGCCCCTATGTGATTCAGGGATGCTTGTGGTCGAAAATGTCATTCTCAGTTAAGGATCAAGGTGTCTATAGAGGCGGTCAACGAGGAGTGTTCACTTATGGATACTCTTCGTCAAAATTTAGGTTGATAATAGAGGGCCCATAAAATTTATTATTTATAGTTGCAGTGTATGGAGATGTATGGGGTAAAGATGTGATTTATTTTTATTTTTATTTTTTGCATTTTTATGATTTATTCGCCCGTCTGACTTGGAAGCCAACAATAACCTATGAATGGATAAGCCGTACAGTTGATACCACCCTCAGTTGTTTGGTTCATTATGGATTAAACTTTGCAGATTAACCTCTCGCGAAGAAAACTTCTTATATAAGACAATATATTTAACTTTGAATGGATGTTTTTCAAAAGGATTTTAATGACATGTTCCCTCTTCCATCGCTAAAGGATTGACTTGTGATATCTTAGGTTTTTGAAAATATCCACTGATTGTGGAGTGAGTTTTGGGATGCCCGACTCTCCCTTTATCCTTTCTATCGAGGTAACCCTTTTGATAGGTGGAAAAATTTCCATCTCGACCCCTATGGTCCTTATGAACGTTTGCAATATTATGTCATTATCTATCGAGCATTAATTTCCATATCCCCAGGTTATTTTTATTGACATTTTTTCCTTCCTATGCTCTTGTCTTTCTTAAAGATAACGCTCCATGTCAAGGATCAAATTATTCCATTTTTCAACAAGGTATGCATTTGGAATGGTTGTGTCGAGGACTCGACTCTTTTCACTAATGACGTGAGTTTTGGATAACTTTTCTTTTTAGTGTATTTTATGAATTCTTATTGTGTTTATTCGAATAACTATTTGGATTATTTTTCATCAAGCAGGGTTTGATTTAAGGAGGTCCTAAATCACTAGTCCTCCAGCCACCCGTCTCTGCATCGGTTAATTACAAAGGTTTCTACAGACAGACACATAGACCATGTGGCACAATTTTTTAGCCTTAGCAGGAGGGTTATTGGTGATGCCCATCTATACGGTGCCTATACATTCAATGTTAAGGCATGGACTACGGGTTCAGGGAATTTTGATGGTGCACATGCAATTGAACGTGCGGGGAAGAGGCCTCGCATGGGATGATATAGCCGGATGATGTTTTTAGTTTGCTTTTTGGGGGTGAATTTGATGTATCCCCCCCCCCCCCAACCACAAAAAAGGGTGTTTTTACTTTTTTTCTTGGATAATTGGGGGAAGACCATATTTATACTAGAAAATTGTGTTATCTTTAGGTGACGTTACTAACATGTTCTTATTGGGGTTTCATGCTAGGACCATGAAAAGGCATTTTTCTTTGATTAATAAAGCATTGTCTTGTCAATTTTAGAATGAAAAAATATTGTGATAATTCTTTATATTTACCTTTAAATATATTATTTCATACGTATGTTGATCAATAGTACTTAGTTGGAACTTCGGTGAGTTGGGATTGGTTTAGTCATAAGATATCGAGATTCCAAATCTTGCACTATTACTATTAAAAGGTTCACAATCAAGATAGGGAGATGACATCATATGGGAATGGTTACCATGCAATCCTATTAGTTTATCTCCAACTATGAGAACTTGTATAACGGTTCGAGAACTTGTACGATAGTTCAAACGATGATTATGATCGGTACATCTTAGGAATGTATTAAACAGGCCCACCCGTGATATTTGAGTCTACTTGTTATATTGATTACACTTGGGTAATGTCACACCATTTGCAAATGGTGCATCAAAACTTAATTCTGATAATTATGAGGAATGGAATGCCTGAATGATTGTTGGTTTCATTTCTATGGGTTTAATTCGATTTTAGATTGAAATAAATGATACATGTATATTGGGCGGTAGTAATGTAAGTAGGTTTCAGATCATAATTTAGAGAAATTTTCATTTAGGGATACCATGGATTATGGTACCCCCTCGATGGATTTATAAAATTTGTTTCCACCAGTTAAACCTAATCAGTGGATTATTTTATAATCTAGTGGAGTAGCAAAATAAGTTAAGTTTAAGAATCAAGGAATTTATTAAACGTTAGTTAAACTCAATTATTGGCAAATTGATGTGCCCAAGCTTGTATCGGAAGGTTAGCGTGGGGAGTCACATTATGCACCATGATCAACTTTATAAATAAAACCTCATTATATCAGAGTGATTTACGAGATAATTAAATTAGAGTTCCATCATAATTATTTGAGGAAATTAAATATGATTAAAGAAATAAAAGAAATAAATGATCGGATTTGTAATTTTGGATTTTAGAGTATTTATTTGGAAGCTAATCTAATTATGCGCCATGGGTCCCTAATGTAGCCCATGAACCCAACTAGTTGGGACGAAATTCTTAAAAAACTAGTTTCACCCACAACCATGTCTTAAAATAGTATATATTTGTTTAAGTTGGGGTTATAAGAATTATTATTCACCATTAGGATTTTAGAGGGGTTGGGGGAATTATTATTCTTGTTTTTGTAAAGGAGCCTAAAGAGAGAATATCATATCTCACTCAAAATGAATATTTTTCTTCTTCAACGGCATTTTCAAATGATTTCTTAAGCATATTTAAGCATTTGGGAGTGAGGAGGGTTGGGTGGATCCACGCAAACCACCTCTAACATTGGGTGGATCATATACTAGAAGATCTAGGCATTTTGGAGTGATCCAGAAACGTTTTGGAGGACCAGAAGAAGGAATTTATAAATCATAATCAAATACTTTTCTCCCCATTATATTGCAACTGGATCCGCAAAGGTATTGTATTCGAAACCCTAAGTTCATTTTTCAGATAATGTTTTTCGATTTTATGGTTTTTATTAATAATCAATCAAAGATTCTAGAGATTAATTTTTCTTGTGTATATTGATCCCCAACAGTTCTTAAATATATATATATATATATATATATATAAAATAAGCCCAAGTACTTTCATATTGTAAAATATGGGAGATGATATACACATGCTTATAAATAAAAATGAAGGTGCCCCTTTTTTAGAATTTTTTTTGGGAGAGATGTAGCCTTTGTTTTCTGCTACAATGTTTTTCATGTCCCTGTAATATGTGGGGAAAAAGGATTCATTTTCTCGCTTATGAATGGTTAGACATTCTTCGATATTTCTTTGAAGTCGGGCCATTGTTTCTTGCCAAGATAGTTAGGGTTTTCGCGGGGAGATCTTATGAGTTTTCCTATTTGTGACTTTATATCTTGGAGTATGATGTTTAAAGGAGGGTTTTATTGTGTTTATTTTGGAAAGAGGTGAGCAATGTGGTTCTCATCCTAGTAGGCATCTTTAGAATATTTCTTTGGGGGCATTGTAATTTATGTGTTATTTATTAAACAAGGATAACTTTGTGGAGATACAAATTCCCTAAGGCACTATTTTCTAGCCTAACGCTTGGCCTATTCATATCGTGTCAATTATTTTTAGGAGAGAGGGCAAGTTAACCACAAATAGACTTTACTCAAAGGAAAGGTGTTTGGTTATTTTTCTAGACTGGGCCCAAAGTGATATCTCGGGCAGCCTACATATCTTCGATTCAAAGACAACCACTTGTATTTATTTTTAATGCCTATTACAATATTTATAGAGGAAAAGAAGGTTCATGTAGTTATATCAAATGAAAAATTCAGGGGCTTGCAGTTTTTAGCAGACTTCAAATGAGAGGTTGGTGGCTCATGTGGGAATTTTGATGTACGTTTATGAATGTGTTTGGGTATATGTGGTTTTCCCTTCCTATTATGAATGATTGTCTTCGTTTTGAATTGGTTTCTTTATCATTTACACATGAATGATTAAGGAAATAATTTATTCAATCAATCGAAATTGAAAGGTTAAGAAAACATAACCCCTATGATATGAGCCAAGGTAGTTGTCCCGCTTAAGTTTATTTTAGGAATGAGGTAAGGTCTTCCCCATTTGGGTTCAAATTTTCCTCTGGGAGTTCGTCGGGTTTGATATTTTTTAAGACTAGGTCTCCTTCTTTTATGTTATGTCCCTTATTTTTTTTTATCAAAATATCAAGTGATCCATTTTTTGTTTCCATAGATATGGCATGAATCCTTTAGTCTTTGTTTGCCGAGAAGATCTAATTCATCATATTGGGCTTGTACCTAGTTAGTTTAAGCTATTTAAATTTCGAACATAACCCTAAATGAGGGTATCTTAAGTTCTATGGGTAAGACTGTTTCCATGCCATAAACAAGTTAGTAGGGTTCACCCCTATTAAGTTTCTTACTATAGTTAGATAACCCCAAAGAGCATGTGGGAGTTATTTGACTAGTCACTGAAGGTTTCTATCATCTTGATGATGATATTTTTGATTTTTTGTTAGCAACTTTAACTACTCCATTGGTGTGAAGTATGTATGGGGAAGACTTATACCGCATGATCTCATATTTTTGTAATAGATTTGAGATGTATTTCTCAAATAGAGAACCATTATTGGATACCTCCTGTGGGGTACGCCGGAGCAACATATGATTTTTCAGTAAATGAATTTGTCCACTTTTTTTGGAATTGAGAACCAAATAGTATTTAACTTCATCCGACTTAGTGAATTGTTCAATGGAGAACATGATGACTTCGTTCCCTTTGGAGGCCTTAGGAGTCACTTTCTCTCCCATATATATCCCTTAAATGGAGAAATACTTAGGCAATGTTATGTAATAGATTTGTCGAGGAGGCATATGTTGTTGGGGGCATATAACTGGAATTTGAGGAATTTCTTGACATACTCCATGTAATCCTTCTACATGATCATTGGGTAGTATGACTGTCGGAGTATATTTTTTGAGAGGGTGTGTCCACTTATGTGTGTGCTATTCTTGTCTCTACTGATTTTGTCCATAATTTCAATGGGATCCTCTCTTATGACTCATTTTGGGTGTTCTTAGTCGAATCCTCTTCAATATAGTTAGTCCCCATAGATGATGAACTGAGTTGCTAATCACTCTAGGGTAAATCGATTGGTTATAGTGGAGTCTAGTGGGTAATGGTTCTCGTCTAACAAGTTCCATATGTCGAAGTACCAGATTGTAGGCTCTATTATTATTTACCAGATGTTGTTGATCTCAAAGAAATACAAACAAGTTCTTCTTATGATTATAGTAAATGTGATATTCGGGGTTCCGTCTAGAATGTCTATCATTGAGGCTAGGGTGGCGAGTGTATATGCAAAGTTATTTTTATCCCTGGTGAGGAAGTTGAATTCGAGATGCTATGCCTCTTCTAGGTAGGCAAGGTAAGTTTGTAGTTTATCATCTCGACTCCAATTTTTCTAGTATTTTGAAAATGACTAAGATCGAGTCTCTATAGGATTTAAGTTTGGTAATTATCATTTCTAATCAAATTTCAAGACCGGTGATGTAATTTTCATATTCGTCCATGTTATCGGTGCACTCGTAGGCAAGTATGATAGTCACGGGGAGTTGGCATGTATTAGGGAATATTAAGAGAAATTTGATGGCAAAACATTTTTTTTGGCGGCCCCTTTAAAGTAAAGATCTTATATTTGTTTGTCATCTAAAGAAAAGAGGTCTTCATCCAGAAATTCTTCCTTAGTTCCCCTTTCTTCATATGCCAGAGGATGTCCTTCAAGAAGGTTTGAGATGGATCATCCTTTAGTGAATTTTTATGTGACTTATATGATTTTTAATTCAAAACACATTAATATCCACTTCGCCATTCGTATATAGAGGATGGATTTTTTTAACAGTTATTTGAAGGGGTCAATCTCGGAGATGAGTAATTTGGTGAGGGACTTCATGTAATGGCAAAGATTACGGGTGATGTACCACAAACACATAATATTTTTCTAAGGGTATGTATTTGATCTCTTAAGATACTAAATTTTTACTGACATAGTATATGGCACATTCTTTTAAAGAACTTTCTACGTATTGCACCAACATAGCTCCAGCAATAGTGCCAGTAATGGTCATGTAGAGTAGTAAGGTTATCTCAGTTGGGGATGTACCAGTATTAATTTGTGTGTGAGGTACTCCTATATTTTCTTAAATGCTTCTTTACATCGAGTGATCCATCTCCTTGGGTGAGTTTTTTGTAGTACTTGGAAGATCGATTCGTTGGTGGTAAGTTGATTGATGAACTAACTTAAGAATTGGAACGGACCTAGGAACCCTTTGACTTCTTTCTCCATTTTTTGGGGGTGGAATCTCTCGTATGGCCTTGGCCTTATTAGGGTCTACTTCATTTTGTCCTTCTTGAAAATAAACAGGAGGACTTTACCTTTGGTAACCTTAATGACACATTTATAACGATTCATCCTCATTTTGAAAAGGCGTAACTTTTGGAAAATTTTCCAGAGTGCTGGAATGTGTTCGCGATAATTTGATTCAGTGATCATGTCATCCCTTTATACCATGATTTCTTTATGTATGAGGTTATGGAAGATGGATCTTGCTACCCTGTGATGGGTTGCCCAACGCATTTTTTAGATCGAAGGTCAAAGCAGTGTAGCAATATGTTCCACATAGAGTGATGAACCCAATGTTTTCTGAGTGGTCGGGTTGTATTTTTATTTGACTATACCTAAAGAAACCTTCCATAATGAATTTGAGTTCATTTTAAGTTGTGATGTCCACTAATTGGTTGGCATACAGTAGGGGAAAATCATCTTTTAGGCGGGCCTATTTGAGATCTCTTTATTCTACACAGATTCAGACTTTGTCATTAGGATTAGGTATGGGCACGGTGTTGGCTAACTATATTAAGTATTACACTACTTGTATGAGTCTAACGTTAATTTATTTCACTACTTATTCCTTAGTCTTCAAAGAACATTTGGGTATCAACTTATGAAGCCTCTATTTAATAGTTTTTGCATAAGGGAGAGTCGTTATCTCTTGCATAACAAGTATGGATCGATCCCAGGCATGTTAGCATTGGACAAAGAGAATACATCAATTACATTAGAAATGAGGTCGGTGAACTTTAGTTCGCTCTCATTAAGGGAGGACCCGATTTGTAGCTTTATTTTTTGTTATTTTGTGGTATGCCCAAGTTTATTGTTATTATGTCATCCTCCTTGGGAGACATGCATATGTTTTGACTTTGGTATAATTTTGGAAAGAGTTTTATGTATTTTATATCCATAGATTCATGATTATTAGGTGTGAGATATAACTGATATCATGATTCATTACCATCACATCCAACACATGTAGACAAATAATGAAAACCATAATTTAATATGCCATCAAAGGGAGGAATGACATAATTGATAATAACATAAAATTTTCCTATACAGAGTGATATATCTATAGAGGGGATGAAGGGGGACTTAATTTTTAACTAGAGAGGCTTAAAATATTTCTAGATGATTAAAGTTAGTATGCATATAATGGAGCTCTAATTATACAGTATCGCTAGTCCAATGAGGATAGTGATGAAATGGGTCAAATTTTATCGAACGATCTTTGGATTGGTCTTTGGATGCTCAGGGACCTTGACACTGATTGGATGCTAGAGCAGGCGGTTTTCTTTTGGTTGTGTTGTCTTCTCCTTAGGGGCTTTGACATTGTTTTTAGATAACCTCATCAAAAGGTTGGTGCAAGGGAGGGCCCGTGAGAGGTCTTGTAGAAAGATCATGTGGTTTTCTTCGTTCCACTGATAATCCCATAGTGGGTGGGTGGTTATATCTTGAGATACAACTGAAGGCCGCGTCTCTAGTGAAGGTATTATAGATTTTGGTACACGAAGTCGAGACTGATTTCAGGGATGCTGAACAATCGACCTTTCACTATCGTGTTTCCATGAGGGTGGGAGGTGTTGTACGAGGCATGGAAACTATCTATGTGGCTCAAGTTTGAGGATCTCAACTTGGCGACCGATGCAATTTCTTTAAAAAAGGTAAGTAAGTCCCCAATCTAACTCTAGCTTGTGGGTCCTCCTATCCTCATCAGTGACCCATGAGACGTTCAGTTCATTGTAGCTAATCTGGTGGACTTTCCTGTAATCCAAATATAATCATTCCTCATAGAGATTTTCTATCCCGATTTGTATGGATTTATTTATTTTATCTCACCAAGCCTATGTCAGGGTATGATAAGGAAGGTATTCCCCTTGGAGTTAGAAGTGATCGTTCAACCCATTATGGGGGACTTTAGGCTAGGGGATTTAGGTTTCTTTATTATGGGTGTATCTAAGATCAACTTTTCCCTTATGCTTGAAAGATGTGATGTCTTCAATAGTTCCCTATTAATTTTTCCTAGGTTCGAATGCTGGCATGTAACCCATCTTATGAATGATTTTAGCGCACACATTATGAATGATTGATTCTTTTTCTATCATATGTGCGGGCGGGATGACCTGAAACCGACTGAGGCAAATGTCGTTTTTGTTATTTTTGGTGTCTAGGCGGGATAGTATTAGTGTTGGAAATTGTGGACCAACATTCATCCCATTTGATCATGACAACCTTTGTGTCAAAAGATAACCTTACATTCATACATAGTGATTATAATTATTCCCCCATGGGATGTATCTAAGATCTTTTTAGAAGAAGGTTAAAGTTGTCGGGGACTTTTAGCTCTTAAAAATCAACATTTCACTTGATGTACCAATGATGAGTGTGAGGGTAATGACTCATAGGCCTCCCTGAAGCGTATTTTGATAGATTATTATGGCCGTAGAAAAAGGTGTGAATTCTGAGGTGGTGTATCCTAGACTGGTGGTAGTACAGATGGGGAAGACATTGGCAGCAAACCATTTGTCTATCAATATAAGGGATATAATCTATTCGCATGATTTGATAATGACATGGAGGGTAAATAAATGGTTGCGTCCCTACATGGGAGGTCTTCATTTGAGATTCTTATTTATTATTTCATGGAAATAACTCGATAGTGGTGGACATCTCTTTCGGCGATAGATCTCGATGCATGTGATCTTGCGATAATAAATGGATGAGGGTGGATCGATGTTATCAAGATGTAGTCACTAACTACTACATGATATTATTTATTGATGTTTGGAAAAGCTTCTCTCGGATCTTATTGCCCTCCCGAGGAGGGAAACGATGACTCAATCGTCTGGATCCCTCATTTTGTCGGTGGAATTATGAGGAGCAGAGTGCCATCCTAATTTGGTGAGTAAGTCTACCTATTTTTCTAGACAGATAAATTTTACTTCCTTCAATTCCCACACAACTTTTTTTCCAAGAGGATTAGGTGATCTTGTAATAATATAGGACAAAAGGTAAGTGTTTCTGTATTTGCATCCATTATTTTGGCCCAATCGAGGATTGGATACTGTTTTGGGTCAGTCATTGTTTTGTTGTATGTTTAAGGGAGAGTCTTGGATACCGTGTCATTTATTAAATGTACTTCCATGTCAGGGTCAGGTGTGGGAATTTATGCCACTATTGAAAGAACTTCCTCGCCCTTTCGATCCAAAGTATCAAAGGGTAATTCTATAAATGTGGATTATCTTGAATATATTTGGTTACCCAAAGTGGATTTTTTGAGGTCTTCTTCATCGAAAGGGGTTTCAAATTCTCTTTAGTTTTTATCTCTCGCACGATGTACACGCCTTCGCAGTAGATGTCCCTGTAATAGTACTAATACTCAGCATATTCTGGTACCCAAGGTGAGAGTCCTTTAATGAACCAAGTGGCAGCCAATGATGATACTACATATTAAAGTTATCAAACTTCACATATGCAAGGTTATGGAAAGAGGGATAGACCAGTTCCATTCAAAAATTATATGAATATCTCCCGGGGGACCTTTTTGCAAAGGATGGCTTCGGTGGGAAATTTCTTCCTTTGAGTTCTGTGATGCCAACGATATGGGTTGTATCCAGGTGGGTATTTTTCTAGCTGCATCCCACATGGTGATGGTAATGGTTTCACGGTTATATAACGAGTATAAAGAGGTGGAATGCTAGGTTTAGGATGAGCAGTATGTAGTTCCCTATTGGAACCGACAGGGTCTTCCCTAGAATATCTCTTGGGGGTGGAAAGATTTTGGGTGGATAAGGATCCACTTAATAGATCCACAGATGGTGTCCTACATCTTTACTGATTACTCATCCCATTCTGTGGGTTGGATTATGTGGTAAGTATTGATATTGGGGTCATAGAATTTCCACTCACCATTGAAGAATTGCAGGGGTGGCCCTTTATTTGACAGACGTGGGTAAAAAATGTCTAGAGTTTAGCTCGTATTTTCATCCAATTAGACTAATGTTCGCACTGTTAAAACTTGTATTCTTAGGTGCTGGGAGCCTCGAAGGGAATAGATCCTTGTTCGCGAAGGCCTAGTGTAATACCCCGTATTTTTATAGCTTTTAAATTATGGGATTTATTAAATTTAATTGAGATAAATTAATTTAATTTTAATCCGGAATGTTGCTTTAAATATTTACTAGCGTGACGAGAGTTAGTAATTATTGGAAATTTTTTATCTGTTGAATATTACTGGATGAGTATAGTAATATATGACATTTATTGTTATAATATTGTCAAGAGTGAATAAAATGACAATTATGGAAATTGAAGTAGGGACGCGCCTGTGTCGTGTCTGGACTAAATGTTGATTAATAAGTGAATATTTTATAAGTTTTTCGTATGGTCATTTTGAGTGCGCCAACGTGTCCGAAAGGGTCGAGATAGTCAGAAAAGTGTACCCGGGGGTTTAGTTTGGGTCTCGGGGCGTTTTTAGGCCCAATTAGTACCCCGGGAGGGTGTTTTGGACATTTCTCAATTATGGGTAATTAAGCCTACGAAAATTAAAAGGGTTATATAAGATATCTAGGTTGCCTTCTAGGGTTAGAACAACCAAAGACAAATGACGACCATTGGAGAGGAAGAGGAGAAGCTCTCCAAGGAGTTCTAGGCCAAGAACACCTCTGATTGCACCGCCGTCACCACCAACGCGTAGATCGCGAGACGGGGAACGCAACCACACCGATTTCGGCACCAAACCAGATTTCTGAAAATTCCAGGCAAGTGTTCATTTTGCATATTTCGTTGATACATCTTTCATATTGGTTTAGGAATGATTAGGATGAATTGTATGGAAGAAAAACCCAATTTGAGATAGGAAATTACATGTAGTGATGACTTAAATGATATTCTGGAAACCCTTTGTCATGTAAAGGATTAAGAGTTTGATTAAGAAAAGAGTTCTAATTAGATACAAACACTAAATTTTTTATTCCGGATGATCGGACCATTGGAATCGCTTGAAATTTTAGCATGTTGTAGCGAACGGCGAGACATGTCTGCTTACAAAAATTCAGCTTGATCGAACGGTCGGATTTCTAAGAGTATTATTTTTACTAGAGAGTTTTATGTTTTGAGGACTCTTAGAGAGTTTTATATTTTGAGGACTCTTCTAAATAATAAAAAAATTCAATTAAAACTCCATTTTAATTCCGATTTCGAAACCATTTGAAATTCTCATCTTTGAAAATAAAATTCAAAATCCTTTAATGTAAGGCGAAATCTATATTTTTGGGATATCTTACATGAGGGACATTGTAAGTATATGTTAAAGGGGAGAGACACGTAAGAGGGTTACGTTTGGGACAAATGTGTATACCTACTGAATTTTATACTTGGGAGGATAGAATCCATGAGCGTTATGTAGTAAGTGGAAAAGTTCCTCAAATTAAAGTAAGATGTGAATGGTTATACGTGATAACTATATAATGAGAAATAAATGCAAATGACGTAATTATGGGAATTGAGAATTTACCCATTATTGATATGGTAATATGAGTATAGTTATATGATTGTGTATGCATATACTATCTATGTGTGAAAATAATGCCCATGCTACTTGCTATCCCTGAGATTTCCGCGCTGGGACAGTCTTATCTCGATGGGACCTTTATGGGGGATATTGACTTGTACCCTAGAAGATAGATATCCTTGGTACAGGCTATCGGAATGATAGTTCAGACGGTCCTAAGATATGCGGGTATGTGCTTTCCTCTTAGAGACTTGGAATCTATGCTTCGCCTCATTTTGTTTGTATATAGGTATCCTTGGTACAGGCTATCGCAGTGATAGTTCAGACGGTCCTAAGGGACTTGGAACCTATAGTTTGTGTATGTGTTAATACAATTCGAGAGTGATTCCTAATTTGTATTCCCCTTAATGTGAGTGATATGGGGTTTGGATAGTAGAGTATGCCCGCACCATAGTTATTATGTGGGGTGCTGTTTTGATATATATATTTTCGAGTAGTTAATATATATATATATATATATATATATATATATATATATATATATATATATATATATATATATATATATATATATATGAAGTTCTGAAATCTGGAACTGCCTACTGTGTTTTGATATGTTGGACATGGTTGATGACTCAAATTGTAAATACTTTTTTTGAGAAAGTATAATATGAAATTGGAAAACTTTATTGATTAATAAAGTAAAAATGAGAACTTTGGTTACGAATTGAAATATTCTTTTCAAACAATTGAATCGTGAAATTTGGAATCTTACGAGTAATATAAGATAAGTTAAATCATTGGGAAGATTAGTGCGATAAATGATAAGACAACCCGTTGGGGAGGTTAGTGCGATAGTTGTGCACATTAGAAGAGAGGTGAGAATTTCTCAAGAGAGTGTCGCACTAATATGTTGTTGCATTGGCCTGTATCAATTTAAATACTTGCTAAACGTATTTTAAATCAAACACACTATCGGGCTCTGACCCGTTTCTTTTTATCTCTATCTCTCTCTTGTATATATATATATATATATATATATATATATATATGTATGTATGTATGTATTACAGGTGCCCAGCCACAGGGGCGTCTTGCTTAGGATCTCTTGGAAGGAACGCGCTGCAGCTTAGGTGGGAGTTGCAGGTCTCTTGATTAGACGACTTCGTTCATTCGGATCCACTCTTAGTACTTTCATCTAGTTGGGCATGTGTAGCTCTTTCCATTTTTCTGTTGTTATTCGACATTTATATTTCAGTTATTTCCAGTATTGTTACTATGGGATTTATTCAGTTTGGTTGTGTGACTTAGATTTCGTATGTTGACATTCGATTGACGAATGTATTAAATTAATTGGATTATGTTGCAGAATTTAATGTGGTGTGATTCTTATTTATTGAATGTTGTTAATAAAATAAATGATTTTTCTTTAAATAAAATTTGGAAAGATATGTATAAAAAAAATGGTTTTGACACTTAGCTTAATTATTTAGGGTGTTAAATTGGAAAATTTATTTTTATCGACAGTGATGCTGAGAATGAACCAGTTGTTTACCTTGATTTAATTTAATAAAGGAGTGATCGCCCGGTATTTAATTAGGCGGGGTGTCACTGGTGGTATCAGAGCCAGGTTTTAGTTTCCTTAGGATCTGTACGGATTATTATGCTTTCAGCGTTGCTTTGTTTGTTATAGAGCCCTATGTTTAGGATTGTCGATGTCTTTGATGAGATTTCGTTCTCCTGTTGTAATGTGTATACATCAGTGAATACTAATTTCGTTCAGATGTGTGCGCGTGCCGAGCGATGAAGGATGCCAGAAAAGGACTGTTAAGCGTACATCAGGAGGCAGGGTTCAGTTGAGATGATGAAATATATCCGAGGATGATGACCGTAGTCGTGGTCACCTCCATTATGGCGCGAGAAGCCACGACTAGAAAGGCGACTAAGGTGCATCAATGATTTTTTTCAAATGCTGTTATAGTGAAATGAGGTGCGAGGGTAAACTTACCCAACGTATTACAAAAATGTGTAGAGACTGTCAGTGGGAAATTTTAGAAACGCGAAAATTGTATGTCTTTACCAAAGGAGGTAAAGTATCCAAAGGCTTAAATATAGGACGGAGTGTGGCAAATTGAAAGTCAAAATTTAGAGGAATTTTCTTGGCTTTCGAGACGAAATTATAATGGTTGGAGTCAACCACCAATTTTAGAAGTGGAATGTTATGCCTATAGGAGAACCTTAGGTACAGTGCTGACCGTATGTTCCTTCCTTAACTGTTCAGGGTGAGAAGCAAACGTGGTTCTGAACTCATCGCGGGAGGGCATGACAGAAGTCCGATTGTGGATATGAACCCTAATCATTAGCAAATTTTGTATCGAAAGACGTAGATACGAGTGGAGGAAACGACTCCAGGTGGGAGATCAACTCGTAATAATAATTGATAATACTCGAGGAGGAAATTCTGATGGACGGTTGATTCAGAGGTTGACAATGTTGTATTTTGTCAATAAAGATGATAATTCTCCTTATGTGGGAAGCTTAAAGAAATCGAAGAATTTAGTCGAGAATAAGACTGAATACAACGGTGGTGATATAGCACCAAAAAGGGATGTGGATAGACATCAGGGAACCCATTTAAATGATTCAGATAATGGAATTCTTACCAAGTGATGGTAAGTTCAGTAAGTGCTATTATAGATAGTAACATGATCTTTATGACCTAAAAAGTTAAATGAACAACCGGGATGGTTAACAGGAATCGAGTTTACTAAAGTCCGAGAGAAGGACAATCCTAACCTGGTTAGTAGGACAGGTGATAAGTGGATTATGTGTTGAGGTATTTTGTGCGGAGTGAGATCGCTCGCGATAATATGTTCCAAAGTGAGTATAAGGACAAGAATACGGTGCCTAGTAAAAGGCAACGATTAAAGTAATTTTTTTTGGTTTGAGTAGACGTGTTACGTCCAGAAACCATTTGCGCAGTCAAGACGATTGACAAGGTAGAAGTGTAAGTTGTATCCTCAGAGGATGAGGCGTGCTTATGTGACACGAGTGAGTCACTATATTTTGTTCCTTGCTAGATTAGCATGTGAGACGAGCTTAATGCATATCATTTTAAACGTTATTAAAATGTGAATATTTTCCCCTAGTGTAGCGGGATTTTTCTTTAGTGCTATCCGCGGAGGATGAATGAGTATATTAACAGTGTCATGTATTTTTTTTAGATTACTCATTGTAGTGATGCGATACACGAGTATGATATTATCTTTGTTAAAAAATTGTAGAAATGGTTATACGATAGTGGGCATTTATTGCAAGACTATCAGAGTGGTTGCATTAGTGCAACATGTTTTATGTTTGTTTTGGCGAGGCTTTACCTGTGAGAAGGTTGGACTCGCACTTATATTATCTATCCTAGAGACTTCGGAGGAGATAGTGGGCTCGAGATATTCGATGCCAAAGTATGTATAGACTTTGTCAGTATAGATTTTACTCAGTATTATGTTTAGCACTCCGGACTTAGTGATAGGAAGAGTGCATTGTTATATTTATCCTTTAGAGATGTGGGAGTAAATATTTATACCCCTATTATTAGGGAAAGGAATTTTGAGAATTTCGATCGTATGTATCCGAGGTTTATAGAATGTAATTACTATCAACCAATACGAGAAGATAGTGAAATTGGTGAAACGTTCTTTGTTAAGCATAATTACGGGAGAAATTGTAACTTTTCTGTCAAGGGACAGAATAAAGTGGTATATACTATGGACGGAGGACCTAATGGATTTCGATAACCGACAATGCTAGGTAGTAGTGTATCGGGGGGGGGGGGGGGTTCCTTGGTTGGATTTCTCTTTGCAAGACATCCCACGCATGAAACTTAGCGTAAGGTTGGAAATAGGGAGACGTTTGGTCACTATTCCATGAGTTTGGTACCCTGGTCGAAATGGGATCAAGTAATTATGTATGTAAGTTGGAAGTTGAATTTTGTTGTAAGGTCATTGGAGCCGGATTTTTGTGGTAGGAAAGCATTGAAAGTTATCCCCACGAGTTGAGGGGTGGAACGATGATAAGGAGAATTTAAGAATTTTGATTTCTAGGGTGATTGAGAGTACCCAAATGTCATAACCGCGTACAGAACACAAGGTGAATAAAGAGTTGGAATGATTTTTAGCATGGATTATCTGGAAAGAACTTTATATTATACAAAAGAGATGACCTGTAATTATTTTGATTAATAGAGCGTTAGTGATTTATTTTGGTTGTTGTACCTATTTGGGAAAATTGTTGTACTTATCTGAGGAAGGTTGAGAATTATTATTCCTCTTTTATTGTCATGGAATTTGAATTCCCTATTCCTTCTATTCCGTTGAATTTAGTTAGTTCTACAGATGAGTAGCACGCCGTTCGCTCTCCCAGGGCGGTCGGAGTGTTGCAAAAATGTGGGCATCTTGGTTAACTACAGTTAAAATAGTTCGAGTCGAAGGGACGTGGTAATAGACGTGTGAAATATATGTTTGTGGTACTAGTATAACGAAGTGGAAGTGATAGAGTGGATTAAACGTCACATGAGGGGCGATAATCCATACATAAGTGTGCAATTAGAATAGCACGCCCTAACTTGATTGGAAGGATGTGGGAAGCCATTCAAGAATTGGTATTCCTTGAATATAGTAGAATTTAATTGTTATGAAGCACACCCAGAGCAGAATTGTTATTAGTCAAGTGTGAGAGCGACTCACACATATAAAGAGTAATGATGTTAGTATAGTATAAGAGATCCAGAAGTGCGCTTCGTGGAGAGAAGGGCACGGGTGGAACTTTCGGCATACTACAATGAAGGAAGGGGAGTATTACGTGTCACTTAATGTGAGACATTTCAAGGTAAGAATCGATGTTTAGCGAGACGTAGTGAGTAGTCTCTACATGCACTGCCCATAGGTAAGGTTTGGTTGAAAGAGGAGAATAAACCAAATAATTTTGTGTTTATCGAAAATTCCTGAAATTGGAAGAAGTTGGTAAAGTCGGTAAAGTTCTTGGATGGGTTGCCATCCTCAAAACAAGATCAAGGGTTTATCCCGAACATGTGAATTAAGTCACAGAGAAGGAAGTGATTGATATTCCTTTGGTTTGGCTTACAATATTAACTAGTATGCCGCAGACTTCCTTTGAAAGGAAGGATCGTGCCAGTGCATGGTCCGGCGCAGTATAAATTTCTGAATCAGGATGAGATTGGTGAATCCCACCTTTGATATGGGATTTCAGGAACCAGTGGAGATAAGATTTCGTTTCAAGTAGGATGTATCACCCTTAGCCAGGGAATAAGTGCATGGTGATTAAAGATTAGTGGAGCCACGTGAAGGAGATTTTGGAATCTTGGTACGATGATTTCAAGAATGCTCTATAGAAGCACTCGTACCTATTTGTCGCGTATGAGGTACTTATTAAGGTTTTGTTATGAAAGAACCTCGACTATTCTCCTTCCGTATGTTTAGAGGAGAGTAGATAATCATAATTTTTGGATCGGTCGAGAAAATATATGATAACTATGGTAGAATTCAACGATTGTTTTAGACGAGCAAGAGTGATCAAATGTTCGTAATATTTTCTCAGAATAGGAGTTTTGTATATGAATAAATCCGGGTATTTGTCATGTAGTGAGGTGCGGCCTCCTAATGATAGTGAGATAATGAAATGTATAACGTAAAGGCGTGACCTATGCGAATGTTGTCGGTTGGGAGCACAATGTGAAGTGTCTCCAAAGAGAATGCATAACAATGTTACTGTGAAGAAAGGGCTATAGTGATTAAGCGCCGTAATGTGTAGTTAGTTTGTGTACGAAAAAGGATATCCAGAATTGTGCTACCTGATAGGCCTTATTTTCCAAATTTCAGGACGAAATTCAGTTATTAGGGGGGAAGTATGTAATACCCCGTATTTTTATAGCTTTTAAATTATGGGATTTATTAAATTTAATTGAGATAAATTAATTTATTTTAATTCGGAATGTTGCTTTAAATATTTACTAGCGTGACGAGAGTTAGTAATTATTGGAAATTTGTTATCCGTTGAATATTACTGGATGAGTATAGAAATATATGACATTTATTGTTATAATATTGTCACGTGTGAATAAAATGACAATTATGGAAATTTAAGTCGAGAGGCGCCTGTGTCGTGTCGGGACTAAATGTTGATTAATAAGTGAATATTTTATAAGTTGTTCGTATGGTCGTGTTGAGTGCACCAACGTGTCCGAAAGGGTCGAGATAGTCAGAAAAGTGTACCCGGGGGTTTAGTTTGGGTCTCGGGGCGTTTTTAGGCCCAATTAGTACCCCGGGAGGGCGTTTTGGACATTTCGCAATTATGGGTAATTAAACCTACGAAAATTAAAAGGGTTATATAAGATATCTAGGTTGTCTTCTAGGGTTAGAACAACCAAATAAAAATGACGGCCATTGGAGAGGAAGAGGAGAAGCTCTCCAAGGAGTTCTAGGCCAAGAACACCTCCGATTGCACCGCTGTCACCACCAACGCGTAGATCGCGAGACGGGTAACGCAACCACACCAATTTCGGCACCAAACCAGATTTCTGAAAATTCCAGACAAGTGTTTATCTTGCTTATTTCGTTGATGCATCTTTCATATTGGTTTAGGAATGATTAGGATGAATTGTATGGAAGAAAAACCCAATTTGAGATAGGAAATTACATGTAGTGATGACTTAAATGATATTCTGGAAACCCTTTGTCATGTAAAGGATTAAGAGTTTGATTAAGAAAAGAGTTCTAATTAGATACAAACACTAAAAATTTTATTCCGGATGATCGGACCATTGGAATCGCTTGAAATTTTAGTATGTTGTAGCGAACGGCGAGACAGGACTGCTGACAAAAATTCAGCTAGATCGAACGGTCGGATTTCTAAAAGTATTATTTTTACTAGAGAGTTTTCTGTTTTGATGACTCTTAGAGACTTTTATATTTTGAGGACTCTTTTAAATAATAAAAAAATTCAATTAAAACTCCATTTTAATTCCGATTTCGAAACCATTCGAAATTCTCATCTTCGAAAATAAAATTCAAAATCCTTTAATGTAAGGCGAAATCTATATTTTTGGGATATCTTACATGAGGGACATTGTAAGTATATGTTAAAGGGGAGAGACACGTAAGAGGGTTACGTTTGGGACAAATGTGTATACCTACTGAATTTTATACTTGGGAGGATAGAATCCATGAGCATTATGTAGTAAGTGGAAAAGTTCCTCAAATTAAAGTAAGATGTGAATGGTTATACGTGATAACTATATAATGAGAAATAAATGCAAATGACGTAATTATGGGAATTGAGAATTCACCCATTATTGATATGGTAATATGAGTATAGTTATATGATTGTGTATGCATATACTATCTATGTGTGAAAATCATGCCCACGCTACTTGCTATCCCTGAGGTTTCCGTGCTGGGATAGTCTTATCTCGATGGGACCTTTATGGGGGATATTGACTTGTACCGTAGAAGATAGATATCCTTGGTATAGGCTATCGGAATGATAGTTCAGATGGTCCTAAGAGATCCGAGTATGTGCTTTCCTCTTAGAGACTAGGAATCTATGATTCGCCTCATTTTGTTTGTATATAGGTATCCTTGGTACAGGCTATCGCAGTGATAGTTCAGACGGTCCTAAGGTACTTGGAACCTATAGTTTGTGTATGTGTTAATACAATTCGAGAGTGTTTCCGAATTTGTATTCCCCTTAATGTGAGTGATATTGGGTTTGGATAGTAGAGTATGCCCGCACCATAGTTATTATGTGGGGTGCTGTTTTGATATATATATTTTCGAGTAGTTAATATATATATATATGAAATTCTTAAATCTGGAACTGCTTACTGTGTTTTGATATGTAGGACATGGTTGATGACTCAAATTGTAAATACTTGTTTTGAGAAAGTATAATATGAAATTGGAAAACTTTATTGGTTAATAAAGTAAAAATGAGAACTTTGGTTATTAATTGAAATATTCTTTTCAAACAATTGAATCGTGAAATTTGGAATCTTATGAGTAATATAAGATAAGTTAAATCTTTTGGAAGATTAGTGCGATAAATGATAAGATAACCCGTTGGGGAGGTTAGTGCGATAGGTGTGCACATTAGAAGAGAGGTGAGAATTTCTCAAGAGAGTGTCGCACTAATATGTTGTTGCATTGGCCTGTATCAATTTAAATACTTGCTAAACGTATTTTAAATCAAACACACTATCGGGCTCTGACCTGTTTCTTTTTATCTCTCTCTCTCTCTCTTGTATATATATATATATATGTATGTATTACAGGTGCCCAGCCACAAGGGTGTCTTGCTTAGGATCTCTTGGAAGGAACGCGCTGCAGCTTAGGTGGGAGTTGCAGGTCTCTTGATTAGACGACTTCGTTCATTCGGATCCACTCTTAGTACTTTCATCTAGTTGGGCATGTGTAGCTCTTTCCATTATTCCGTTGTTATTGGACATTTTTATTTCAGTTATTTCCAGTATTGTTACTATGGAATTATTCAGTTTGGTCGTGTGACTTAGATTTCGTATGTTGACATTCGATTGACGAATGTATTAAATTAATTGGATTATGTTGCAGAATTTAATGTGGTGTGATTCTTATTTATTAAATGTTGTTAATAAAATAAATGATTTTTCTTTAAATAAAATTTGGAAAGATATGTATAAAAAAAAATGGTTTTGACACTTAGCTTAATTATTTAGGGTGTTAAATTGGAAAATTTATTTTTATCGACAGTGATGCTGATAATGAACCAACTGTTTATCTTGATTTAATTTAATAAAGGAGTGATCGTTCGGTATTTAATTAGGCGGGGTGTCACACCTAGCCATTTTCCCAGGGAGTCGTCCAATTATGCAATCATTTCCCATATTTATGGAATAAGATTGAACTCATCCGGAAGAACTGGAGGTGTGTCCCCCTTGATGTTTAGAAGATGTTCAAAGAAATTTTTGATGCCCTGTTCTTGTTAGTGAGTGTAGTAATTATGTCTTGGTCCAATGAATTCTGGAATTGGTTTTGTACCGTCAAAGGCAATGTTTATTCTGGTGGGGGTTGTTTTGATGTTAGCCTTATCAATCGAGAGCTATCGACATTAGTATTGGTATTTGTTTAGATCACGTAAATTATGGTAATAGGGGAATCTTTTGGTTTTTATTCTCCTCTGTTGTTTATCGATGGCGGTGCAGAATACCATTTGAGCAGACATGACTTTCGAACATTCTCGGAGTCGATTCCACCCCTCTCTTATGAGGCTAGGGTGAGGGACATATCCTATTGGGATGAGATTATCATTTAGACTAGCTTCCCAAGAAGAATCCCTATGAGCATCGTGGTCTTTGACTCTCTGTTCCTAATCGTATAATAACTCATGTCAAGGTCAGAAACTCGATTGCTAAACCATTTAGGCATAAAATTTCCATTTTTCCCATATGTTGTCACGTTCCTTGACCGTGACAACACACAAGGATTTTTTTTCACAATCTTGTCAAGGTCCTTGAGTGTGATAAAAATTTTGTGGTTTCATCCCTAAAAAACTACACTTTCCCTTCTCTTTGTCATCAAGTTGGCTACCTCTTTCTCCTAAGTAAAAAACCCACTAGTTTTTCACCCAAATGTATGACTTACCCATTTTGACTTTGATTTATATATGTGGTATATATATAAAAATAATGTTGGTATTACTTATACATTTTTACCACTATTTTTAGGTTTTGTTGTTGGTAATTTATGAAATATTATATATATATATACACACACACATAAAAAGTCTCATGCAAGGACTCCTTATGCAGTAGACCCCCGTACAAACCATTATTTTAAAATAGTAAAAAAGGAATTTTTTTATGAAACTTCGTGGGTATGATCTCCACGGTGAGAAGATCATCTCCAATTTTTTTCGTTAAAAAATTCAATAAAAAACCATTGAGATGAGGTGATATGTAAAAAAATTGTATAAATATGCATTTTCAAGAGTTGAAAAGTTGGGTCGGCGCCAGCCGCCAAATTGATTGTATTTTTTATTAAACTTCATGGATATGATCTTCTCACTATTGAGGTCATATCCATGAAGTTTCATAAAAAAATTCAATCAAATAGTGGGTGAGATGATCGTCAACATTTCAAAGTTCGAAAATGCATATTTATATATTTTTTTTACATATCACCTCATCTCAATGGATTTTTATTGATTTCTTTGATGCAAAAAAATTGGAGATGATCTTCTCACTATGGATATCATATCCATGAAGTTTTATAAAAAAATTCATGTTTTTACTATTTTAAAAAATGGTACGTACCGGGGTCTGCACCATAAAGAGTCCTTACAGGAGAGGGCCTCTCTCTCTCTCTCTCTCTCTCTCTCTCTATCTATCTCTCTCTCTCTCTCTCTCTCTCTCTATATATATATATATATATATATATATATATATATAAATTTTAGTTGTATATACATGTATGACTTTGATATTTTTACAAAATAACTTTTGCAAAACCTAGGTTTGAACATTTTCACATTGATATTTGTTCAAACTTTAATATATGTATGTTTGCTTGTTGCAAATTTTTTTTATTTACATGTATAGTTTGACAGTATTAGAAAACAACATGTGCAACAGCTAGGTTTAATGGTTTGAAAAATTTTACTTTGATATTTTTCTTGACTTGAATATATGTGTTTATTTATTGTAACAATAATGATTTTCATTTAAAAATAATTTGTGGATTTATTTAAAAATGTGAAGTATTTTGGGATTTTGTATGTATAATATTAATGTATAATGTGATTAATTTGTTGGTTTATTTAAAATTAATTTATGATTTTATTTAAAAATGTCATCAAGGACACAATGAATGTTCTACCATAATTTCCAATTTTGTTTGTATAAGCATCTTAGGGTTTCAACCAAGGTTCAAAAATTGGATTCAATTAGGTTATGAAGTATAATTAAAACCAATTTTCTATACATACGCGACTTAGGGTTTAAGCCCGGGTTTTGCAAATTGGATTCAATGAGGTTATAAAGTATAATTAAAATCAATTTTGTATGTATACACGACTTAGAGTTTCAACATGATAGGTTGTTAATTAGATTGCACTTGTGTCTGAGTTAACTAGTAATTAAACAATCCACGGGGATAAAGTAACTTTAGGAAATACCCTTTTCATTTAGAAATGGTAAGTAATTATCCGAACAAGATGTTATGGGATATCCTATATATAAAGACTAGATGAGTAAGACAAATAGACTTAGGTATGTGTACCATAGATGTGCTAATGTGTTTATAAAATTTTCAAAGAGGTGTTTTAATGATGAAGAGTTCTCCTGTCCTCGCACACATTATAAAAATGGGAACATGTTTAAGTGGAAAACAGTTGAATTGGATCTGCTTAGATGGGTTATATAAGACGATTACTGGATGTGAGTTTTTCAAGAGGAAAAACATATCCCTTTGTGCCTAAGAAACCTCCATTGCAACCGTCAAGTAGGACAACGGTAGAATGACAGGAAGATTGCCCCATCGAGCATAATATGCTAGATGATCTAATAGACTACGCTTACGGAGTGAATGTCATGGAAGACATTGAGGATTCTGGTAAAGAAGGCAATGAATGTTGTGGTGGAGGTTCTAGTGATCATGGCAGTGTTGAGATAAACCTTGATGATGAATACCAAAATTTGAAAGTCAAATTGATCTAATTATTGTACCCTAACAGCGGCAAAGATCGAATAACTTTTCATGTCATTTATGGTTTCCTTAGTCTAAATAGCGGTTTTATTTTGTTTAACAATATAGTGAATGGAATTATGAAGTGGGTGAAGGGTTTGCCTCCTCTCCCCCACAGAAAATATGTTTCCAAATAACTATCTGAGTATGAAGAAAACTTTAAAAGGTCTGGGAATGAAGTATAAATCAATTCATGCTTGCAAGTATTATTGCATATTATACTGGAAGGAGTACAAAAATTTTGATCATTATTGGGTATGCGGGGAACCTAGATGTGTGCCACAACGTGCCTTTAATGATCAGAGAGGTGCAATGTCACACCCCAAAACCCAATATCCATACTAATGATTTGTTATTGGAATAATTACATCATAATCTTGAGACCATTGGAAATATGATTCATTCATCAATATTTTCCTACATAATGAACATAATATTATTCCTATATCATAAAATTCAATATCAGAGTCATAATTAAGCGAACATACAATATCGTGATTAACTATGATCAACTCAATCCATTTTAAACCCCAGCTCTCTCCAACGGTGCAACTCTCAAAGCTACCGGTCATATGGTATCCTAGCTGGCAGAGTATGAACCTGAAATTGTTAAAATAAAAACCATAAGCATTAAGCTTAGTGAGGTACTCCTTCCATGAAATAGAATAACAATTCTATATCGAATATGTAGATATAAAATCCGAACAATCCTGCCCATTGGCAATAACAAATCATGGATCATAAGATCCAAATAATTCTTCCCATTGGCAATAACAAATCCTGGATCATAAGATCCAAACAATTCTGCCCATTAGCAATAACAAATCCTGGAACATTAGTTCCAACAAATAATTGGATCTTTGTCCAATTCCAATCCTGGATCATAAGACCCAAACAAATCCTGGATATTTTAATATCCAAACAAATCCTGAATACCGAAGTATTCAAACCAATCTTGGATATTTTAATATCCAAACAAATACTGAATACCGAAGTATTCAAACAAATCCGCTCTTAGAGCTATATTCATATTTATATATGAAACAAATCATAAGTACACTCACCTTAGCAGTTTAACTGGCTTTGCCCTTGCCTTTATCTAGTACTTGTTCAATCAGCTCTTCTTCCCTTACTATCATTATTAAAATATTAGTATCATCATAATAATATCAATAATCTTAAGAACGATTTAAACATAATTCAATCCATAAGCATCACATGATTCCATTCAAATTATTTATCACAAGTGAGGTTCCATCCAAATCCATGATAGTATATTTAACATATCCAAATTATAGACCTAATATAAATTCATTTATTATTGGAAATTCAATCCTTGTAATATTATTATTCCAATACAAAAGACGGTACATCATTTTAGGTCTCGGAGAGCAAGATATTCTCATTTCGTTACCACATTGGAAATCTGCCCTATAGGCCCTCTTATCGTTCATTCAACTTCCACGAATTTCCATAATTTTTCTACAACATAAATTTATATGATATTTTACCCAACATCAGTAAACATATTGAAAAATAAAAAATTAAAGTTTCATAATTTTTAAGGTTCGTTTGCTATGTCAAGCAAAACACCGAACACATGGCGGGCATATTTTCACCCTTAGGGAAGATTTCATACCCGAATTTCAAACTCTCACCAAAGACTCATTTCTTGGTATTTTCACATGATTTTCGGATATGTCATACATATATGAGTCCAGGTTAATCTCCAATTGGAATAAATCAATTCCAGTAAGTATAAAAAAATATATGGAAGTTTCAATAAAAAAAAGTTTCTAAACAAAGCAATTTTAGGGTTTTGTACATTCAACTTAACTTAAACTTGCATATATCAATACATATGCACCCAAGCATGAAAGGTAAATAAAAAATCAAGGATTTATATCATATAAATCATAAATGAAAGAAAAATAGAAATATTCATTGTTGGAATTACCTTAGGGGCTTTTACGTAATTTTCTATGAATTTTTTTGAATGTTTCTCCTCACTTTCTTCTTCCTAACCCTCGCAATTGTTTTTCCTCAACTTAAAACTCTCCCCAAACTGAGTTTTCTAAAGAAAGGAGGATATCTCAAGGGTTTAAGTCGGCCAAAACAACCTCCACCTCCAACCAATCAATTTATAACATGTGGCATCATATAAAACAAAATATCATTTAAGGATAAATGACTACTTTAGCCCCTGTTCGTAAAGAGACAATATCTTCCCACTCGGATGTCCGTTAGATGGATCATTTGTTGTGTTACAACCCTAACTCATATATATACAAATATAGAGTTTACGTCTCAAGTCAATTGTTATGTCATAAAGGTCAAAACTAGTCTTAAACTTGAACATTCCTACCGAAAATTCAAAATTTCACATTTGTAACTAGTTCGATTCTTCATGTTTTATGAAGGTAGGATTAGACTAAACATAATGAATTAACATTATATATACTAATAACATATTATACCTATCACACAAGCTAATCATGATTTAAATATAATTTATCATAATTATATTCGGGCTGTCACATGCACTTTCAAAAGTGCCTCAAGAAGTATTGAAATATTTATTCGTTGGTCTCGGGTTGAAGAGATTTTTCAAAATACCATGCATAGCGTATGCAATGAACTGACACGAATGGGAATAAGTAGGAGATAATCTTATGTGTCCCCCTATAGACTAAACTATTTAGAAAAGCATACATTTTAATAAACTAGATTTGGCAAAATAAACCACGTAATATTTTTTTTTCGGGCGGGGCGAACATAGGCTAACTTAGAGAAATCTTTTTGGTTCATAAATTAAAATGAGGCCTTCCAAATGTGGAGATAATGATCCTATTAAGAATCCTAAATTCAAAAATGTCAAGCATTAAAAGACCCCTATTGAGGATGAAGCCGATAAAGGAAAACGTGTTGTAGGAGGTCAATATTATTTGACTTCTCATATTGGAAGCGTAACTCCGTGTGCCATGTATTAGATATCTTGTATGATGAGAAGAACATAATCAAGCATCTTGTGAGCACATTCCTAGGTGGAAGTCATTCGAAGGATGGATAAAAGGCACAATGTGTTCCTTAAGTGTTGAAAATTAGGCCTCAATTATGGTTGAAAGAAGACAGTCGTGAGAGGAATATAATACCCCTAGGCCATATACTTGGACAAGAGAAGAAAGAAAGGTGCTTTTAGACACATTTAATAATTTGAAAGTTCCCTATAATTTTTCATTAAATTTGTTGAGGATTGTGAGTTGTTCCACACATGATCTACAAAGTGGAAGTCTTACGTTTGGCATGTGATCATGCGACTGGTCCCTTTGTTATGTAAGCACTATTTCTTTAAGCATAAGGATTTATGGAGTAACATTAAGAATATTAGCCTTTGCTTCACACTTTTGTGAGCCAAATTACGAAACCAAATGGAAATCGTGGATGAAAAAGAAACTCTATCCGAAGAAATTTATATGTTGGAGAAGTATTCACCCCCACCCCTCGGCGTTCTTCGACATTATTTTTCACTTGTTAGTGAATGTATGAAACAAGGAACTTGTTTATGGTCCAATAAGATATCAATGGATGTACCATTTGAAAGGTTGGTGAAACTTTTCAAAGAGTATGCTAAGAATAAGAGGTAAATTAAAGGATCCATCACGGAGAAATACATTACTATGGAGTCATCCATTTTTACCACTGTATATATGTCCAACCCTAACATTTTAGATTATGGACATGCGTTGTCGATGAGGGTGGTCAAGTCTGGGTAAACGAGTTGAACTGACAAGTTTACAATATGTGCAAGTGACTCGTTATATGTTTAAACCCCATGAAGATGTTGACAAATGTAGAAAGTAAGTTCGGGTTTTAATTTTACAAAATATAATATGTTAGGGCACATGAAAATGAAGCAGGATTTCACACTAACACAATGAAGTTAGATTTTGGGTGTCAGAGGAGGTAATTATTAGGTCAAACCTCCATTATTAAATGATAAATAATTGAATTATTTCAATCTTATCACATTAACTTATGTAATCCATAATTTTAGTTCTTGAAGAATGGTGATGCCACATCAAGGCTTACTCATCTCACCACTGGACCTAATTTCATGGCACATGAGTATAATAAGTATCGACTAAAAGATTATGTATTCTTGTCAAGGTTGTACAAGAAAAATATATTATTATAAAACAAGCACATTTCATATAAGGCTCTTACGGGCAAGTGTTAAAGACAAAAGCCTCGTTGAAGCAAAAATGACTTACGATAGTATAGTTCAAAATATTTTTGAATTAGACTATATATATTTCAAAGAGGTTGTTTTTACTATTCTTGGGTCAGAGTTGAGAACAAAAGTTATTGTAAAGTCGATTCGGGTACCAATTTGATGCTGGTAGACTTGTAAAAGATGAAGAACAAGGGGCATATAAATGACGAGTCATTTGTTTGCTCACGTTAAAAGCTCAAGAAAGTGTTTTACTCTGAGTAAATAAACAATGAACCATGATTAGTCGTCTTACATTCTCCAAAGAGAATAATGCATAGTGGGGATGACCTAGTCGCCCCTATTGAATATCAATCCATTTTGGATGACAACCCGAACTTGAAAAAATTTCTAGATACTTTACATTAGTAGAGTTATTTCGGTTGTAAAATACATTGAGGATTCCAATTTCGAATTTGTAATATGTAGATTGAAACAATCTCTAACATCAATTTATTATTAGTTAACTCTATTATTGGTTGTTATATTAAAACAATTTTGTAAGTATCTTCATTTGATTATTATATCCCTATTGAGTATTTCTGTTTGATTCGCTAATGAAAATAAGTGGGTGGAATAGTTTCATGTTATTTAAATTCTTATATTCCAAACTTGAGTATTTCAATTTGATTTATGTTATCTATTAAGCTATCGGAGAATTTTTTTTGCTGAATATAACTTCAGCAGTCCATCGGACCTCGGGAACAAGCGGCGGTGACGATGGATCTTCCAACAATAATCCCATCAAGTTTGGTAAAGTATGGGAGCATAGTTGAAAATAAGACTAATCTATAGATGGGGGTGTCAGAGTTATTGAAATCAATGATTGGTTCCTCGTATGAAGATTGGAGGATCGTGCCTGTGGAGCTGAAGATGGTCGTTTGAAGGGCTATAAAGAAATGAAAATCTCAATTTTATATTAAATATTTGACTTTCATATAAGATTTTATTATTATGTTTTTAATGTCAATTTATTAACTTTTTATATTTTATGTTTGGTTGACAACAACAATTCAACTTTCCCCTGATGTACGGGATGATGTATTATCATATGTAGGTGGGGAATGGAAGACTTGTAAGAAGAACCTACATGCCCATTACTTCGATAAGGAACGAGAGTCCGCGATTGTGTATACGGACACCGTACCTAGAGAATGAGCCAATCACGTTGTTAAATTGGAAGAGGATTGTGGATTACAAGGCGTCCAAGATACAATTGCCCTCCCATGGCTCGGGGAGGATTAACCGGTTAAAGTAGGTGGATGTGTACTTGTCATTCAAATATCTTACATGGAGGTGGATAATAGGATGGAAAGTAAATTGATTTAAATTACTTCTTTTAGTGGTAAGAAAATTAATATAATTTGGTCACACATTTCTTTAATTTGGGCGCATATTGCTTGATTCTGGGAGTGGCCAGTGGGGAAAGTCGTATAGGAATGACTCCTATATAAAGATTCTAATGAAAATGGGCGAGCATGGTAATTCGTAGGTCGTTGAGACCATTATAAGTTATAACTTAAACTATATGTACAATTTCAGACGTATTATTAATATTCTTTATCAAAGTTAATAACTTGATTTTATATTGTTTTATGGGAGGCTAAAGGCGGTGCACAATACCTAGAGTGATGCCAACAAGGCATCACTATATGGATGCATTATGACAAGTTCTGGTCCATGATATAAAAGGATATACTTGGGGTGTCAGCTCCCGGATAGTGAAGTCAAAGTTGATGAGCCTGACTTGCAGTAATAGTGGATTGTCCTCCAAGTTCCAGATGTACAAATTAGACACAGGCTCCAAACTTGAAAGTATCCAAAAAATAATGAGCCACTTTTTTTTATTGGTCAAACATGACAACAAGGATAAGTGGAAGGTGGAGGTGAAGGATAAAGTAAAGGGCGAAGAGAAGGTATGTCAGGTAACCACTGCTCCATCCCCCTCATTGACTTTGGCCGACTCCTTATCCTTGTATGGCATATACTCTACTCGTAACCAAAATATTCAGACTACATTTCAACCATCTAGGGAGAGATTATATATCCTTCATATGAGTAGAGGCAAACCAATTTCCAAGGGAGTGAAGGACATGAGTATCACTCTTGGTTCCATGGTGCATAACCATCCACTATAAGATTTTATGTCCTGAGTGGTCATTTAGATTATGATGGGGAAAGAGGATGAGGTATTATGGTTAGACTACCAAATCGGTGTGTGATATATTGATGAAACATTGGGGTTGTATATCATTTAAACAAAAAAAAATTCAAGCTTTATTAAGCTTTTGTGGTAATTTGTGTGTTTGAAATTGGTGTATTTTGAAATTTTTAGGAATTAATTTGAAATTTTTAATTTGGTTTGGTATATTAGATTGGTGTATTTTGGTTTTGATTTCGATGTTATGTCCTATTATATTGTTAATTATGTTGATATTGGTTTGAACAAAAATATAACTTATTCGAAACATGTTTACTACAGGGCAGTAGCTACTACCCATCATTTTTTTCATGTTCTATTGTTTTCTTATTGGCCTTTACCATGAAAAAAAAGTTTCCACGATTAAGGACCTTGACAAAACTGTAGAAAAAATAAGGTCCATTTGCACAACCTTAATTTTGATCCATGTGCACGTCCTTAAATTCGGTCTATGCGCAAGGGCATAATGCAGTTCATTACTAAATCCCATCGTGCGCATATGCAAAAGTTAGTCGTGCATATGCAAGTTTAGACTAGTCAAAGACTGTGATAAGAGTGTGACCATACCAAGATTTGTCACTGTTAAGGATTGTGACTTGAGCATGACTATTAATTTGTTATCACCATCGTAAATCATGACAAGTTTTGGTGACCCCCATTTTTTAGTGATTTACTTAGTGTAAAAAAGATCATGAAAATGGTAGTTTTCATGGCCAGTGATTGTAACACATGTTGTCACCCCCATAATTTTCATGGCCCTTAACCATAATAAGTCCTTTTTGTCAATTTCTTTGACCGAGAAAAAAGGTCCCAAATGGGGTAATGCATGTGATGTAGTTGTTTTCCATAAACGGTATGTCTCGTTTGCGCATCTAGATCAGAGGGATATGTTATCATGTTTTTTGGACAGTGGATTCCTCCGACTAGCGACTAGTACATATGGCATCTTCCCCTGATGTCTCAAGTGTTGTCTGGGAAGATGTATAAGGCAGTGGGATTATAGTTATCACCACTTCCATCATAATAAGAGAGGGAATATAGGTAACCTTCAAAAGGGGATCGATTTTCACTAATGGTTTCGATGGGTATTACGAATGTGATATATTATGTCTCTAGGAGAGCATTGTCATATGTTTCTTTCCATTTAATCGAGTGATCACTGTCTTCCTCTGATGGTGTCAATAGTTCAGGTTCTTTAGATAACATGAATTTCATAATGATGAGTAAGTCCAGGATGAAGTGATTTGTTCATAGAAAAAATATGGATGTGATGAAGAAATTCATATAGTCGACGGTGTTTTTTTCCAGAAACGATGTGTATTTATAGCGAGGGAGTACCCATAGATCTCACTATTTGCAATAGGATAGTGTGTTGTCATTGTCAATTTAATATGAATGGGGAATATCGTTATGGATGGATGGGTGCCTTGGAGGGAAGTGTCTGATATGGTGTTATCACACGGGTTAGAGTAAAAGGTGAGCGTATTGTTTGTAACATGGGGTTTTAGCGGGATGAGATTCTCGACGTCTAAGAGGTCCTAGATGTCATATTGCGTGCTATAAATTATTAGTAATATGGCCATACCCATGGAGCTCTCAATATGATTTGGTCTACCAGTGTTTGTCTAGGATAACAAGTAGTGGCCTAATTAGAAAAATACGTTGGGAAAAAGACAAGAGCCTAATGGACAAGGAAATGAGAATAAGGGTCATAATGATCAAGCATGGAAGAGTGAGGAGACCAATCAGGAATAGCAAGGTCAAGGGGAGGAGTGAGAAACTTCTAGCCATTTCAAACCTTTTAATGGTCATTGCTTCATTTGTAGAAGATAGGGCTTAAGGCGGCTAAGTGTTTAAAGAAAGAAGACCAACAAGGACAAGCAGTCTAAGCCCAATCGGGTCAATTCATGCAAGGGCAATAAGTGAAATGAGTTCATGAGTATCTAGGACTGAGACCTCCAGTCCTAGCAGTAGATAGTGTTCGGGAAGTGGCAACAGCATCAACAGCGTCAGGTGTTCAAGGAGCACCAGCAGCACCGGCAATGTTAGGTGCGCAGGGGGTGGTCACAACACCAACCAATATCGGTTATGGGAGGTTTTATATGCCTCCTCTGATTCAGGCAGATGAGGATAGATGACGTGGCTAGTAGAGTATCATGCTACGTAATATCTTCTTAGATACTTATATATGTACGCTTTATATATTTTATTCTTGTTAAGGATTACGTTCGTGTGGGTTAGGTGTATGGACGCCTAATTGTGATATTCTACAGGTAGGCATATGTGAGCCTTATTTTGTTTTGAGAGATTTATGCATGGATGTGTATGCTTCATCTAATTTCGAGGAATAAATTCTTTGCTACTGGGGAAGTATGTAACACCCCGTGTTCTAATTAATTGACTTTAATTAATTTGGAGAATAATAAAATTTTGGAGTTAACGACCTTTAGGAATTTAACTTGTCTTTTTTAGTAATTTTTTCAATCGAAAATTAATTTGGGTCTTTTATAAAAAGATTATTAATATTTTTGTTTGTGTTAACCAACATGTGTGTATTTGTTCAGCTATAGATGTTTATTAGATAATTAAGTTGAATTTTTCAAAAGTTTTAATTTTGGGATTTTGGGGCTCGTTCAAATGAAAACCCATGTCATTAAAACAACATGTGTCCTCGTGCGAATGATAGTAAGTTTGTGGATGTTGAGACTCCTAATTATTTTTAACTCTTAAACCATTTATATACTAAACTGCTACGGGGTTGGGACTTCAAAAATCACTTTTCTCTCAAACTTTCTCTAGAAAGATTTTCCAAACCTATTTCCTCTTATCTTCAACCCCTAGCCCTAACTTTTAACAAGTTTTGAAGATTCAATTGGTGTTTTATCTAGGGGAGTTCAACAGTCTATTAAGATTTTTATCAAATTAATCACAGATACTCTATTCTTTTCCTTTAGTATTTTGCGTTTTAAGTGTTGCCTAAACCTTAATTATATCTTTTCTTAAAATCAATTAAAAATCTAATTAGAGAAAGTGGACACATAAAACTTAGGGTTGTTTTTATGAAATCCTTTAATATAATTAATATTCATAACCCTTGTGTTCGTAGGATTCATGAGTGGATTTTGGGTTTTGTTGGCGTAGGTTGCATGTAGAAAAACCCTTGTTTTGAAATAAATGAATTTGGGGGCGTATAACTCACGTAATTTGTGTAGAGATGATGAAATTGAAATTTTGATATATTAATGATGAAATCTCGGTGTATTTAATTTCAAATAATTGAATGAGATTAATTGGATATTTTGACAATGTGATAATAAAATTAACATTTAATTGAATTGGACTATCATGCGTAGTTTTATACGTTGATTGATTATGATTGTTTATGTGACTTGTTGGTATTATTAAATTGCCTTTGTAACGGAGAGTTATTGGGTATTTTTTCTATCCCTATATTTTAGGATGCCTTATGGGTATGGGACTAGTGGGTAGGCCTTTTGATGGTTTATGGCTTCTAGGTATGGGACTAGTGAGGGTGCATTATTACAACTTTATTTTGTCGGGGGTGGGGTGATTTTTGATACTTTATCGTCGTTACGCTAGCCTAGGCATGAGACTAGGTCGAGGTTTATGTCAGAAATTCATCATATACCTAGGGTAAGACATTTTGATAACTTGGGGACCCTTAGGTATGGGACTAAGGGGTATTTTGAGGATCTCACGTCTGTTAAAAGGGTGGGATAATTTATAAATCGTGAAATTGAGAAAATTGTGATTTAATGCCTAAGATAAAAACCGGTATTAAAATTGATGGTGACATAATGTGTCGGGGACCGACAGTTTAACCGGATCAGCTTGGGCGATTTATGTAATGTCGTGTGTTGGACTTGTCATATTGTGGGGGAATCAACAGTTTAAACTGATTTCGACTGGCTATTGACAAGAGGAAATGTGACGTTTTGGTGGAAATTACCACTGACGGCAGGAGGACCACCATAATAAAAAGTGAGAACAATAATGAAATTGGGTTAATTTAATTAGATTAACACCGTGGGACTTGGGAATTTAAAATCATATTGGTGTCCTTTTAAAATGGGAATTTCTGAGGGTAGTTAGTGATTTGTATTTATCGCGTTCAATTATCTCGTTTAATTAAAATATTATATTGTTATATTTATTACGTACAATGCTACTATCTGGATTCAAGGATCCTATTTGAGGGGAGTAGTGTGTATTCATGCTCGGGGCGCTGACCTCGTCCGTTGACTAACCTTTTCAGGATAAGTTTTGGAGAAGCTGCATAGGATTATCGGAGTTATCATTTGGAGGTAAAACTGGAGTTTATTCGTTTTATTACTTTATTTAGTTAGACTTTCTTTCCAGACGTATTTTATTATGAGACTTCATTTGGGTTTTTATTGGGTAATTCGGTTCCAAAGTTGTTAGTAGTTTTTAGTTGAATTAGTCACATATCTTTATTATTCATATTTTATTTAATCATTCTTGGAGATTTGAATTATTCGGAGTTTTAGCATGTGATGGATCTTTTATCGCTCTGTTGTTTACGATCTTTTGAGATTGATTCAATTATTTATCTTATGGACTGATTTATTTATGCCTCATATATGTCTCATGCTAAGAATGATATTTATTTAGTTCACGCCCGGCATAGTTCAACGGCGGTGGTTGGCCGCCCCGTCTATTGTATTTCTCCAGGTCTGATAGTGTATGATATTAAGTATATAGAAAGGAAGCACATGGATAGTTTACCTCGCATGCTATGGTCCTTAACAAGGTCAACACTATAGTCTTACAGGCCTCGGATGAGATGGAGAGCGAGATGAGATGCATATGTGAGAGAGGAAGGCTTAATGCTACATTTTACACATGTGTTAGAATGTTCCCTAAGAAGACATAAGATACTTGTCTCTTGGTCTCTGTTTCACCCCGAGGTCGAGTTTATGTGATTTTACACTTGGAAAATTTTTGACACCATATTTGGTTTTGTTGCACCATCTTATTTGGGCCTAGGCCTATTCTACATGTGAGAGTTTGTCATTTATTTGGTTGCCAGTTTATTTATATAAAAATCAATAAAATTGGTCGGGTTCGCCCTTTCGGTCTTACTCTAAGGTAGGTTGAGGCATGTGAATGTTCAAACGATTCATAATGGGGGTTTGAGAATCGGGTTACAAGTGGGGAAGGTATTAGGCACCCCACTTGTTCTTTATGCTTCTGTAACTATATACTTATTACCACATATAACATTGGTATTTATTTTTCAGTTTATTTTAGAAAATTTTGAGTGACCTTAATATTAGAATCCCTTACAACGTAGATATGTCCTTAGGTATAAAAATGGCGTTTAGTTAGGGTGTAGGAATGTCACTAAAACCGTGTGGATACAAAAGAGTGCTTATGTGTGAATATGTATTTAGATAACGGGTGGTGATTATGGGTGTGATAAGTCTTGGCTTAAGACATTTTACTATCTCGTTAATGAAGAGTGAAGGAAGGGAGCGATGGAAGAATCCCTTCCGTATAATATATTGAGAGACATACTGAAAATTCTTGTACACATGAGAAGGACTCGATATTATGTCTATGTACCTATGTATCCATGATATCAAAGCCTATGTTGTTTGGTTTTTTGAGGAGACTTATTTGAAGGTTCTAATGTGACATGCACACAAGTGTGTGATGGCTTGAGATAGGGAGAGAATGTTTTGGGGCGAGGAGGCTATAACTCTAATATGGGTGAAGAATAGGAGTGTGCTCGAAGTCATTAACAAGTACATTCTTGTTCCTTATTAAATGATCAATATCTATAAGTTGTTATAAGATCTCACATTGGTTTACAGATCTGAATGATGTAATGTTTTAAACATCTTTCACTTTTTGCGAGCAAAAGGCTAGGGATTGTGTTAAGGATGTCATGTTTTAAATCCATGAAGCCGATTATAACATGACATTTATAGAATAAGAGGAATGTAGAGGTCTCTTACAGAGATGTACGTATCCTTTATCCAATGATTAAAATACCGGAGGTGGTATAGGGATCCGAGCTGATCCATATTGATAGAGATGATCACTTATTATAAGAAAAATTCTTTGGACTAAATATGGAGGCAATCCTACATATAATGTGTTAAGATATGTATTGTGCCTACATGCCGGGGAAATCCTGGAATCAAAGACAACATACTTCCAATATAGGGGTGTATTTATGTGTATAGGCTATAGGATACTAGGTGTAAAATATACATCATATTATTTATGTATCCTAGTCCTTTTATATCATTTCCGTTATGATCCAGAGTATTAAATTCACACGTTAAAAATACATAATCAAAGATAGGTGTTTGATAATTATTTAAAGAAAACATAGATTTGTGGGTGTCGTAGTATAGGACGAGAATATTTTCTTAGAGAAGTGGTGAAGAGTATTTCAACTTTCGAATTTGGTTTTAGCAAAGACTTTTGAGTGACTCGATTCATTGATACTTTCCCAAAAATTATTTTAAGAACTGTGTTTTCGTGTTATTCTTAGTCGTAAGGGTTTGGGTTAATGTTATTTAACATATGAATATTTTATTCATCTCAACAGACAAGAATGCTGGAGAAAAACTAGGCTTTAAAATATAAACACTATAGAATGCATACACGATCCCTAAGTGGCTCTTGGACTAAGTGGTTTAACTAGATATGTACATTTATATAACCCAATATTTATTTATGATATTGACCCGATTTTTTTCAGAATTTTCCCCCTTTTAGCATACTGAGTTTTTTTCTGGGAAATGTCCCTTTGAGGTGGCACCGTTGGACAAAGGTTCGTTTAGAAGGGCTTATCTTCACTAGATGTGGACATAAATATGCCTCTATTTATTGGAGGAAGTGACTTCCAAAAAATAATAACTTCAATCGAGATTGCAGACATAACTCGAGAATTTCATATACTCGGGGTTGAAGAAAGTTAGAAAACAAAATCAATGTTCGGTTTAGAAGCCAAAATTTGGTAATTAATTGCATGGTTAAATTTTTCTTTGTTCATGAGGTTAATAATTTAGAAGAACTATTGCTATGGATAATGTTTTAGTGGGACATGTGACTGAAGAGATGAATTGTGTAGTTTAAATGGAATCTTTGTAATCATTACGAATGGATATTCAACTACGGAGTCAATTCACAAGCCTCAAAATGTGATGTTTTATTTATTTATTTAGTTTTTCTCCCCTGTATTTTGATGTATATGATCTTTTTAAAACTCCCCCATAGTTAGGGGTTTTATATTTTGTCCCTTGTGTGATTTTGTAATGCTAGTGGTTGAAAACGTAAATCTTGATTAGGGATCGAGGTGACTACAAGATAATATCAACTCTTTAAAACAAATAACTTGTTCCATTATCAATTAAGAGAAAAACTAAGTCCATACTTGTGAGGGAAATAATCTATCTCGAAGTGCAAGGAGGGAACGTGCCCATTGATTCGATTAAGACCTCTCATAGATGAAGATAAGGAATATTGGGGTTAACCAATTGGACATAATTGAGGATTGAGATATGACCAATCAAGTGGGATAACTGCAATAAAAATTCATATCCAAATGGATCAACTATTCTCTCTTATATATTTAACCCTAGCCCCTAGGGAAAAGGGGATGTAATTACAAATGGTTAAACTAGACAAATAGAAAGAAACAACCTCCCACAGGTATAGGCATATTGTTGAATCATATAAATACTATTTTTTCATGATTATTCATGATTTACTTATTATGATTAGCCAAAACTGTGTTGAACCATAACTAGTAGGGTTTTCCGCCTATAATTGGCATCGTTTTTGGAACAAGTTATCTCGTTCAAACATAGAAGCCCAAAAGATTCATGTCCCAATCATATAGTGAGAATTCATCGTCACGCAACAATCATAAAGACAACTTGAATGGGCATACACCTCTGAGATCAATTCTATAATTCGTACTAAGAGGAGCTGCAATTTTAAGACCCCGTAAAATGAACAAATACATTGATTAGTTCTAATACAAAAATCACGGGAATCAAAATACTTGGTAACATTCCCATCATAATGAAATAAAAAATATGAAATAATATATAATAAACTTTTGAAAGTATTATAACAACTCTAATACCAAACATTGCCATAATAGTCAAATCCAACTCTAGAATATAAAATCTCAATTATGCAATATCCATTATAAAATACAAGTACATCCAATTTCATCTATGTTTCGGGATAAAGTGAAATGTATACAACTTCCATAACTCAAATAAAAATAAATAAAAAGATCTAAAGGGTTCAACTATGTTAAAAAATTACATGCTACGAATTTCCAACGAATGATGCAAGTCTATGGAAACAACATCGGCCAATGACCTGTAAAAATAATTCAACCACAAGGGTTCAAGCAAATCTAAAAAGAGTAAGAATATAACTATATTTGGGCCATAATAATAATAACAAATCTTTATCACATATTAAGTACATTTTAAGTTTTTCAAGTTACCCAGCTCGAACAATCTAAAATATAGCATGCGGTTCAACTCCCTAACTCGTATGTGTCCCATGTAATATATGTTCATCTCCGAATTCAACCAAATTTACTTCTCATTCAAAATTTAATCTATTGTATTAAGAATCATTTATTCTACGGTAATATCTTACTTTCACAACAACCCTCCACCAAATCAAAGTATCGATAAAAATCTCTAGTTATGATTCTAAATGTGTATCTTAAGACTACCAGTCCTGAATTATATCATGCCACTAATTTAGTTTATACGTCTCTAGTATATCTAATACATTATTCCTGAGTCATAAATTTATACTTACACATATCGAGTACAAGTCATAAACTCAAGACTAATTTGATTACCACAACACACAATCACATAAACCAGAATACCCACGAGTATGCATAACCCACATCAAATCCTAAGGGTACGCTTGCGCGCACAAATAAAAATACAAATTCCTATCCCTATTTCCTTTGGGTACTAGGTATTGTTATAATGCATCCCAACCATATAACCTCACCGCATCATAATAAGGGAAATCATTATGCCTTCTCCATAAATCACATGGTCCTATATTCAAGACTGTATGATGGCATACCCCCATTTACTACCCCTCGGGACACGAATACATTAGCAGTAGGATTGTGGTAAAAAGGACCAAGGTAAAGCACGTCTCTATTGTCAGGGTACTAGTATGGTCAATGCCATATGAACCCCATCAACTCCCTCCTAGTACGTCCCCCATGATTACATTGTGTACTAAAAGTATGACTGAACATAAATAAAAAATGTAAGCGAAAGCCTACGAAACTGGGTTAAACTAATAAATACGAACCCTACACAGTTAGGTTAAATAATAAAACTCAAACACTGCTCAACTGGGTTACACATAATGTCTCTATTATTATTTGTTAATAAGTACGTTAACAATAATTGATCAAATACGAATTGGCTCCAAATCCGAAATCTCTCACAATATAAGCATGATCTCACCTACGATTATAAAAATCATTCTTAACAAGAACTACAGAACTCGATGGGTTTTACATGTCTTCTAGACTGTCACGAGTTCTATATGTTATCTAAGCATATCTCAGTGTCATTAGTCTCACATTTCTAAACCCAAAATCAAGCCATAAAATATATATCATCTCCTACCCACATTTTCCATATTCATACAAAATTAATCATCAATCTACTCGACCTATTAGTGCTAGACTTAAAACTTAGATTCTATAACCTAAGTTTCCATACCTTCAGATCGCTTTTTATAGTTAATATTTAAAAGTGTCCGAGTCTCAAATATAACTAAAATTTAAATCCCCCCATAAAAGCCTTATATAAAAAATCTTTATCCAAAGAAGGATATCTGAATCGATTCTCCCTATCACCAAATTAATTCTCCATTCAAACCTAATTGATTATTTGTCAAGACGAATCAATTCTCCCCCAATAATAGCCATCTTCACACCAGCTCATTTATGGTGGCCCAAACTCATCCCAAATAGACATAAAATCCTATAAACAACAATAATATCCCACCTCCTTCATATATAAACATCATAAGACTATTAACAACCTATTTCTACAAGTTTTAGATGATTACAACTCGGTTTAATGATCAAATCTAAGAAATTTATATTGAAACGCAAGGTTTATGTTCTTCATAAAACTAAGTTAATTAGCTATCAAGTTCTCACCAGTTATTATAATAACGACAGGGATTTGATATTAGTCATTATTAGAATGAAAATATAATGTTTTCAAGTTCACCTAACACAGATTCATTAATTAATTTAAACATTTCTCATGATAATGACACTAGTTCTTCAACATAATATTAGGGCTTAATTATGTAGTTAATCGACTTACAAAATTAACTTATAATTTGATTAATATAAAATTTTAATGGATTAAACTCATATTCCAATGAAGTACAACCATTATAACACAAACTTAATTGAATTCCAAATCAAAGTAAACTTGCTTATTAATTAATTGAGGAATCAATCCCCAAATCCCCCCAAATTCTCTTCCAATTCGTGTGCCTATTCTCCTTAGACTTGGGGTTTCTTTTAATTGTCTAAAATGTGTAATCAGGTTCGTCTACTAACCTAATAAACAAGATTCCCACGAAATTAGCCTATGGCCCAAAATAGGCCTCAACCCAATAAGCCCCAAAAGTACTCCAACTGGCCTAAAACTCTACTAAAGTAGTGTGCTGACCCAATAGACTTTTATTACACTATTATAAATAAAAAACACCCTTTATACGCATGTCAATAGGCAACATGAAGTAAAAATAATTCTACTAAATAAATTAACTCAATAAATTAATATATTGGACGTTACAAGTCAATTGAGCTAAAATTAGTTATTAATTATTAATTATTAACGTGCGACCATGTATTATGAGGAACTAATTCACGATCGTTGGAAACCCGATACCAAGGGAATAATCTAAACAAGGAGACCATCAACACATAGTCCCTGATCATTCCATAGTCGCCCATAATACTAGTCATTTAAAATATTTAATAAATGAATTATCGTGTATTATGCCGATGTGAAAAGATTGTTAGTTCATGTAGAGAAGATACACTCACTTATGATTGTCACATAATAACATATCACAAATATAATAAGTGATATACCACTTGTTAGTAAATAATAACTCAACATAATTGAATAATAAATTTAATAATTAATTAAAATATGGTGTATTATAGCTGTAAGAGAGTAGTTTGATATGGGGAAACACCGAATTTTGTAACGTTATTGACTTGTAGAAATTAAGTTTTGCCTACATATCATTCATATTAGGAATCAAAGTCACCATAGTTTGTGGGTTCCTACTATTCATAAAAAAAAACTCATTATGGTATTTCTCGGAGAGGTGCAAGGTAGTTAAACTCTTCCCAAAACTTATCTCAAAACTCTTCTTCAAACCCATTCTTAAGATTAATCTTAAATCTATGTATCATATTATTCTAATACAAGAGCTCTATTTTTCAAATGTAAAGTAATGATGCTTACTTATAGTAAAAAGAAACCCAAATACGTGTCAATCCTAGAATATTGCCTAGTTGGTGCATAAATAATAAAGAAATACATCCGATATGCTGGACGCGCACAATAATACCTCAGTCGAATAAGCACATGGACTTTATCAACATTAGTCATATCTAATATTATTTAATAATTTAATGAAAGTCTTATCGTTAAGCCTCTCCTATATTTTTCTCCTCATACACATAGTTAATGTGTTAATGCTTAGCTACAACATATCGACTACGTGTACGAAACATTTTTAATTGAGTTTGCTTTGTTAGATCAACTTGTGGATCATAGTTATTGATCTCATCTATCATAATTCAATTTGATGATATATGTTGATCTCATATCCTAGTTTTATGTTTTATACTTTGATCTCACGAGTTATTTCGACGGACCTCATGATCATCCTTTTTATGTGAATGAATACTTTGAGTTTCTTCAGTTTCCCCCTGTTTTAGTTTGGATGAGTATTTTGGGGTTTCTCAACATACGTCCACAACTTTATTGTGGTTTTTAGTAACTCAATTTTTTACTAAATACAATATGTAATGGTAAGATTGAATATTAGAGTTGACCCTCTTTCGATCAAGATTTCATGTATACAAATGATGGTGACTTGATAAATTTAGGCAATATTTTGTGCAAACACATGCTAGTGACTTGTCTAAATCATGACGATATTGTGAAAAATACACTTTGAAAGGCGACTTAACACAACTCTTGCTATGGTTTCCTTAAGAGTACAATTTCTAAGGAAACTTAGCACAAATCGTGCTAAGGTTTTCTTAAATTAACACTCTATAAGTCAACTCAACACATATCTTGCTAATTTTATCCTAAATCTACACTTTGTGAGGAAATTTAACACAAATTTTGCCGAAGGTTTTCTCAAATTTACACTTTGTAAGTCAACTTAGCACATATATGGCTAAGTTTTATGTCAATGTTATACTTTGTAAGGCAACTTAGCACATGCAACTTAGCACAAACTTTGCTAAGGTTTTATCAAATTTACACTTTCTATGTCAACTTAGCACATATCTTGTTATGGGTTGTATACACTTTGTTAGTCATCGCAGAAGCTAATAGCTAAGCTATATCTAACCTTTGTAAGTCAACTTAATAGCTAATTTTTAAGGTTTGTTTTTCTAAAAAATGGTGCCTTCTTAGAGACTCGTCCAGATCATGATGAGATTTTTATTAAAAATAGTACCTGATTGGCAACTCGTCTAAATCAAGATGAGATTTTTCTCAAAAATAGTGCTTGATTAACGACCCATCCAAATCATGAAGAGATTTTTCTTAAAAATAGCTCCTACTTGGTGACTTGTCCAAATCATGATGAGATTTTAAGATAGAGCTTGCTTAGCCACTTACGAATTTGGTAAGCTTTGACAAAATACACCACCAAGGGCGAGTTACCACAATATTTGGTAAGATTTTTGTAATATAATGAACCGTTATGGGAGACTTACCACAATATTGTTCAGGTGTTTATAATAGAATGCATCGCTAAAAAATACTTGCCATAATATTTGGTAAGGTATTTGTAATATATTGAACCTCTGTGGGAGAATTACCATAATGTTGGTAAGATTTTTATAATAATCACCTCTGATGAAGACTTACCATAATATTTGTAAGGTTATCATGATATGATGCCATATATGAAGGATGGATAGGACTTTGTGTTTTAAATTTCTATGTGATCTAGTTTATTCAATCTGAACTTGTTGCAAAAGAAATTAAAAAATCTTTAGTAATGTCCTGCTTGGGAATTACTAAAATCTGAAGGTTCAAGAATCTAACATTGTCACAGAGGTTGCCGAAGATGATTTAAACTAAGAAGCTACGTTATATCATAATATCGATTTTCCCCCTTTAATTCTATTTTATATAAAGATAAAATCAAATAAATAAAAATACTGTGACACCCCGACTAATTAAATACCGGGTAGCTACTCCTTTATTAAATTAATTCAAAATGCCACGTTGGTCCAGTTAATAGCATCACTGTCGAAAACATTTTAATGATTACTAACCACCTAGTATTTAAAAAGTAAGTTGCCAAATTTTAAATTTAAGTCTGATTAACATGCAACAAGTGTAATGCAGAATAATAACACCATTCACCATAAAGAAATAAATAGAATAACCATCACATAACGTAAATAAAGTCTGGAGGAAAACTCCTCACTACAATCCCACAACTGAAATAAGTAAACTGAATACTAAATCAATACATGAAAAAGTCTGAAAACTGTAATGGAAAGATGTCTCTAATAGAAATGGGCAACATGCCCTACAACTGATAGATAACGACTCTGGAATCCAAATGATAGAAACATCTACAAGCAAATACATGTAGCTTCCACAAATAGCTACAGCTCGTCACCTAATTGAGTATCCTATGCATGGTGTCCTTGTGGCTGGGCACCTAAAATGGTTTTACAAAGAAAATGGATTTGAAAGAAAACGGGCCAGAGCCCGAATGTGGAGATATTTTAAAAACCTGCCAGTGCTTTAAAAACATTTAAAACATTAAATGCAAAGTACATGTTAGGACGTGCACTCACATGATATTCTCACCTCTCGTCTAACTGTGCACTCCTAACGTAAGTACCCATCTACAACGACACAAACCAATAGCTAAGTGACATCATATCTAGCTAGACTGTCATAGGTCCTACCCTTATTACTCGGTTCTATTAACATTATAACGCTCGTAATTAAATAGGGGTTTAACATAAACTCAGATGCTCAATATGCAATATATTACATTATCATCTAACTCGTTATGTTTCTCGAATCAACACCGTAATTATTTTCACAACATTAACATGAAGGTTCCCATTAATTAAGTGTATATTATTCACATCATAAATATACAATACAAGCACCCCGAGAACTAAGCTGCGGTGCACACATACTCTGTTATCCATCCCGGTACATCACATACATAAGGATTACATATTTCGAATCTCTCAGGAATAGTTCACAAATAAAAACATCACAAATAATGGAGGCGAACACAGTCACATCACATGGGTCACGCACATACCTACGCTCCCACGATCAGCGGACTTATTAATATCCCAATAAGTCTTTCTATGACCTATGTTCATCAAGGTAACCAGTCTAAATCCGGGCAACACAAGGATTAGAGGGCCCTAAGCGAACGCAAACCTCCCGTGATAGCAAGTATGGTAGGTATGTCATACACACAATTCATATACCAATACTAAGTAAACACACGTCTTAGTAATCCCGTAGTTTAATTGTAGTATTATTCTCATTCTAGCACCAATATATAATTTACACACTTTATACGATTTCGGTTTATAATCATACGCGCCATAATCTATTCTCACATCGTATTAGACACTCACGTCTCAACCCAAACGGTTCATTGATTTAAATCACTCGTATATAATTTACTCCTCATACTAACCCAAAAGTCCCAAATCTATCAATACATCATCAAAGGGAATGTTAACTCTACCCTCGAACAAGTTTACGGGACTCCAAAAATCAAAACAGGCCAAAAAGGCCCAAACTGCCAGCTCGTTAGAAGTCTCGTTCGAACGAGGCTGTTCGAACGAGATCAAACTGTCAGCTCGTTAGAAGTCTCGTTCGAACGAGGCTGTTCGAACGAGATCCAGTTCGTTCGAACGAACTGTACCTTCTAACGAGATCTCGTTCGAACGAAGTTATCGAACGAAGTTCCCTTTCGATAGAAGCCACTGGTCAATTCGTTAGAAGCTCGTTCGAACGAGTTCGTTCGAACGACCTGGTGAGGGGCTTCTAACGACCTACCAGTTTCGTCCCAGATTTGTCTTAATCTCGTTTTTCACCATTTTTACTCCTCAAATCTCCTCCAAACTTAGTCCCAACCATTGTTTTAAGGTCTCTAATCAATCTTAAACATATTATAGTCACCTCCTAACACGTTTTAAAGGATTAAATCACCCTAACATCAATCAAAATACAAATCTCTATACTTTTTCCCCAATTATTCAAGAACATAAACCCTAGAATTTGTAATCATCAATTAGTCCATTCTAGATCCGTTTTTATTACATCCCACGCATACTAATACCAGAATAATCATCTCTATATGGTTCTACATGCAATTTATCCTCAATATTCAAGTTCTAAATCCAATTAACATGGGTTTTCATTCATCTTTCAAGAACAATTGGAATTTTTCAATTTTCTAACGTGGAAAGGACATTCTTTGAATTTAAATGTAATCAAATCACTTGCCTTGATTGTCTCTGAATTTGGTGTTGATTTTTGTAAAGATTTCTGCAGAATTCCTTCTCTTTCTCTCCCTCTCCAAGCTTCTTCTCCAAAGGTGGCTATGGTGGCTAGGGTTTGTTTTGGGGAAACTTAGAAAACCTAATCTAACAACCCCCGTAGCTTGTTGGGTTAATATGGGTTGGTTAGTGGGTTTAGTGGGTCTATTCCCAATCAGATTTACTCCTCTAATTTTCGTCATTTTTAATTCCTAAAAATACGAAATTACCAAAATACCCTTTATATTCCGGTATGGCCTAAAAATACCCCGGAACCCAAACTACACCCCCGGCTAGTGTTTTCTGACTATCTCAACCCTTCCGGACGCGTTGGCGCACTCAAAACGACCATATGGTTTATAGAATTTAAATTCACTTTATAAATAAAATAATACACCATGACGCGGCGGTCTCACGCATCTCAACAAAATTCCAAAATGTCGTATATAAATCTCACGACAAACATATAAAAACATGTATGCACATAATCAAATACCAACTCGCATCTCGCTAGTATTTTTAACCCGGATTAATTTTCAATTAATACGCATTTAATTAATTAATCCCAAAAGTAAAATATAGCCAAAAGTACGGGGTATTACATACTTCCCCCCTAATAACTGAATTTCGTCCCGAAATTCGGAACTAGAAAGTACCTGCTAAAAATAACTCTGGTTAACGTTCGCGCATCTCATCCTCGCGCTCCCATGTGGAATCCTCGACATTGTGATGTCGCCACTAAACACGCACTAACGGGACTATCTTTGACCGCAGTTTCCTCTCGCTTCGGTCCAAAATAGCAATCGGCCCCTCCTCGTAGGAGCTATCCGGCTGGAGATCGATGTCCTCCACAGCAATGGGAGAATGGGCCAAATTATCTCTACGGTATTTCCTTAGCGAGGAAATATGGAACACATCATGAATTCGATGCAAATGCTCCGGTAACCCAAGTCTATACGCAACCGGTCCGATCCGCTCAATAATAGGGAACGACCCCACATACCTCGGTGCCAACTTCCCCTTCTTCCCGAAACTCATAATCCCCTTCATAGGAGACAATCTGAGCAAAACCTGGTCCCCCACTTGGAACTCTCTGAAAAACCTCTTCGCATCAGCATAACTCTTCTGCCTGTCTTGAGCTACCCGAATGCGACACCGAATCAACTCAATTCTTGCCGAAGTTTCCTGAATCACTTCCGTCCCAAGTAGTTTGTTGTCCCCTACCTCTAACCAACATGCTGGGGAACGACAAGGCCTACCGTATAATGCTTCAAACGGAGCCATGCCAATAGTAAACTGATAGGAGTTGTTGTAAGCAAACTCCACCAGTGGAAGGTACTGCTCCCATCCACCCCCAAAGTCAATAATGCACATGCGCAGCATGTCCTCCAACATCTGATTTGTGCGCTCTGTCTGCCCATCGGTCTGCGGATGATAAGCCGTACTCAACCGCAATTCTGTGCCCATGGCCTCCTGGAAACTCTCCCAAAACCTCGAAACAAATATCTTGTCTCTGTCAGACATGATATTTAGGGGCACACCGTGAAGTCTCACAACCTCTGAAATGAAGAGCTGGGCATACTGTCCCGTAGTGTAGTCAGTCCTTACGGGTAAAAGGTGAGCGACTTTGGACAATCTGTCCACAATTACCCAAACGGAGTCGTGACCCCTCTGCGATGTAGGCAACCCCGTGATAAAGTCCATGGATATGCTCTCCCACATCCACACCGGGACCTCCAACGGCTGTAGCAGTCCTACCGGTCTCTGATGATCCACTTTTACAAGCTGACAAGTGGCGCATTTCGAAACAAACTCAGTGATATCTCTCTTCATACCGTTCCACCAATACTGGCGTCTCATGTCTTGGTACATTTTGTCCCCTCCGGGATGTACCGCTAACTGTGAGCCGTGCGACTCTGCCATCACATCGTGTCGCAATTCCTCCCCTTTCGGAACTACCAATCTCCCATTGAAGCGCAATCCCCCATCTGAGCTGACGGTATAGGACTCGGCTCCCTCTACTGGTAATCGAACTATCTGCTCCTGACAGAACGAGTCATTAGCCTGTGCCCGTTCTACCTTCGTGACAATCTGTGGTGTAACGGTCATCACAGACATGAAAGATCGGGCCACTGCATCCTGGTGTCCCAATTCCTTCCACTTTTGCCTTCCACACCTCTGCCACCTCATCTGCTAGCCTACGGTCAACGCGTCTGCTACCACATTAGCCTTACCTGGGTGATACTGGTTATCGAACTGGTAGTCTTTCACAAACTCAAGCCACCTATGCTGCCGCATATTCAACTCCTTCTGCGTGAACAGGTACTGTAGGGACTTGTGGTCCGTGAACAGTTGAAACTTCTCCCCCAAAAGATAGTGCCTCCAAATTCGTAGGGCAAATACCACTGCCGCCAACTCCAAATCATGCGTGGGGTAATTCTTATCATGAGTCTTAAGCTTACGGGAAGCATAAGCTATGGCTTATCTCTCCTGCTGCAATACACCTCCAAGTCCTTACAAAGACGCGTCGGTGTAAACCAAATACTCAACTCCCGGTCTCGGCAATGCTAACACAGGTGCTGAGGTCAATTTGTCCTTTAATTCATCGAATGCCAACTGACAGGCATCACTCCAGATGTAGGGCACACCCTTACGAGTCAGATGTGTCAAAGGACCTGCTATCTCCGAGAAACCCCGAATAAACCTCCTGTAGTATCCTGCTAGACCCAAGAAACTACGAATCTCCGTTGGTGTCGTGGGCTGTCCCCACTCCCTCACCGCGGATACCTTCCCCGGATCAACAGATATTCCCCGGTCGGAAATAATATGTCCCAAAAACTGGGCTTCCTTTAGCCAAAACCCGCACTTCTCATATTTTGCATACAGCTCGTTCTGACGGAGTGTCTGCAAAACTTGCCTCAAATGCTCGGCGTGCTCCTCCTCTATCTGGGAGTAAACCAAAATATCATCGATGAAGACAATGACAAACTGATCTAGGAAATCCCTGAACACTCTGCTCATCAAGTCCATAAACACAGCTGGAGCATTGGTCAAACCAAAAGGCATAACCCGAAACTCGTAAGAACCATATCTCGACAAGAATGCAGTCTTTGAGACATCCTCCTCCCTAATACGCAACTGATGGTATCCCGATCTCAAATCAATCTTTGAGAAAAACGAAGCTCCTCTCAACTGGTCAAATAAGTCATCGATTCGAGGCAACGGATACTTATTCCGTATCGTGACCTTATTCAACTCCCGGTAGTCCACACACAATCTCAGTGAACCATCCCTCTTCTTTACGAACAACACAGGGGCACCCCACGGTGAAGTACTCCTCCGAATAAACCCCTGACCCAACAACTGTTCTATCTGATCTCGTAGCTCTCGCATCTCTGCCGGAGCCATACGGTACGGTGCGCGTGCTATAGGCCTCGTATCTGGCAATAGGTCTATAACAAAGTCTATCTCTCGACTGGAGGGTAAGCCTGGTATCTCCTGAAACACATCCGAATACTCCCTGACAACCGGGATCGAATCTAAAGGAATCACAACCTCCTTAGAGGTATCCTCCTCTAGGTAATACAAATGAGCGGTCGAGCCTCCCTCTGGGCGAGGCATCGCCACTACGAACATCTCTTGCCCCGAAATGGCAAAAACAATGCTCCCGCTGAAGCAATCAATCATGGCCCTATAAGCTACGAGCCAATCCATACCGATAATCACATCGTGAACATGCATATCTAATACCAACATATCTGCAGGTAATACCAGACTACCAATCCCTACTCCCACTCCCCAGTATATAAAGAATATAAGTGACCCACTCCCCAATGGTGAGTCGACACACGTCACTGTGCTCTCTGCCGTAGCTACCAATCCTAAAGCTTTCGCAAAATGTTTAGCTATAAAACAGTGTGTAGCACCCGTATCAAATAATACCCGACCCATAGTGCCATGGATAGGAAACGTACCCTCAATCGCGGGTGGTGCCTGTGGAACTGCAGCCTGGTGGACGTTATAGACACGTCCATACTGTAGCTGCCCCTGCTGAGCTGGGACTGCTGGAATGGGTGGCAATGCTTCCATCTGTGGTGGTGCGGGGAGAGCGGCGGGAAACATAGGCCTCTGTGGCTCCTGGCGAGCACCCTGCTGCTGCTGCTGTGGGGCCTTGCCCCTATCGGGACAATCCTGTCGCTTATGGCCAGTCTTGCCACAAACAAAACACTTCCCTGGGAAGTTCCCTTCTCTCTGCCCCTGCTGTCCTCGGCCCTGGTGGCCGTTACCGTTCATCCCTTGGCCCTGCTGGCCCTGGTGAAACCGCTATCCATTCTGCCCCTGTTGGCCCTGATGGCCGTTTGGACCCTGATGGCCCTGACGAAAACCTCCCTGTCCCTGTCTGTAGTTCCCTGATCGAAATCTCTTCTGATCCCCCTGCTGCGAACTCTGCCCACCCTATCTTTGCCCCTGAACAGATTATGCCCCACTGGCACCATGTCCTCCAGTCCTGCCCTGATGGCTAGACTCTCCCGACCTCTTGCCCTCAGCCATATGAAAGCGGTGGTCCTGGCAGTATAACAAGGCATCGTTAACCACATCAGAATACGTGGCCAACGAAAGGTTCTCTAACAGATGCTGACGGATCCTCCATGTCAACCCATCCGTAAACTTCTCAGTCTTCTTCTTCTCTGTTGGTATCTCATCTGGAACGATATTCAACAGATTCGTGAACTCGGCCTCATACTCGGCCACAGTCTTACCCTCTTGCCTCAGATTCATCATCTTCCTCCTCATTTCCGTATGAACAGCGGACGGAAAGTACTTGCGGTCAAACCGCACCCAGAAGTCCTGAATAGTGAGAGTATCCCTCTCCTCTACGGTGGTAATAGACTCCCACCACTGTAGCGCAGATCCAACTAGCTTGAAAGTAGCTAGCACCTGCTTCTGGACGTCCGTGCACTCATACATCCTTAAGTGCCTCTGTATATCCTTCCTCCACTGGCTCGAGACTACCACATCTGAGCTACCTGCAAACTCTGGCGGATGCGCTTTCTGAAAAGTGTGACGTACACGCTCCCAAGCAGACGGGAATGCATTTTCCTATACTGGCGCGGCAACCGGCGCCTGAGGTGGTGTCTGCTGAACAACGGCAATTGCGGCATTTACCGCTTGGGCTAGTATAGCTGCAACCTCAGCGGCGTTCATCATGCCCTGAACTGGAGCGGGCTGGGGTTCGGGCGTTGCATCCCTCGGAACTCGTCGTGCACGTCGTGGAGGCATCTGAAATAAGAACAAAGTTTATAAGTTCAATGTTATAAACTTAAAATAGCTGAAGAACGAAGCATACACAGAAGAGTACAACAGTCCTAAAATATAGGGCTCTATATCAAAGAAAGCTTAGCGGAAACATAATAAGCCGTCAGATCCTAAAGGTCACTAGAACCTGATGCTCTGATACCACCTGTGACACCTCGACTAATTAAATACCGGGTAGCTACTCCTTTATTAAATTAATTCAAAATGCCAAGTTGGTCCAGTTAATAGCATCACTGTCGAAAACATTTTAATGATTACTAACCACCTAGTATTTAAAAAGTAAGTTGCCAAATTTTAAATTTAAGTCTGATTAACATGCAACAAGTGTAATGAAGAATAATAACACCATTCACCATAAAGAAATAAATAGAATAACCATCACATAACGTAAATAAAGTCTGTAGGAAAACTCCTCACTACAAATCCCACAACTGATAAGTAAACTGAAAACTAAAACAATACATGCCAAAGTCTGAAAACTGTAATGGAAAGATGTCTCTAATAGAAATGGGCAACATGCCCTACAACTGATAGATAATGACTCTGAAATCCAAATGATAGAAACGTCTACAAGCAAATCCCGGTAGCTTCCACAAACAACTACAACTCGTCACCTGATTGAGTATCCTATGCATGGTGTCCTTGTGGCTGGGCACCTAAAATGGTTTTACAAAGAAAATAGATTTGAAAGCAAACGAGTCAGAGCCCGAATGTGGAGATATTTTAAAAACCTGCAAGTGCTTTAAAAACATTTAAAACATTAAATGCAAAGTACATGTTAGGACGTGCACTCACATGATATTCTCACCTCTCGTCTAACTGTGCACTCCTAACGTAAGTACCCATCTACAACGACACAAACCACTAGCTAAGTGACATCATATCTAGCTAGACTCTCATAGGTCCTACCCTTATTACTCGGTTATATTAACATTATAACGCTCGTAATTAAATACGGATTTTAACATAAACTCAGATGCTCAATATGCAATATATTACATTATCAGCTAACTCGTTATGTTTCTCGAATCAATACCGTAATTATTTTCACAACATTAACATGAAGGTTCCCATTAATTAAGTGTATATTATTCACATCATAAATATACAATACAAGCACCCCGAGAACTAAGTTGCGGTGCACACATACTCTGCTATCCATCCCGGTACATCACGTACATAAGGATTACATATTCCGAATCTCTCAGGAATAGTTCACAAATAACAACATCACAAATAATGGAGGCGAACACAGTCACATCACATGGGTCACGCACATACCTACGCTCCCACGATCAGCGGACTTATTAATATCCCAATAAGTCTTTCTATGACCTATGTTCATCAAGGTAACCAGTCTAAATCCGGGCAACACAAGGATTAGAGGGACCTAAGAGAAAGCAAACCTCCCGTGATAGCAAGTATGGTAGGTATGTCATACACACAATTCATATACCAATACTAAGTAAACACACGTCTTAGTAATCCCGTAGTTTAATTGTAGTACTATTCTCATTCTAGCACTAATATATAATTTACACACTTTATACGATTTCGGTTTATAATCATACGCGCCATAATCTATTCTCACGTCCTAGTAGACACTCACGTCTCAACCCAAACGGTTCATTGATTTAAATCACTCGTATATAATTTACTCCTCATACTAACCCAAAAGTCCCAAATCTATCAATACATCATCAAAGGGAATGTTAACTCTACCCTCGAACAAGTTTACGGGACTCCAAAAATCAAAACAGGCCAAAAAAGCCCAAACTGCCTGCTCGTTAGAAGTCTCGTTCGAACGAGGCTGTTCGAACGAGATCAAACTGTCAGCTCGTTAGAAGTCTCGTTCGAACGAGGCTGTTCAAACGAGATCCAGTTCGTTCGAACGAACTGTACCTTCTAACGAAATCTCGTTCGAACGAAGTTCCCTTTCGTTAGAAGCCACCGGTCAATTCGTTAGAAGCTCGTTCGAACGAGTTCATTCGAACGACCTGGGGAGGGGCTTCTAACGACCTACCAGTTTCGTCCCAGATTTGTCTTAATCTCGTTTTTCACCATTTTTACTCCTCAAATCTCCTCCAAACTTAGTCCCAACCATTGTTTTAAGGTCTCTAATCAATCTTAAACATATTATAGTCACCTCCTAACACGTTTTAAAGGATTAAATCACCCTAACATCAATCAAATACAAATCTCTATACTTTTTCCCCAATTATTCAAGAACATAAACCCTAGAATTTGTAATCATCAATTAGTCCATTCTAGATCCGTTTTTATTACATCCCACGCATACTAATACCAGAATAATCATCTCTATATGGTTCTACATGCAATTTATCCTCAATATTCAAGTTCTAAATCCAATTAACATGGGTTTTCATTCATCTTTCAAGAACAATTGGAATTTTTCAATTTTCTAACATGGAAAGGACATTCTTTGAATTTAAATGTAATCAAATCACTTGCCTTGATTGTCTCTGAATTTGGTGTTGATTTTTGTAAAGATTTCTGCAGAATTCCTTCTCTTTCTCTCCCTCTCCAAGCTTCTTCTCAAAAGGTGGCTATGGTGGCTAGGGCTTGTTTTGGGGAAACTTAGAAAACCTAATCTAACAACCCCCGTAGCTTGTTGGGTTAATATGGGTTGGTTAGTGGGTTTAGTGGGTCTATTCCCAATGAGATTTACTCCTCTAATTTTCGTCATTTTTAATTCCTAAAAATACAAAATTACCAAAATACCCTTTATATTGCCGGTATGGCCTAAACATACCCCGGAACCCAAACTACACCCCCGACTAGTGTTTTCTGACTATCTCGACCCTTCTGGATGCGTTGGCGCACTCAAAACGACCATACGGTTTATAGAATTTAAATTCACTTTATAAATAAAATAATACACCATGACGCGGCGGTCTCACGCTTCTCAACAAAATTCCAAAATGTCGTATATAAATCTCACGACAAACATATGAAAACATGTATGCACATAATCAAATACCAACTCGCATCTCGCTAGTATTTTTAACCCGGATTAATTTCCAATTAATACGCATTTAATTAATTAATCCCAAAAATAAATATAGCCAAAAGTACGGGGTATTACAAATACCAATTTCAATGAACACCTAGAAAAATGAAAGTGTGGCCATCCCTGGGATCTCTCCTCGCTCTCCCATTGTCTCCCTTTGGGGGGGGGGAGTGAGGGAGAAAAACGGTCTCACGCTCACTTTCTCTAAGAAAGCTTCGACCATCGTCGGTGTGGGGTGAATGCAAAGAGATGGAGTCGCCATCATATTTTGCACAGAATAGGCAAAAGAACATGTCACCGCCTCGAGAGAGATACATCATGGACAAACTGATGCTCACGAGACCAAAAGTTGGAAGGTTCGGGGGCTAAATTACGAAATGGGAAGGTGTTAGGCACTTATCCCGCCCTTTTGGTCTCTCACCAATTTGTGTTACTATTTTCCTTCATTTCTCTGTGAAGTGTGTGCACGTGCATTTATCTAAATGGAGATCGGAATCGCACAAGTTATATAATGAAAAAGATAGAGTGTGGTCATCCATAAGAATGTTTCCAAAATAATATTTAGAAAATATGATGTATGCGTTTATCGAGATATTGATCGTTATAATGAAATAATAATATATGTTGGATAAAACGACAATAAGGATCACAAGCATAATATATATTAAAATAATGTATAGATGAAAAGGAGACAAGTGCAAAAAGGAGAAAATTGGACTCGAGTCTTGGGTTTTAGCCCAAAATGTCTGCATGGCCTATAAAGGCATCAAAGTCGACATAGTTAGTATGTGACATAAGGTTTTGGTTTATCCCATAGATTCAAGTGGGAATTTATTATATATGTGTGTGTAGAAAATGTAGTTTAGTTTTGAGAACTTATGGTGGACAATTCCGTCAAAATTTATAGGTGTAACCCTTTTTTTTTTTAATATTTTTTATAGAAAATAAAGTGTGGGAAATATAAATAATAAGAAGGTGAGATATTAACGTGTATGAACTAAAGAAAAGGCTAGATTAAGAATTTATGTAACTAATGTAAAAATAAAGAAATTAGAGAGAGAGAGAGAGAGAGAGAGAGAGAGAGAGAGAGAGAGAGATTTTGGACCTTCTTTGGAGAATTGAAGATTGATCTTGATCCTTGATGAATTCCCTTAAGGGTTGAGATGAATGCTGGATGTGAGAGAATGAGATTTTTGCTAAATTGGGTATGAAAAGGATGGGAATGAAAGATGGAAAGGAATTTTACACAAGGAAACATAGATGATTGCAAGAGAATGTTGTTGAGATCACTTGTATTGACGGATCTGAGGTGTTTTCAGAGTGAGGTTGTGCCTTATATTTATTTGTTAAGGGGGTGTTGATCGACATATCCCTAGTCGTGTCAATCGGTAGGTAACCCTACGCACACTGCTGATGGCAGGGAAATGGACCTGCCAATCGCCAATCTCATGTAAATTTTTTTCAAAAAATGATCATAGAATGCAATTTGTTTATCGAAATCGCACATGGGGCATACCATTAGAAAAGTAATGCAGAGACCTTCAAGGGTCTTGAGTTGTTCCTCGGTCTGGTATTTTACTTTGGGTCAAACAAGTATAAGAAGTACTCATCGGTCCTATGGAGAGGAGATCGCCAGATGGATATGGATTGTTAGTCCAAACAGTAAGTTAGAATCGTGCATGCAGTGGACTATTGGAAAGTTTATGCAAGGTACTTCGACATTCCAAAAACCTTTGCTCGGCTTTGGAAGTTCACCTAAGTTAATTGGGGCTCGGAAGTCCCTGATGACCTTTCAGGGTGAAACAAGTTGTAAGGTTGATTTGTGCATGGGGTGGAATATTGGAAAGGGTATATAGTTACCTTCGAGATTCATTCAGTCACATTTGAGTTGAATATTTGACCTTGGTCTAATCGAGCCCGAGAGCGCCCGATGGCCTCCAGATCAATTTTTGGGGGAAAACAAATCATTCGTCTGAATGGTTATGGCATTTTGCACATGGGGCAGATCGTTGGAAAAGGGTTTCAGGGTAGTTCAAAGATTCAAAGAGATTTACCTCTGATGATGAAGTTGATTGTGGTTAAATCGGTGCTCGGTGGCCTCTAGATCGATTTTAGGTTGTAATATGGTCCATTCATCTGAATTGTTATGATGATTCGTGCATGGGGTGGAACGTTGGAAACGGGATTCAGAGCCCTTAGAAGATTCAAAGAGTTTTCACTGTGATAATAGAGTTAACTAGAGTCAAATGAGGCCTGAGAGCTCCCAATTGCCTGTAGATCAGTACTCAAAGTTTGACCTAGGGTTTGTAATGAAATGAGGAGGTGCTAGGGACCTAAGGAGATACTTAGGGGGTCCTAAAATGTGTTGTCTATAGAGCACCTCGACGGGTGAGGTTGAAATAAATTAAAATCGTCGAATAGACACCACATGATGCTTTGGAAAGAGGTCAATTCTACGAACCTAAATAGACAAGGATGACTATTTCAAAGGGTTTAGGTTAGGGATGGATGATTCTATGGGCTGAGGTCAATTTTGAGGACCTAGGGTAGGGAACGACCAATTATGAGGGTCGAAGCCAATTCTGAGGGCTTAGAATGGGAGCGACCGATTCTGCGGGTCGAGGTAAACTCTTCAGTCGAAGCCAATTTTGACGGCTTAAGTAAGAATGACCAATTCTGAGGGTCGAAGACAATTCTTAGGGATGAAGTGGTAGTGACCAATTTTGACGGTCGAGGTCAATTCTGAGGACCTAAGTGGGAGAGAACAATTCCATGGGCCGAGGTCATTTATAGGGACCTTAGTAGAGGCGACCAATTCTTTGAGTCAGGGACAATTCTGTGGGCTGATGTGGGAGCGACCATTTCTAAGGATCGAGGTCAATTCTGAGTACCTTAGTGGGAGCGACCAATTATGAGGGTCGAGGTCAATTATGAGGATGTTAAGTTGAGGAGACCAATTATTTGCGTTAGATCCAATTTTGAGGGCTAAAGTGGGAGAAATAAATTCTAAGGGTCAAGGTCAATTCTGAGGACCTAAGCGGGAGTGACAAAATTTGAGGGTCGAGGTCAATGTAGGAGTGACCAATTCTATGGGCCGAGGTCAATTCTGAGGACCTAATATGGGAGAGACTAATTATGTGGGACGATGGAAATTTGAGTACCTTAAGTAAGAGTAACCAATTATACGAGCCGAGGTCAATTCTGAGGACCTTAAGTTATAGCTACAAATTTTGCGGGTCGAGGCCAAGTCTGAGGACCTTATGTTGAGGTGAACAATCCTGTGGATCAGAGGCAATTCTGAGGGCTGAAGTGGGAGAAAAATATTATGAGTGTCAATGTCAATTCTAAGGACCTAAGTGGGAGTAATCGATTCTGCATGTCAGAGCCAATTTTGAGGGCTTAAGTAAAGGTGACCAATTCTGCGGGTCAAAGCCAATTCGAAGGGCTTAAGTTGTAATTTTCTTAGGGAAGTTTGAAGACTTTTTTGGGAAAAAGGTATTAATTCATGGATTGGATGTATCCCTGCTGGGGGATTTTCTTCAATTTTTACAGTTTCCCTTGGATATGTTACTAGGGATATGTCCAATTAATCTAGGGAATTCTCCTAGGTAAGTAATTTTCGGAGAAAATATGGTATTAATCTGATTCGATATTTGGGAGGATAAAAAAAAATGCTTTTCGTGGTGAAACAGGTTTCGAAATTCATTTGGTAATTTTAGGAATTTTCTGGGGTTTTTCGGGATTTACTGGTATTTTTTAGGAATTCTTGCACAAAATTTCATTGAGGTGTCTATCGGTAGGGCATAAAGGTGCCAAACGTAAGTGGTATAGTATTTTGGGACCCCTCGGGAAGATGAAGGGATAGTGTCGATTAGTATGTGGCTGGGGACTACCATTTCTTCATTTTCACAGCATTTAGATCTTCTATCTTTTGATTTTCCTTTCTGTGAATAGTTCTAGCGTTCTTTTCTCTTCCAAAACTTAGAAATGAAGCATTTTGCAAGCAGTACGGTCCACATAGTATGGCTAAATGTTGATGACTAGGCGCATTTGGAGTGGCGGGCTAGGGTGCCGCTAGTTCTTGTTAGTGAGAATGCCTTTGACTCGTTCAAGCTGGTTGTGAATGAGCGATCTTTTTTGCGTGAGCTGGCACACCATTGATCCTCTAGGGTGGTGCACCCTAGTGGCTACGTAAATGAAAATGACCTTTGGTATTTGTTTTATGTCCTCTTGGTATTATCTCCACTTTTTTCAATTTTTACTGGGTTCTTTCTTTTTGGCTTTCAAAGATAGATATATCTACATCGAACCTTCATTGTCGGGGGATGACGGGATTCAAGGACGTATGGTAGAACCTTCCTCCGGTGGTGCGTTGGGTGGTGTCACCAGTCGACTTTGAAATTTCGGCATCTATATTGGACGAGATGCCCATTCGATGGTCGTTCTCTTCACTTTGGGGGAGAGGTGGCGGGATACCACGTACACCATGCATTTGGGCATTAGGGAGATGAAAGTGACTCCCATCAATGTGCAAAATCTAGGGATGGACTGTGATGGAACCCAAATAGAGGTGGATCGGACTTTGCGGATAGCACCGATGGAGATGAAGGCGGCATTAGGTGGTGTTGGGAGGATAGTCTCTATGGACTCCATCCTTCTCTCTATTCTGAAGAATGTTCTACTGAGTCGATGGATCGATGAGACTAACAGGATGTAGGAGAAGCACATGTCCCATTTTTTATTCTTTTGTTGTTGGGAAGATTTTTGGTGGCGACAAGTGGCGATGTCATCCACTTTCGATTTTTGATTTTCGAACATCCCTTTTTTTTACTGGGTTGTCCGATTTGGCGACCCTTTATTCTTCTTTGGATGCATTCAGTCGGCGCTGCTAATAGAGATTTACTGGCGCATGTATCTTTTGGAGTCATTCTTTCCTTTATGCATTTTTCATTTTCCTTTGTGCATTTTATTTTTGGTTCCCTGATTTGTTTCTTATGATTTATGATACTTTGTCCTTTTCAGACATGGTTCTATGAGGTGATTGGTCTTAGCGTCCAGTTGATAGGTTTAAAGGATGAGTCGGTTGGGGACTTCTTTCGTATGTACCCGTGGCGAAAGTCCAACCTCCACTGGAGACAGTCTCTTTCTTTGGCAGTGGTGCGTCAGGTCTTGAATGGTCGGACGAGTGATCGAGTAAATTTTTCTTCCCTTTTGAGACCATTTTTCCTTGATGATCTTTTAAGATATTGATTTTTCGATGGGGATCTTACAGGTGACCTTTTATCCCAGTGGGACGTCCATCCAGCACATGGGGGTGACCGGGGGGAACACACGAATGTTGGCTATTGGCGCAGGAGGTTAGATGATTCTAGTACCAAGGGGAGAGAGTAGTCCGACAGGTGGTGGAGGAAGAGGTGATGGTGCCACATGTGAGTCCCCTGAGGTATATGTGACGCAGGATCAGGAGATATCATAGAAAGCGAGGGTGACGGCGATGGTCGACGAGCCTTATTTGTAGTATACTAACACATCGGTGACTTACGATTATCTGGATTTTGTGTTGAGTTGGCTAATGTAGCTATATGACTTTAGGCCTCTTCCTCATACATATCTAGTAGGGGAACAAGTTGGCCAGTGAGGTTAGCCCACAGAGGGGGTGGTGCGTCAACATCGGAAGTGGCGATGACGTCAGAGGTTCCATTTCTACAGCATGATCCTCCCTTTTGTAACATACTATGGTCTGATAGAGGATGGGTGTGTATGATGAATTTCCCCAAAGCGATGAACCCAGAGGTGCTGGGATGATAGAGGATGTCCTTCAGTCAGGGGTACAACTTTCATTTATTTGACTTTTTTTCTGATATCTTATTTGCCTCAGATTGACTGATTTGTTGTTTTCTATTTTTTTCTCTCTTATGTCTTGGTGTCGACGACCTAGTTGAAGGACATATGGGGTTGGGTGGCTTCCATGATAGCTATTATTCATAACTCTATCTCGGTTCCTTCTTTCTCTCTGGTATCAACCTCTTCTAGGGAGGGGTCTGGATTAGGGAGAAAAGGCTCATCATCTTGTCACTGGGAAAATGCGTATACCCCAAGGACAGAGGGTCTTAGAGAGAGAGGATGAAATAAATAAAAGAGAGAGAAAGTAGGTGAGAAAGATAGAGTATTGGGGAGGGGTTCAGGCTGAGTCCCATTGTTTTTTAATTTTCCTACATGGAAAAATGTAATAACTCAATACATATGCAAAGGACTGGGATTTTATTAATTTTTTCTTTAGTGACTTAATGCATATGCACTTTTTACTTTGTTTCCTGAGACCATAAGAAGAGAATTTATTTTAAACAAGATGTGTTAGAAAATGTAAAAATAGCACATTCTGAATTCTTTTTGGAATTAAATTATATCAAATTTTTTATTTTGACAAAAAAAGGAAAAATGAAGATTTCCAAAAATAGGGGGTTGCCGATCGGTATACCGCTTGTCGTGCCTATCGATAGGTTAGTTCAGTCTAATATCCCCAAGGCTTTGATTGCACTGTTTCAAACTATTTAGTCCTTTATAGGACAGGGTTTCAACTGGGATTTGTAGGAGTTTTGTCTTTGGCTAAGTTTTTCAGGTATAAAAAGGGATAATAGTGGAGTATTTTCTTCTCCCATCCACATTTCCTTTCTTTTGCTTACTTCTTGCTTCTTGTGTCATCATTTCCAATATATCTCTCCTCGGAAGTGTTGAATCTGCTTCTTACCTCGAAAACTTAAAGGTTATGAGATCATATAATTTAGACTATGATGCTTTAAACATGTGTTGGGTTTCATTATTGCGCAACCGACCTATTGAATTGAAAATGCTAATGGCGGTAGTACAATTTTGATACCACGAGGACCATTTATTTTGCTTTGTCTTAGACAAAGCCTTCCCCGACTTATGAAAATTTCTCAGCCATGCTAAGGATAAATCTCAGTGTTACGGTGGCCATGCTAAATTTTCTCGATCTCCTCAGGAGCTATTAGCAGGACTTCTCCATATCTCTCCCTCAGTGGCTATTATGGGTGGAATGATCACTCTCCCGATTGTGTTGTATTTTGTGCAGTTATAGGATTTCGGTTATGCGATCTATGGCAGAACCATTATCCTTCGCTTAACTTCAAAATTATTGCTGGTGATCGGGGCAGATCGACAACTTGCAGTCATCACATCGTCGACATCATACCATCGCAAACCTGCAATGCTGATACTGGTAGAGGTCGTGAATGGTATAGATTCTTGGTGGGAAGGTTGTTCTGACTTGCTGAGGTGTGGCGCATTTATATTGTTCGTGTGGCTATCGGAGAGGTTTTGTATGGAGGTCGCTTCTTAATATCCCTTGGAAGTTATTCCAAACTTCTTTACTCACTACTTTATCATCATAGTATTCGATAACTAGAGTTGGGAGAACTAGTTTGTAGAGCACGGGGATCTAGGTTTGCGTTTGTTAGTGAATTAGTTAGCAGAGTTGCAACCCATTTTTGAATTAAGGGAATACTAGTTTTTTCAGTTGGTTGGCCTCCAGAAGACCTCTTTCTACTTTCCCTTGCGACTTTTGCATCAATTTGGCTGGGAGAAAATTGTGCCACCAAGGACACTAGACTTCTTTCATGTGGAGGATTTGACGAAACGCCTACGCATTCACTTGGGATCTCAGTGGGAGAATCATTGACCATCGACTCGTTCTTCCCAGTCGGTTGGCTGAGTCTAGCATGTGTCAGGGGACCACATGAAATGGTTGTGGATGAGGGTAGTTTCCAAGATGTTGGCTGAGGACACCTGGAAAAGTTGGTTCACCATGGAGGGAGGTATTGTTATTTTCCATAAGCTAGTCCGATCTTATCATTCCATGGAGCACCTTCAGTATTCCATCCAAGTAGGGAAAGTTTGGGGTTCTAAAGATGTCGATTATGTCGAGGATGGTTCTTTTGGAAGTTACAGGTAAGATCCCTAGGGAGTTTTTATTTTTGAAGATTTTGTATGGTGTTTGGTTATGTATATGGCTATCTTTTTGTAGGAATAACTTTGGGAAGGTTGTTTTAGAGTAGTTTGGCTTGTTTTTATTTTTAGGAAAATAAGGTTAAAGTTGGTGGGGGGAGTTGTTTGACTACCTATGTCGATGTAATTGTAACGGAATTCTCATAAATGAAAGAAAAAAAACTTAAATTATATTATTATGCCTCTTGATGAGTTTTTGCATTTTAATAATCTATAGCCACCACTACGAAAATAAAAATAATATAATTTTGTGAAAAAGAAAGGAGACATGCTGATGTGAAGCGTATGAGCTACCTACATACCTATGGGGTTTAAAACAATTGAGTTCCATTTTTTAAAGTAGAAATATTTTTATGGGATCAGACCCCACATAGTTCTGAGTAAAGGGAAATGAAGTTTTTTTAGAATCGAAGGGACATGAGAAGATCCGTAGCGCACCGCAATTAAGGGTAAAATTTCTTAAGACGGACTAGATTGACTGGATGGGCCATCTCTTCCCCATCGAGATCGGTAAGCATAGTGGCGCCATAGGATAGGATCTTCCTCATATAATCTAGGGGCCACTCTAATTAGTCTTGAATTTCCCTCTAGGGTCCCAATTGGTTCTACTATTTCATTAAGGGCTAAGTCCCCTTCTCAGACACCATGGTCCTTAACTATCTTGTTAAATGATTATGTTATTCGGTGATGGTACCCTTATATGTGATATAGAGCCTTCAGTCTCCTTTCGTCCAAGAGTGACAACTCGTCAAGACCTCGCTGACTTTGATTTTAAGCATGAGGTGTAGTGAAAGAATTTTTAGCTCAATGGGTAGGAATGCTTCCATGTCATATACCAAAGAGTAAGGGGTAGCCCTAGTACATGTTTGAACTGTAGTTTGGTATCCCCAGAGTTCATAAGGAAACTGATCAACCCTATCTCGGTGACTCTCGATTATGTGTGATTGCTTTTCGGTTCTTATTAGCGACTTCAACCGATAAGATTGTTTGAGGTAGGTAAGGAAAAGACTTGTGCCTCTGAATCCCATACTCGTCGACCACCTCTATGACTTCTTCTTCAAAATATGACCCGTTATTTGATGCTAGCTTGTGCATGACTCCATATCGGCAGATATTACTTTTTCGTATGAATTTAACCACCTTTTTGGCATTTAGAACTACGTATGACTCAGCTTCGACCCATTTGGTGAAGTAATTGATGTCAACCAAGATGAATTCATCCCATTTAAGGCTTTGTGTGTAACTTTCCCATGATATCGATGCCCCACGTGGAGAACGGCTAGGGAGAAGTCACGTTGTATAATTCCTGCGGAGGCAAATGTTGGAGATTAGAAAATTGCGGGCATTTAAGCCATCTCCGAACATAGGCAGTATAATCCTGAACCATGGTAGTCCAATAATAACTCCATCAGATGACCTTCTTAGAAAGCAAATGGCCATTCATGTGGGGTCCGCACACCCTGTTATGGATTTTCTGCGTCATCTCTTCAATTCCAAACCCTATGATGTGGTGCAAATGGGTTCTCCATCAAAATTTCTCTTAAAAAGTTATTTATCGTAGACAATGTACTGGACAGGCAGTTTACCGAGGGTTGCTTGATCTTTCTTATCAGAATCTCAGGGATACCTAGTGTTGATACAAAAAACTAGACTATAGATAATTATTTGATCACACATAAATAAGTAAATAAGAGACACAAAAGATTTTTAAAGTGGTTTGGCTCATGATAAAAGCGTACATCCACTGGTGTATATTGCCTTGTGTTTGTTCATTTATCTCTTGTTTCATATCCCCTAGATGAAGGGATTACAATGTATTTATAGCCCCTGAGGGTATACCAAAATTGGAATATTAAAGGATGGAATGCCTTTATAACATATGTATTTACATATCTACAATGTTCATAATGTATAGAATTATTAGCATTTTATTGCCCCTGTTGGTCAGTCTTCCTGGTGTTGGTCGGGCTTCTTTTGTATGATGGTCGGCATTCTAGACTATTGGTCGGCAATTTACACTGTTGGATGACATTCTTGGACTCATATTCATAAATAGGCCTTGCTGACTAGGACTAATGTCACAACAGATAACACATGTCTATTTTCGATTGGTCCATGTAATAGGATAATTTTTTATACAACAGAAGCCCCCAATGTTTCATGCTTGAGGTTTTTACAAGAGTATGGAACATTTAGATCTTAAAGTTGCTCGGGTAACAATTTTGAGTCCTTGTAGGCTATCGACTTCCCATACTTGTAAAGTCAATGATATGATTATCGACTCATAATATATATGTCATTTTTGTAATTATCCATACTTTTAAAGAATAATTTTTGGGAAAATGTTTCTTTTCTGGCCTTATCCGATGTCAATTCTAAGGACCAAAGTAGATGCGACCAATTCTTTGAGTCAGAGATAATTCTGCGGGCTGATGTGGGAGAGACCATTTCTTTAGGATCGAGGTCAATTCTGATTACCTAAGTGGGAGCGAGCAATTATGAGGGTCGAGGTTAATTATGAGGATCTTAAGTTGAGGAGACCAATTATACGCGTTAGATCCAATTTTGAAGGCTAAAGTAGGAACAACAAATTCTGAGGGTCAAGGTCAATTATGAGGACCTAAGTGGGAGTGACAAATTCTGAGGGTCGAGGTCAATATAGGAGCGACCAATTCTGTGGGCGGAGGTCAATTATGAGGGCCTAAGATACAAGAGACCAATTATGTGGGTCGATGTTGATTTTGATAACCTGAAGTAAGAGTAACCAATTCTGCGGCCCGAGGTCAATTCTGAACACCTTAAGTTATAGCGACCAATTCTGGGGGCCGAGGTCAATTTTGAGGACCTTAGTTTGAGGCGAACAATTTTGCGGGCCAGGGCCAATTTTGAGGGCTAAAGTGGGAGCGAAAAATTCTGAGTGTCAAAGTCAATTATGAGGACCTAAGTGGGAGCAATCGATTCTGTAGGTCAGGTCCAACTCTAAGGGTTTAATTATAAGTGACCAATTCTGCAGGTCAAATCTAATTCTGAGCTCTTAAGTTGTAATTTTCTTGGGGAAGTTTGAAGACTTTACTGGGAAAAATATATTAATCCGTGGATTGGGTATAGCCCTTCTGGGGGATTTTCTCCAATTTCGGCGGTGTCCCTTGGACACGGTGTAAGGGAGATGTCCAATTAATCTTTGAAATTCCCCTAGGGAAGTAATTTATGGAGAAAATGTGGTATTAATCCGGCTGGAGATTTGAGAGGCTCGAAAAAAATTATTTTTATGGTGAAACGCGTTTCAAAATTCATTCGGTAATTTTAGGAAGTTTTTGGGGATTTTTGGGATTTACTGGTATTTTTTAGGAATTCTTGCAAAAATTTTTAGAGAGGTGTCGACCGACAGGGTGTAAAGGGGACAAACGGAACTGTCCCAATCTTTTGGGACCCTCAGGAAGGTGAACGGATAGGTTCGATCAGTATGTGGATGGGGACTACCATTTTTTCAATTTTCACAGCTTTCAGATCTTCTATTATTTGCTTTTCCTTTCTGTGAAAAGTTCTAGCATTCTTTTCTCATCCAAAACTAAGAAATAAAGGATTTTGCAAGCAGTACGGTCACATGGCATGGTTATGTGTTGACGAATAGGCGCATTTGGATTGGCAGGATAGGGTGTCCCTAGTGCAGGTTAGTGAGAATGCCTTTGACTCATTCGAGCTAGTTGTGAATAAGCGAACTTTTTGTGGGAGTTGGCTCACCATCAATCCTCTAGGGTGGTGAACCCTAGTGGCTACGTAAGTGATAATGACCTTTGGAATTTATTTTATGTCCTCTTTGTATTATCTCCCTTTTTTTTCGAATTTTTACAAGGTTCTTTAGTTTTATCTTTTAAAGACTGGTATATCTACGTCGACCCTGCATTGTCGGGGGACAACGGGGTTCAAGGACGTCTTGGAGAACCTTCCTCCGGTGGTGCGTTGGGTGGTGTTATCAGCAGACTTTGAAATTTTAGCATCTATATTGGACGAGACGCTCATTCGAAGGTCATTCTCTGCACTTTGGGGGAGGGGTGGTCGGATACCATGCACACCATGCATTTTATCTTTAGGGAGATGACAATGACTCCCATCAATGTGCAACAGCAAGGTCTGGACTATGAGGAGACCCAGATAGAGGTGGATCGTACTTTGTGGATGGCACCGACAACGATGGAGGCGACGTTAGGTGGTGTGGGGAGGATAGTCTCTGGGGACTCCATCCTTCTCTCTCTTCTGAAGAAGGTTTTGCTAAGTTGATGGATCGATGAGACTAACAAGCTGTAGGTGCAGCAAATGGCATATTTTTTATTTTTTTTCTGTTGGGAGGATTTTTGGTGGCGACGAGTGGCGACGTCGTCCACTTGTGGTTTTGCCATATTTGAGGGTATTTTCGAACATCCCTTTTTTTACTGGAGGTGCCTGACTTTGGTGACCCTTTTTTCTTCTCTTGATGCATTTAGTCGGTGCTGCCGATAGAGCTTTACTGGCGCCACATATCGTTTGGAGGTATTCCTTCCTTTATGCCTTTGCATTTACCTTTATTCATTTGATTTTGGATTCCTCGATTGATGATACTTTGTCCTTTGCAGACGTGATTCTATGAGGTGATTGGGCTTAAGGTAAAATTGATAGGTTTGAAGGATGAGTCTGTTGGGGACTTCTTCCATATGTACTCGTGCTGAAAGTCCAACCTCGAGTCGAGACAGTATCTTACTTTGGCAGTGGTGCGTCTGGTCTTGAATGGCCGGACGAGTGATCGGGTAAATTCTTTTTCCCTTTTTAGACCATTTTTCCTCGATGATCTTTTCAGATACTGATTTTTCGATGGGGATCTTACCGGTGACCTTTTAACCCAGGGGACGGCTATCCAGCACATGGGAGTGACCAGGGGGAATGCACAACTGTGTTGGCTATTGGCGCATGAGTTCAGATGATGTTGGTTCCTAGGGGAGATATTAGTGCGACAGGTGGTGGGGAAGAGTTTATGGGGCCACATGTGAGGCCCCTGAAGTATATGAGGCAGGATCAGGATATATCATAGGAGGCGAGAGTGACGACGATGGTCGGGTAGCCTTATTCGTCATATACTAACACATCGATGACTTACGATTGTCTGGATTTTGTGTTAAGTTAGCTATTTCTTCTATATGAATTTATGCCTCATCCTCATACGTCTCTGGTGGGGACACGAGTTGGCCAGTGAGGTTATCCCACAGAGGGGGTGGTGCGCGACATCAGCAGCAGCGACGACGTCAGAGGTTCCATTTCTACGGCTGGATCCTCCCTTCTATAACATCCAACGGTCTGATGGAGGATTGGTGCGTATAATTCATTACCCCAAAGAGATAAAACCAGATGTGCTGAGGATGATAGAGGATGTTCTTCAGTCAAAGGTATACCTTTCATTTATTTGACTTTTTTTCCTGATTTCTTATTTGCCTCAGATTTACGAATTTGTTGTTTTCTAATTTTTTTTTTCATATGTCTGGGTGTCGACAACCTAGTTGAAATACATCTAGGATTGGGTGGCTTCCACGATAGCTAATATTCATAACTCGATCTCGGTTCCTTCTTTCTTGGTGTCGTCAGCCTCGTCTGGGGAGGGGTCTGGATTAGGGAACAGAGGCTCATCATCTCGTCACCGGGGAAAGCGCGTATGTCATAAGGACGGAGGGTCTTAGAGAAAGGGGGAAATAATGAGAAGAGAGATAAAGTGGGCGAGAAGAAAAGAGTATCGGGGAGGGTTTCAGGCTAAGTCCCATTATTTTTTAATTTTCCTTCATGGGAAAATGTAATAACTCAATATATATGCAACATAATGGGATTTTATTAATCTTTGCTTTAGTGACTTAACGCATATGCACTTTTTACTTTGTTTTCTAAGACCGGAAAAAGAGAATTTATTTTAAATAGGATGAGTTAGGAAATGTAAGCAGAGAACACATTCTGAATTCTTTTTGGAATCGAATTCTATTGAATTATTTATTTTGACAAAAAAGGAAAAAGGGAACTTTCCAATAATAGGGGGTTGCTGATCGACATACCACTTGTCGTGCCTATCGGCAGGTCAGTTTAGTCTAATCACCCCAAGGCTTTGATTGCACTATTTTCAACTACTTGGTCCTTGATAGGGCAGGGTTTCAACTAGGATTTGTAGGAGTTTTGTCTTTGGCTAAGTTTTTCAAGTATAAAAAGGGATAATGGTGGAGTATTTTCTTCTCCCATCCACATTTCCTTTCTTTTACTTACTTCTTGCTTCTTGTCTCATCATTTCCAATATATCTCTCCTCGGAAGTGTTGAATTTGCTTCCTACCTCGAAAACTTAAAGGTTATGTGCTCATACAATTTAGACTATGTTGCTTTCAACATGCGTTGGGTTTCATTATTGCGCAACCGGCCTATTGAATTAAACATGCTGATGGCGGCGGTACAATTTTGGTACCACGAGGATCATATCTCTTGCTTTGTCTTAAACGAAGTCTTCCCGACTTATGAAAAGTTATCTACTATGCTGGGGATAAATCTCAGTGTTACGGTGACCATGCCTAAATTTTATCAATCTCCTTAGGAGCTGTTAGCAGGACTTCTCCATATCTCACCCTCGGCAACTCTTATGGGAGGAATGATCTCTCTCCCAATTTTTCTACATTTTATTCATTTATAGGATGTTGGTGATGAGATCTGTGTTGGAGCCATTATCCTTGGCTTATCTTCAAAATTACTGCTGGTGATCGGGGCGGATCCACAACTTGCAGTCATCACTTCGTAGACGCCATACCATCGTAAACCTGCAACTCTGATACTGGCGGAGGCCCTGAATGGTCTAAATACTTGGCGGGAAGGTTGTTCTGACTTTCTGAGGGTTGGCGCATTTATGTTGTTCATGTGGCTGTCAGAGAGTTTTTGTATGATGGTCCCTTCTTAATATCCCTTGGCAGTTGTGCCAAACTTCTCTACTCACTACTTTATCAGCATGGTCTTGGATATTGAGAGCTGGGAGAATTGGTTTGTAGAGCACGGGGCTCTACCTTTGCATTATTTAGTAACTTTTAGGGGAGAGTTTCAACCCATTATAGAATTGAGGGAATACTAGTTTGTTCAGTTGGTTGGCCTCCGACAGACCTCTTTCAACTTTCTCTTGCGAATCCTGCTTCAATTTAGCTGGTAGCAAATTGTGCCACCACAGACACTAGACTTCTTTCATGTGGAGGATTTGACAGAGCGCCTGTGCATGCGGTTGGGATCTCTATAGGATAATCATTGACCATCGACTCATTCTTCCCCATCTCTTGGCTGAGTGTGGCATGTTTCTGGGGACCACATGAAATGGTTGTAGAGGAGGGTAGTTTCCAAGATGATGGCTGAGGACACCAGGCAAAGTTAGTTCACCATGGAGGGAGGTATTGTTATTTTCCCTATGCTAGTCTGATCTAATCATTCCATGGAGTGCCTTCGGTATTCCATACAAGTAGAGGAAGTTTGGGGGACCAAAGATTTAGATTATGATGAGGCTGGTTCTTCTGGCAGTTACGGGTAAGATCCCTGGGGAGTTTTTATTTTTGATACTTTTGTATGGTGTTTGGTTATGTATCTAGTTTTACTTTTTTGTGGGAATAACTTTGGGAATGTTGTTTTACAGTAGTTTTTTTAGGAAAATAAGGTTAAAGTTGGTGGAGGAAGTTGTTTGACTCTTTATGCCGATGTAATTATAAAGGAAATCTCATAAATGAAATAAAAAAAAACTTAAATTATATTAGTGTGCCGCTTGATGAGTTTTTGCATTTGAATAATCTATTGCCACCACTAAGGAAATAAAATAATAGAATTTTATGAAAAAGAACGGGGCCATGCTGATGTGAAGCGTATGAGCTACCTATGTCCCTATGGGGTTTTAAAAGAAATTTGAGTTTCATTTTGGAAAGTAAATATATTTTTATAGGATCAGGCCCCACGTAGTTCTGAGTAAAGGAAAATGAAGATTTTTTTAGAATCGAAGGGATATGAGAAGAGTCGTAGCGCACCACGATTAAGGATAAAATTTCTTGAAACGGTCCAGGTTGACAGGATGGTCCATCTCTTCCCCATCGAGATCGATGAGCATAGTAGCGCCACTGGATATGATCTTCTTCACAATCTAGGATCCACTCTAATTAGTCTTAAATTTCCCTTTAGGGTCCCAATTGGTTCAACTATTTCATTGAGGGATAAGTCCCCTTCTCAGACACTACGTTCCTTAACTATCTTATTAAATAATTATGTTATTCAGTGATGGTACCCTTGTATGTGATATAGAGCCTTCAGTCTCCTTTCATCCAAGAGTGACAACTCGTCAAGACGGCTTTGATGATAGTCTTTCTCATTGACTTTGCTCTTAAGCATGAGGCATAGTGAAGGAATTTCTAGATCAACGGGTAGGACTGCTTCTATGTCGTATACCATAGAGTAAGTGGTAGCCCTAGTAGATATTTGAATTGATGTTCAATAGCCACAGAGGTCATAAAAAACTGATCATCCCAATGTTAGTGACTCTCATTCATGTTGCTGATGATTTCTTTTAGGTTCTTATTAGCAGCTTCAACTGCTCTGATTGTTTGAGTTCGATAAGGAAAACACTTGTGCCTCTGAATTCCATACTCGTCGACCACCTATGTGACTTCTGCTTCAAAATATGACCCCTTGTTTGACACTAGCTCATGCAAGACTCCATATCGAGAGATAATAATTTTTTGTATGAATTTGGCCACCTTCTTTGGCATTTAGAACTACGTATGACTCAGCTTCGACCCATTTAGTGAAGTAATTGATTGCAAAAAATATTAATTCATCTCATTTAAGGCTTTGGGTGTAACTTTCCCTATGATATCGATGCCCCACATGGAGAACAACTAGGGAAAACTCATGTCGTGTAATTCATGTTAAGGAAAGTGTTGGAGATTAGAAAATTGTTGGCATTTAAGACATCTCCGAACATAGGGAGTATAATCCCGAACCATGGTAGTTGAATAATAACCATGTTGGACGGTCTTCTTGGAAAGCATATGGCCATTCATGTGGGGTCATTACACCCCGCTGTGGATTTTCTACATTATCTCTTCAATGACACCCCCTGTGATGCAATGTAAATGCGTTCCATCAAAATTTCTCTTAAATAGTTCTTTATCATAGACAATATACTCGACAACCATCTTAGGGCTGCTCGATCTTTCTTATCAGAATTTTGGGGATACCTACTGTTGATACAAAAAACTATACTATATCTAATTATTTTATCCCAGATAAATAAGTAAATAAGATACACAAAAGATTTTTAAAGTGGTTTGGCTCAATGGAAAAGCCTACATCCACTGTTGTATATTGCATTGTGTTTGTTCATTTATATCTTGTTTCATTTACCCTCGATGAACGGATGACAATGTATTTATATCCCCTAAGGGTGTACCAGAATCGGAATATTAGAGGATGGAATGCCTTTAGAACATAGGTATTTACATATGTACAATGTTCATAATGTATACAACTATTAGCATTTTATTTCCCCTATTGGTCTATCTTCCTGGTGTTGGTTGGGCTTCTTTTGTATGTTGGTCGGCATTCTATAGTTTCGGTCAGCATTCTACACTATTGGACGACATTCTTGGACTCATTCTAATAAATAGGCCTTGGTGACTAGGACTAATGCCACAACAGATAACACATGTCTATTTCTGATTAGTTCATGTAATAGGATAGTTTTTGGTAGAACAGAAGCCCCCAATGTTTAATGCTTGAGGTTCTTATAAAAGTATGGAACATTTAGCTCTTAAAGTTGCTCGGGTAACAATTTTGAGTCTTGGTCGACTACCGACTTCCCAAACTTGTAAAGTCAATGATTTGATTATCGATCATTATATGTATGTTATTTTCATAATTATCCATACTTTTAACTAATTGTTTTTGGGCAAATGTTTCTTTTTTGGATTTAGCCGACAACAGTTCAATCGACGCTTCTTTTAATCATTATCTTCACCAATTTCGAGGCAACCTATCAAAGGCAGGAAATGACACGATTGTCTCTTACCTCAAAATTTTTTGGGTTTTTTATTGTTATCTCTTTGAGCTCTCTGTGCGATCATTTCCCCTTTTCTTTAGTATTGTTGAATCCTTGAATTCTTGCCAGAATCTTCTCTCTTTCCTTTTTTCTTCTTCTTCTAATATAGTTTATTTTGTAACCTCTTTAAAAGAATTCAGAAATTATTGGAATATCCCTTCGTGGGTAGAGTTATAACTTCCTAGTCTTCCCACCGATCATTTTTCATTGCCCGAGGGCCATTGGTTACCTTCCATTTTCATTGCTAAGTGTGGGTTTACTTTTCCCCCAAACCCATTTTGTCTTGAATTTTGACAGCACTTTGATGTCGTTCCTACTAGAATAGCCCCCAACACTTAGAGAGTGGCTAATGGCGTTTGTAGGTTAAACCAGCTACATGGGACCCATATAGGGATCCCATATGTTTTGTTACAAATGGGTCACAAGTGACACCACATACTATTTAAAAGCTAGGGTTATAAGCAAAGCTTTAGTTATTGATCTTCCTTACTCCAATTGAGATTACTTTGATCATGGAGTAATTATGAAAAAATGGCAACATGCTCCCTTGTATGGAAATGTTGAGTACCATGGGCCTAGGTGCCCACTAAATGGCACGGTGATAGGTTGCATTTGTTTATCTATTTTTCTTTGCACATTATGCTAAATGATAATAGTGATGTTAACCTTGTTAATTTTGATTGCAGTTGATCAAAAAATAATGTGTCCCAAATAGAGTGACATCAGCCTTAGAGAGTTGAAGTTCATCTAGGGCATTCACTAGAAAATTAGGGAGGACCATACTACGCCATCCTTATACCTGTTGTAGTATCGGAATACCATTACTTCTTTCCTTGCTCGCCCCACTGTTGTTGTTCCTTCACCCATAATTTATCTTGACCAATATCCTATATCCACATCCTCAGCCACTTCATCTGGAAATGGTGATCTTGTCGTTTCTTCCCCCCATCTCTAGACTAATATTTACCTTTTGTTTCTTCCATGGGGAAGAGGAAGTTTCCCAAAATTTTGGGAGATATTGTTGCTACTGGTTCCTCTAAACAGGATACTGATGGGGCTAAGAACAAAGAAGATGCGGGGAAGAAGCCCCCCGGTTAATAAGGACGATGCTGGAAAGAAGTCCCCAGCTAAGAAAGTTGATGAAGGCCATCTCAATCGATTGAATAGATGGATCCCTTTTATATTTGAAGAATGGTCTTTAGTCAACACTGACCAATAAGAATTGGTTGATTTATCTGCTTCTGGATCACCAGTGGCTCTTGGCCCTGTCTTGGCGAGACAACTAATAAAGTCTGGTACATTGCCACACCACAAGAGTCGTTCTTCTCTAATGACCCGATTAAAATTTTCTGAAAGGGCTTCTTAAAGACTGGCTATCATCTCTTCTTATTTTTACTCATTTCTTTGCTACACTTTACATTGACTTGCTCTATTTTCTTATTGCAGTTCTTGGTCGACTTCAATAGCATATTAAAAAAGGATGATGCTTTGCGTTATTCTCCTATCGAGGTTGAGGAGGCCTTCGAATAATTAAAGAAGTCAGTTCTTGATTCCCAACAAGCATTGGCTAATGAGCAGAAGAAGTGGGAGCCCAAAATAAAGACTGCTGAAGAGGATGTGACTGCTGCTCGAGGGTTGGTTTGTGATCTACAGAAAAATTTGGATGCTGAAAAAGCCAAGGTTATTGTAGAGAAAGCTAAAAGTCTTAAGGCTAGGTAATCTCCCTTCAAAAAGGGTTGGCACTACTTTAATTATCATACTATTATCATCCCCACGCGCTATCATTTGAAAGACCAAGTGGTCCCTATAGTTGGAAGAGTTTGACATTAGGTATGAACCTAGGACAATGATCAAGGTTCAAGTCTTGGAAGACATCGTAGAAGAATTTTAAACATCACCAAGAGGTGAGGATGAGCATTCAAATCCCATTCTTGAATCATTGTCTGTCGATGAGAATGAACAAACTGGGAAACTCTTCGTGGATGGTGCATCAAATGATAAGGGAAAATGAGTTAGGATAGTTTTTATGAATTCACAAGGAAATCTAATCTAACAAGACATTAGATTTGGATTCAAAGGCTAAAATAATGAGGCAGAATACGAGGCCATTGTTCATGGTTTACGTAGGGTGATCAATATATATTCTCACCGCATTACTATATATTGTGACTCGAGACTAATACCAAACTATCTTATCAAATAATGAGAGGATAGGGACTTAAAAATCATTGCTTATAGGAATAATAAAGGAGTTCTTTTTTAGCAATTAGAGTCTTTCTCGGTGGAGCATCTCCCAAGGAACGATAGTAGCCATGCGGATGCCCTTGCTACTTTATGTTCATCTATTAACACCGACCTCAAAAAATGATTGAATTGGAATACATACCAGACCAATCATAAAAAAGTTGATCAAGGCCTTTGAATTTATCAATTGGATTTAGTTCATTTTTATACGGATCCCATATTATCCTACATAAGGACTGGTGAGCTTCCCCAGATGATAAAGAGGCACAGAAGTTAAGGATAATGTCATCTAGGTTTTTCTATAATTCCAAGGGAAAACTTTGTAGGAGATCATTCGCCGTACCTTTATTATAATGTCTTCACCCAGATCAAGTAGAAGGACTATTAAGAGAAATTCACAATAGTATCTAGGAAGCACACATAGGTGAGAGATCACTCTCCAATGAGTAGATATCTCAAGTATTTGTGGCTCTTCAAGCAAAAATATGCTCAGAGGTTTATCCAGAAGTGCACCAATTGTCAGTAATTTTCACCAATCATCAAGAAACCTGCTGAAGATCTAAATATCCTCACTAATTCATGGATTTTTGCTCAGTAGGGAACAAAAATAGTGGAACCCTTACCATCCAGCCCAAGGAATCAAAAATATTCGATAATGGAAATCGAATACATCACAAAGTGGGTTGACGATGAGCCACTCACCCACATTAGGGAAGCAGGCACCAGACGATTCATTTGGATTAACCTCATCACATGATTTCGAATCCCAAGAGAACTAGTTATCGATAATGGAACGAAGTTAGAGAGTGACTCCTTTTGTGACGTATGTGTACAAAAAGGAGTCATAATCCACTATACATTAATGGTCTTACCCAAGTGAAATAAATAACCGGAGGTAACCAATAAACTCTTCAACCAAAAATTAAGCACTGATTAGATAATGTCAAAGGACGGTAGGTGGATAAACTTCCCCCTAATCTTTGGGCATATATAACAATGCTAAGAAATCCAATAAAAGAAACTTTGTACTCCATTTTGTATGGTATAGAAGCCTTCATCCATTTGGAGATATGGATTTCAATGCTCATATTTAAGATTTAGAGAAGTCCATAGTGATGACCTAATATCTCAAGAGTTAGATTTAGCTGATTATAGAAGGGAGCAAGCTCTAATACTTTTGGCCACCTACCAATAAGATTTGGTAAGAAAACATAAGAAGAAGGTCACAAGTCAGCATCTGGGTTCTTAGAAACATGCCATCAGTAGTCAAGAAGACATCTGATGGGAAACTTGGGTTAAACAAGAAGGGACCCTTAGTGAGTAGTCTTAAAGAGGGTGGAGCATCATATCATTTAGGAGAATTAGATAAAAGAGTAGTTCCAAGGTCACGGAATTACATGAACCATTGGAAGTTTTATAATTAGGTACGAAGTTAAAGATATTGTTTCTTTTTATACATAGTAAAATTAATGACAGGTAGTCATTAAAATTACTCGAACTTGTTGTCTCAAACCTTTTTTAAAAAACAACACAAACGGTGGTACGGCTAGTAAGAAAGGTCTACCACCTTGAAGAGGAAAAAACCCACGTAAGAACTTCTTGGCATAAATTAGACGTGAATTGGTCGCCGACGTTTTGGCACCAAAATCCACTTAAGAAGTGGTATGATCTAAATTATATTGATCTAGAAGAGGTAAAAACCCAAATAAGAACTGCAAGGTATAACTCATACTTGAGTTTGTCTCCTACATTTAGCACCAAAACTCACTAAAAAAGTGGTATGATCTAAAGTAAATTATCCTATAATAGGTAAAAACCCACTTGAGAGGTGGTATAATCTAAAGTAATTTGGATTATAAAAGGCAAAAACCCGTATAAGAACGGCGTGGTATAACACAAGATGTAAGTTGATCATCCACATTTGACACTAAATCCATCGAAAAGTGGTGGTAAGGTTTCATGTAAAAATGGCATGCCTCAGATTAGGTATATTATTACCTATGGCCAGTCTATAATTTGTCACCATTTACCTAAGATAGGTGTAAGATCAGTCATATCATTTATTACTTATGGATCAACGAACCGACCTAAAACAGCTACATGTGGATCAAATTTAAGTGATATAGGTCGACCAGGGTGAATTATTACAAATGCATTATTTAGTTTCCTGTTAAGGGAAAAGAAACTCTGGGAATACAAATAACATTTTGAAATGGCCAAACATGATCTCAAAAGCACAAATTATAACACCACAATTAGAAAAGAAAACATTTCGGATTTGTTGTAAGAATTAAAAAATGCGCAGCAAGAGATTAAGCAAAATAAGAACATGGTTTTTCATTAATAAAAAAAAAACTGCCATAGGCCTATAAAAAAGTGACCACAAAGGGTCAAAACAAAAATTGCATAACATAGGGAGAAAAATAATAATCATTGAGGGTGGTCTCCCCAAGATTATCCGCAGTAGGTAGACTAGATTAATTAGTAGCGAACTCAGCAACCTAAGTAGTTCGTGGATCAAAGGTGGTCCCCCAAGAACAATAGTAGAAGGTGGGCCAGATTGATCAGCGACAACCTGGGTTCTTGGAGGATCACCAACTGGGGGATATACCATAGGTCCACCCTTCAAGGGATTCGCTAAGGGGGTGTTTGATATAGGTCATATTGCCCTCACAAACATTTGCTTACTACATGCCAGCTACCAAACCCTTAATAAAATCAACAGGATCATAATAGTCTAGTTGCGAAGCGATATTTTGGACTGCTATCTTGTATCCTACATTATAAGCCTTCTCCAAATCACCCTCTTAGGACCTCTCCTTTTCACACTTTTTATTCTAAAGGATCAACTTTTGATGGACCTTGCATTGTAAGCATGTCTTCAAATTAGACAGTTGAGAATCCACTTTGCTGAACTCCTTTTGAGTTCGCTCGGCTTCCTCCACCACTTTTGTCTTAGTGTCCTCCCCAACCTTCAACTTCTTATTCAGTTCTCCAAAATCATTGGATTAGATGACGAGGTGTACCATAAAGGTGTTACTGGAATTTGTTAATTGATCGTTATTCTTTCGATAAAGATCAATATGAACAATGAGTTCCTAAGAGACTTGCATACCCGGCATATGAAAGGGGAAAAAGTTAAAATTAATTTTTGGCACAAAAAATGAAATAAGTAGTTATGTGATTTACCCGAATGCTATGATGCAAACCTTACTTGTGGAGCCTCTCCAAAATGAAGCCCCTCAGATTAAACATGTCAGATAACATCAACGTTGTCTGAGCAATGGAGCGCACAACCTCTAAATCCCAATGGATCGAATCGGCCTTACTTACTTGCTATTTTACTGTGATAAAAGATATCTCCAAAAGATGAGACCCATTTCCTAGGGTGGAGGAGTCATTTATTGTTATCTTTGACACTATTGAGGTTCACTGATTGTTACAGGTCGATTGGGAATGGTAGTTGGGTTAAGGGAAGCACCTTTTGGTTCTTATCCATCATTATTTTCTTAGATCATATGGCCAATTTATGTTGATGTCCCATATCTTGTGCGTACTTTTCCATGAGGGTGATTAATTTTTTCTCACTCTCGACATTATTTTGTTTGCCCTGGTCATTGCTGACCATCAATTTTCTCCTTTGTCTGCTAGACATATCTTCCATGTCACAGGGGACTGAAGGGAATTAGAAGTATTCTGAACAAAGGTTTTCTTCTTCTTCAAGTTCCATCCAAGGATGACCACACATGTTGGCATCATATGTAAAGAGTGGGTCATGATCATCCAAGAAGAAATCAACATATTCTTCAACTTCCTTTTCCTGATCAGAATCGAATTCAGTTGAAATGACATATGGGGAGGATTCCCCTAAGTAGACACCCCTTCCAGTGTTTCTAGGGATAGGGGTGGTAGGTGTAATGGAGTCATCGCCATCCATGGAGTAATCAACGACCAAAAATTTTGGAATGATTGTGTAGTTTTGATCTACTGAATGTCCAATCTCTAGCCGTGCAAAATTTTATCAACCCTCCAATGCGGATGAACACCTTACGGGTTCTAACACTTCCAAAACTTCTTTATATATTCTATATTGACCTGATCATCAGACAACTTTGAGTTTAGAAAATGAAACTATCATAAGAACTACCAAGTGCCCCCTTCATGGAAGGAACCCTAAGACCATCGTAATTTTTGCACATAGTTCCAGAAAGGACACAGGGTTATTCTTTTATGATTGGGGCAAATATGTAACCAAGTTACAGGGCTTTTCCTTTGCCTTGAAATGGTTTAGATCTGATTTTAAGGAAGATCTCAATTCATAGCAATACCTAATTTCCACAAGACCTATGTTTATCCCATCAACCTAGTTGATGGCAACTGTACCCATCACAATCTGATATAAGTAACTGTTTACTTGGTCTAGGAGTATTTCATAACAGCAATGTACTCTCCCCAATAATGGGTGAAGGGAGAAACATACCCCCTTCAAATATGGTAATTATTATAAATCTACCTCACTAGAGGGAAGATCCATAATACTTTCGTCCTCAGGGACAACCTTATGTTCATATTAAAAAAAGTGTCAGTTGCATACACCTTATACATTCTACCACATCTAGACATGGTGAAACTGAGAAGAAGAAAAAAAGGAGGAGTAAAAATCTTTATGGTAGCTAAAAACTCTATAAAGCGACAGGGTAAGAGGAAAAATACATCTGTAAATGTTGGAATAACAAGGTATAAGTCTTTGGAGGGTTTAATGGATTCGAACTCTAGTCAAATAAATCGTCGTTCTTCGCTTGGGACATGCAACCACACACTCACGTGCCATCACTACCTAAGGAAGTGATGCAGGATTGAATGGAACAAGGATATAAATACGTGAAAAATGAGTTCTTGAGCAATGATTGAAATACCATTGTGTGGTAAAAGGAACAAATGTGCAGGGAATACATTCGATATAATTGTTTTAGTAACACGTGGCTAATAACTTTAAAATAAGGTCAGTCTGAACAACACGTTGGCCAATTACCCTGACCTTGGGGGAAATGGAAGGGAGGATAGGTAAATTTATGTGACGTGGATATCACATGACTTACCTTGGAAGACGACGAATATATTGGGTGATGAGTCCAAATCATGAAATATTAAATTGGAGGGTTAAAATACTAGTCCTTAGAGGACTATATGGCATATGATTATAATAAAAATGAAGTGATAGAGAGGATTAGGATCATTAAAATTATAAATAAGGGTGTACTCGCCCCTTATAAGATTATTGATTATAACCTGCACATGGGGACTTGGACTCTCAGCTACTAACCCGAGCACTCCAATTCTCATCGTTCTTCCTAAATAATAAACCAATATCCATCCCTTCCATGTGAACGTAGGATGATCTTTCCGCTGAACCATGTACATCAAGTTTTCTTTGTTCTTGTTTGCATTCATAATTGTTTAGGGGAAGATCTCTAATTATTGATTTTATTATAGGTCAGTACCCCTACAATGGCTTATTGCTAATGAAAATATGTTGTTTATACTTTTTGTGTGCAAAAATATGCATGAAATGAATCCAAGTAAAATTATGAGATGAATCGGATATATATTTCCCAGGACGGTATTTTATCTTTGATTCAAACATCCCAAACACGGAACAACACATGCATTCTTGATTTTCTTTCACTATAAGAAAGTATGATGATTCCATGAGTTATGTGGATTATTTAAAAAACTTTATTATACGATTAAATTTGGTATATAGATTTATTTTATTTTAAATGAGACAAAGGAAGCATAATAAAGCCCCATTTGAGTATCATATGTCGTTTTCAAATGTAATTCCATGTATGTACATCATATTTATACGTTATAAAGCATTACAAAATATTTTAATTATGTTTTACAACTCGGGATTCACCTTGAGATTATATAAACCATAAAAATCAATAGGACATGTAGTTGAACAATATTAAGAGTTTATGTGCGATACACCTACTAGAATGGTGTAACACCCCGCCCTCCCGGCGTGTTACAAAATGGTATCAGAGCTTAGGTATACGACAACCCCCGGGTCTTAGGTTTTGGGTCTGTTGCGTTTTTGTGGCGCGAATTTGGAGATAGAAATTTTTAGAGAATCGTTCCGCGTTAGGCATCTAGATTAGATGTGAGGAAATTATTTTTTTGGTGACGAGATTATTTTTGGAGATTGTTGGCCTGACTTTTTAGAGTTAGGTATTCGGAAAATTTCGAGGGCGAAATTCCATTGTTAGTGGAGAAGTGTAACAACCCACGTAATTTTGGGATATTTTCAAAATATAGAGGAAAAAAATGTTTTTGGTAAAATTATTTTTTATTGCTCAAATATGGTTGATTTTATTTTCAAAGATGGGAATTTCAAACGGTTTCGAAATCGAAATCAAAATGGAGTTTTAATTGAATTTTTATTATATAGAAGAATCCTCAAAACATAAAACTCTATATCAAAAAAAGAATATTTAAAAATATTGAACTTTCCGTTCGAGTTGAAATTTTTTTAACATCTTCCTCTCATTTTTAGCTAATTTCTATCAAATTTAATCCAATTCCAACCGTCTGATCGTCCGAAATAAAAATTTTAGTGTTTGTATCTGATTAGAACTCTTTTGTTAATCAAACTCTTAATCATTTATATATCAACAAATTCGTGGATGGACTTTTCAAATCACTTTTTCTCAAACTTTTCAACCATAAGACCTCTCCAAAATTACTCACTTTCATATACAAACCATAGACCCAAACTTGTTCAAGATTTCATCCTTATATTAGAAGGTTGATTTGGTGTTTTCTCGAGTTTGGGCTAGAACTTGATTGGATTATTTTCGTGAGAAGAACGTGATGGTGTGTTTAGATTTAGAGGCTGATTGTTACATGATGATTCATGTGATGATTTTGAGGTATGGGTTTTTACACAATATACTCCTTAATCTCGCGAGTGTTATTCCCTTTGTTTTCTTGTGATTACTGACTCATATTTGAATTACTAAATTCAATTGGAATCTGGAAATTATTGTTGGAATCAAATTTTGATTCATGTGGTATTATTATTTATTTTGGGCATGTTGTCATGAGATTTTAATATGGCACGGAGATTGGGCATCCGCCAATATTCCTTTTTCCGAATATGCATAAGAATGCATAGGCGCGATATGGTGGTGAGGCCTAGTGACCCGGTTAATGTGCTGTTGAGAAATTATATTGATAAAATGCTTATGAGATTCGCATTTGATTTGAATATTCGTACTCTTATTGTTGTGCTTTATTCACTACTAATATTTATTGAGCATATTTCCTGTCATATTGTGTACTTCCCCATATTTTCTTTTAGTTGGCAGGTTAGCGCATATTTGAGCTCTATGGACCATATGGGATGATTTTTAGCGTGGATTATTTTGGGAAGAATATTCAAGAATACAATTAGAAGATTTGTATTTATTTTGACGTATAGAGCATTTTATTTTCGAGTTAGATGTTGCTTTCATTCGAGAGAATTGTTGCATTCATTTGAAGAGATTTGAGATTTGAAATTAATCATGATTATCGTAGTAGCGCTCCGTTCGCTCTCCCTGGGTGGTCGGAGTGTTACAAAATGTATGTAACACCTCGTATTTTTGATGATTTAAATAATTATGTGATTAATTATTATTATGGGAATAAGTATGTAATTAATTATTGTTGTTGGATTAATTAAATTAAAATGCGAGAAATTAATTTGTTATTAATCCGGATTAAAATAATTATTAACTAGCGTGCCAATGGTTAATAATTATTGTTGAGAATTGTTGAATATTACTGTGTGATATGTAATATGGAATTATAACATTTGATAAATTGTCGGATGTGAGAAATACGGCAGTTTGATAATTTAAGTATGACATGCGTGTGAGTTGTGTCGGGACTAATTTAAGGGAATAAAAAGAGAATTTATTTTTATTAACTCATATGGTCATTTCGAGTATGCCGTTGAGTCCGGGAGGGTCGAGATAGTCAAAATAGTATACCCGAATGTTTATTTTGGGTCCCGAGGCCATTTTAGGCCTAACCGGCGTCCCGAGAGGGCATTATGGTAAATTATATTTTTGGGTTTAATTAATGGATAAAATAAATCCCTATTTTCATCCATTAATTAAACCCAAAAATATAATTTATCATAATGCCCTCTTCGGAGGCCGGTTAGGCCTAAAATGGCCTCGGGACCCAAACTAAACATTCGGGTATACTATTTTGACTATCTCGACCCTCCCGGACTCAACGGTGTACTCGAAATGACCATATGAGTTAATAAAAATAAATTCTCTTTTTATTCCACTCAATTAGTCTCGACACGACTCACACGCGTGTCAAACTTAAATTACCAGGCTACCGTATTTCTCACTTCTGACAATTTATCAAATGTTATAATTCCATATTACATATCACATAGTAATATTCAATAGTTCTTAACAATAAGTATTAACACTTTGAATGCTAGTTAATAATTATTTTAATTCGGATTAATAACAAATTAATTTCTCGCATTTTAATTTAATTAATCCAACAATAATAATTAATTACATACTTATTCCCACAATAATAATTCATCATATAATTATTTAAATCAACAAAAATACGGGGTATTACATACTTCCCCTCCTACAACGGAATTTCATCCTGATATTCAGAAAAAGTATACCAGGTACAATAAAGAGGTATATATATTGCGCATCCCATTCCTGTGCTCCCAAGTAAACTACTCTGTACCACCAATATAGTACGCTATCGAATACCTTTAATAATGAACACTTCACATGTGTTTATTTTAAACACCAGGTTACCCTGTCATATAGGATCTAGCCCAAGCCTTTCCGCTTAAGTTTCACTACTTAAACTTTATTTTAGATATTCACTATCTAGCCTTATATTATTTTCACCTTAGTAGATTTATTTTCTTTTCAGATACGTATGACTTCGTCTCGTGTCGTTCATAGAAGTAAATTAGTTGTGCATGAATCATCCTTCTGGTACAGACGAATGACCTGTTTTACTCTGAAAGGTCACCGGGCATTTCCAGGCCCCCATCTGACCAAGGTCGACCTCCCTAACTGAGCGAAGCTATTCAGAATACCTAAGTACCTCTCATAACAGTTCCTATGGTAATCCCTATGTGAGATTCTAACTTACTGTTCGGACGAACGATCCATTTTCATCTGATGATCTCCAATCTAAAGGACGGATGAGCGCTTTTGAGGATTGTTTGACCGAAAGTCAACTCCAAGACTCAAGATGGTCGCAAAGGAATATTTAAGGTATATGAATTACCTTTCTAACGGTATGCCTGATGCATGATTTGGATTAATAGATAGCGTTCTATGACCATTTTTTTGAAAAAAATATGTACGAGACTACCGATTAGCTGGCCTATTTCCCCACCTATTGGTAGTGTGCCTAGGATTACCTGTTGATTGGCAGGTCTAGGGATTTACCGATCGGCACCCCCTTACCCTATGAATATAGGGTATGACCTCACTCCCAGGACAACTCAGATTCCTCAATATCAGTGATCTCAGAAACATTCTGTCACCCCCTAATCCATTAAGATATAATTAACTAAATAGTTTACAAACCACAATTGTAATTTATTTATTATTTTAGTAATACATATTGAAACAACTTCAAGGTTAAAATGCGGAATACTAAAAATCCAATCATTTTTAGGAGACATAATTTCAACAGAATTCACATATCATTTAACTTAATTACAACTAGTACAGTGTATAAAAAAACTAACAAGACCATACTTCTATTTACTTAACCTCCTACACCTGGCAGTGGCAGCTGGAAAACCAGAAAATGTTAACATATAAAACCATGAGTTTAAAAACTTAATGAATGTACAACAACTATCTATAGTAAAAGTACTATATTAACATCTCAACATAATAATGTATACATCTCTATGCCAAATTAGGCAAAAGACATATCCGGAGTTAATAAACCCCACATCTCCTACCCGTAGGCAGTAATCATATCCATAGATTTTAAAAACCTAACATCTATTGAATTGAATAGCAACTCAACATATCTTGGCTTTTAATGAGCCATAACATCTCAACATCTCTTGGCTTTTAATAAGACATAACATCTCAACATCTCATGACTTTTAATAAGCCATTTCATCTCAATATATAATACATATACATCATATCCCAAATCAACTCAGTAAGTACACTCACCTTGTGTTGTCAACTATGTATTCACGTTTCCCTCGGGTGGAGCTGAACTTGGTTGATTTGACCCTACACCTGTTAATCCAACTAAATCAGTACTGAAACTCAATCATAAGTATTATCTTAATATAATTATGCAATTTTAAATGAGTACACAACCACAATATGATTCTACTCAAGGCATATTCCATGAAATATTTGTAAAGACGAAACGATGGTATATATGTTGATAAGGTCATGAACATTCAACCCTAGAAACTACCTCGAAAGAAATTTATAACTAAACTCAAGTAAACATAAAAGTATACTTATGAATATATATACACATGAAACATGTACTCAAAATACCCTCGGGAAGGAGAAGATAAAAGTATTCTCTCATGGGATATCCAGTATGGCCTGAAATTATTGTCCTCCCATGCCAACCAATCAAATTAAAACACTCGGTTTGCCAGAAGACAATTTTGCACTTAAAGGGAAAGGACAGATTTGCCCCTTGTTCGTAAATTCGGTCTAACTTCTTGCTCGGACATCCGTTTGATACACCGTTTGTTGTATTAGAACCTTAACTAACATATCTACAACTATGTAGTTTTCACCTCAAGTAAATTGTAATGTTATAAGGGTCAAAACTAGTCTTAAACAGGAACATTTCTATCAAAAATAACCAAATCTTGTGTTCGTAAATAATTGGACATTTCATGATTTATGAAAGTAGAATTATACTAACCATAATCACTTAACATTAGATATGCTAATAACACATTATTCATATCACATAAGATAAGTATGATTTAAATATAATTTATCATAATTATATACGGGTTGTCACAACCTCCCCCCCTTAGAAAATTTCGTCCCCGAAATTTAATACGAATGACACTTACCAAACAAATGGGGATACTGTTTCTTCATGCTATCCTCCATTTCCCAAGTTGCTTCTTTAATTCCATGGCTTATCCACATAACTTTAACTAAGGGAATAACCTTATTCCTCAATACTTTCTCCTTACGATCAAGAATTTCCACCGGTTCCTCGATGTACAACAAGTCTTCTTTCAGTTCAATAGGTGGGGTTTTCAGTTGATGAGATGGATCTGTCAAATACTTACGAATCATTAATACATGGAACACGTCATGCAAACGTGATAACTCTGGAGGTAATGCTAATATATATGCCAGGGTTCCAATTCTTTCCAACACTTCATATGGTCCAATGTATCTTGGACTTAGCTTCCCCTTCTTTCCAAATCTCATCACACCTTTCCACGATGAAATACGTAGGAACACAAAATCCCCCTTCTCAAATTCCAATGGATACTTCCTCTTATCTTCATAAAATTTATGCGTGCTTTGCGCTATCTTTATCCGTTCCCGAATCATTTTGATCTTTTTTAGTTGTCATATCTATCAATTCAAGACCCAAAACATTCCTTTCACCTACTTCATCCCAACACAAAGGCGTTCTACATCTCCTCCAATATAAAGCTCCATACGGAGCCATACCAATGGTGGACTAATAACTATTATTATACAATAATTCCATCAATGGAAAATGATCATCCCAACTACCCTTGAAGTCAAATACACAAGCTCGTAACATGTCTTCTAATATTTTAATCGTCCTCTCAGATTGCCCATCGATTTGTGGATGAAATGCAGTGCTGAACTTCAAACTTGTGCCCATGGCATTCTGTAAACGAGGCCAAAACTTAAAAGTGAACGTTGGATCTCTATCTGATATAATTGACACTGGTGCCCCATGTAAACGGATAATCTCATCAACGTACATACGTGCATACTTTTCAACAGTGTAGGTGGTCTTAACTGGAAGAAAATGGGCTGACTTTGTCAATCGATCTATAATCACCCAAATATAATCATTCCCTTTGGTGACCATGGTAATACTATAACAAAATCCATTGTTATATGCTCCCACTTCCATTCCGGAATAGGCAATGACTGCAATAATCATGCAGGCTTCAGATGCTCCGCTTTCACTTGCTGACATACTAAACATTTAGGTACAAATTATGTAATCTCACGTTTCATATTGTTCCACCAGTAATACTCTTTCAGATCCCTGTACATTTTGGTACCTCCCAGATGCATAGAGTAAATAGAACTCTATGCCTCTTCGAATATGTCCTTCTTTAAGGGTGGATCATTCGGTACACAAATCCTATTTTTATAACACAACGGTTCATCATTCTTAATTTCAAAGTCACTCTCTTTACCCTCTAAGACATCTTGTTTCTTCTTCTCAAGGAATGGATCACTGACCTGTAAATTTCTTATGCGTTCTGCCAATAAAGGTCTCATTATGACATGTGCTAATAAGCCTCCCTTTTTTGAAAAACTTAATTCAATGCCTATCGATGCCAAGTCAAGGATATTTCCCACACATGCACACTATATGCAGCCTAGAATCCCCGATGATTTTCGACTCAAAGCATCTGCTACTACATTGGCCTTTCCTGGATGATGATGAATGGTACAGTCATGGTCTTTAATCAGCTCTATCCAATGCCTCTACTTCAAATTCAAGTCTCTCTGTGTAAATAAATACTTCAAACTTTGATGGTCAATGAAAATTTCACACGTCTCTCCATATAAATGATGTCTCCATAATTTCAAGGCAAAAACAATAGCTGCAAGCTCTAAATCGTGTGCAGGATAATTACGTTCATGCGTCTTCAACTGTCTAGATGCATAAGAAATTACCTTTCCATGTTGCATGAAAACATAACCCAGACCCTGATGTGAAGCGTCATTATAAATCAAAAAACCTTCTCCACTGGATGGAGCAGTGAGAACTGGAGCTGATACTAGCCTATTTTTCAACTTTTCAAAGTTGTGCTGACATTCATCACTCCACACAAATTTCACTTCCTTTCGGGTCAATTTAGTTAACGGTAAGGCTATAGATGAAAACGCTTTTATGAATATTTTATAATATCCAGCCAATCCTAGGAAACTCCTTATCTCTGTTACATTCCTCGGTCTCTCCCATTGCACAATTGCTTCCACCTTCTTAGGGTCAACATAAATTCCATCTCTCGAAACAACATGCCCCAGAAATACTACCTGATTTAACCAAAACTCACATTTGCTAAACTTAGCAAATAATTGACTATCTCGCAAAACTTGCAATACAACTCTTAAATGATTCTCATGTTCCTCTTGGCTAGGTGAGTATATCAAAACATCATCGATAAATACCATCACAAATGAATCTATGAAAGGATGAAATACCCGATTCATTAAATCCATAAAAACTGCAGGAGCATTTGTTAACCCAAATGGCATTACCAAAAATTCATAATGACCATAGCGAGAACGAAAAGCTATCTTAGAAATGTCACAATCTCTCACCCTTAGTTGATGATAACCCGATCTCAAATTAATTTTTGAAAACACTTTAGCACCCTGTAATTGATCAAACAAATCATCAATACGAGACAATGGATGTTTATTTTGAATAGTCAACTTGTTCAACTGTATATAATCAATGCAGAGTCGCATGGTGCCATCTTTCTTCTTCACAAATAATACTGGAGCGCCCCATGGTGATACACTGGGTCGAATAAAACCTCTATCTAGCAAATCTTGCAGCTGAACCTTTAACTCATTTAGTTCCACAGGTGTCATTCGATATAGAGAAATAGAAACTGGAGCTGTACCAGGCACTAAATCGATAGTAAACTCTACCTCTCTACTAGGTGGCAATCCTGGTAATTGATTTGGGAACACATCTGCAAAATCCTTAACAATTGGGATATCTTCTAATTTTCACAATTCCCTATTTGTATCCACAATATATGCTAAAAATCCTTGACAACCCTTATTTAATAATTTCCTCGCCCGAAGGGCAGAAATAAGACAGTTTGGAACCACATTTCTTTCCCCAGTAAATTTGAATTCTTCCTCCCCCGACATATTAAATGTAACCTCCTTATGAAAACAGTCAATTGATGCATGGTAGGAAGATAACTAGTCCATACCCAAGATAATATCAAAATCTCGAATATCTAGTGGAATTAAATCAATGGTCAACTCCCTCTCCCACATATTCAATACATAATTTTTATACACACGCTCCACTAACATCACATCCCCCATAGGTATAGAAATATATAAACCACAATCAATATAAGAACATGGTCTACCCAAATGCATGGTAAATGACAGTGCTACAAATGAATGAGTAGAACCTGGATCAATAAGCACGTAAGCATGTTTGTTCATGACAGAAAATGTACATGTCACCACCTCTGGAGTAGCCTGAGCATCCTGTAAAGTCATAGCAAATATCCTTCCTAGAGCCCTGGATCCACTAGCTTGTCCTCTACCTCCTCCTCTCCCTGTGCCTCCAGGTGATGAGCCTCGACTAGTAGTAGCTAATTGAATCCCTCCCAGTAGCATAGGATAGTTCTTTTTTGTATGACCAATTTGATGGCAATGATAACACTCTACCCCCTTTAACTTGGGATAATATGGAGTGATATGGCCCTCAGCTTTGCAAAAATAGCATGTAACAGGCTTGGACTGCCTATTGTCAATCTCCTGCTGTCTATTTTGTTGGCCCATCAATCCTGCACCCCTAAAACTACTTGGTGTCCTATTCTGAACATAATTTCCAGTCCCTCTACCGCGCTAAAATCTTTGGCACCATTGTTTTGAGTATTCTACATTGCCTTCCTTTTGATGAGATGGATCAAATCTACTCCTCTTTCCCCTTTGTTCCCTATTCTTTATTGCATCGTTAACATCTCCTTCAACCATCATAGCTTTGTTAACTAAAGAAGCATAATCTACCATTTCAAGTGCAGTGAGTCTAGACTTGATAACTAAATTCAACCCATCCTGAAATCTGGTGCATTTATCCTCCTCATTGTGTAAGAAACGTAATGAAAATCGAGACAAAGATATAAATTTAGTTTCATACTCCCTGACCGACATATTACACCGAGTCAACGATAAAAATTCTCTCTCTTTTTGCTTCCGATACGTGCGAGGAAAATACTTTTCATATAAGGCTTTAATAAAAGAATCCCAAATAATTACCTCACCTCCCTACGGAGTAAGAAATAAATGTTTGGAAAACTCCCACCAATATTTAGCTTCGCCCTTTAACTTCAAAGTAGCCAAAATTACCTTCTGCGCGCCAGGTACATTCATCACCCCGAAGATAGTTTCAGTATCTCTAACCCAAGCCTCAACTTCTAAAGTATCTACAGAAACTGAGAATGTTGGGGGGTTCAATTTGATAAACTTCTCATACAAAGTATTCTTCTCCTCTCGTTGTATTTCCCTTTCTCTTCTGGCCAAAGTCTGCTCCTCCAAGTACTTGGCTTGTTGTTCTGCTATTTGCGTTATAAACATGTTTTGTTGTTCTGCCATTAAAGTCATGGCACGAGCCATTTTCTGCATATCTGTAAGTTGTTCAGGAGCCCCCTATACATTATTTGGATGTTGTTGGTTTACTGTATTTGAAGACTCCTCATCTACCCTCTCATGAACATTTGCTCCTTCCATAGCTTACTATCTGTCATAAGCCACAATTATAGAAACAAGAATACAACATTTATTTCTAACATAATGGTTAGTATTTCTCACAAACTAATATAAATGACCCACACAACTCTATTTCTGCCACTGCCATATCTAGACACTCTAACCCTAGAATATAAAAACCTAAATCTCTAATACCAAGTTGTCACCCCTAACCCCATTAAGATATAATTAACTAAATAGTTTACAAACCACAATTATAATTTATTCATTATTTTAGTAATGCATATTGAAACAACTTCAAGGTTAAAATGCGGAATACTAAAAATCCAATCGTTTTAAGGAGACATAGTTTCAACAGAATTCACATATCATTTAACTTAATTACAACTAGTACAGTGTACAAAAAAAACTAACAAGACCATACTTCTATTTACTCAACCTCCTAGACCTGGCAGTAGCAGCTGAAAAACCTGAAAATATAAACATATAAAACCATGAGTTTAAAAACTCAGTGAATGACTACAACTATCTATAGTAAAAGTACTATATTAATATCTCAACATAACAATATATTCATCTATGTGCCAAATTAGGCCATATATATATTCGGATTTAATAAACACCACATCTCCTGCCCGTAGGCAGTAATCATATCCAGAGGTTTTAAAAACCTAACATCTCCTGAATTGCATAGCAACTCAACATATCTTGGCTTTTAATGAGCCATAACATCTCAACATCTCTTGACTTTTAATAAGCCATAACATCTCAACATATCTTGTCTTTTAATAAGCCATATCATCTCAATATATAATACATACACATCATATCCCAAATCAACTCAGTAAGTACACTCACCTTGTGTTGTCAACTATGTATTCACGTTTCCCTCGGGTGGAGTTGAACTTGGTTGATTTGACCTTACACCTGTTAACCCAACTAAATCAGTACTGAAACTCAATCATAAGTATTATCTTAATATAATTATGTAACTTTAAATGAGTACACAACCACAATATGATTCTACTCAAGTCATATTCCATGAAACATCTGTAAAGACGAAACGATGGTATATATGTTGATAAGGTCATGAACTTTCAACCCTAGAAACTACCTCGTACGAAATTTATAACTAAACTCAAGTAAACATAAAATTATACTTCTGAATATATATAAACATGAAACATGTTCTCAAAATACCCTTGGGAAGGAGCAGATAAAAGTATTATTTCATGGGATATCCAATATGGCCTGAAATTATTGTCCTCCACACTTAACCTTCCAATATTAATTAATTGCACACATACAGGTATCCAACCTTATAAATATGAAAACATATATGAATATACTTTCCATCACAAGTGACGGTGTAATCTTTCAAGCTCCCTAGGGCAAGTTATGACTATTTCTTTACAACACAAGAAATCTGCCCTACAAGATCCTCTATTGTTCCTTCAACTTCCAAGAATTTTCATAATTTTTCTATGGCATAAGTTTTCATGATTTTCGACCAATTTTCAGAAAACATACTGAATAGTATAGAATTAAAGTTTCATAATTTTTTGACTTTATTTTCTATCTCAAAATCTTGACCAAACTTAGGGCATACCAAAATGAAATTTACAAACAGCAACCATATACCAACTTGCAACCATCACTAAGGCTTAACCACAAGAAGTTAAATTCTAATTCTCGTATATGACATGAATATATGAGTATAATTTCATATCCAATTGGAATTTCTGAATTCCATTAATCACAAAAAGTGATATGGAAGTTTGAATACAAAGGGTTTCAATACAAAGCAATATGACCTATAACACCACTTATCTCACATATGAACCAATACATATTATCACAAAGGAGAATGAAATTTTAATCAATACTTCACGATTTATATACTTTAAAATAAGTATAATACAAGATTAAAACAATATTAACAAATAATTTTACCTTGGAGACACCTTAAGGATTTTCTTGGAATTATTTTCCTAGATTTTCCTTGTAACCCTTTCTTCCTTGACTTCTACCTCTCTTTCCTCAAGCTAATAACACCTCAAACTGAACCTAGGGACTTATTCTCTGAATAAATAAGTTAAAAGGAGAGGTTTAAGTCGACCAAGGCTGCCTCCCATGCCAACCAATCAAATTAAAACACTTGGTTTACTAAAAGACAATTTTCCACTTAAAGGGAAAGGACAGATTTGCCTCTTGTTCGTAAATTCGGTCTAACTTCTTGCTAGGACATTAGTTTGATGCACCATTTATTGTATTAGAACTCTAACTCACATGTCTACAACTATTTAGTTTTCACCTCAAGTCAATTGTAATGTTATAAGTGTCAAAACTATTCTTAAACAGGAACATTTCTATCAAAAATAACCAAATCTTATGTTCGTAAATAATTCGACATTTTATGATTTATGAGAGTAGAATTATACTAACCATAATCACTTAAAATTAGATATACTAATAACACATTATTCATATCACATAAGATAAGTATGATTTAAATATAATTTATCATAATTATATACGGGTTGTCACACATTCTCTTGCAATCACCGAAGTTTTCTTGTCTGAAATTTTCTTTCCATCTTTCATTCCCATCCTTTTTATACCCAATTTAGCAAAAATCTCATTTTCTCACATCCAACATTCATCTCAACACTCAAGGTAATTCATCAATGATCAATATCAAACTTCAATTCTCCTAAGAAGGTCCAAAATCCTTCTATTTATATTTAATTTCTTTATTTTTGCATTAGTTACATAAATTCTTAATCTATCTTTTGCTTTAGTTCATACACACTAATATCTCACTTTATTATTACCTATATATTTCACATACTTTATTTTTTATATAAAAAAACTCAAATCAAACAAAAGAGATTTACACCTATAAATTCCAATTGGATTGTCCACCACAATTTCTCAAAACTAATATACATTTTCTACACACACATATATAATAAATTCTCGTTCGAATGTATGGGATAAACCAAATCCTTATGTCACATAAAAAGTACATGCACTTTGATTCTTTTATAGGATACGTAGGAATTTTGAGCCAAAACTTGAGACTAATATATATTATACTTAGGCATTTCGGATGTTGAGTCCAATTTTCTCATTTTCGCACTTGTCTCCTTTTCATCTATACATTATTTTAATATGTATTATACTTGTGATCCTTATAAGTGTTTTATCCAACATATATTATCGTTTCATTATAACGATCAATATCTCGATAAATGCATAGGTCATATTTTCTAAATATTATTCCAGGAACATTCCTATGGATGACCTCACTCAATATTTTCCATGGCATGAGTTAGGCGATTATGATCTCCATTTACATATATACACGCACACACTTCACACATAAATAAAGGAAAATAGTAAGACCAGCCCATGAGAGATTGAAAGGGAGGGATGGGTGCCTAACACCTTTCCATTCCGTAACTTAGCTCGTGACCTTTGAACTATTGGTTTCGTAAGCATCAGTTTGTCGTTGATGCCTCTCTCTCGAGGCGACAACATGTTGTTTTCATGTTCTGTACAAAATAGGCTGGAGATTCTATCTCTTTTCATTCACCCCACATCGACGATGGCCAAAGCACTCTTAGAGAAAGTGAGCGAGAGACCGTTTTTCTCCCCCCCCCCCCCCCCCCCCCCCAAGTGAGATAAAGGGAGAGAGAGGATAGATCTCGAGATGGACAGACTTTTATTTTTTCAGGTGGCCATTGTTATTGGTATATTTAATTTATATGATTTTATCTTGAGATAAAATATAATTAAATGGGGGAAATCGATATTATGATGTAACGTAGCTTTCTTATTTTAAAGCATCTTCGGCAGCCTTTGCGACAATGCTAGAGTCTTGAACCTTCAGAGTTTAGTATTGCCCAAGAAGGACATTACTAAAGCTTATTCAATTTCTTTTCCAACAAGTTTAGATTGATTAAACTAGTTCACTAGTTCACCAAAGCACACTAAGAGAAAGAGGGCGCGAGATATTTTTTCTCCCCCTCTTCCCCCTACCCCCACAAGGGAGAGATAGGAGAGATCTCGAGGATGGCCACAGTGGCGACTCTGCTAGGGACTATTTTTATAAGAGGGATAGACTCTATTTGCATGAGTGTTATAGCTTTGGGGTGAAACCAGTAAAAAGGGTAGCTCATTTTCTTAGTGTGAGACAAAATGAAGGAGAAACAAGTAGAAACTACATCACTTGTTTCAACAAAGAGAAGTTGGAGGTTGTGGATTATGAGAAGAAGACTGCTATAACAATTCTTATGAGTGGACTGCTCCTTGAGAAACTCTACTACATGCTTGCTAAAGATTAACCAAAGACAATGACAGAGTTAATGACAAAGGAAACTAAGATCATGGATGCAGAGGAGGAAATGGAAGCTAAACGGAGCTCGGGGACAAAAGGTGAAAGAAAAATTGACAAAGAGGAGCACAAACATTCCAAGGAGAATAGGGAATCAAAAGAAAAAGGGATTATAGAACGGCTCAAGAAGTAAAACAACTACACTCCATTAATAATGGGTACTCACCATGTTTTGGAGGAAATTAAACATAAAAAATATGTACGTTGGCCTAAGAAGTTGAGGATCTCCCTTGTCACTATGAATTTGATAGAGACCATAGTCACATGATAGATCATTGTAACACTCTACAGAACAAAATTGAAACTCTCATTTGCAGTGGAAAACTGATCTGGTTTGTTGATCGACAAAACAACAAAGGAGCTCGGTAAAGGTCAAAATTGCCTTGCAAGCCTATAAACAAGAAAAAGAGGACCCATGAAGATGATTAGGAGAATGATCTCGACCTACCCAATAATCCTAGGCATCCAGAATGTGAGGTATTCATGCCCAACTTTGGTTATTTTGATTGTAAAATGATTATAGGTGGAGATACGGGAGGAGGAGATCATATAAGTGAAAGGAAGACTTACCTTAATAAGGAAAAATCTTGTTCCTATATACAGAGAATCAACCTGGCTGAAGAAGATTGATCGAGGAATGTCAAAAAATATAATATGGTTATCAACTTCTCTAAAAATAACCTCTCAAGAGGATTGTACCCCCATGATGATCCTCTAGTAATCAAAGTCGAAAAGAAGAATCTCATTATTTTCAGAGCCCTATTTGATAGTGGCAGCTTGACATATATTATGTTCTATCCTTTCTTTAAAAGTCTGAATTTTAAGCTCAACCAATTGGAGGCCTACCACAGATCTTTAATAGGTTTTTCTGCTGAGAAAGTATTCATTTTGTGAACAATTAAGGTGGAGGTGTTGATCAGGACAAGGCCAACCATCCAAACAGAGAATATACGTTTATTTTTGTAATGGGCAAAAAATTTCATTCGACCTATAAAATGATTATTGGAAGAGTAGGGTTCAAGAAGTTATCACTGTCCTCCTCTTGGAGAAGTGCTGCATCTGTTTTCTGCACCTTAATGTCTGATGTCCTATTCTTCTTTTCCAAGGATTGCTTCGAAGGAAAAGTAGGAAAAAGACCACAAAAAGCAGAAAAAAAATCAAAAATGGAAATTGCTTATCAAAGGAAATTCTCCGGGTGGCAGATTCTCCGACAAAAAATACGGATAGCCGTGCCATCTATAGTCCATCGGTGTTTGAAGTTCCCGACTAATTTTAGAGTAGGCATTGTAAAGGGCGACCAAAAAGTAGCTCGAGAATGATACTACTCATCTGTCGAGTAGGAATATCTAGAAAAAGAAAAGAAAAAAACCACCACTTACCAAGTGGACACCTCTGAACCTAATGAAGAATCTAAGGTTGAAACCTTAGATAGTAGAGGGAATAGAAAGCATCATGATGGACGATGACAAACCAGAATGCACAACTTAAATAGGAACAACACTGGATCATGTTCTTAAATAGGAACAATTAAATTTCCTTAGACAAAGAAATCATGTGTTTGCATGGAGTTATGAAGGTATGCCAGGGATTGATCCCAACTTTCTTTGCCACAAGATCAATGTCAGTAAAGAAGTCAAGCTTGTAAAGTAGAGGTGAAGAGTGTTATGTCCTGAAAAGAACCAAGCCGTACAAGAGGAAGTTGAAAAGCTTCAAAAATCCGCTTTAATTGATGAAGAAAAGTACCCCTATTGGTTAGCCAATCTAGTTATGGTCAAGAAGAAGAATAATAAGTGGAGAATGGGTGTAGACTTCACGGATTTGAACAAAGCATTCCCAAAGGATTATTTTCCTTTTCCCCGAATTGATCAACTTCTTAATGCCACTTCTGGACATGAATTGTTAAGACTCATGGATGCTTACTTTGGTTGTAATTAGATCAAAATGAAGCCTAAAGACAGAGAGAGAAATTCTTTCATTACTCCCCGAGGAATTTACTGTTATAATGTGATGCCATTTGGCTTAAAAAATGCAGGTGATACTTACCACAGGTTAGTGAACAACGTATTTGAGGAGAAAATCAGAAAAAATATGGAAGTATATGTAGATGATATGCTAACGAAGAGCAAGAAAGCATCAAATCATATTGTCGACCTCAAACAGACTTTCCACCAACTGGAGAAACACCAGATAAGACTGAACCCGACCAAGTGTGTGTTTGGCGTGCAGGAGGGAATGTTCCTCGAGTATATAATAAATAAAAGGGTAATTGAAGCAAACCTAGATAAGATCAAGCCATTGATCGAGATGCAGTCCCCTACTTACAAGAATGATGTACAAAGGCTAACTGGGTGAGTACCAACTCTGAACAGATTTATTATGCGAGCTACAAATAGATGCCTACCATTCTTCAAAGTGCTTAGAAAGAGTTTTTAATGGAATAAAGAATGCGAGAAAGCTTTTCTGGAGTTGAAAAAGTACTTGGGGTCACCTCTACTACTCTCTAGACCAATTTTGAGGGAAAGATTATACTTATACTTAGTTATTTCTGAATCAGCTGTAAGTTCTGCCTTGATTAGAGAAGATAATGGAGTTCAAAAACCTGTCTACTACACCAGTAAATCTTTTTAAGGAGCAAAAATCAATTACCCTTGCCTAGAGAAGTTGGCACTGGCATTGATTAAGGCATCCAGATGAATGAAGCCCTACTTTGAAGCCCATACAATAGTAGTATACACTGATATGCCGCTAAGGCAGGCTTTACAAAAACCAGAGAAATCTGGAAGATTAATGTACTGGGCAGTAGAACTGGTGGAGTATGATATCATTTATGAACCAAGGTCTTCTCTAAAAGGTGAAGAAGTAGCGGATCTTATAGCTGAATTCACTTACCCCGAGGTTCCCAAGCAATAAAATAAGCAGGTCGAATAAAAATTAAGAGGAAATTATTTGAAAGAAGTTGATGACGATCAAAATTTTGAGGAACTTTCATCAGAGGAAAAATCAGAAAAAGACACTGCTGACCTATGAGGTTCCTCTTCCCGAACACAAGAGATGGTACTATTGTAATCAATTTTATTGGGATGATGGTATGGATACATTTAAACTAGAGAGTTTATTCTAGTTACATTGTATTCAGTTGTTATATCACTTAATCATTATTCATTATTGTGGAATGGATTACACGATCAATTGTTTACATTGTTAAAATGGATGTTATTAAATTAAATTTGAAGGTTTTGACACTAGCTTAATTAACTACTAGGTGATTAATACGATTTTTTTTTTTTACAGTGATGTTAAGAATGAACCAACTGAATATTCTAATTTAATTTATTAAAGGACTGATCACTCACTATTTAATTGATTGGGGTTTCACATGTGGTATCAAAGCATCAGGTTATAGAGTCTTTAGGATCTGTACGGCTTAATATGGTTTCTTCTTAGCATCCTTTGATATAGAACCCTATCTTTAGGATTATTGCACTCTTATTTGCATAGCTACGACTTCAACTATTTTGTGATATTTTAAATCGAATGCTGATGGAAATATTTTCCCTCATTTTAGATGCCTCCTCGATGTGCACAAAAAGCCCCCGGTGTGGCGTAGCCAGCACCACAGCCCGCTCCAGTTCAGGGCACTTTTAACGCTGTAGAGGTTGCTTCTATTGTTGCTCATGCGGTTAATGCAGCCTTAGTAGTTGTTCAGCAAGCACCACCACATGCACAGGCCATGCCACTAGCACCAACATAGGTATTTCCCACTATTTACGAGCGTGTTAGGGATGCCTTTCAAAAGGCACATCCTCCAGAGTTCCATAGGGGTTTCGATGTTGTCACTTCTAGCCAATAGAATAAAGACATCCAGAAACATCTGAGGATGTATGACTGCATAGAGGTACAAAAGCAAATACTAACTACTTTTAAGCTAGTTAGGGAAACTTTACAGTGTTGGGTGTCCACTACCACAATAGAGGAGATTGATAATATGCCTATTTAGGACTTCTGGGTGTGGTTTGATCTTAAATATTTTCCTTCCGCCGTTCAGACTGAGTTGAGGAGAAAAATTTTGGACCTCACCTATGAGGGGAAATCAGTTGTTGAGTATGAAGAAGAATTTACTAGGCTGACTACTCTGGTTCCAGGAGGGCTACCCACTAAAGATAAGATGATTCAGATGTTCATAGATGGCCTTAACTGGAGGATCCACCATCATCTTTTGGGTAATATTTCATTACAGACCTACGCATATATATTGAATGCCGCATTAATTCACTACCAGAACCACCGCTTCCATGCTAAGGGAAGAAAGTGAGGGATTGAGTCCAGTTAGTAGGGCAGGACTAAGGGAGGCAGTGCTAGTGGAACACCATCATCTCAGAGTCAACAGAGACAGGTTAAGCAGAGTTTCCAGAATGGGGATTATGCTAAGATATTAATATCAGGAGGCTTTTGTTTTGGTCAAGGAGGTAATAGGAAGGGCCAGCAGCACATATAGCAGGGTTAACAAGGCCAAAGGAGAGGTGGAAATGGTCAGTAGGGGTGAGGCTAGCAGAGTCAAAATGGAGGGAAGTTTTTTACAAATGTTTCACTTATGGTAAAACTGACCACAAGAAATAGGATTGCCCCGATAAGGGCAAGATACACTATCACCAGGGTGATCATCAGGAGCCACAAAGGCTTATATTGCTAGTCACTCTCCTAGCACTGACACATGTGCCAGCATTACCTGTCATTCGAGTTGCTCTCGTAACCCTACCACACTAGCGGAAGTTATAATATGGGCGTGTGTACAACGTCTAACATGTAAAAATCCAGCAGCCACTATCCGTAGTTGAGGGTATGTTTTCTATCTTTAGGGCTATAGGCGTATTTTGTTTGACACAAAGGCCTCACATTCATTTATAGCCACTAGATTTTCACGATTCGTAGGGTTTCTAGACACGGTCGACTTTACCGGCTAACATGCTTGTGTTAGACATGTTCGAGTATGATGATATCACCGATATGGATTGGATGTAGTGCAGGGCCATGATTGATTATTATAGTCTAAGTATTATATTTGCTATTCTGGGATAGGAGATGTTTCTAGTGGCGATGCCTCGTCCTGAGGGAGGATCGTCCGCCCATTTGTATTATATAAAAGCGAAGACCTCTATGGGAGTAATGATTCCCCTTGATTCAAGATCGATAGTTTGTGAGTTCGCTAGCCTATTTCAGGAGATACTGGGACTACCACCCAATAGGGAGATAGAGTCTGTGATTGATTTAGCATCGGGCACTCAACCAATAATTCATGCGCCTTACCGTATGGCTCCTGAAGAGACGAGGGAGCTAAGAGATCAAATGTACTAGCTTTTGGGGAAAGGTTTCATCCATAGGAGTACCTCACCTTGGGCCCCTATTTTATTTGTAAAGAAGCGAGATGATTCTTTACGATTGTGCGTTGACTGTAGGGAACTAAATAAAGTCACGATCCATAATAAGTATATGTTTCCCGCATTGATAACTTATTTGATCAGTTGAGAGGAGTAAAGGGTTAAATTAAATTAGGGATTATCAAGGAATAAACCTAATTTATTGATAAATTTAATTCACGAAAATTCAGGGATTATAATGACATGGACCAGCGGGGTGTAGATGCTTACCTACTGAATTTACATGAGGAATAAATGATACCCTTCGAGTGATGAGAAAAGCTCAGGAATATACTTTAAGAAGTAAAGTCCTAATCTATATATACGTAGTATACTCGAGATATAAATATACTATATATGGGACTTATCACATGGGTTGTGCGTATGCCCAATTATTACTATATATATATATATATATAGGTGGGATGCATACCTATATTATGATTTATATTGTGTATGACATACCTACGATGCTTGCTATCGGTATGGAGGTTTTGCGTTGTGGACGATATTATCCCGATGAGCCCATTTGGGGGGATTTTAAATTTTTACCCTGAGCATAGGACCTTAGACACATATTATCGGTGAGAATGATAGTTTCGACGATTGAATAGGAACGTAGGTATGTGCGTGACCCATTTGGCTGGGAAGTATGCAGCCTCCAATATATGTGTTATGAGATTTATGGTTCGTGAGAGATGTCGAACCAACACTACATTTTGCAGTGAGAGATGTATTAGTACATGATAGCAGTGTATGCATGCACTGCAGCTGTATTTGGGAGGTGCTATATTAGTATATATAATAGCATGATGAAAATGTATACTGTGATTTAATCTACCGTAAGAAATTAGTAAGTGTAAAAGAATAATGAAATCCAAATAGAACTACGTAACTGAATACATAATCTTATAGATTTGAAAAGTCTAGTGCATATTAACGAGAAATGAACATGTATAATTATCATACGTATTTTGTGGGAAATACGAGAAAATGATATGAGTTAGAATAATAATGACTATTATTTCAAACTATTAATTAGGAACCTTAACTATGAGTATTATGAGGTACGTTAGGAGTGCACTGTAGATTAAAGGTAAGATTCTCAAGCAAGAGCCCGAGAAGCTAACATATACATAATAATTGAGTAATTGCACTTATTAAGCACTTGCTATTTTTAAAATATTTTACAATTGGGCTCCAACTTGTTTTCTTGCATATTATCTTCTCTCCTGTATCTTTTCTACAAGGTTTCCAACCACAGGGACACCCAACGTAGAGTGTTGGGTATTAGACGTGCTATGGATGCCATGGGAGTTCCATATATTTGTATTAGACGATTTTATTCTAGTGACTCAGACATCTGTAGTATCTATTTCATTTAGGGCATGTCGCCCAGGATTCTAATTATTCCATTTTTACCCCAGACATTATATTGACTTATGTCGGTATTATTGTAATCAGTCTTATTTGAATGATGGCATGGAGACATTTAAACAAGAGAGTTTATTTCAGTTACATTGCGTTCAATTATTATCTCACTTAATTATTACTCATTATTGTGGAACTGATTACATGATCAATTGTTAACATTGTCAAAATGGATTTTATTAAATTAAAATTGAAGGTTTTGACACTAGATTAATTAACTACTAGGTGATTAATACGGAAGTTACTTTTTGACAGTGATGCTGAGAATGAACCAATTTGATATTCTGATTTAATTTAATAAAGGATTGATCACCCGATATTTAATTGAGTGCGGCGTCACATTTGTATTATATAAAACATAAAGTGTTTGATGAAATGCACCGTTGAAACTGAGAAAAAAAGTATCCATTTGACTTAAATCTTACTTATCAAAACATGAGTAAATTTTGTAGATTAAATTGATTCCACATCACATGCTGGAAATTTATTCTCCAAATCAAAAATATTATTGGTAAGTTATAGTGTAAGGAATCATTACATTAGTAGTTCATTTGATTTATCAAAACTTATATATTTGTTTATTTATTTTTACCAAGTCTGATATGTGCTATTAAATAATTTCAATTGTTGAAAGTTAAACTTATTTGGAATTGAACTGAAATTTATAAGGTTTTTCTCATCTCCCTCCCCCACCCTGAGAACGCTAGAATTACGTGTGATAATTGATTAACTTCGCAACTTTCTAATATAGCACACTTATTTAATTTCAGCCCCTAATTATGCATCTAAAGTGCAAGTGTAAACCCATAAACAAATAAAGCAAGCGACACAAAGTTAAGAAAAAATCCCCGAAGGGCAAAACCTTTTATTTCTAGAACTTTGAACAATTTACAAGACCATTGACTTACTTACAACCTGATAATCGCCCACAAGTGTAACGCACGGTGTCTTCGGTAAACCTTCAAAGCAACGGCTAGAAACAGTGTCGGCTGGAATCTCCCGCAGGAACTCCAGGTGGTCAGTAATGAGGAAGAGAGACGCCTTCTCCACAAGGGTTGAACAATAACAAAATTGTGTTCTAGGGTTTCAAAAGATTCACAAAAGTAATTGGGATTTTTGTGTGTGAATCAAAAAGAGTCTTGGGACTCAAAAAGGTGAAGACTTAGAGTATTTAGGACTCTGAAAATCGTCTTGAAAAGTCTTAGAAAAATAACTCCCCGAAGTTGGCTTAAATAAGAAAACTTTGACCCTAAAAAATCTCGAACAGATATGGCCGAATTTATCCCAGGCGGACCGGTCCAACTTGGAGGCGGATCGGTCCGAGGAGGCGGATGGGCTCTTTTTAAATTTGGCTATATCGGTTCGCTATCAGTCCGGGGTGTACTGGACAAAGCAAGGCGGATCGCTCTGGGTATAGGGCGGACCGGTCCGGCTTCCCAGAAAAATAAAAAAAAACTTTTAAAAGCCTCATTTTGCTTGAAAAAACTTACTTCTAATTTTTATAAAAAACATTTTATAAAAATTTCCCAATACTAAATATGAACTTTAAGGAACGTAAAAACAAAATCTTACCAAGTTCATTCTCGCAGAGGCTATGATGTTGAAGACACTTTGATATTCGGATCCGTTGATGTAGATGCGATCTTGAGTTTCTTCAACGGTGTAACGGTGTACGACATATAAATTGATAATGGACAAAAATGTCCTTACACACCCTTCCACCCCAACCACAAAAAACGGTTTGTGACGGGTTGTTCTTGAGGGCCCTAGCTTGAAATGTAAATATTTGTAACCGTTATTCTGTACATAGGTAATATCCATCTCTTTGTTAGCACTGATAAAAATTGGTAGGTTATTTCCTATGTGATTTCTTAGATTCTTATCAGTTTGTTCTTTGTTGTTTATGTAGGGCTACTGGTAATGCTTCTGAAGAAGCACTTGACTGATTATCAACATTATCTACTTCTATGAATCTTTTAAAGCTTCCCTTGTATAAAAGGTTTGTCCCAGTTCTTGTATCCTTGTGTAAAATAGTGTGATCACAAATTTCCCCACATTTACATGGAAGTGAATGTCTGAAAATAAGAAATAATCCCTCTTTCCCAAATTACTAGTCATGGTGTTCATTTTTGGTCCGTCCAAAAACTTATAGTCATAGTTTTCAAAATGGTATATAAAGTTAGGTGATATTAGAAATTTATCCATTCGAAGGATACCCATAAGAGAACAATTATTAAAGTTCATGTCTTGCATTCAATATAAACAAGTTGTTAACATAATTTTGAGTAATACACCACTCCGCTAAGGATAAGATGAACCAATATAAGGTTCATCTTTTTCAATAATACGCATATCTATGACAGTTCAACATTGAACAAATATGAAGCAACCACATCCAAAAATACCAAAGAATTATGAAACATATAAGATTTAGTGTCAAAACCCTTCCCCATACATTTTAATACCTATACACATTTTCCCAATCCGAAGAAAATTTTAAAATTAGACAACCTTAAAAATTATCTTATGCCTCTACATAGATTTTTGTATAGCATCCATGGTGCAGTTTGAATTTTCATCTGTGATGTTGACATATTTTCTCTGTACCATCACTTTAGAAATGAAACCAAACATTGTACCGAAAAGAGGTCTTGGACCAAATTGCCAAAAAATTCTTACTTTGTAAAGCTTTTTTCCCATGTATTGCTTAAATATCCTTTAAACCTTTTGAAAACACAGATCTTCATAGGTCACAATTGGTATGAATAAACATGAACAACCTTTTTTTCCATGGTTCAGCTCATACTTAAATAAGAAAAATAAAATGCCAAAGATTGTAGAACTTCATAGGTCACAGTTGGTATGAAAAAACATAAGCACAATTCAAAGATGCATAAAGAAGAAAATAATACATATAAATGACCTCAAAATGAAGCCAAATACTGAAGTAATTACATTATTTTTATTATTTTCTTTTATTACAGACTATTTTTAATATCAATAGTTCACTTGCAACAAATGGCTTCCTTACATTCGAATTTTCAGCAATTCTTAATTTGTGAAATTTTATTTCATTGGACGGTCCTATAAAGCATTTAATGTTAACATCCAACTTTATTAGAGCTTATCACTTTTCTCCCTAAGCCCCATTTGATGGGCTAGATAAAAAGGAATAATGGGATAAAGAGGGATAAACCATCCCCAAACATGGTTGTGAATGTCCCTCTTGCTTATTGATGTGGATCATCAAATAAGGCCTAAATGATAAGATATTTTCTTATGTGGATTTTCATTTTTTACTTAGTTTTTTTTTTGTGAACTCTAATCTGATATGCAACTATGTAAGGAAACACTTAGTGGGACTTCCGCAAGTGAAATCCCTTCCACAACTGAAGGAGAAAATATTCCCTCATCTCTTGGACTGGAAGGAGATTTGTGTACGTTAAACTAATTTCATTTTATTTTACCTTTTTAGTTGTTCGAAATTTGTGTTTTATTATCTGGTTCATTTTTAAATCGAACATGCCTCCTATAAATGTTGAAGACAGAGAGCGTGCTACTCTTGAAGTTGACCAACTAATGTCTATCAAGTTGGATACTACGTTACTAACACACATTGAAATGCACAGGTATGTTGTACTTATTTATTAAAAATTGGCCTTTTTCATATGGTTAGATTGAAAACTACATATCTAATCCTATTGTTATATTGAGTTTTATATTACTATACACTCATTAAACTCCATTCCACCCTATTTTACTATTACCGTTCTAAGGTGACACCATCCTCTACTCCCTTCCACTCCTTTTTCTCGCATTACTTGCTACTGCTTTTGGAAATTACACTAGTGGAACAGAATTTAGGAGGAGAAATATAGATATTGAAATTTAAATAAGATAATTTTTCATTTAATTGGTAGTTAAAAATTGAAATTTTAATTACAAGATTATGGATTATTTTGGAGATAGGATAGTGATTCAATATTGCTTCATCTCCTGGGAAAAAATGTGGGTGCTACTATTTAGTACAATCAGATAGAGTAGAGAGATGATATTTTGGGTGTTATTATACCAACCTAGGATAAAATAACATTATATATGGTTTCTTTTAATGATCTCAACTAATATAAAGCTTTTTTTAATAGAGAATGAAGATCAAGAAGCTCATTATCGCCGCTACCAATTCTTATATATTTACTAGTACAAGTTGAATCTAATAATATCTTCTGGATACGCAACATTATATATATATATTGGTTGGATTCTTTGAAAAGTGAAGATCATATGGACCTTGCAAGGTTCATAGCCATTGTGGATGGAAAACATATAGAATAATAAAAATAGAAAGGTTTGAGTAATAAACCTATGGAACTTAATATCTATTCATATTATATTTTGTTGAGTATCTAATTATACAGAACAAATTTTATTTTTAGCCAACTTAAAACCAATAGGAAGTTGTTGGACTAAAGTGGATTAAACAAGAAAACAGGCAAGCAAATTAAAACCAATAAGAAAACAGGCAAGTGGAATTCAACTTAATATATATAAACTTGAAATTCAATCCATACACAAGTTGCATTTACACTTGAAATTAAACTTAGAATTTTATATATGTATCATATATAAAACCAAACAGATAAAAAAAAATCAACTTCACATTAAAATGAAGCAATTTTACACTACTTAACCAAAGTTTGAATGAACCCCACAATTCAAAATCACATTTTTATGTCTTCCTTGATCGCCTTCATTCATTGTACATTTGGGTAGATATGGATTAAAGATCTATAATAAGAACAGATTAAATGATCCCAAGCCTATACTAACTCCTACATGTGGTACTTGACAAAATCGGACAGCTGGGCAACCTACGCATTAGCTATAATCTGTAGGGAAAAGGTTTCAAATTTATTTTGACAGGTTCTCGAATATACTGCGAATTCAAGTTCTCTATCATATGCGTTAGACATCCTATGCGTATGTATAAACCTATGCGTTTGTCATCCTATGCATTAGTTGGGATTCCTATGCATTAGGCATCTTATGTGTTAGGTATAAACCTACAGGTGTGAGCAATGCTATTAAAATTTTAAGTTATATCTATCCAACATGGTATCATGTCCCCGAATATACTTAAAATTTAGGTTCTCTATCTTAAACCAATGGAACAATAAAATAATTAAAATAACATGATAATTTAGGAGAAAATAATGAACACATAAAAATCCACAACCCAAACATAGTGCTTCAGTCCCAAATAAGAGCCTTTCTTATAACCGAATCATGTATTATGAGGTATCATAACCGTTTCATAATTGAGCTTTCATAAGTACGCAAACAAAGTTGCTATTATTGTCTTCAAAGTATAGCATGTAACCACTAATAGCTTGAAATATACAGGTAACTACTTGAGTCACAATTACTAAACTTTCCACATTGATTCTTCCTTTCACTACCTCACACCCATCCAATAGAAATTCTTTATTTGTCCTCAATTTTCACACATAATAGACTATGTTTCCAGTTACAGCAAATCAATGCCAAAACAGAACGAGATAACGTAGAAGACTATGTAGGGCATTTTGTTGAATAACAATCACGCAACTATATAAACTACTCTCGTGCCAACGGAACTTTCTTAATTTAGACTCCAGTGTGGTTGTACCCATGTGCAAACCTTATCTGAACCATTCCCTTTTAATTTTCTTCTCACTATACATAAACTAAATTCAACACAAAAAATATTACCACTCAATAGTAAAAGGAACAATATTTATGGTCAATACTTATCAATGATATGAACACATTAACTACTAAAAAATTAGTATCCACAAAACAAAAATAGAAAAGAAAAACGTTGACAATAAAGATTCAAAATGAAAATTCAAAATACGTACTGAAAACACAAACAAATAATTTGTGATCCTATATAACCAAAATAAAGAAAAGTAAGATCCTTATTTATTGAACCTCTAGAAGCATCATATATCATTTAAACAAAATATTTAATTATCTTGAAACCCAAAACCTCTATTTTCAATCACAAAATCATTGATTATAATATAACACCAATAAGCCTTGTAATATTTAACCTAGTAGAGTGTTCATGATAAATTAATTAAAAAAATCCCCAAACATGATTAGGACTATAATCATGATTAGATCGATTACAGTGAAAAACAAATCCAAATCGAACACTATAACAAAAACATTGCATACAAATTATGATCCTAGCAATTGTGTAATTGGTGCCTGAAAAATAAGGTAAATGTGCCAAAAAGTAATTGATGGGATTGAATGATATATGCAATGCAATGCTAACTTAGTCAGATATCATAAAAGTATACCTGATTTGAAGCTTGTATTGATAACACAATTTGAAACTTTAAATAAAAAACTATACAATCTAAAAAATCTAAAATATAATCTTAGATTGGAAAACATATACCTTGAGGTTACACACGGTCCAAGCATCGTACAAAGCTAATAAGAGTTTATATAAGGCCATAGTTTCATAATATACCATCAATAGTTTCATAAAACAAAGTTTTTTCAGTTGCTTTTGCATATTCTAATTGCCTCCATAGACATTTATTTTAAAAGGTATGGTACTCATTTTACACCATTCATCTAATAACCTTACATAATTTTTTGGGTTTTTTTGGGAATCTGTATTGCGGTGTTATGGGATTGGGAGAGATTGAACTTAGTGACTGAAATAATTGATTAATTGCTTTCTTTGGTTTTTGTTCCTCTGTTTAGTTGGATGATGTTTAGTTGGATGATTTTTGTTACAGGACAATTAACTATCTATTTGGTTGCTTCGATATCATATTTGACAAATGCTTATGTCATAATATAAAAGTATCTCAAGAAAAGTGAATATGATTGTTGATATTATCATTAAGTATTCATATGCTTTTGTCTTTATAATGGTTTAGAGTATCATTTTTCATATTTATAATGGTTGTGATTTATAAATTTTACTCTTATTATTAATTTTTCATGTAAAAACTTGTATAGTAGTTTGGACATGTGTGAACTATTATCCCAATTCCGGACTGAATGATGCATGTGATCAGAAAATTAATGAAGATCATATTCTTATAATTCAATGTGTTTGTCTTTGTGTATAAAAGATTAATCTTATTTAGTGTTTATTTTGTTCTTGGATATTGTATTACTCTTTGGTTTTAGTATGTTGATTTTGCACATTTAGCGTTGAAGGCATGATGCACTAAAATAAAGTGTTCACACATTTAATGTTATTAAAGTATTTTTTATATTTTAAACACGGTGGATAGTCCTATAAATATAGAAAACTCGTCCCATATGTTTTAAATTGTTTACACGTTTGTGTTGTAAAGAAAAAAATGTATGACTTAAATTATTTGCATATTCAATACATTGGAAATTTTCTTTGTGCCTTCAAGCACAGGCAATACGCTAGTGTATGTATATGCATATATATATATATATATATATATATATATATATATATATATATATATATATATATATATATATATATATAAGGAGTAGAAGTTTTGACACTATTCCATAAGTTGATAGCTTAATCAGGAGATAGGATTGAGCCACCAATGCTAGAAATGGAGGGGTGAGATTATTTTCATGCATTTTCCTATGTTACCCTTTTATTTTTAGTTCCCCCTATTTTCTCTCACTAGTATCTTTTACTTTAATTCAAAACAAAGGTTAATTTAGGAAGTATACACACAAATTTTAATCTCAAATTTCATTCCACTCCTTTTGGCCCCGTCTCTCTCTTCCGCACGCTCACTCTTCTATCAACTCCAAACACACAAACCGTAACCTCCCGTCTGCCTCATTCATCTGTCTCACCCATCCTCCTCCCTCGCCGCTCCCTATCACGCACCCTCATAATCTCAATCTCTATTACATATACACATACACACACGCCCTCGTGTACCTAATTGGTTTCCAGTTCTGCAAGGTAGTTGAAGATTTATTATTTTCCTATCTAATGTTTGGGGGTAAAATCGATTTATGGCTAAGTGTTTTTTGCCCAATCTAATGGTTTCATATAGTTTTTGTTGCAGCAGCACTGTCATATTTAAGTTTTTCTTTTTTTACATATGGAATGTTTTCTTGCAGATCCAATGTTTGGGGGTAATATAAAATCGCTTTGTGATTCTATTTGTGGGGTAAGTGTTTTTTTGTTGTTGCTCTAATATTTTCAGATGTTATTGTGTTTGATCATTTTTGTTTGGTTATATTATTAGTTCTCATTATTATGTGAACCCAAAACTCATGTTTTTAAGTTTGCTCATTGTTGTTGTTAATATGAAAATGGTATTATTGATTTTTGTTGTTGTTTATGTCCAGTTTCAGTTGTTTTTCGAGTTCACGATATCTGAGGTATGTTCCATTATTTTTATATATGTGTTTGTGGTTTAATTTTTATATGACCAAGATTGGTTGATTTCACAATGGTGTTTATTTCACACCAATGATGCTAAATCTATTGACTTCCAAGTTTAATAATTTATCATTTAGTGGTTCAGGTTTTATAATGCTGCAACTAATTATTGTTGTTTAGTAGGAAGTTGTTTTATTTATATTTTGGTTTAGTTCCTTGGAGCAGGTTTAAGTTGTAAATCCAACTCTATATGTGTTTTAACGCCTTCAAATTAGGTGTTGTGATAACAAACGATAGTGACACTATTTCATAACAAAATAAGCTAGGCATAGGTTGAGATTAAAACGCCAATGTAAGAAATGGAGGGTTGAGATCATTTGTCCAATTATCTCTCTTAGACTCACTTCACCAAACCTAGCCGTCATTCTTTCTATCCCTCAACTCATGACTTTAACCCCAAATCCTAAATTTCCCCTCATTATCTCTCTCTCACTAATCCACCTCCACCTCCTATACGTCGCCATCCCTCCTCCTATACGCCGACGCACCCCCTCATCCCCATGTTACCCTTTCCCCCTAAAACCCCATGCCTATGCCCCACCCTCCAAGCTCCTTGCTTCCCCATGTACTCCTTACCACCAACTTCATTTGAAAGGTATTCTTGATCACAACTAACATCATCTAAAAGGTAGTCTCTGTTGATTGATAAATTTTGGGCTTTGTTCATTTTGATTTCAGTTAATATTTATTTCAATTTTGTTCAGCTTGTTTTAGATCTGTTTATATATCTGGTGTTATACACACACACTCAATGATCAATAGCCCTCTCTTTCTTTGATTAAAAATGTGGCTTTGGTTTAGTATGTTATTTTGAATTTTTTGTTACTTAAGGTTTGAATCTTTGATCCCCACCTGTTTTTCTCTGCCCTTCATTTGTCTCTTTTATTAATCATTTATTATTTTTATTTTAAGATACATTTGCGACTATGTTTACGACTGTTATAGTAATGGGAAATGAAATGATTTGAGATATATCAAAGGTATTTTGTAACCCTTCTTTTTTTCAAAATTTGAAATTAGGGATTTTGAAGCGCTAATTTTAAGGTGCCACTCTCTCTCTTCAGTATCTATTGATTTATGAATTTTTGAAAATTGGGGGTTTGAGTTCAACTTATTTTATACGAGTAAATCTTTTCATGCTCTCTTCACCATCTCTTCATTATTTCGTATTGTTGGTGTTTATAGAAGAGAATTCAAATTAAATGTGTTCCTTCCTATTTATTATTGGTGACACGTGTGTGATTCTTGGATTTCAGAAAAGAGGTTCATTGCCCCCTGATCTCAAGTTGGGTTGATTGGTCTATTTTTGTGATTTTGGGTTCATATTAGGTATATTTTCTTATATGAGTTTTGGATAGTAATTAGAATTTGACAAAGCTTTGATGGTGATTGGAATGTGCATCATTTGTTTTTTAAATATGCAGGGTCATGTTACAAGTAATTGTTCTTCACTATAATAAGAACAACATCAACCCTTGCACATTAAGCTTGGAATGAGCTCGGGTGAAAGTACTAGGATCCATATTCTCTGGAGCAAGGGAAATAGTTCACGAGTAGTGAGTGGTTAAGATCGGATACGACATCTTTTCTTCTTCCAATTTCTTGTACATTTTTTAATATATTTTGCAGGAGCACACTTTATGGGTTGTGCCACCGTCTTACTCATGGTTGGAGGTTTTGTCGTCGAATTTGGAGTTGGATACACAACACTCATAGCTGTATGTGATCATGTATTCTTGATATTTTCTTATCTTACAAAGTTTTATTTCTTCATATACTCAGTATTGTGATGGCTTGGATTTAGGGTTAATGACTCGATTGGTTGTTCAAAAACTAATGTAAGTCATGCTTACTCTGGGTTGTGCTTTGGTATTTAGAAAATTATTTTTGATTATCTTTAACAATACGAAGAAAGCGTGAAAAAACTTTGAGGAGTAATGTGATGGATACTTTGTTTTGTGATGGTGGTCAACTTAGTCATGCGTGGGTAAGTTAATATTATTTTACTAAATTGTAGTGGCTGTTTCACCTTATATGTGTAAATAATTGTTATAGGTAGCTAATTATATAATTGTGATTGGATTGGTGTAAAGATGTAAGTGGGTTCATTATTTGATTGATGCAACTCCCAATTTTAAAAGAGTTAGGTAAACTGTAAAAAGATTGTGAGGGTTAAATTTATTAACAAATATCATTTGATCTAAACTGTACACAAGAGAGCCAAACTTTTTGGTCTTGGTTTGGATTTTTAGGATGTAAATTTATTTTAGCCTTTTAGATATTTACTGGTCTATATATTTTGTGTTTTTCTAGGTTACAGGTGAAATTTGGTTTTATATTCTATCTAGTTATTCCCTATTTATCTATTCATTTTTATGCTGGTGGGGGTTAGAAAAAAAAAATTCCATCCTATATCATAAAGAAGCATGGACATTCAATAACAATGTAAAGACCATGAATAATGAGCTTAACGCTAATCTCACTGGTTCAAGATTTGTTTACATTGACATTCAAAATATGTTCGAAGATATCCTTGACAACTTGAGATCATACTAATTTAGTGTTGTAAATCGAGGTTGCAGTGGCATTAATCGAAACAACGGGTAAATTACATGTCTTCCCTTCCAAACCTAATGTCCAAATAGATATGAGTATGTGTTTGGGCATGCTTTTCACCCAACACATGGGGCATGTCTGCACTTTTAATGCTTTATTGTTGTTTGATTGCCAAAAGGGACACCTTTATTACAAGGAACTGGAAAACAAAGGGCTAAAAAAAGTAAAATTAAGAGTAATGTTGTGTCAACATACATGTGGTAATACTTATTTTTACTTCAGTTTATAGTTTGTTGGACTTTTAATTTAGCTTTTTTGGTTCCATTTTATTTTTTATGCAGAGCTCAAATCATAAAAAAAGTGAATCTTTTAATGCCAGTGAAGGGGTACTAACGAAGATATGTTAATTCAGTCCTCTGCCTGAACAAAAGTATCCCAAAAAAAGTGAAAAGAGGACGTTCTTTAGGGATGGTGTCAAGGGATTTATTTTTATCTTAGGTGAGGTGAAAATTTCTAATGTCTTCATCGAGAAGGTCGGAGATGGAATCGTCTACGGCGAATGGGATCTTGATGCCACTATCGGCCATAAGTTTAAGGAGATCTAGGCACTATTGAGCGACTGCAACCAACTTATCCGCATGCTAAAACTTGGAAATGGTCTATAATACGAGTTGAATCCCAAAGGCTCAAACCCTTTGTAGGTGTTGGGGATAGACTACAAGTCATCACTCCAACCTGCACTTGCCACCTTTCCTAATGACATAAAAAAGAGATCGATGACGAAGTTGGAAGAGTTTGTATCTCTTCAATAGATGTCTGTTGAAAATGCTACTAAGATAGAGGAAAAATAAAACTGTATGGTAGTACTTCAATCTCGTAATGATAAAGGGGAGCTTCAACTGGACTTACTGAAGAAGGAAGCATAAGACTAGCTATATGCAGACCTCCAACATGAAGCTGCAACAGAGTTTCTACAGATCTCCCTCATTTCATTTACATGAGGTGAGATTCAATTACATAGTTCTTTTTTATAGATTAGAGTTTTGTTAGTAAATTTTGCATTCCTTAAAACACGTTACATTTCACGACAAACCCTAATTATAATTAAGAAGAGTTTGGCACTATAAAATCCTTATCCTGGACATTCAAGTCCAGTTTGGTTTTCAAACTGTATGTTTGACAGGTTACCTCACATGTATTTTTCTACTCTCGACGTCTAATTGGTATATGAAAGTGAGATTTTGAATGGTTGTTTAAAATTGAACTGTTTTAAATGGAAAATTTAAATTTCAGTATCAATCAGTAATTTTAATTATAAAAACTTTTAGGAAGGTATGATGGGGCCGAGATAATAGTGCATGATGGGGCCGAGATCACTAAGGGATGCCGAATGAGGATGAAGATAAAACTCGGCCTTTGGCTAACAAGGTCTTATCAAATCAAGCCGAGGAGGAGTCTCAATATCTCTTTATATAGCTTCTTTATATCAGTTATTGGGTGGCATCTTGTTTCCTACATTCCCATTCCACTTGTATTATATTGCTAATTTTTTTATCAATTGTAATCTCGTCTTTGAATAATGTTTATAATTCCTAAACAATGTCAGCACCTGATGATCATTTATCGATGCTATTTTTTTAACGCAACTTGTTTTTATTTTTGTCATCAACTAAATTGTATTGTCTACATCTTCTTATTTATTGATTAACTTTCAATGGGCCGATACATAATTCCAATTCACAATTCATCACCTTATGATATAAACATAATTAAATGATTTTCATTTTAATCACCAAGTTCCCTCTCGTCATTTTTAGGAGTGTATGGAGGAGTATCATCTCTTCATACAGTCTCGTCTCGTCGAGAGAGTTTTGACTCTAAAGGTCACCATATTTTGATGTTTATATAACTATAATTAAATGATTTTCATTTACATCACCAAGTTCCCTCTCGTCATTTTTTGGAGTGTATGGATGAGTCTCGTCTCTTCATACACTCTCGTCTCGCGGAGAGAGTTTTGACTCTAAGATCACCACATTGTGATGTTTACATAACCATAATCAAATGATTTTCATTTTTATCACCAAATTAAGGATATTAATGATAAAATCCCCTCTCTTTATTTTTACGAGTGTATGGATGAGTCTCGTCTCTTCTTACACTCTCGTCCTACCGAGAGAGTTTTGACTCGTAGGTAACCATATAGTGAATTTTAAGTAACCAAAATAAAATGATCATTTAAGATGCGTTTCCCACCACTTAAGTGATGTTATTACACTTCTCCCCCCTCTCGGTGTTATTGATAATTTATGTACGAGATAGCTCTCTTCATGAACTCTCGTATCTCCAAGAGTGAGTTATGACTAGTTCACCACTAAATGATGTTCTTTAGTTTAGCATCATCCAAACCAATCAACATTAATTGAAGAACACAAATACAAAACAACACTTGTATTTCTCATTCATTAATCAACTTGAACTTTCTTATAAAGTGCCATTGTCATACAAACATTTAAATCATCATACAAATTGACAAAGAAAACATAATCACTTGTAATATCTATTGAAATGGTCATCATTCTAGGGATTAGAGAAGGGTTCTCCCTCTAAGTTCTCCAATCAATAGGTTCTTGGAATGACTTCTTTTGTGACCCGATACCGCCAATGCCAGTTCGGATGTAGTTTGTTTGGATTCTGCCAAACCTTTTTCAATACCAAGTCTCTAATGGCTATCGGCTTGTCTTTAACCATCTTATTATAGAATCCACAACTCTTTATTGGTAAGAATATTGTCTGACCCCGACCTCCTCTCGTCTTTCTTCTATTAGGTATTGGTCCAGTCTCATATCCTCATTATTAGCATCGGGCTCGTCGTAGGTTTGGAATCTATGGAAGGGGAGCCCAAGTTTAATATGAATAACTGCTTCTGATCCATAGGCCAACATGAATAGTATTTCCCCTATCACCATCCTCTCTATCGTCCTATAGGCCCATAGTATTCTATGTAACCTCTCAGTCCACAAGCCCTTTATATCCTATAGAATCCTCTTAATGCCATCCAATATAGTCCTATTTGTGACTTTAGTTTGGTCGTTGGCCTGGAGTCGGCCAAGGGTATAATAAAATTGCTTAATGTTGAAATTTTCATTGCAGGCTTCCAATGATTTGTTTTTAAACTATTTTACATTATCGAATATGATTGTGTGAGGAAACTCGTACCTACAGATGATATTTCTATAAATAAATTTGAATGTCTTAACCGTGGTGATAAATATCATAGCTTCGGTCACCACCCATTTAGAAAAATAATCAATGGCCATAATCAGATATCGATAACCACTAACAGCCTTGCAAGTGGGCCAAGAATATCAATTTCCCACACTACGAACAACCATGGAGCTATTAGGTACGAGAGTGGCTGATGAGGTTGGTGAGGGATATTGAAGAATCGTTGACACTTATCATACTTCTTCACATACTCGCCTGCATCTTTAGTGAGTGTCTACCACCACTATCCCTAAGTCATTATTCTTTTCACTAGCGATCATCCGCCAATAAGACTTGTACATGACCCTTCAAGGACATCGCGTAGCACATATTCCACCTTATGGGATGGACGCATCTGAGAAGGGATAATAAGAAACCTTTCTTATAGAGCACATCTCCTATAATAAAAGAACTTTGTTGCCCAATATTGGAGCTTCATTCTTTTGGATTTGGTATCTGGGAGTTCTTCATCTCTTATATATTTGATCAAATGACCCAACCATGAGCATCCTAAGTTCAAATTTAAGTGAAATTCCACCCCATTGACGTCCTCTTCAATGTTAGGTCTATATAGGATCTCCATAGGGATGGTTCATCTGATGTCCGTTCTTACGGATGAGGCTAATATTCCTAATGCATCGACTCGAATGTTTTAGAGCCGAGGTATTCTCTTCACCTTCACTTCCTTGAAACTGATCATTACCCTATTTACTCTTACCAAATACTTGGCCATTTTCTCATCTTTAGCCTCATAAATTCCCAAGATTTGGTTCACCACTAGTTGTGAGTCTCTGTGCACAGTCATGTGGTCGACGTTTAACACCTTGGTTAGGGAGAGGCCACCCAATAAGGTGTTGTATTCAAACTCATTGATAGACACTTTAAAACTGAATCTTAGAGCATATTCAATATCATTTCCCCATTGGGTCGATAATATCAACCCTGCTTCGCTACCAACTTTGCAGGAGGATCCATCCACAAATAAGCTCCAAATTAGGCTTTCTTCTCAGAAAGGACCCTTAGCTAGTGCCCCATTTTTTAACAAAAAAATCCCTTTTTTAGCATTGGCTCTCCTATCATCGGTCAGGGCCAGACTTTTTAATACCCTTTCAGGCAATATCGTAATCTCATCCTCTCTAAATTGGCCTCGAACCAAGTCAATTCTGTCATAAAATCGGCTAATGTCTACCATTTGATCGCATTTTTTGGCTGATAAATTATGTCAAAATCTCCTAACTCGATTAATCAATCCATCAATCTGCCCAATTTCTTCGGTTTATGGATGACTTGCCACAGAGGAGTGTTAATGAGTACCACCACAATATAAGTTTGGAAATAAGGCTTCATTATTCTGGAGGCATGGATCATATCATATCCAGCTTTTCTATTCTTGGGTATTTGAGCTCGACCCCTTTAAGAGCCTTAGTGTTGAAGTATATAGGCTTTTGAACCCCCACATAATCTCGAATAATAGTTACACTTATGGCTGATTCTGATACTACTAAGTAGAGGAACAATTTCTCCCCCTGAATTGGTTGAGATAGAAGCATTGGGAATCCCAAATAAGCTTTAAGTAACTGAAAAGATTTCTCACACTCTTCATCCAAGACAAATTATTTTCTCAAGATCTTGAAGAAGGTAAGACACTAATCTAGATCTCTAGAGACGAAATAATTGAGCGTCATCACTCTCCCGCTAGCCTCTGCACATCCTTTTATGGTTTTTAGAGTCTATATGTCAATGAGCACTTTGATATTTACTGAGTTTGCCTCAATCCCTCTTTAATTAATAATGAAGTAGAGGAACTTTCCTGCACTGACTCTAAACACACACTTTACATGATTCAACTGAAGCACCCTATATCTTTGACTCACTTGAGTCTATATTATATAGGCGCTTGTCTAGTATGTAAATAGTGACAAAATTGAGTCATACATTTGACTACCAAAGAACCTCAGACTTTACATGATATTTCCTCTATATGTCTCAAAGGTATAATACCAACACTGTACTAGGGCTGCATTTTATGTTGCATTCATAATAATTTAGGTGTGGGAGTATTAATTCCCATTAAAATAATTTTTTAATAATTTTTGGGATTTTTTAAATAATTTTTAGGAATTTATAAACATTTTTAAAACATTAAAAAATTGGTTTAAAAATGTTTTAGGCTTATTTGAAAATACTTTTATCTCCTAAAAACTTGGATGTGTAGAATTCGAAGCCGGCGGAGAGATGTGTGGTACCAAAATGGAAATGTTTAAACTTCAAAAACACGTATTTTTATTCCATTTGAGCTACACACGTGTTGCATCCACAATGGTCCAGATTGTGTTTTCTTACTCTCATATTCCTAAGAACCATTACCATCCCTAGGATCTATTTTATCTAAGTTCTGCAAGTTGTTTTTAAAAATCCAAGTCTCAACCTTATTGGCCAATCAGATGTCATTTAATTCTGATGCATTGTAAGCGATTAGATTTATATCGATCAGTCAAAGTTAATCTTAGCCGTTGTTTTTCTTCGATCTTATAGACCCTCTTATCCAGTAGTATAAATAGATGACATTGGTTATACTTTTACAAACTTTGGATCAGTTGAGAGTTGAGAGAAAAAAGAGAAAAGGTAAAAAAAAATAAATAGAAAAACCGAAACCAAACCCTAGACAATTTTCTTCAGAAAATTTACCTTCAGTGTTTGTGTGTTCGTCCTCTTACGAAGATTCATTCCTCTTCAGTCTCCAATCTCTTTTCCAACATAGTCACGTTGTTGGATCTTATTTTCTCTTTCATAGAAAATAGAGATCTGATTTTAGTTGATATAAATCACTTAAATCTATTTAGGTTTGATTTCTTTTTAAAGAAATCCTTGTTTGTTGGTTGCTTTATACTTAAATGTTCTTTCAAAACCTACTACCAACAAATCTTTTTTCTATTTCTAGTTTTGAGAAAAACTGGCTTCAATCTAATTGAAGATCTTGAGACATTTGTGCTCTCAAAGTTCATATTTCACAATTTCTAAAATAGAAGTGTATATAAATAAAAAGAAAGTATATAAGACCTTGGCTATTTTAAAATAAAGGTTGTCTCTCGATCTGTGATAAAGAATAAAGATCAAAAGTCTAACATTTTCAACAAACTCTGATTCAAAAATCCATATTCATATTAGACAATATCTGTAATTTGTAGGATAATTTTCTTGTATAAGTGTGTGTGTGTGTGTGTGTTGCATGCATGTGTTAGGCACTTCACCACTTACACGTTTTACACTACAACACTAAATAAGTGTTGGTAGAGAGATTCTTGACTTTTAGAGTCGGCGTAGAAGGAGGAGGAGTTGCAAAGTTGGGAGAACAACAACAACATCAAAGCCTTCAGAGAAGCCGGAATTACCTAATGGAGTTAGTAAAAATTCTTGACTTAGATTAGGTCTGATTGTGTCTTTAGTTTGTTATATACCTTATAATCTGTTTACTCTGATTTAGTGGATTTTTCTTTTGAGGTATAGAGACCTCCGTGGATGTTTCCCCAATTGGGTGGGGTTTTACCACGTTAAAATATTATATTCTTACTTATTTCATCTTCCTCTCACCACCTTCTACTTGTGTGGTGATTTAGAATTTATTTAGTTTTGTTTTTCAAAACTTGGATACTTAATAAATGAAATATCTCATTCATAACTTTTTATACACATCTTGTGTTAGTATTTGTTTTCTAAAAAAAGGAGTTTCTCAAACAATGTGTTCGAAGCCAATAAAAATGTCTTAAACTTTTTAAATAACTTAAGTCACATTATTTTTTCAGTAGGCATTAGAGATTTGATTTAATAAAATCTTTTTGATTCTGAGTTTTTGAAATTGTTTTTCTTTTCAAAACAAAATAATGGAAGAGAAATTTGAGAAATTAGGTAACCTATCTAGACACCCACTATTTGATGGAAAAAACTTCCTCACTGGAAAGTGAGGATGGTTGATTTCATCCAAGGTACATTGGGAGATGATGTCTAGGATGCTGTTGAATATGGTTACACAATTCCTATTAAACCAGTCGTAAAAGAAAGTACTGTGAGGATTAGAAAACAGCTAAGTGAATTCATCAAAGAAGATAAACAGACCTCCCTTGATAATAATAAAGGCAAAAATGTCATATTCATGTATATCAATGAACAAGAATTCAAGAGGATATCTTTATGTGCTACCTCTAAGGAAGCATGGGACATTCTAATGACTGCACATGAAGGAGACACACGTTTTAAAGCTGCTAAAACCCAAATGTTAATCCAGCAGTACAACACTTTGGTCATGACTGAAACTGAGTCATTTGATTACTTCTACATTAAGTTGACATACATAGTGACAAAGTTGCATGTTAATGGTATAATTTATGATATGGAGGAAATTGTTTCCAAAATTCTAAGGTCTCTTCCACAAAAATTTGACAATAAGTGTTATGTTATTGAGGAGATGAACGATCCAAATTTAACATCGAAACTCCTCAATAGCAATCTAAGGATAGTGGAAATGGAATTAGAGTTTAATAAGCAATTAACTCATACCCAAAAGAAAAGGTCAATTTTTAATCTTGTCTTCACCTCTAAGTTGACCAAACCTAAGTTTAATTTGCATGAAATTGACTTACATTCTGATGACGGTTGTAACTTAAACAGTTTGGATAATCACACTGCATTAATGTCTAAACAGTTTAAGAAAATTTTAAAATCTCGAAATAAAGTTGAAAACAGACAAGGCAAACCTACTTATTCAAAGTTCTCTAATAATAGGCCTCATGAGAAAAGACGGGACAAACACCAGACTGATAACTAATACAAACCTGGAAAAGACCTAAAAACTGTTGACTATTTTATATGTGGGAAATTAGGACATATCGCAAATGATTATAGAGTCAACTTGAATAACAATAACAAAAACAATAGGGCTAATCTGTGCAGACCTGGGATGATTCAAGTGAATCAGAAACTAATGAGCCGGAGTCATTTAATTCTTTGGACCCCTGTATGTCATTCTTTGCCAAAATCATTTATACTGATAAGCCTATGACTAGTACTGAATCTGATAGTAGTATTTATAATCATCCTATGTTGAATGATATTATTCCTAATGGTTTATCTGCTTTGTTACTAGAGAATGATACTAGTAGTTCTAATGTCGTGCGTGTGAGTCAAGGGGAATGTTCTATTGACAATGAAAATATGTGTCTGAGTCCTAAAAATGAATCGCTAAGGGACACTACACACTGTACACTTAGTGACTCCAATAATGAGGACCTCCCAGATATTCACATACTATACGCGAAAACCCTCAAAAAGAGTACGAAACTTGAAAAGTAGTTAAGGACCTTACCCAGAAAATAGAATCCCTAAGCCAAATGATCAAACAGAATGCTGAAGAGTACACTTCTCAATGTCTAGATCATGAGAATGAAACTAAGGTTTTTGCTCAAAAAATCAAGGAACTATCTGAATCAAATGAAAATCGGGAAAAAAAATATAAAGGGGCGTTGTTAGAATTGAAACAAACTAAAGAAAACACATCAAAAGTCTTGAAAAATTTACAAACTTTGAAAATAACTCAAACTATTTTGAAAACTTTGTTGCTAAAAGTAAAACCAATTCTGATGACATAACTGGAATAGGATTTTGCCCTAGTACTAACAAACCAAAGAAAAAACTTAAAAACTATCAAGTTTGTTTTCGGTGGCAAAAGACCTATTGAAACCTATCCAAGTTTTCAGTCTTAAAAAATAACTTTGATTTGAAACAAGAAAAGATAGACATTATTGAGGCTAGTACCTCTAATCTTAATGTTGAACATAAGGATAAATACGTATATCCTCCCATAAGGAAAAGCAAATCATCTTTCCAACATGTTCCCACTCGAAATAAAGCTAGAGTCCAACCTTTAGGCAAATTCATGATTAACAGCTTTCCTAAGGATACGCCTCCTACGAGACATCTTTATTTCTCATACTGCGATGTCTTTGGACATTCCTTTGATGGATGTTTTTCTAAACGTCTACACAAAACAGTATTTAGTTCACCTGTGTATCATAACTTTAACTACTCTAGGAAATGAAGAAATAACTATATTCTTCCTAGGCAACCAGATAAGAACTCTAACTATCGTAATAGGAAGAAAATAGTTAGTACTAAAAGATCATCAACAAGAGGAAATCCTCGATTCATGCCTAAACCAAATGCTCAGAAATTTGAGAAAAATCAATTTGCACAAAAATGTTTTAAATAAAAGGCTAATGCTCGAAAATTTTACCTTATTCGAGCTAATTAATGCAAACGTCTAAAAACCAGAGGAATTTGGGTTAGGAAGGATGAGTTAAGACCCTAGATGAAATATAATATCCTGATCAGTGCTTTGAAAGCTGAACACACAATATCTGGATGGTATTTAGATTCAAAAATGTTCTAAACACATGACCGGGGATAAAACCAAACTTCTAAATAAAACTAACTTCTCAGGAGGTAAAGTTTTTTTTGGAGATGGGGTATCAGCCAAGATTATTGGTAAAGGGACACTTCAATAAAAGGGATTACCTACTTTAAAAGATGTACTTATAGTAAAAGGTCTAAAAGAAAATTTACTTAGTATATCACAATTTTGTGACTCTAACCATATTGTCATGTTTTCAAAGGATAATTGCAAAATTTTAGATGAAAATGATGATTGCATTATTACAGGCCTTCGTACTCCAGATAACTGTTACACGCTTAATCCAAGTAACGAGGTTTGTAACATTTCCAGAATGGATGATAATGAGATTTGTCATAATAGGTTGGGGAACATAAATTTTGATAGCGTTGGTAAATTATGTTCTCGAGAAATAGTTAAAGGTCTTGCTAAGATAAAGCCTATATCAAACATTGTTTGTGGGCATTGCCAAGAAGGAAAAATGGTTAAGTCTACACATAGGAAAGTCAAAGATGTATTGACTTCTAAACGTCTAGAACTCATCCATATGGACATAATGGGTCCTACTAGAACGGTTAGTCTATGTGTAAGTAGCTACATCTTCGTTATGGTTGATGATTTTACTCGTTTTACTTGGATAGCTTTCCTTAAAAAAAAGTCCGACACCTTCCAAGAATTTCTAAAAATTCTTCTACGTATTGAGAACGAAAAGGATAGTCAAGTAAATTATATCCGTAGTGATTGTGGGGGAGAGTTTAAAGACTTAGGAGTAACTAAAAATTGTACCTATAATGGATATCAACACGAATTTAGCGCTCCTAAAACCCCTCAGCAAAATGGTATTGCTTAAAGAAAGAATAGTACTATTCAATAAATGGCACGCGTTATGATTCACGCCAAAAGCCTTCCTAAGTATTTTTGGGTAGAAGCTGTTAGGACTTCCTGCCACATCATAAATCGTGTATATCTTAGAAAAGATACCAAACAAACTCCTTACCAACTATGGTACGATAAGAAACCTAATCTAAAATATTTTAGAACCTTTGGTAGTGCTTTCTATGTGTGTAAGGACAAAGAACATTTGTCCAAATTCGAAACCAAAGGCGATGAAGACATATTCTTAGGTACTCTCCAAATAGTAGAGACTATTGTGTCTATAATATTCGAACCAAAACCCTCATGGAATCCATTAATGTGATTGTTAGTGACACTAATGTTAAGAGTAAACCCACAGGACCAACTATCGTGGAAGAATCTAAAAATATTTTAAATTGTGACTCTCCAGAGATAGATGATCCTTTACCACCTGAGATGCCCGAAGTACCTAACTAGGTTTCTAAAGATCACCCCTTAGACAGATGGTTGGTAACCATATTGAGCCTGTTCGTACAAGATCCCAGCTACGTAATTTTTCCCATTATGCATGCTTTGTGTCTCTTGTAGAACCAAAGAATGTAACTAAATCCTTAAGTGAATTCTTGTGGATATGTGCTATGCATGAGGAACTTCTTCAATTTGTCGCTTATGACGTATGGTATTTTGTACCCACGCCTAAAAATAAAAAAGTTAATGGCAAACGATGGGTTTTCAAAAATAAAACAAATGAGAGTGGGATAATCATTAGAAATAACGCTAGATTAGTTGCCCATGGATACTCTCATATTGAAGGAATATATTTTAAGGAAACAGTTGCACTAGTAACTCGCCTTGAATCTGTTCGTCTACTCTTAGCAATAGCTTGTCATTTCCAATTCACTCTCTACCAAATGGATGTGAAATCTGTGTTCCTTAATAGTATTCTAACTGAGGAAGTCTATGTATAACATCCAAAAGGGTTTATTGACCCTCACCATCTGACTCACGTTTTTTGATTGAAAAAGGCCTTATATGGTCTAAAATAAGCGTCCCTTGCTTGGTATGATTGATTGTTTATGTTTTTATTAAATAATGGTTTTAGGAGAGGCGGTAATGATCCAATTCTATTTGTTAATAATTTTGACAAAACTGTTGTTATAGCCCAAGTCTACGTAGATGATATCATTTTTGGATATACATCCTCAACGGAAGTTGGAAATTTCTCCAAAGTTATGCATGGAGAATTTCAAATGTCTCTTATGGGGGAGTTGTAATTCTTTTTTGGACTTCAAGTCAAACCGAATTCAGAAGGTTTATTCGTTTCACAATCCAAATATGCTTTAGAGATTGTTAAGAAATTCGGTCTAGAAAATGCAAAAGATGCTAGGACACCTATGAGTACCTCCGTAAAATGTCTAAGGAAGAACATGGGAAATATAGTGATCCCACTCTTTACCGTAGTATAATAGGAAGCTTATTATACCTTAATGCTTCACGCCCTGACATTTTGTATGTTGTTTGTGTCTGTGCTAGATATCAGAATGCACCTAAAGAGAGTCATTTATCCTGCGTTAAGAGAATTATTAAATATGTTAAAGGAACTCTCAATTTAGGACTTTGGTATACCAATGACACATCCACCACTGTAATTGGTTACACCGATGTTGATTGAGAAGGGTGTTCTTATGACAATAAGAGTACGTTCAAAGCATGTTATTATATAGGAAATAATTTAGTAGGATGGTCTAGTAAAAAATAGAATTGTACATCATTATCCACCACTAAATCTGAATACATTACAGTCGGAAGTTGTTGTTCGCTATTACTTTGGATAAAACAGATGTTAAAAGATTATGGCATAATTGAAAATAAGTTGCACATCTATTGTGATAATCAAAGTGCAATTAATATTTCCAAAAATCTTGTGCAACACTCTCCCACAAAACACATTAAGATTCGATATCACTTTATTCGTGAATTAGTAGAATCTAAGGAATTAGAAATTATGTATTTGCCCACAGATCTTCAATTAGCTAATTTGTTCTCAAAGCCTTTAGATAATATCATATTTGAGTCTTTATGGAAATATATTGGCATAATATTTCTTGAATAAATGTTTGTCATCTCATAAAATATCATCCAGTCATATTCATGCTCATAATTGATCTTTGAGGATATAGGGCACGAATGTTTCAAAAATGACAAAAGGCACCTCCTATATCTGTTTTATATAGTAGATCCTTGATGTGACTCATTGATGTTTGTGCGTTGATGAATATTTATCTTCTTTCTACCTTATTTGTTCTTGTATATTTGTTCCTACCCTTTGTCCATTTCAGACAAAATGGGGGAGAAACTTTTAGTCCACTAGGACATTATTTTTATTACTTCAACTAAAATATTTGATCTTAGTTATCTTATTTTCAGAAAATCAATACCTCATTTTATCATAATTTTTCTTATTTTTTAGTATCCCTATGAATCCTCGATGACTCAAAGGAAATTTTGTCTCATATTTTCAAAGGGGGAGCTTGAAGCACCATATATCTTTGACTCATGTGACTCTATATTATATAGGCGCTTCTCTAGTTTAGAAATAGTGAAAAATTGAGTCATACCTTTGTCTACCAAAGAATCTCAGACTCTACATGATATTTCCTCTATTAGTCTCAAGGGTATAATATCAACACTACACATAGGATTGCAGTTTTATGTTACATTCATAATAATTTAGGTGTGTGCATATTAATTCCCATTAAAATAATTTTCTAATAATTTTTGGGATTTTTTAAATAATTTTTAGGAATTTATAAACATTTTTAAAACATTTAAAAATTGATTTTAAAATATTTTGGGCTTATTTGTAAATACATTTATCTCTTTAAAACATGGTTGGGTAGAATCCAAAACCAGCAGAGAGATGTGTGGTACCAAAATGGAATTGTTTAAACTTCAAAAACACGCATTTTTTTCCCATATGAGCCACACACGTGTTGCATCCACAACGACCCAAATTATGTTTTCTTACTCTCACATTCCAAAGAACCATTACCAGCCCTTGGATCTATTTATCTATGGTCTGCATATTATTTTTCACAATCCAAGTCTCAACCTTGTTGGACAATCAAATGTTATTTAATTGCGATGCGTTGTAAGCCGTTAGATTTACATCAAGCAGTCAGATTTAATCTCAGTCGTTGTTTTTCTTCGATCTTCCAGACCCTTCCATCTAGCAGTATCAATAGATGACCATGGTTATATGATTACAATCTTTTGATCAGTTGAGAGTTGAGAGAAAAAAGATAGAAGAGAAAAAAAATGGAAAAACCAAAACCAAACCCTAGCATTTTTTCTTCAGAAAATTTACCTTGAGTGTTTGTATGTTTGTCCTCTTTTTTGAAGATTCATTTCTATTCAGTATTCAATCTCTTTTCCAACATAGTCACGTTGTTGGATGTTGTTTTCTCTTTCATAGAAAACATAGATCTGACTTTAGTTGATATAAATCACTTATCTCTATTTAGGTTTGATTTCTCTTTCAAGAAATTCTTGTTTCTTAGTTGATTTCTACTTAAATGTTCTTTCAAAACCTGTTACGAGCAAAACTTTTTTCTATTTCTAGTTTTGAGAAAAACTAACTTCAATCCAGTTAAAGATCTTGAGACGTTTGTTCTTTCAAGATCAATCCAGTTGAAGATCTTGAGACGTTCATAACTTTTTATACACGTCTTGTTTTAGTATTTGTTTTGTAAAAAAAGGAGTTTCTCAAACAAATTGTTCGGAACCATTTAAATTATCTTAAACTTTTTAAACAACTTAAGTGGCATTATTGTTTCATCAACTTCATCTTGTAAAGGTCCATGGTGTCACATGTTCTTGTAATGTCGGTTATGTGATCCTCGGCTCTGAGGCTCTTAGTCAGCATATCGTCTACATAAACCTCCATTGTATTACTAATTTGGCCCTCGAACATTTTGTTGGCTAAGGTTACCCTTGAATTTTTAAGGACGAATGGCATGACCTTGTAGTAGTAGGTTCCTTTATCTATGATGAAGTAAGTCTTCTCAACGTCGACTTCATCCGTGAAGATCAGACTGTACCCTGAGTAGGCATCCATCAAGGTCATCAGACCGAGGCATCTACCATATAATCTATACAAAGCAAAGGGAAACTGTCTGTAGGGAAAGATTTGTTTAGGTAAGTGAAATCAATACACATTCTGCATTTGCCACTAGCTTTTGGAATGATCACGGTGTTAGATAACCAGTCTGGGTACTGAACCTCCCTGATGAACTCAATTATTTGCAGCTTTTTCACCTCTTCATAGATGACCTTATATTTTTTCTTGCATAGGTCATTCCTATATGCTTCAGGGGCTTAACCTTCTCATTGATGTTTAGTTTATAGAAGATGATCTTTAGATTTATTCTCTACATGTCCTCATATCTCTATGCAAAGATACTTTGTCTCTGCCTCAGCAACTTCACCAACTCTTCCTTCACTTACTTCTTCAAGGATTTTTCGACATGGACAAATTTTTTAGCTCATCCTGATTAAGGATGATGGATTCTACCTCCTCCGCGACTTCGTCTTTCTTTAATTTTTTCTCGTCCCTTGGGTCACAAGTATCCATGTTATAGGAAGTGGTCAGCTGCTTGTGGCTTCTTTCTATTCGTCTGAGGTGAAGTAACATTTTTAATATTCCATTTGGTCCCTTTGAACTTCTCCTACTCCATAGGGAGTTCTAAATTTTATCATTTAGTGGACTGTGGAAGGGATTACCTTAATTTCCTTAAGATCTACCCTTCCAAGAATTATGTTGTATGCTAAAAATACGTTATCATCCTTGATGAAGAAACTTACTTTCCTTGTGAGTCATGTTATCCAGATGACCACCATTTCAAATACTCCAAGAGGATGGACTTTCTCTACACTAAAACCTATCTATGACTAACGATACGAATGAACTTCTTATTAGTGAGTTTTAGTCCATTGAAGTAGTCCCCAAACACAACATCAGTTAAGATACCTCCGTCAATTAGAATGCGTGATATTTCATACCCATGAACCCTGGTGCTGATGACTAAAGGGTCATCATGGGGGGACCATTATTCCTTTGAAGTCCATTTGTGGAAGCCCCACCACTAAGGACTCCATGTCTATTTTCTTAAACTTCCCCAATTTTGGCTCTGTAGTAGACGATTTAACATCCAGTCGCTTGGATGTCGATGTTTCTTCCACTATATGAACTTTGTTGTTGATCGGCTCCGTGCCTCACAAGGATAAACCTCCACATATCATCTTGATGTCAAAAGATATCATATGCATCCTACCCTTGACCTCTGAGGGATCTTCAGTGCAAGATATGGGTCATCTTCTAGACTATCTAATCCACCATCTTTATTATCGGTCAGAGCCTATAATCTCGACCTTTCATCTTTCGCCCCACTATGAATCTTTCTGGTTTCATCCTTGGAACCACTCCAGTCCACATAATTCCTGAGTTTTCCCTTATTTAGCATTTCTCAATCTCATCTTTAAGAGAAAAACATTTGTCTATTGTATAGCCGTGATCTTGATAGAACTTGGACCGCTAGATTTTGTCTCTCTTATAGGGAGGGGACTTAAGCTTCTCTACCCAATGTAGTGCTCGGTCATCCTTAATTTCATTCATGATTAGATCAAGACTCAGTGTCAATGGAGTATAACTGGCAAACTTATCGTCAGCCGACCTTTTCTTTCTATATTTCCCTTTTGCATTCTGAGACTTGCTCCCACTTACTTCTTTCTCATCTTATCCTTTGACTTCCATGGCCTCCTTAGTGTTCATGACTCTCCGGATCATGTCCAGAAGTTCTGCCATGGACTTGGGAGGATCCTCGGTTAACTTCTAGAGCAACTTCCCTTTCTGCAGTCCACTCAAGAGGGTTGTTATAACGATAATTTCCTCATAGTCCTCCACTTTAAGTTTTTAGTTGTTGAACCGAGCAATGTAGTCTCGTAGAGTCTCATTTTTCCCTTGTTTCACATATAATAGATGAGACACTTTCTTTAAGGGTTTCATGCCAAAAAAAGTTTTGAATGAATTTATTGGCTAACTATTTTAAATTATCGATTGAGTTTTTAGGCAGAGATATATATCACATATGGGTTGCGCCTATGAGCATGACGGAGAAGGGCTGACATCTCTTCTCGTCTGAGCCAAAATAAATATTCTGGCCCTAAAGGGAGATCCTTCCACATAACCTTTATGGATAGGATCATGAATTTTGAGCAAATTATCGATGTTATCCTTTATCATCTGAGCTGATCGGTTCTAAGGTTTCTCTATTACCACTCCATTGCCTTCTCTGCCTTTTTTATCGGATGGATTAGGCACCAACTCTCGCCTAAAAGTTCCTCAATGACTGTTCATTTCCCTTTGTTCTCCTTCTCTGCCTTGTTCAGGTCGACCCTCACCGCATCCACCATTCCCTTTAGAGGAAGCATTACTGCAAGAGTAGGAGAGCCGATCATGTAAATCTCCCACATGTTTGGGATGATCAGATACCGAGCCCCAACTGTGCATGTCAAAGTCTGAAGTTTTGGTTTGTACTTCTAGTTTCGACCTTATGTTATTTCCCCATTAGGTTGGTGTTGGGAAAATTGTGTCTCTAGAAGCCTCATATGGTTCCAACAATACTCCTCATCAAAATCCTGATCATTTGGATCCTCTTACACTTGTTTTTCGAGGCAAAGCCAATTGGGATCGACCATATCTTTCCATCTCTGGTGGCATCTTACGTCTTTTTATAGGGTCGGGGGTGGTCCCCATTTCACCAGATCCATAACCTCCCTAGTGGACGGAGTGATGATCTCCGCCGATGAGCTTAGAGTCCTTGCCATCGTGGTTTGGCTTAATGTCATAAATTTTTCTTGCATCTTTTGTTAGCTGGCCACCAGTGAGCACAACACCACCTCCATGTCAGCCCTTTTTATTAAGGGCGAGCTTGGCGGGATCAGGAGCCAGCGTCTAGATGTAGGTGTGAAGCCATATCTCCGGTAAGAGTGTATAAAAACTAGATGAGCTAAACGAAACTAGAAAATCCTAACCAGATCTCTTTCAATGGTGATTTGGGTCAAACTATGGTGGAGCTGGATCCCCACCAAATACTCAAGTAGGTTTAAGCTAGAAATAAGAGGAAGATGATGAAATCTATTCCCATAGACAGTGCCAAAATGATGATACCAGATATATGACCACTTAAACTTGTATAGAGATCAAGTTAGCAATCTACAGTAATGGAGATAAAAGTGCAGTAAAGTAAATGCAGGAGGAGATAAGGCAAAAAAGATAACATTATGGTATAAGTGGTTCAGTCGTAGCCTACTCCATTGTTCAAGGTGTTTGGTGGTGTTTTCACTATAAAATTAGGCATCAATGGCCTTCGGAATACAACTATCAAGATTTCTCTCTACACTGTATATCTAGAGAGAGTTTAGATTAGGGTTTCAATTATGACAATTATGAAGATGAGTCAAAGAGTAGTCTTAAACTTCCAGGTTGATACAAGGACGACACGAGATTGTTAAGTATGAACTTGGTTTTGTTAAAGCGATCGAGGAAGATATTGCTGAGGATGGATCACACTGGGGTGACCCATGACTGTCCAACTTGATGAGTGAGTGAGGTCGGCTCAGTCGGGTTGGGCCCCGTCTTCGCTGAGGATGCAATTATGCATATCATATGTGGTTCAATAGAAATATATTCATATGTCCATGGGAAAGGAAAGGATATTGGTTTATTATTCAGGAAGAACAATAGCGATTGGAGTGTTAGGGTTGCTAGCTGAGAGTTCAAGTCCCCATATGCACGTTACAACCAATAATCTTATAATGTACGGGGTTTCCCTTATTTATAAGCTTAAGGATTCCAATCCTCTTTATCTCTTCATGTTTATCTTATAAGTCATAAAGTCCTATAAGGACTGGTCTTCCAACCTGCCAGTTTGATCTTTTTAGATTTGGACTTATCTCCTTATATACCCGTGGTCTTCGTAGATAAGTCATGTGATATCCATGTGACCTAGATTCAACTATCCTCCCTTCAGTCACGATTAATTATAAACAATTGAACATGTCTTCTAAATTAAACTTTCCAAAATATCTCCCAAACATTCATGATATTTTTTGTACATCGTCCAAAAGGTTGTTTCAAATGTGCCCGTGTATTATTAATAATGTACACATTCTCCAGCAAATACTTAGCATGAGTTTGTATATACTCAAAGTAAAGGTCTTTTAGCCCAAGTTTCTTTCCTGGACATATAGATTAAAAATGATGAACCTCAAGCTTTGGTTTCGTGGTTAATCACCTCTATAGGTCAAACTACAACATGATGAAAAATAAAACTATTTTAAAGGAATAAGAACTTTTAATAAACAACTCAATTTGTTTACAACTCCCTTTTCTTGGCCCATCATACCTCAAAATAAAGATATTAAGCACTATAATGATGATGGGTTGTAATAATACCAAAGTTAATTTACAACTCTATATATTACACATATATAAGGTCTTTTATTATAAAGACTTAAAATCTAGTTGGTTTATTATCAGATGCACCATAAGGGTCATGTTGTTGTACTGTACCATCATGGGATCATCTTTCAAGCTATAAATAAAGCATAAGGTTAATCGTGAGATATTATTAATCTATGCACCAAAGGTGGCCCATCAATAGATCTAACCGACATAACTTCAAAAACCATCTTTTTAATATCTATTTTTTCAAATCTCATAATATTACCTTTTAACACAATACCAAACTAGTTAAGTTAAAAATCTTATACTTGCTTGGTTTATGTATATGATATACATAGTGAGTTAGTTTCAAGTGTAAGCTCTGTGGTGACTCGTAGAATGGTGAGTCGATTGGATGTGAACCCAGGGTTAAAGCCATAGTTGGTCGATTTGATTTATGATGGTTGATCCGTTTATAAATCTCATAGCAACACATAAATGGTCCCGAATTTTGACTTCGGCCAGGTAAAAAGAAAAGTAGTATAATGTGTACATTTGCAAAATGTTAAAATACATTAAAAAGGAACTTGATAGACACCGAAAAAATTAAGGAGTGGAGTCCGTTAAATAATGAGATAATTGGAATATTTTGAGAAAAAAAATAAAGGAATAAGGAACACATCAAGAAATGAGTTTTGTGGTGAAATTATGTTAAGACGGCCTACCTTGGATGAATTAACAATTGTTTCGATAAAGGTGAAATGGATAAGTAAATGTTAAATTGATTAATGTCCATAAGGTAGAGAAAAAGGGTAAAGTAAGCGAGTAAATGGGTGGTCAAAGAACCTAAGAGGTTTAACCCATAATTAACACAAGGTGTGTTGTGAAATATTTTTCAAAGGCTAAATGAGTATTTTATATCACGGTGTTCGCGTGCATTGAAATTATGATTTCAATGAAAATACTAATATGAAATGGTTCAAATAAAAATGGTAATTCTGGTAAAGGAAGGGATTTCGGTCAAACCAAGTTGACTGTTTAAATATTCAACCATGTGTGTGTTAAATAAGGGAATGAATGTCAAATAAGGAAAAAGAAGTCTTTTACAAGATTAAGGTGAATTAATATGGATAAATAAGGTTTTTATAAGTAAAACTTTTTCATACATTAAGTATATGTATATGTATGTTTATATATGTATACAAAGTAGTTGCATGTACATGTCAGCATAACGTGTTAGAGTCTTCTTTCGGACTGTCGATTCTATACTGCATTTTATATATTTCCCATTGAGCATTCGACTCACTCCCTCATTTCGTTACAGCAAGTTGGGTGCGGTTTCGTATTTTGACAGCGTTATACAAGTAAGTACTCTCTTTTGATTTACGTTAGTAGTTATGTATGCTTGGACTTCAGGGTGCTCCCCATGGGTCCTTCACATACTTTTATTTGAAATTAAAATTGCATGATAATCAAGTGAAATGTTAATTAAAAATAAAACTGGAGTAGCGATATTATATAGGTTTTCCATTACACTTCATACCTAATGCTCGGGTTGGACCGGGTTGACTAAGGGCAACCCACATGTTCGGGTCGGGAAATTATAGAAAGTGACCTTTTGAGGTCACCGAATTTCAATTGTTGGATGTGTAAGTGTGTGGTATTTTAGGATCAATTTTGTGAGACTCCATGACCCTTCTCGAACCCTTGCACCTCCGGCAAGGCTCCTACTAGCAATCTGACCAAGTAGGTGAGAAGTATCACACTATTCCACCTACAGCCAATTCCAAAGTCCACTTTCATTAAATGCTCCCATCATTATTAAATGCACTGAATAACCACCTTATACCGCTTGAAAATACTTTTCCTAACACTCCATCGCATTGCTGACACTGGCAGACCTCACGAATACCCCAGCCATATTGGTATAGTCCACTCATGACCTTTTTGGCTATTTGTGTATAAATAGGAAGCTGGTAGAAGGTTAAAGGGGAATAATCTTGACTATTAAGATGGATTAAGTTATTCAAACAATTATACTTGTAAGATTTCTAAGGATACACAAGTGATTACACTCCATTCCACACTCACAACCCGCTGTTGAGAACTTATATTTATAACTCATATTAGTTCTATTTCTTACAGAATTTGTATATCTTATGAAGCCCTAAATTAATACCTAGGCACCCTTAGAGAAATAATTCAGTTACTTCGTAAGTTCCTCTTTATTGTTGACCTTAGACTCTCTCAACTAAAGTCCTAGATGTCTCTTAGAATGTAATACCTCATTTACACCCTAATATACCAGTGTAACACCTTTGATGGTGGATGAAGGAACCTCATTTGAGGTCTGAATCACTTTAAATCATTATCTCTTATTTTCACACTTATCTCCTCTTACCTGTCTGACGTCTAGAGGGGAGTATCTGTGGGTCCAAAGTTACTTACGATTTTAATACTCATCACACACAACCACTTATTTATTAAACTTGATACCTTTGAAAAAAATTATACTACACCCGAGAAATTGTAGATTGGATGCAAGCTTTGTATGAAACATATTTTAATATGGAGTATTATGACACACATGATGAAAAGAGATCCCGGTAAGTTGGAAACAATATTAAAAGTGTGTTTATTTTTAGGATATCCTAAGGAAACTAAAGGTTATTTATTCTATGATCCTAAGTATCAAAAGGTTGTTGTTATAACCAATATCCAATTCTTGGAAAAGGAGAATATTATGGATTATAAAACCTGAAGTAATGTTGTTCTTGACGAGTTGAGAGCGGACCAATAAATTTCTTCAGCACCACTAGTATCAAAACATGTTATCATTATCGCACAAACATATAGACTAACTCATCGTAGTGGGGAGTTATTTATCAACAAGAATGGTTTATGTTCTTAAGAGTGTTATGACAATGTATATAATTAGCTCTATTCTAATCCTTATAACTATAATGAGTCCATCTAAGACAAAAATACAGATCTTTTCCCTAAAGAAATGAATTTGGGATGGAAATTATGCTTTCCAATAAGATCTGGAATCTTGTAGATCAACTTGAAGGGATAAAACACATAGGATTTAAATGGTACTATAAGAGGAAAAGGGGGATGAAGATAATGGTTGGGACCTTCAAGGAATGACTAGTTACGAAAGGGTTTACTCAGAAAGAATCCATCGATTATGAAGAATCCTTATCATAGGTATCTATCATAAATGCCATCTAGATTCTCATATCCATTAGGGCTTATTTAGATTATGAAATTTTACAAATGGAAGCGAAAAGTGCATTCCTTAATGGGAATCTTGAGGAATGTATTTATATGGTGAAACTAGATGTTTTTGTAGCAACATGCCAAGAGCAAAAAAAAATTAAGCTTAAGAAGTCCATTTATGGACTTAATTGGGTATGTAAATCTAAGAGCATTCATTTCAATTCAGAAATTAAATATTTTGATTTTGCTCAATGTACGGATGAGTTTAGTGAGTGTAATAATTTTAACAAAAATATAATGATCTTTCTAATACTATATGTGGATAACATTATTCTCATTTGAAATGGTGTTAAAGTGTTATCTATAGTTAGATTGAGGTTATTTTTCCAATTCAATATGAAGGACTTTGGAGAAGCTTGTCACATCTCTAAGGTTAAGCTTATGCGACATCTAAAAAATATGATGTTGGGATTGTCACAAACTACTTATATCGATTCCATTTTTTCCATGTTTAGCCTACATGATTCCAAGAAAGATCCCTCTTTTTCAAACATGGAATCTCTCCATTGAATGATTAGTGCCCTAAGACACCTCATGAGATAGTGAAGATAAAAAGTATCCATTATGCTTTGACGCAGTGAGCCTCATATATGTTGTGCTATACACTAGACCCGATATTTTGTTTGTTATTGTCATATTCAGTCGATATCAATATAATTCTAGGCAACAACACTGAATTATGGTAAGTCATATACCCAGGAACCTAAAAATGACATGAGATTATATGCTACTTTACCACGTAGAGAATCTAATATCTATTAGGTAGAACGACTCAGATTTTCAGTATGATATGTATTTTAGAAAATCTACCTTGAGTTTGTGTTTATGATAGGAGGTGGATCCATTAGTTGGAAGAGTATTAAACAATCATGCATTGTTGATTCCACTATGGATGCTACATGCAACACCCCGCCCAGAATTTATGGGTTACCCGTAGTCAGCGCGGTCCAACCTGAGCGTTAGGTGAGAAGTGCAATAAAGCAACTTGTATAATATTGCTAATCCAATTTTAGTTTAATTAACTTTTTTATTATTATCATGCGGTTCTAATTTCAAATTAAACTACGTGACGGACCCGTTGGAAGCATCCCGGGAGTCCAAGCATACAGAGCTACTAGCGTAAAAATAAAGAGAGTACTTACCTTAGTAACGCTCTCAAAATACGAACCCATACCCAACATTCTGTAACAACGACGAGGGTGTGAGCCAAAAGCTCAGTGGGAAATATACAAATACAATATAAAATAGAAAAGCATAAAGAAGACTATAACGCATTATACCTACGTGCACATGTAAGTGTATATATATATACTTGAGGCATGAAACTATTTTTATTTCCAAAAACGTGATTTGTCCTTAATCTTACAAAAGGAATTCCTCTTTCTTGACTTGAAATTTATCCATTTCCTTAACACACTTTGTTAAATACTTGAAACAACAACACTTTGTATAATCGAAAACCATTTCTTCACCAAAATCACCATTTCCATTTAAATGAATTCACATTAGTATTTTCATTGAAAATCACCCCATTTCAACACAGATGAACACCGTGATAGAAAATAAATGTTTAACTTTTGAAAATCTTTCACAACACACCCTTGTATTAGTTATGGGATGAACCTTCTTAGGTTTCTTTATGGACATTAATCTATTTACAAGTTTCTTGTCCATTTTAACCTTCACCAGAAAATTTATTATTTCATTCAATTTGGGTTGTTCCTTTTACATTCTCACCACACAACCCATTTCTTGGCATGTTCCTTATTCCTTTGCCTTTTCAGAATCTTTCAATAGAGCGCGTACTTTAACGGGCTTCAGACCGCCGACAACACCACCATATACTCTGGCCAATGATTTTGGGTCTTTTACCTCAGGGCTCCGGAACATCCTTAATTATCCCGATGTCATTTGAGCTCCTTTTAATGTGTTTTAACATTTTATAAATGTCCACATTACTTCACTTTATCATTTTTACCTAGATGTAGCCAAAACTCGGGGTTTCACCCCAACTAATGTTACACTTTGAATATTATCAATTCTAGTCCTTTACACTTTAGCCTTGATTTTTTTCCAAATTCATGATAATCTAGTACCATTTTGTGTAGAACCTTTATGAACATTTAAATTTCATAAAAGTGTTCAATTAACGTAAAATTACCATTTTACCCTTTTTGTTTCCAAACTTGTCATTTTCTCCATTTTCACAAGTGTTATTTTCTCAAAACACCATTAAGTTATCCACAATAACTTCTTAAGTGTTTTTAACACATAAACACCTTTTTAACATTGGGATTAATGATCTTTCAAGTTGGAAACATCTTTATCCCATTATTTCTTTTCCAATTTCATAAGTGTTAATATCTCAAAACATTATTAAGTTACACACACTAACTTCCTAATGTTTTAACCATTAACACTTAGTCAACACTTGTACTAATCACTTTTCCAAATTAGACATTTCTTTACATTTTTATCCAAGAAATCCATTTACACTTAAAGAATACTTTTACAATAAAAATACCATTTCCTTTTATTAACATTTGTAGTCTAACAACCTTATACTTATCACACCTTTAACACCTTTTTAAAACACTTTAACGACTGGAATTTCTATTTTTCATATTCCATAAAAATATTTAATACAAATCAACTAGAAACCCATCATTTTATTCATATGCATTCTACTTATAAATTCTAACAATAAGACTATAAATGCACAAAATAGAGTGTTAAACTAAGACTAGATTTTTTTTCACCATAAATGGTGCTCCAACAATGGTAGACATGAAATGTCTAAGAATATGGCAACCTCCAACCTCCTAAGGTGGCCTTAGAAAGGTTTCCTAAATCCACACATCTTTCTCCATTTAGATTCCAAGAAAAACCCCTTCAAACTCCATAAATTTTCCATTTTCATCTCCAATAACCCCCAACAAAAACTTCATAGATTCATAGCTCTACTCATCTATGGTGCAAATTGGTACATAGGGCTTGGATATGGTGGAATACATGTAAAATGTGATGACACATGGTGGAAGGACGGTGGTGCCATGGTGGTTTATGGTATAGAGAGGTGGAGAAATGAATAAACAAGGTGAAAGACCCTCTCTCTCTCTCTCTCTCTCTTCTCCAACCTCAAATAACCAAAGTAAACCCAAAAACCCTTATAAAAAAACCCAAATCCTTAAAATCCCATTTTCTCCCAATCTGAGCTCACCAGAGCTTGGGATCTCATCCATCCAATGGCCCATAATAAGACAGCACACAAGGGTAACCTGATTTAAAATTTTTAGTCACTCTCGATCGAAAGATAATCACCTCTAATTTGAACGAAAATGTCATCTCGTTCCAACTAGCCTTCGAATGACCTAGATGTATTATTGAGCCAGATGTCATTTGAACCTAGTTTAATCCACTACTTTGAATGACCTTAGATTCTCATTCGAACGACCTGAACTCGTTCGAACGACCATTCTTCAATTTTCACCAAATTTTCTATTTTTTATCCCACAATCTTCCAAAAATTACAATCAGGACCCCAAATAGTCAATTGCAGCTATAAACTCAATCATAATGATTAAAATCTCAAGTTTTATATATTATTACAACTATTGTGGGAATATTAATAAAATACTAGGGTGAGGTATTACATTATTCCCTCCTTGGGAAATTTCTTCCCCAAAATTATCGATACCTCAATCATTACGCTTGTGGGGTTTATTAATTTCTACTCCAAGTCATAGGAATACTCCAAGACTAAATCATCAAAGTCATCAACTACCAAGATAACATCATACGCTCATTCACGGGTTGGTCACCAAAAGGTTCATCATGCAACATAACCTAATGCTCACCCCTCAAGCTAGTAATCGAATTCACCTACAATTCTCGAGTCTCCACTTCTCAATAACCATGCTTAGTCGAGTCCTAAGATTACCTTTTCTAATACCCAAAGCATATTAGTGCCTCTATTGGGAAACACCCTCTTGTGATTTACACTTATCCAAGTGTGACCATAACACAATCAACACCCGATTAATCATCAAGAATCATATCAATTCTTAGGAATCCTCCTCCTACCCTTTCACAACTTTTCGGATCGTCGAGACCACATAGATTCATTAAGGCTTGACACTAATCTTATATCACTAGTCACTCTCAAACCAGGCGTCCAACTAAACCCTTTTACAGGATCCTCACATGCATCTAGGATCACTGTAGGCATCTAAAAAAGTGACACATAACTGAGCATTATACAATCCACTCACCATGACAAACCACACTTAGTGTTAAGCTTCCTACAGCTCTAACAATATATAATGTCCTCAAGTTATCAACTTTGTCTTCACGACCAGAGCCCTTAATTGTCATGCCGTCCATATCCTAGGTCACTACGCCTAAGGAAAGAAAACATTATGAGAAACCATGCAGCCAAAAGTGAAACCACCCGCACACGGAGATTGATGAAATAATAAGGATACCTTGAACAAGGGCTCACCCAGTTACCGATATGCATTGACCACTCCATGTCCAATCTCACTTTACTGGGCCAAACCCCGTCGTACCACATCGTGATACAAGTTCGAGTTATCATAACTGTGAGGGATAAAATCTATTTCATTAAAATTAAAGGAAGACACGAGAATCAAAAAGAGATAACCAATAAATATGATACAACCCCACTCACATATAACCGTGATGGTTTACAAAAACAAACATGCGCCATGCATACAAAGTCTAAGTCCTGTCCCGAGCAAACTCGACGGATCCTAGCCTAGTCATGTGCCCTGGCTTGAGTCACCAATTGTGATGAACCTAACCACATCCTACTCATTTTCGCGATAAGAGAGTAACATACGAACCTAATGTTCTTTAAGAAGTTAAATGTTGGACTTCCCTCCTTAAGGATAAGGTCTCCCTTTTACATCCTTGGCAAACACAAACCACCCGATTGACGAATGTAAACATCCTTATCAACATTGACCCTATCCATCTCATCAGTGAAGCCACCGCCAATCTAATATACCTAGATTAATATCTTACTTTATCGTTAAATAGTCGTACCCAATGTCTCCTTAGGCACTACAGGATTTGATGAGACACTTACCCTATCACGGCTATCATCGCATAAGGTTAATATCGCCTATCCTAAAGTTTAATTCAATTGACTCAACATGACGACCAACCGCTCATCATTAACACCATAAGGGTAATAAGTACCACTCGGATGTACACCCTTAAGTTCACATGAGTCTAATAAGACAACTCAAGGTCTACAGGTTTCCCTACTACTATCATCCTAACAGAGACCGATAGGCTTTAAGATCCCATCAAAATTTCTATATGCGAGGCCTCAATCATAATGTTATTGGCCTAAATATCTAATGAATTCTTTCTACTCTTAAAGTCTAACAAAACCCTCTCTACATCGGTATCCTCAAGAAAATGATTATTATACCCAATCATAATATGAATCTGTAATTTTAACTAGAAAGATTGCACTACCTATTCACATTAAACTTTGGTAGACTCACCCAAGGATATATGAAGCGATTCCTTTGAACTTAGTCTATAACCCAAGCTCATTACCAAATTTTCCACATCTTATCATAGGACACAATACATTTCACAAACTCTAGCCTGAATGGTCCCTTAAGGACACTATGTATACAAGAAATTATCACCAAGACTACATAAGACTTTATCGACCATAATTTCCACAAATCGATTATGCCCTAAGATTTCTGGATATATATTTCATTGATTGCCAACTACTCACCCAAATATTAATCTACGATTCACTAACATAGTAAGTCATAGCCGTTAGACATCTCAAGGCGTTAAAACAATATGACCTTTTATCCCAAGGATAATTCAAAGACTTTCTTACTACAGTCGATGTTATGCACCACGCATTGAACCACAACCAACAGTGCTAATGGTTATGGTAGGATAAGGGACATTGTGTATAGCCACTACATCTCTAGGTCTACATTGCCAATGTCACTAAAGATCTTATTCAACTAATGTTGTATTATCCTTTCCAAAACCACCCCGTAAGGCTACCTAAGGTTCACTTTCTAGTCACTACAACTCATCATTGTTATACATGTGATACCTTTGCCATAAATGGCCTAATTCTAGTCACGGATCATAAGATATATTATTGGGTCAAAAATCCTTAAGGCACTCACCCACAAGAATATCATCCTATCACCTAAAACTGAGTGCACATATCCTCTATCATTAAACCATAAAAGTTTTACATCTTCATCGAACTATCCATCAATTACGGTATTACCCCTAAGGATCGAATTTGCCTAATCACATTATTGATGTCAACTACCCGTAAGTGCCGCATCTAGGGACTATATGCATTTTAATCAATAATAATCAATACTTATTCACGACACCCTAACCATCAATCTCTACCATTTGTTATACGCAATTCGTGTAACCTGCCCAATGGGTGTCATCTCACTCTATTAACATTTCAAAAGACTCTACATTATTGCGGTTAGAATACATCCACCTCACACTAAAACTCGCGGTGTCGCCGCTATTGGCTTGCTTGGACACCCATAAATTACTAACATATATAATCAAAAGAGCAAAATCAATTAGTAATAACTAACTTAGCCATATGCCACTTGGCAATAATTCACCTATTGTGCTAACCTATTTTGACTTCACCATCGCAAATTCCAACTAAACCATCACCAAAATTAGCGTGACTAGCCCAAACCAACACTGATGTTGAAAGATCAACTACTGACCCCACCACGTCACTCTCGAAAGGGAACTTGAACCTATAGACTGATACCATTTGTAAAGCCCCGACTCGAATTTATAAATACCCGTAATCAACCCTGTCTGACCTGAGCATTAGGTGTGAAGTGCAATGAAATAACATATATAATGTTTCTAATCGATTTTTATTTTAATTAACATTTCAATTATTAGCATGCGATTCTAATTTTAAATTAAGCTACGTGAAGGACCCTGGCCAGTAACCAAGCACACAGAGCTACTAATATAAAAATAAAGAGAGTGCTTACCTGAGTAACGCTCTCAAAATACAAACCTACACCCAACCTGTCATAACAAAGACAAGGGTGTGAGTTGAAAGCTCAGTGTGTGTGTGTGTGTTATTTCCAAAAACATAATTTGTCTCGATTAAATTACCTTAACCTTACAAAAGGACTTCCTCTTTCCCGACTTGCAATTTCTCCCTTTACTTAACACACGAGGTTAAATACTTGAAACAACTACACTTTATTTAACCAAAAATATTTCTTTACCTAAATCACCCTTTTCATTTAAAACAATTCACATTAGTATTTTCATTAAAAATAACCCCCTTTAACACACGTGAACACTATGATAGAAAATTCTCATTTAAGTTTTGAAAACCTTTCACAACATATCATTGCATTAATTATATGTTCAATCTTCTCAGTTTGCATAACGACATATCTAATCACTACACTTTACCTTTTCTTTACTTTATGAACATTAATTTATATACACATTTCTTGTCCACTTTAACCTTCACCGGAACATTAATTATTTCATTCAGGTTAGGTTGTTACTTTTACATTTTCATCACACAATCCATTGCTTGCCATGTTCCTTATTCCTTTATCTTTTTCTCGAAATCTTCCAATAAATTGAATACATTAACGAGATCCGCACCGCTAGAAAGGCCACCATATGCTCTAGCCAAAGATTTTGGATCTTTCACCAAATGGCTCTAAGACCTTCTTAATTATCCCGGTATCATTCAAGTTCCTTTCAATGTATTATAAGATTTTACAAATTTCCACATTACTTTTCTTTTCTCTTTTTACCTGGTCGAAGCCAAAATTCAAAATTTCACCCCAACTTGTGTTACACTTTGAAAATCATCATTTCATGTCCTTTACACTTTAGCTTTAATTATATTCCAAAATCATGTTAATTTAGGAACATTTTGGGAAACACCTTTTCCATTATTATTATATCATAAAAATGTTCCAGTTTATGTAAAATTACCATTTTAACATTTTTGTTCCCAAACCTGTCATTTCCTCCATCTTCACAAGTGTTATTTTCCCAAAATACGATTAAGTTACATACACTAACTTCTTAAGTGTTTTTAACACATAAACATCTTTTTAGCATTTGGAGTAATGTTCTTTCTAGTTGGAAACATTTTTATCCCATTAAGTGTTAATCCCTTAGAACATTATTAAGTTACACATATCAACTTCCTAATGTTTTAACCATTAACACTTATTCAACACTTTTATTAATCACTTTTCCAAATTAGACATGCCTTTACTTTCTTTATCGAAGAAATTCAATTACAATTAAAGAGTGCTTCTACAAGAAAAATACCATTTCTTTTTATTAACATTTGTGGTCTTACAACCTTATAGTTATCACACCTTTAACCCCTTTTTCACTTACTTTGAAGACTAGAATTTCTATTTTTCTTATTTCATATTTAAACCCAACTAAACTTTCTTTAAACATTTTTATATGTTCATTATCAAAATACTAGAGGTTTATATGCATGGGAAGATGAATTTTAATCCTAAAATTCTATTAAATGGGTTAAACATATATTTCACTCAAAAAAAATTCAAAATGCTTTGCAAAAATACACTTTCAAGAATGTCCTACTTTCATAAAATCTTCATTTTTCAAGAAACTTTGGAACAGCAAACATTTTTAGCAAGATCAACATAATTTTATTCCATAAAATGTTTACCATCAAATTTCTAGAATTAAACCATTTTAATAAAAATCTCAATCTATGCTTTTAGAAAACTTTGAAATATTTACTCATTATTTATTTCCAACAAAATAATATTTTGCCAACATTTTTATTCCCTAAAAATATTAGATAAAAATCTACTAGAAACCCATCATTTTATTCATATGAACTATACTCTTAAATTCTAACAAAAATACTATTAATGCACAAAATAGAGTCTTAAACTAAGAGTATATTTTTTCACCTCAAATGTAGCTGCAACAATGGTAGGCATGAAAGTTTGAAGAAGATGTCAACCTACCAACTCCTAAGGTGACCTTAGAGAGGTTGCCTAGCTCCACCCAGCTTGATCCATTAAACTTTCAAGCAAAACCCCATTCAAACTTCATAAATCTCATATTTCCATCTTCAATAACCCCTAACAAAAGCTCGATAAATTCGTAGATCTACTCCACCATGGTGGAAATGGGTATGTAAGGTTTGGATATGGTGGAATACATGTACAATATTATGACACGAGGTAGAAGGATGGTGGTGGCATTATGGTTTGTGGTAAAGAGAGGTGGATAAATGCATAAATGTGGTGGAAGACCCACCTCTATCTCTCTCTCTCTCCAACCTCAAATAACCAAAATAACCCCAAAAACCTTAATATAAACATCCCAAGTCCTTAAAATCCCATTTTTGCTCAATCAGGGCTCACTATAGGTCAACATCTCATCCATCCAACGAACCAGCATGAGATAGCGCACAAGAAAATCCTAATTTAGAATGTTCAGTCACACTCATTCAAACCATAATTTCCTCTTGTTTGAACTAGCCTTCGAATGACCTAAACCTTTTATTCAGTGGGATCTCATTCGAACCTCGTTCGATCCTCTACTTCAAACGACCTGAACTCGTTTAAACGACCATTCTTCAATCTTCGCCAAATTTTCCAATTTTTATCCCACAAGCTTCCAACAATAACAATTAGGACCCCAAACAGTAAATTGTAGCTATAAACTCAATCATAATAATCCAAATATCAAGGTTTACATATTATTTTTAACTTATGCAGGAAATTTAATGAAATATTAGGGCGGGTATTACACTACAGATGTGGCAGCCTTTGAGGCAAACAAGGAAGAGATAGGGCTCAAAAACTTCCTAATGAATCTAAGAGTAGTACCTTTAGTACACCCGATTATCACACTTTATTTTCATAATATCGGTGAGACTTCTAACTCAAAGGAACTTAGGATCCATAATAGAGGTAAACACATCGAGTGTAAGTGTCATCACATTCGAGAGTTTGTGCACTCAAGATTGCATCAGAGAACAACCTGGCAGACCTTTTCATGAAGATATTACTGAACAAGACTTTTGAGAGTCATGTAGAGGTAATGGGAGTGACATGCATTGCATCATGACTTTGAGTCTAAGTGGGATACTATTAGAGTAGTGAATAAAAACCATGATTTATATAATAGTTTTATCTATGGATTTATTATTTGATTAAATCAATTCTATGTTTTGATGAGAATTATGAATGGGCATAATGTTTTGAATTATTTTATGTGTTTGTTATGTGTTTTATTATACATATTAGGTGATCCTTTTTATATATCATGACTTATGCATATAGGATTTGATCAGTAGTTCTTGTGAATATATGTTTTCTCATTCACATTCTTAGTTGGAGTTGGACAAACAATTAGCAAGGTTGTAATGAAATATTTTATTAGTTCTATCTTAATTATGGAAACATTGCAGTTTTAACTTATTGTGATAGTTCACTTTGTGTGTATTGAATGAGTCCACCTTGAGGTCAATGTATTTTTATTGAGTTTGCAAGATAATTTATGCCTTATGGATATTAGGTTTACTTAAGGCTCTTAATATTGATGTTCTTGATGGACATGCGCACTATTTATTTATTGCTTTAACCTATGACATGATTTTCATTATTTGATCAATAAACCTAATAGAATGGTTAATGTTGATTAATGTATGGTGAAAGTATTTTGTGGATGTAATCCATGCCTCTATGTAGATATTGTGATACCCCCTTGACATGTTTATAAGTATTGTATATTTCAACCTTATAGGTGGATGATCTTAATTGGACACTATAACTTAGTTAAGTTGTACCCCTCAAAGATATTTTCAATAATATATTTTATTAACAGGTATTGCTAACCTTAATGTGGGGAGAATTAAGTAATTAATAATATGTATCTTGAGATATTATTTTGGAATAAGGAGTGGAGTTTTAACTATAACGATTTAGTGGAATTAATTATAATTAATGGACTTGTATTAGAATTCCGATCGGATTATGTTTTCCTAGGCCCATTAGGAGAGACATCCTTATATCTCCTTAAGATCTCTATTGTAGACTATATATATGCACTTAAGGTTCTCTCTTTCTCACAACTTCGTCACTCTTAAAAATCAGAAAAGACATAATTTGGATTTGAGAGAGAGAAAGACAAAAGAAAGAGAAAAGTAAGAAGAATGTGATCATAAAGAAAAATCCCACACTTTGTTCGTGATAATCATATAGAGAATATGGTAGGAGATCATGAAGTGCATTGAGCTCATGTTCTCGGTTAATCTGCATCATATATGTTCATGTTAATACGAGATCAAACCAGAGATATTTCTAAGGTAAACAATAAATTTCACCATGTAGGGAGTTACATTTTTTATAATATATTTTTTGAATTTCTATTTATCTGCATGATCAGCAGAACATGGGGCAGTTGCTCCAAGATTTTGGAGTGACTTGAGAATATGGAAATGGCAATCCATGTTTTGGATGCTATTTTGGATTTAATATATAATTTATGGACTTTCTACATTATATTTTCATGTTAAAATTTGATGGTGGTATTATAAACATAATTTATTTGAGAAATTGATTTTGTAATATTTTAAAACTTTGTGAGACGTGCCAATTGTTGGAAATTTTACACTTCCACTATAATCCGGTGAACTTTTGTTATGTGGGATCATATTAAAATTTTGGTGGATGAAATTTCTAAGATGTTTGGATACTATTGGCAAGTTTTCTTATAGTACATTAGATAATTTGATATGAAATTATTTGTAATTTTCATGAATAAATAAAGGAAAATCTCCTTAATTTTTTTAGGTTGAAACGGTTTAATAAGGATAATAATCGTATTCTCTTGGCATTACACACTGATGTTAACTGTCAAGCCTTAATTGTAATGCCTTCAATTTAAATTTAATTTTCTAGAACTCTTAAAGGATTATGGTCTCACTCATTTCGAATTAGTGGTGGGAGCGCCACATGAGCCATTTGATTCAAGGCGTTTTCTCTAAGAATGTTAAGAATAGTAATCAAATAAATAAAGTGAGTTTGACATTGTGTGGGTTGATGAGAAATGTTAGATGAAGAAGGGTGGGGGCTCTAATATTGATTGGTGAGGGTTGCGTGGGTAAGAGAGAGAAGGTGGTTAATATTTTGTGATTACTTTTAATTATATATTTTTTGCAATCATATTGTGTTTGTAAGTTATCATGGTATAGTAAGGTTTCGCATGTTATTAAATTACGCAAAATAATTAACTTTTGGTAACATACCGTCTAAAATTGACCGTCAATACCTAATTCTGAATAATTGTGATTAATGTTCAAACTAAACTTATGCTTTAATTGGGTTTTTTGGGTGAAATACCTTACCGTCTGAGAAACAAGAAACCATAAATGAAAATAAATATATGCATAATTAACGAGTTGGTCAGATGCATATTTTGGTTGATATTAGCCGTTGTTTGTCAATTCTTTAGAATCTTAACTACAAGAAATTCCAAAATGATTACATTTGACCCCAACACTTTTTCCCCATTTTCACTTCGCTACCCGTACTTTCAGATTCTAGACTCAACCCCCTCAACTTATTAAAATGACTTAAGTTAATCCTAAGCCTAATGGTGCTAAATTTTTTGTCAAAAAACGGTTCACGTGAATGGAATATGGTAAACATTTGTCAAGACATAATTGAAAGTGTAATTTAGTACACATGTGTATAAGTTTAACGGGTGATGAAACAAAAAATGATCTTTAGCCTTAAAATTTACCAAGAACCCCTAAACAACAAGACAAGTTTAGGAGACAAGCAGGAATACCTCATCCCTTGAATCTCATCACTTTAAGATAACTTGCGACTACATAACAAGAACTTAGATCTCAAGAATTCCTTGAAAAGAAGCCTCTTTTGCTTATAGCTGCCATTAGATCTCAACGATAAAAATCCAACCTTGTATCCTAATAAAAAGACCTTGGTCATCCTATAATGTAACTAATCTCAATACTAATAGCCATATGGCAATCAATTGGGTGGAGGGTTTTATATTCATCATCATAACTAGCAATGATACATTGAAGGGGAACCAGCCTTAGGTTAACCTCACCAAAATACAAAGGTCTGAGGCATGATCGTAGGTGATTATTATAACCACTTTATCTTATAAATTCAACCATGGTATCTTAAGGGTCATTTAGGGGGCTTCATAAGCTCTATAGATCAATTTGATGGGTTAGTGGAAAGTACATGCATTATTATACCAACCCCCACTTATAACTTGTGGTTTCTCCTAGAGAATTAAATGTTATTTAACACTGCCAATAACCATCACCACTGATATGCCCAAAGTGTACCCTCTTACTCAGAGTAACTAACCTCGGCTAGTCACACAGTCGAGGTGACTAGAAGCTTATGACAACCATCAATAAGGTCGTCTCTCATAACTTCGGCCCCAGCCAATGTTGCAACAACCTCATACACCACCTCGATTGATCCTGAGCCGAGGTCAGTGAAGTCTCACGAACTCAATCCACTGCCAACATCATCATCGGCCTCAACCGACATTACAGCTACCTCATACCTAACCTCAGCCATCCCTCCTCATAGGGGCCATCATGGACACAAAGAAACTACATCTGAATCCACCAATTTTGTACTTGTCCAGGATGAGGTTGCACCAGTCAAGAACACATGGTTGAGCATTTATAATCACATGCAAGGTTTGGAACACGTGGACAAATTAGTTATAACCGAATCATTCCCCTCATGTGAGGGAATATTGAGGTCATCATTATCTACATAAGATCATCCAGGTGTCATTCTCATACTGGTTCGATCCTCATACACATGCTCATTGCATTCCTGGGCGTACATTACACCCCCAAGCACTATATATAGAGGTCATCCTCTACCTTGTAAAGGGATCCATAATTACAACCCTACCTGAAACTCTATTAGTTTACACAATAGAGAGAGAAAGCTTGAGAGATTGTACCTATGGCCGTTAATGCTTTCATCAAGTCATATTACACACACACTTATAGTGGACGTAGGCCAGATTGGCTGAACCACTTACATACAAGTGTTCATCCTCTTCTCTTCACCTCCTTCTACTATATATACACTCTTGTGCTACCATTGTTATTGCTAGATTGAGCTTATCAACACCTCATCTAGTGGTGGTGTTTCCAGCATCATCATTTTGGCGCCGTTTGTGGGAACGATAAGATTCATCTCTTCCCTTTTGTTGCTTTACCCCACCGAAGACTCTGGTGGTGAACCAGGCCTCACCCTACGTGTGAAGCTGTGTCACCATTAAAAGAGATCCTTTAAGGTATTAACATCTCTAATATTTTCATTACAAGCTCTCTAGTCTTACCATATGGCACCGGAGTTACCACCACCTCCTCCACCATCTAGTGTTGGAGGACCCAGTTCTAGCCAGGCACCATCCCAGTTCGAGATGGCTGAGGTGGTAGCATCCTTAAAGTCCTTGGTTGCAACCCAGCAAGTGATGCAGGAGCAATTTGCCCAGTTAAGCCCAAATATAATGAGACCACCTGGGGTCTCACCGTAGATGATTACTCCGGTAGCTGTTTGACCTCATCCTGAATCTAGGGGACTACCCCAGGCACTGCGAAAAGACCAACCTACTCCTCAATGTAGGAGGGATGTTGCTGACCCTAGGCATATACGTCTGGGGAGGCAAGGAAACCCTTGCCCTGAGGATAGATACGACGACATTGAGGCGGAAGATCCTCTGATAGACGCTTGGGATCCATATGAGGTCTCAAGCAACACGGTACATCCTATACAGTAGAGACGAGGTTGTGGAGGAAGACGAGCAGAGGTTGGTGATGCCCAGCAAAGAGGAACATCTTTTGATTGCTTGAGTAGAGGTTCGGCCTTTGAAAGGCTCGACCTAGTTAATGATCTGAGGCAGATTTTATCCAGGTCGATAAGTGTAGTTGGATCAAAAAGGGAAGATGGTTAACATCACCCTCATCATGGCCGACCCCAAGATAGCCAAGATTGTGGCCAGGAGGTCAACATTCGACGCTGTGAAGCAGCTGGGGAACCCACAGTTTACCCCTTAGAGGTGGCTGGGGACAACCTCGGCCAGGCCAATGTTGCTAAACCGTGGAATCAATCCATTCAACAGCTGGAAGAGAAGATAGGTAACCTAATAAAAAGTCGAGACCTACTACAAAGGGGATTCGCAGAGGGCTCCCCATTTGTGGCAAAGATTATCAACTTCCCTACCCCTGCCAAATTTAAACCACCAATGGTGTCTCCTATGTATGATGGAAGTACCAACCCTTTACATCATATTGAGATGTATCAGTCTTTAGCTAACATTTATTCAATCCCTGATGAGATGACGTGCTGAGATTTTTTAAGCAACTTGATAGGAGCTGCACACATTTGGTGCACTTATCTTCCTAAAAATTCTATTGAGAACTGTAAGGGTTTGGTTGAGCATTTTATACACAATTTTTGTTTTGGGGTAAGACCTCAGAAGAAAAAGACCCATTTACTTTACGTAAAGTAAGGAAAGAATGAGAGCCTCAGAGACAACATTATAAGATTCAACAAGGAAAAATTAGAGGTTAAAGATTACAAAGAGAATATAGCTATGACAACCCTCATTGGAGGACTTCAGAAGGGAAAGCTACTTTGGAAGCTTGCTGAAGACCCTCTTAAGTCTATGGACGAGCTCTTAGCAATAGCTTGTAGGGTCATGAGCACAGAGGAAGTAATGGCTGTAACATATGAGGATGAGAATGGAAGTAGCAGTGGAAAATTTTAGAGGAAGAAGAATGGAAAAAAGAGGGTTGCAGACGATAAGCTTGCACACTATATTCCTCTAACTATGAGCTACGAGCACATCCTCAATGAAATCAAGAATGACAGATCTCTGAGATGGCCAGAGAAGCTAAAGGCTCCTCCACATAAGAGGAATAAAAACCTATGGTGCGAGTTCCACCAAGATCCCGACCATCTGACAGACAAGTGTTTCGCCTTGAAGGACGAGATTGAGAAGATGTTGAAATATGAAAATCTCAGGAAGTATTTAGATGGTAGAGCTTCTAAGGGAGGAAGAGATGACCCTAAAAATAAGAGAAACGACAGCTGCCGGGAAGATTCCCCTACCAGAAGAGCTGAGGACTCAGATAATGATGACGATGACCCTAACCTCCCACCAAAAGACGAGAATGTCCTAGTCAAGAGGGTTAGTATGATCTCTTTTAGTGTGAACACCACCTGTGAAGGACTAGAAGGGGGTGGCTCAGAGGTAGCAGATCGCAAGGCTCATGTGGCAGAGGCTAAGGAACTGACAAAAGATGAGGTTATGAACTTGGAATCTAGAGAGGGTAAACACGATAAGAGAAAGAAGGTAGCAATGGATACCATCATAGTTGGCTTCTCACGACTTGATTTCAAAGGTATCCTAGCCCCTCACGATGACCCGCTGGTAATCACCACAAGGGTTAATGGGAGTGAATTTTAGAGAATCCTTGTTGATGGCGGTAGCTCTACACACGTTATGTTCTAGCCCTGCTTTAAGAGCTTAGGCCTCAGCAAAGGTAGGCTTGTCCCTTATCATCATCCCTTGATCGGCTTCAGCGGTGAAAAGGTTCATCCATTGAGTATGTATGAGATGGATGTGAGAATGGGAGATGAATGGTCTAAGAGGTTTACCAGAAAAATCATTTTTTTGTGATGGATGAAAATTTCTTCTCAGTTTACAACCTCATCATAGGGCAAGTAGCCCTCAAGCAATTTGAGGTTGTCCCTTTAACGGTCCACCAAATGCTAAAATTATCGAGTTTGTATGGGGTAGAGGAAGTTCCAGGTGACCAAACATCGTCACGAGAATGCTACTTCAACTCTGCGAAAGAGAGAGAGGCTCATAAGAGGGAAATAACCATGTACAACATCGATAGACTTGATCCTAGAGATGAAACAAAGTTCAAGAAGGGAGATGCCATGAAAGAGGTAGAATCCATCATCCTCAAAGAGCACTAACTGGAAAAAACCATCCAAGTCGATAGAGCCCTAAGACCTGAGATCAAGGAAGAGATGGTCAAGCTTTTAAGGAAGAGACAAGGTGTCTTTGCCAGGAGCCATGCAGACATTCCAGGTATTGGCCCAGAGATTATGTTCCCCAAACTCAATGTTACAGAAGACTCTAAGACTATCAAGAAGAGAAGAAGAGTATACTCCAGAGAGAAGTATGATGTCATCAGAGAAGAGGTCAGAAAGCTTGAAGAGACCAAATTCATTAGAGAGGTCATATACCCTAAGTGGTTATCTAATGCTGTCATTGTGCTAAAAGAAAATAGGAAATAGAGGATGTGCGTAGACTTCACTGATTTAAAAAATTCTTACCCAAAAGATAGTTTCCCCCTACCTCATATCGATCAGATGGTGGATGCCACAGTAAGACATGAGCTCATGAGCTTCATGGATGCATATTCCAGGTATAATCAGATCTTTATGAATGCGGAAGACTCAGAGAAGACAATATTCATCACATACAAGGGGACCTATTGCTACAAGATCATGCCCTTTGGGATGAAGAATGCAGGGGGTATTTACTAACGCCTTATAAATAAGATGTTCGAGGATCAGATACGCAATTCCATGGAAATGTATGTTGATAGCATGCTGACGAAGAGTCTAAAGGCCAACACTTAAGTGGCCGACCTTGAAAGAACTTTTAACACCATGGACAAGTATAGAATGAAGCTTAAACCAAAAAAATGTGTCTTCAGAGTAGGAGCGGGAAAGTTTTTAGGATTTATCGCCAATCAGATAGAATAGAGAGATTAAGGCCTTGCTAGAAATGAAGACACCCAGAACTATTAAAGACGTTCGGAGGCTAATCGAAAGAGTTGTTGTACTTAATTGGTTCATCTCAAGAGCTACAGATAAGTGTCTTCCTTTTTTCAAAGTGCTTACAAAGGCCTTAAAATGGGATGAGGAATACGACAAAGCTTTTAAGGAACTCAAGTCCTACCTCGGATCCCCACTAATCATATCTCGGCCAATTATAGGGGAGAAGTTATATGTATATATAGTTGTCTCTGAGTAAGCCATTAGTGTTGCAATAGTAAGAGAAGATGATGGAGTGCAGAGGCTAGTATACTTCAATAGTAAAGCTCTTCAAGGGTCTGAACAAAAGTAACCTAGGATGGAAAAATTAGCCTACGCTTTGATACATTCTTCTAGGAAAATGAAGCCATACTTCTAAGCCCACACTATGGTCATCCTGACTGATTCCCCACTCAGACAGGTCCTCTATAAGCCTGAGAAGTCAGGCAGGCTGATGACCTGGGGCATCGAGTTGGGGGAGTATAACATTGTTTATCAACCCAGGGTTGCGATTAAGGGGCAGGCACTCACAGACTTTGTAGCAGAGTTTACCTCGGAAGAGGTTGAGATTGAAGATAGTCAAAAGGCTACAAATGAACCAGACATAAACGTCTTCCAAGATCCAGATGAGGTTGAGTCAAGAAAAGCCAGAAAAAGAATGGTTGAGAATGAGGAAGATAGGTACCTCTTTAGGCAAGGGACCCTATCAGAGGGGAACTTCTCTTCAAATAAAGATGTTTAGAACCTCTTCGTTGATGGGTAATCCTATAAAATAGAAATGGAACGGGGCTGATAGTTTCAGTACTAGATGGTATCGATATTGAATATACGCTGAGGTTCAACTTCAAAGCTTAGAACAACGAGTCAGAGTATGAGGAATTAATAGTAGGTCTATCCTTGGCAAAAATCTCTTAGTGTTGGCCAACTCCTGGTCCACACTGACTCAAGGTTAGTCGTCAACCAAAGTCCTGGGAGTGTATGAGGCCAAAGATGAAAGGAGGGCCAAGTACCTGAAGAGGGTGAGAATGATGCTAAAAAGCTTTAAAGAAGTGAAGATCAAGAGGATACCTCGATAAGAAAATAGTCGAGCCGATGCACTAGCAAGGTTAGCCTCAACAATAAGGACAAATATAAGAAAAATAGTATCGGTTGAGATTCTGCTAAGCCGACCATAGAAGAAGAGGTGGTTTCCAGACCTTGTCTCAATTTGAATATGGGAGCCTCATGGATAGATTCTCTTATTAAATACATTAGAGAGGGATACCTGTCAGAATAAAAGTTAAAAAGAAGAAACTGAGGTTCAGAGCTGCCAAATTCTCAATTGTGGGAGATATCTTGTATAAAAAGGGGTTCCTACTTCCTCTCCTCAGATGTGTCCACCCTTAAGAGGTACCGAACATCTTGCATGATGTACACGAGGGCTCTTACTCTAGTCACATAGGAGGAAGACATTTAGCTCAGAGGATAATCACTCAGGGATACTGGTGGCCGACCTTGGCCAAAGATGCAGCTGCATACATGAAGAAGTGTGATAAGTGCCAGAGGTTCTCCACCATCCCACATCAACCTCATCAACCTATGACGTCAATCATCTCACCTTGGCCATTTGCAATATGTGGCATTGATTTGATAGGGCCCTTGCTAAGAGCTGAAAACAACTATCGATTTTTAATAGTGGCAATTGATTACTTCTCCAAATAGGTAGAGGTTGAGCCAATGGTTATAATTACTGAACAAAAGACCTTCCAGTTGATCTGGAAAAACATCATATGCAGGTATGGTCTTCCAAACATCCTCATCTCAGACAATGGAACCTAGTTCAAGAATGTTTACTTAGATAAATACTGCGAAAGAGTAGGGATTAAGCAATTCTTCTCTTCTCCTGGACGACCCCAGGCTAATGGTCAGACCGAGGTCACAAATCGAACTATCCTTGATGGGATAAAGAAGAGGTTGGAAGAGGCCAAAGGTAGATGGACAAAGGAGGTATATGTTGTGTTATGGGCCTACAGGACGACAATAAGGACACCAATAGGAGAGACTCCATTTATGTTAGCCCACGGTTCAGAAGCTATAATCCCTACAGATGTAGGACGTCCCACTCATAGAGTTCAGACCTATGACCCTTAGAGGAATGGGGAAAAGAGAAAACTTAACCTTGATTTGATAGAGGAAAGAAGAGAGGATGCAAAGATAAGATAGACAGCTTATCAGCAGAGAATCGCAAAATTCTACAATCAAAGGCTGAAATCAGGACCTATAGCTATAGGAGACCTAGTCCTAAAGAAGTCTTTTCAAAAAGTAAATAAGTTCAATCCAAACCGGCATGGTCCTTACAGAGTAGTGGATGAGGTTGTGCCTGGAACCTACCGGCTAGAAAATATTGAAGGAGAACCTTTCTTCAACCCATGGAATGCCGACCATTTAAAGAAATATTACATATGATGTTACAGTTGTCTCTCTTTGTAATACATGTATAAGTTTAGACAGAAGATGTTAATGAAAATATAGCAATGTTGTGCTAGTACTCTTGTTATATGCTTTAAACATCATTAATTTGGTGGAAATTTATGAGGTGAAACATCATATTATGATGACCTCATACCATAAACATCATTAATTTAGTGAAAATATGAGGTGAAACATCATATTATGATGAACTCAGACCTTAAACATCATTAGTTTGGTGAAAAATTTATGAAGGTAAACATCATTATATGGTGACCTCAGACCTTAAACATTGTTAGTTGGTGGAAATTTAAGAGGTAAACATCATTATATGGTGACCTCAGACCTTAAACATCATTAGTTTAGTGAAAATTTCACGAGTTGAACATAATTATATGGTGACCTCGGACCTTAAACATCATTAGTTGGTGGAAATTTGAGAGGTAAACATCATTATATAGTGACCTCAGACCTTAGTTCGGTGATAATTTATGAGGTAAACATCATAGATTGGTGACCTCGGACCTTAAACACAATCAATTTGGTGAGAGTTTAAGAGGTAAGACATTCAAGCATAATATTGTACGAAGCAATAGAGTCTAAAGGAGATTGAACTAATGATTTATCATGAAAAAGATGAATTATAAATCATAGGCATCAAAAGGCCATCATAAGTTCACAAAATCTAAGAGATACAAAAGGGAAATAAAAATTACAACTTTTATAAAGCTTCATAAGAAAAAGGCCTAGGTTGACGATGTCACCTCAGCTCCATCATCATGATGGGTAGCATCTTCAGTCTCAATGACTTCTAGGGGTGTAGTCTCAGTTGGGGCAGCATCGTCCTCCTCAACTTCTTGCAAAGCTTGAGTAAACTAGGGGTCACCAAAGCCAAGACCTTCAAAGTTTGAAGCAGCCAGGCTCCCTGATTCTTTCTCCTTAGTGGTTGATAATTTTCTAGTTGCTTTGATACCTCTTTCAAGGTATTTAAAGTCGAAACTAACAAATTTATCAGTGAACTTATAATCTTCAATGGTCTTCTTTGCAGCATCCTCTAAAACAACCTTGGCTATAGCATTCACCTTATTCTGAAGGGTATCATCCTTAGCCTTCAGAGCTATGTCGTGGTCCCTCTTGAGTTTGGACATGGCGTCGACCCTCTGCTTGACCACCCCATTCAGCCTTTCAACCTCTGCATTGAAAGAGGCTTGAACTTTCTCAGCTTATTGGCCCTTCTTTATAAGGTGCAACTTCTTTAGAGTCCAGTCAACAAGGCGATGGAAGGACAAGACACCCTGTAAAAGAAGATTCGATGTAAGAAAATATGAGCCTTAACTTTAAGAAAGTCGAGGTTACACTTGAGAAAAACAAGTGATCATATCAGTAAAAACTAGTACATGAATGGACTTATGGAGACCAAACTCCGCCAATAATGGGACGTCCAAAGAACGTAATAAGAACTTATACTCTTCAATCAATATTGTGCCAATAGCGTCGACAACCTTCAGACTGTGGCCAATGATTCTATCACTGATCTTCAGCTGAGTAAGACGAGCATCCAGGGCATCGTCTATAGAGATGGGAATGGAACGATCCCCTTTCTGAGTCTTGCCCGACCTCAGATGATCTGGGTCAGTCGTGCTTTTCATCTTTTTGGTAACATCGGCCTGGGATGTGTTGACGTTCTTTTTGGTTATAGGAGGGAGCACATTTTTCCACCTCTATTTTGCATCAGCTTCACCAGACATGGAGCAGATATTTCCCAAAGGTCGTCTAATATGCCTTTAGGGAGCTCTATAAGAGACAAGTATCTGAGTTAGTAAGTCAGGATATAAAAAGTAAGAGGTACAACTTATGAAAAATTAAGACTTACGAAGCTCTCCCAAAGGACCCCCCCCCCCCCCCCAAGCCTGTCTGAGAAAGCTAGTAGGGGGTAATTAGATGTTCATGTTTTACAAGATGACCCTGCTCTCCCTGATTGTGAAGATCCACAACTTTTTGGTGATTGTCTTGGCTAAGTCCAGGGTCGGCTTTACCAGCAAGGGACACCTTTCCCCATCTCAGAGGGGTCCTTGGAACAAACATTCCAGAGGCCTCATTTGGACTAAATTCCCAGGCCCCAGAGGCAAAGAAATACCTCAGTTTCCAGTTATGGTTTGAAGTCTCGGTAACTAACAACATTTTCTTCTCGAATTTCCTAGCTAAGAAGTGGTAACAACTGGGGTTGATTTTAACAGAAGAGGGAACATAACAACCCGTGAAAACCCTAACTAGAAGGTCTGAGTGGTGGACAGTCCTCCAAAGTACGATGGCCCTAATCTAACCCTCCAAGCATTAGGAGATAGTTGGGAAGGGGAAAGATTTATATGGGAGACTATATTTCTGATGGAATGGAGGATAGGAAGATGAAATCCTAACTTGAAAATTTTCTCATAAACCCAGATCTATCCATATCGGCCGTGAAATTCCCTCTCATCCCTTAGAGGTTTCCTAAGGATAATGGAAGTGTTTATGGAATAGAAGTTCCAAAACGTAAGAAGGTCGTACTCGCTGGCGGAGCTCTCAATACCGGCCGCCTCAGAGGTATCAATATCACTCTCCTCACCAAAGTCATCATCCCCAGCAACGTCGACCCAGGAAGGTGTCGGAGCACCACCAGGAAACCTCTGAGCAAACTCGGCCCGTGGCATCCAACAATGGAATGTCATCAATGAGTGGCATTAGTGCCACACTTGGCCCTATGATTTCAACATTAGAAGACCTATGTGAGGTACTATCACCGTGGTGAGAGGAGGCACAGCTCTAAACCTTAGCTTCCTCAGGAACCTCACCCTGCTTGAGAGAGTAATCCACAGACATGGGGTCTGAGGAAGATGACTCAGACTCAAACATTGGTGTGGGATCCTCAGGGACCTCTGCAGGCTCATCAGGATTGGCTGGCTCAGGGAAGATAACCTTCAGAGGTGGAGGAAATATGGGTGTGAGAGGAAAGGCCTCAGCCTTATGAGCTGCCTCTTAGGCTAGCTCTATTTGCCTAATTTTCTCGAAGGTCTTCTCACGAAGATATGGGAACTCTTTAATGAGTTGTTACAAGGTTCTGAGCATAAGTTAGACGCACTACACTTGAGGACTCAAACCACAAACAATTATCCAACTTGAAAGAACTCAAACTCAAGATCAAAAAGGGTAGTTAGAAAGTTTCAAAGAAAGAACATTCAAGGATAAGGTCGCCAGAGAAGGTGACCGGAGGTCCACCAAAAACCTAAATGAGGGCTATTTATGGAAGAAACAACCTCTGAGCTACCTACAATTGTCCCTAAATCACTCAACCACTACTATCCTAAGCCTTACAACCACCAATATTAGTGGAAATCCTTGCCAGAAAACATAAGCTCACCGAAAAACACAGAAATGATGGTACAATGCCCAAAAATAGAAAATAGGTTGGAAATAGTACATGATTAGTCACAAGTGAGGGACGAGGATGATAAAAATCGAAGAGAACCTTCAAGGGCAGTTAGTAATGGAGGTTTGAAAGAAGTTACAGTCATAGAGAATGCTAAGGAGGGAAGAATTTGGGAAGAAAGAGAATGAGGAGAGGGAAGAAAGTTTTTAAACCCACCTAATGATGGGCCGTGAGTCCCAATGCCCATCATTGCTCTAGGGAACATAAAGGGAAAATCAGAATCGTCATTCCTTGATAAGAATGCTACTCACTTCAGTAAGTGACATGTGTCAAGAAAATATTGGCACCCAAAGAAATCTAGCCTCGGCCTTAATTACATACCCCTCAGTCATCTAATTACATAGTAGACTAAAGTCTAGGGGGTGATTGATATGCCCAAAGTGTACCCTCTTACTCACAGTAACTAACCTCGGCTAGTCTTACAGTTGAGGTTACCAGAAGCTTATAACAACCATCAGCAAGGTTATCTTTTATAACATCATCCCTAGTCAACATTGTAGTAACCTCATACACCAACCTCGGCTGATCCTGAGCCGAGGTCATTGAAGTCTCACGGACTCAATCCACTGCCAACGTCATCATTGGCCTCAGCCGATGTTATAGCTACCTCATAACTAACCTCGGCCATCCCTACTGGCAGGGGTCATAATGGACACAGGGAAACTACATTTGACTCCACCAACGTCGTACTTCTCCTGGCCGAGGTTGCACCAGTCAAGATCACAGGGCCAAGCATTTATAGGCACATGCAAAGTTTAGAACACATGAACAAATCAGTTATAACCGAATCATTCCCCTTACGTGAGGGAATATTGAGGTCATCATTATCTTCATAAGATTAGCCAGGCGTCATTCTTATACTGGTTCTATCCTCATACACGTGCTCTTTGCATGTCTGGGGGTACATTACACTCCCAAATCACTATATATTGAGGTCATCCTCTACCTTATAAAGGGGTCCATAATTACAACCTTAGTTGAAACTCTATTAGTTTACACGGTAGAGAGAGAAAGTTTGATAGATTGTATCTATAGCCCTTAGTGCCTTCATCTAGTGATATTACACACACACTCAGAGTGGACGTAGGCCAGATTGGCTGAACCACTTACATACAAGTGTTCATCCTCTTCTCCTCACCTCCTTCTACTATATATACACTCTAGTGTTGCCATTGTTATTACTAGCTTGAGCTTTCTAACACCTCATCTGGTGGTGCTGTTTCCAGCATCATCAACCACTCATATGCAAGATCTTCCACCAATACTCCACCATTACATTATAGAGTTTAAGTTAAACCATAGCTTCCCATACTTCAATTGTCACTTACTAGATGCTGCTAGCAATTGGTTATCTAAAAAGTGATTGGGGAAGGTTTAAAGGATCGAATTCAAGTGATTTTACTATAAAACAAGTACTAAGGAAGCTATATATAGTTTTTAAAGATGTAATGGACCACTTCCAAATCTTGGATTATATAATTAGTACCTTGTTTGTCTAACTTAGCTCATTTCTTTTTCTTTTGAGTCCTAAGTAAGCGAGAAGTATATAGAGAATTCGATACATCATTTACTAATAAATATCTCCTTATTACAAAGACCTAATACTCCATCAAATAACTTTATCTCATGTCAAAGTCTAGTTTCATCTATATCATTTAATATTGCATTGAATATACTAAAGAGATATGCATTCAAAGTGATCGTAGGAACCACAACTGAGGTATTTATCCACTATAAATTTTTGTGCCTTTAATATGTATCGTTTAAAAACACCTCCTCCTATCCTAAGGAGTCATGTTTGTTAAGGCTAAGGTCAAAACTAATTTTAGCCCCATCAGCTTGGCATCGTCTGTGCGAATGATTATTCTTTAAAATCATTCCATTAAATTTTTAAAAATACGATAATCATAATCCACCCACCATTAGCTTATATCAACACCATTTCCAAAGGATTTGCGAGAAATGAAACTTCTTTTTCAACCAAAGAGGGTCGGTTAAGAGTTGCTCAACACATTAATTAATCGCTCGATATCAGGATGGAAGCCTCCACTATAATCTTTCAAGAAGAAGATTTACTCAGTATCACCTAAACACGAGATGATACCCTCTTAATTATGGTGGTTTTAGGGAATTTTTGAGTGCATAAAGACCTTTTTAACATAGGTGTGACACCCCGCCTAATTAATTATCGGGTGATTGGTCCTTAATTAATTAATTTCAGAATATCAAGTTAGTTTAGATAATGCATCACTGTCGAAAACTCAATTTTAATTTAATAAAAACTAACCACCTAATATTTAAAAAGGTTGGTGTCAAAATTTTATCTTGTTATTAACCATCATCATTAAAGAGTAATATTTAAACATCACCATACATCACAATAGTAGAAGGTAAGAACTAACTGAAGTAATATAAGGAACTGGAGTAAGCACATCCAGTCACAATCTCATACAATAATCCAATAACATGACATCAAAGTCTAATGATAGAATAAAACAACTCTAAATCTTTGAATGTAAATTAGGAGGGACGACATGTCCAACTGAAATAAAAGACTAATAGATAAGGAGAAATAAACTCAAAAACCTCTACTAGCAATATCCTGTAGCTTCCACAGCAGCTACAGCTCGACAAATGAATGAAATATCCTAAGTCTGGTGTCCCTGTGGCTGAGCGCCTAAAATAATAGAACAAGAAAAGAGATTTACAGAAAAATGAGTCAGAGCCCGAGTAGAAAACAATTTAAATAGCAATTGCTTAAATTGATTTAATTAGCACATATATTATCCATGTTAACTTAGCGTACTCACTTGAGATGCTCACCTCTCATCTAATATGCACACCTAGCGAGTCTAACTACCCATACTAGTTTTATCACTCTACTTGAATTTACGTATGATAATTACTGTTCCGGATACAATATCTAAATAACACGAAATAAATATATTACTATTCTTTAGGAATAGGTTTAAGGATGTTATAATTCATTGTCATAGCATTCTTTATTCCCAACTGGTGACCCGATAAGAATATACTTTAATAAAGTAGCCAAGAAGAAACAAAGAATAGGAACTCAGTATACATATATAAAATCTCACTATGTATACATATAAATATATCTATACAACACCCATGTTTAAGAAACCCCTAGTACTAGGCATACTCGACTATCTAGTCCCATTGCAACGCTCACGCATAAAGGACAACAGGTTCAATCTCTCAAGAACCAATAAAATATATACACATATTAGAGACGAACATAGTCCCAACCCGATGGGCTACACATATACCTACACACCCATACGACTGTCAAAACTATCGTTCTCACAGATAGCCTGTACCTAGGTTCCATGCTCTAGTGTTACGACTCAAAATCCTCCGAAGGCACACAAGATATGGTCGTCCACAACGCGTTAACCCCCGTTCGATAGCTAGTATCTAGGTATGCCATACACATGATATTCCAAGTAATAAGAATGAACACAACTTATATACACTAATTGGTAATCACATAACCTAAATACTATAATCCGTAAGTAATATTAACGCCATTACGCTCCACGTTATCCATATATATATAGCCTCTCTAGGACATACATTCTCTCCTAAGTTTTTGCACAAATTGGATACCCCGAGGACCATTACACCCTTAATTCCCTAACTCTTTGGAATTTAAGCCATCTGTTACTATCGTAGGTTAATACACTCGCTTGGATAACCCTAGGATGGTTTTTAACTTGAACGGACCCTAAAAATGTAATCTGGAATCTCGTTAGAAGTTTCAGGATTCTCGTTCGAACGAGGTCATTCGAATGAGTTCATTCGAACGAGGTCATTCGAATGAACTTCCCACTTCGAACGAACTCAGCAACTCATTAGAAAATTCATTAGAAATCTCGTTAGAAGGTTCGTTTGAACGACCTGGGCAAGTCTTCTAACAAAAATTCCGAACAGGCCCAGTTCTTCCCCAACTTCAATTTTTCTCAGCTTTTAATCTTCAAAAACATACAAATACTCAACCCAATATAAATTAAATATTCCTACACTAATCCCAATCACCTTAAGATACTTTCTAACATGAATTAAACGTCAAATCCTTATAAAATTAATTGGAATTCAACAATCTCTTTAATTTTCAATAAGTCTCTTAAATATCAACCCAGAATTTTAATTGTCCAAAACTCTTATTTTAATTCGTGATTAAGATATAAAATTCCCAGATTTTAATAGTCTAACCAAGGTCAAAACCTCTACATGCATACCCATTTCCAATTCATAAGTTTTCTTCACAATTTAGTCTATTTAAACCTAAGTTTTCATTGCACCAAATTTATATCATCAAACCTAAATTAACATGAATAATTTATGCTAAAAGAGGAGCAAGATAAACACTTGCCTAGAAATGAACTTCTGATTCTTGGGCTGAAATTGGTATGGGAGCGATCCTCTAGAAAAGATCTACGCGCTCGTGTAATTTTTGGTGTGAAAGCTTGAGTTCTTAGCTTAAGGCTCCAATGGAGTCTTCTTCTTCCTTGGTTTTCTCTCTTTTTCTCTCTTCCTCACGTAAGTTGAAACTGATAGACCACTAACCCTCAATGCTTTTAATTAACCCAATTTTTGTCCATTTAATTACCCAAAAATCCTAAAATACCAAAATACCCCTCTGGAGTGCCGTTTTGGGCTAAAAAGCCCCGAACTCCAAATAAAATACCCGAGTAGTATTTTCTGACTATTTTGATCCTTCCAGACACTCTGGCATAATCAAAATAGTCATTCAAATTATATAAAAATAATTTACCTTTTTAACCCCAAATACATACCGGTGACGCGACTCTTATGCACGTCCCAAATAATTATAACATGACTGTCGTGTATCTCATCCCAGCCATAATATTATTTTGATAACTAATAACTCTCATTTGCTAGTAACTATTATAATTAAATCGTATTAATTACAAATTAAATTTTCTCGCTTTAAATTAATTAATCCCCATTTTCCATAATTTCATAAAAATAAATATGCGTAAAAATACGGGGTATTACAATAGGGAGTTCAACTGATATTATCTTCACAATGTCATTCTTGGAGATAGGTCTAAAAATGAAAAACATTATACCAATGGTGATTCTTCTATTAGCATCCAATGGATAGAGAACTCAATAAGATGGACGTTATGATTTTTACCATACATATGTTAACATGCTTTCTTACTTCCTTAGGTGTAGGAGGAGTGCGTGGGAACCCAAAGGAACCCATCAGAATAAAAAATAAATCAAAGGAAAAGGAAAGACATCTGTAGAAGACATCCTCTCTACCATAATAAAAAGAAGGCAATAAAGGTACGAAAATGTGAGTCTAAATTCCTTAAGGTGACCTCACTGAGTCGATCAATCCTAATAGAGGTTCTGACATAAGAAGTGAATAAATAATGTTCCATTCGAGATATATATGCAAAGTTATGAGCCATAGATACTTTTTTTCCCAATGGTGATGAGAAAAAGTAGAGAGTGGAGCCTACTAAAGAGCTCATCGACACTTTTATTGAGGAAACCAATCGTAGAAAGACGATTAAAATTATAGAAAACTTGAGTTCCCCTTAAATAAGGTTTTAACACGATTAATTCACAAGAAAAAATATCTATTTTCTTGGTTCCACTGATATATAATTGAGGTACATCTAATAATCATATTTCACCACCTCAGTGTAGACACAAACCACAAACCAAGGAAGAAGAATAGGTTATTTCCCTTGAAAGAAACCAAGCCACAAATAAGGGGATGGAAAAAATCCTAGAATCCAAATTCATTTGAGATGTAAAATACCATAATGGTTGTCCAATTTGGTTTTCATTCCAAAACCTAGAAAAAAATTGAGTATTTGTGGACTTCAATTACCTCAACAAATGCTTTCATAAATATTTCCACCCCTGCCCTGAATTGCAATCTGGTCGACTCAACACCAGGCTAAGACATCATTCCCTTCATTGAAGAATACTATGGTTGTAACCAGATAAATATGGAACTTAAAGAAGTGGATAAAAACTCATTCATCATCGATAAAGATACTCCTTATTATAAAATAAATCCTTTCATCCTCCAAAATGTTGGCACTATATACTAAAGGGTAGTAAACATAATGTTCAAAGACCTCATTAGAAAAACTATGGAAGTATATATGTTGATGACATGCTGGTCAAAATTCTGAAGGCCAAAAATCGTGTCCAACACCTCATATAAATGTTCGGCACTCTAAGGCAAAACATAATGAGCCTTAACGCGAAGAAATTGGTCTTTGGATTCTATGGAGTAAAGTTCCTAGGATCCATATTAACTATAACGAGAGTTAAAGGCAACCCCAAAAAATTCAAACCCTTAATCAAGATAAAGTCCCCCCATACTGTGAAAGAGGTTGAGTGCCTAGTGGGAGAGTAGCACTTCTAAAAATTTTTATTTCAAAAGCCATTTGAAAAGGCCGAAACTTTTTAAAGTTCATAAATAAGACCGTCCAATGGACTATGGACGCTTAAAAAACTTTTTAAAATCTCAAGATATACATGGGTACTACTCCACTTCTATCTAGAACCACCAAGGGTGAAGAAATATATCTCTATATGAATGACATACCAACAACTATAGTTTTGACCCTCATTCCAGAATATTTTTCAGTATAATATCATTTTATGTCAGCATAGCTCTTCAAGGGAAGAAAATAGATATCCCACGATGGAGAAGTTGGCTTTTAATCTTCATATTTGTCAAGCATTTGAGGCCTTACCTCCAAGACCACACCATTAATGTGATGATTGATCAACCTCTATGACAGACTCTATAGAGTATCGAGACCATAAGATGACTAATAAAATAGTCAGTAGAGCTTAGGATGTTTGATGATAAGTATTAACCCAAAGTGGCCATCAAAGCACAAGCACGTGTTGATTTCATTGATAAATTTAGCAACATGGAATAAGTGTAACCTCATACCTCGGATGAAAGTACTCAGGGAATCTATCTTCTCATCAAACAAACCTTGAATCAGACCATCCAAGAATGGATTCTAATTGTGGGTATATTCTACCATAGCACTAGTAGTGGAGTAAGACTTTATTTTTAAACCCCATAAGGAGGTACAATTTCACTTGGCCTACTTTTTAAATACAAAGGATTTAATAAATAGGACAAATATGAGGAAATGGTGGAAGGTTTAGGCTTATCCATACACTTAAAAACATAATAGGTTATCGGTTAAGTTATTCTCGGCTGGTGGTTGACTAACTCACTAAGCTTTATGGCACAAAAGGACATCACATGATCGACTACCTTGAGCTGGTTAAGGGGCTCATACTCAAACTCCCTAACTTTATTATAAAATGAATCCCCAAGAAAGACAAAATGGAGTTATACCATTTGGTACGTGTAACATCCTCAGACAAAATTAATCCATAAGTCCCTGTGGTCATACTAGACCATCACAGTGTTTTTCAGCTCCAAATCAACTCGGTCACTACTACAACACCTCCATACTGGACCACTTACATCCATAAATACCTCAACGTGGGCCTATTTCCCAAAGACCAGCTATAGTTCAGACTCCTGAAGTCTCTAAAACCATGATACTACCTCGAGTAAGATGTTTTGTTCAAATGCCAATTTAGACAATCCCATCAAAGGTTCCTAGGACCTCAAAAAGCAGAATACATCTTTTGTGATATCCGAAAAGGTGGTTATAGTTCTCAACCAGGCCCTATGACCCTCACTTATCAGGTCCTTAAGAAAGGATACTTATGTACCACACTAGGTTAAAAATCTAAAGCTCTAGTATAACTATGCGACAAATGCCAAAGGTTCTCTAGTTTCCTAAAATAAATAGATATAGTGATGATTCCCATGTTAAGTCCATGGCCCTCTTTGTAACAAGTGGTGATCTAGTAGGACGTTTACCCCTCATCAAAGGCCAAAATAAGTAATGTAAAATTTCTATATATTATTTCACAAATTGGGTTGAGGCGTAACCCCTGACCGAAATCACTAAATGAAAATAATAATATTTGTAAGGACATTGTCCTCATGTCCGAAATGTTTCATTTATTTATGTCGTAAGCCACTACATTTGGCACGTCACCTCACGATCTCACATGACGGCCTCTATCCAAATTTCGAGAATCAATCATGCATTATCTCCACTTATATGTCCCTCATCTGCATCAACGACTTCACGTTCCTTGATTGTAGACTCGTAATGCAAGTGGAACGCAAGAGAAGTCAAATCAATGAAACAAGGCATGATAGGGATGTTCAAGGGCAAATTGGTAATTTTATAGCCTCTGTCTGGAGGACCGGTCAACTGGAAATTTGAAGAGCTTGCCGCAACAAAGATACTGGAAGAAACGGCACCTCAATCCGAGCTACGGTGAACAAGTTATGGCCCATTGAAAATGGAGATATGTTCATTGAAAATTCTGGGAATTTTTCTAAGTGTTTAAGCACCTGTTCCCAGCACACTTTCCCGAACCCAACTTGGAACCGGTTTGGGGGGGCAAACCGGTTCGCAGGGGTACCCGAACCGGTTCGGGGTACCTGTACGCTGGATAGAATTTCAGCAGTTTAAAATCGTGGGTCTCTTCATGTATTTCCCTATAAATACCAACTTCGGGAGAGTTGTTTGGCAAGACTTTAGGAGACGAATTTGAGAGTCCAAATACATCTAGTCTTCATATTTTTGAGTCCCAAGACTCATGTTTTGATTCACACATCCTTGCCAAATATTTGTGAATCCTTTTGCAACCCAAGAACACAACTTTGGTTTGTTCAACCCTTGTGGAGGAGACCGTTCTTCTTCTTCATTGCAGCCCTACTGGAAAAGGATAATTCCAGCCGCGACTACAGAATCCGATACCCGAGGGTAATTCTTAGTCAAGTTGTATTTTCATTGTAATTCGATTGTAAGCCGTTTTCTTACAAATTATAGTGAAAATAAATGGTTTTGCCCCTGAGGGGGATTTTTCCTTAATTGCATGTGTTTGAATGTTCTTGCGTAGATTATCAATTTATTCAATCACATACTGCTACATGTTTAGGGTTTGTTTGTGTTAAAAGGGTTTTATATATAATTTGATCATTTGAACTCGAGCACACACGTTCTTCAAATTGGTATCAGAGCAGGTTACGCTAATCTATCGCGTATTCCTTTTTCCGCAAAATTTTTCTAAGATATCAATTTTCTGAAAAAATTGATTTTTGAAAAAGTGCGTGTTCAAATGGAGAAGTCATATTATAAAATGCCTGTTTTTGACGGGACAAATTATGCTTATTGGAAAGCCCGTATGAGGTCGGCTTTAAAAGCCATTGATGAACGTGTCTGGATTTTGGTTGAACGAGGGTGGACTCCTCCCACCGTGACTGTTGATAATGTGACCAACTTGAAACCTGACATTTCTTGGACTGATGAAGAAATTAAATGGTCATCTTTTAATTATAAGGGTCTAAGTGCTATTTCGGGGTCTGTCACACCTGATGAGTTCAAACGCATAATGACGTGTACCACGTCAAAAGAGGCATGGGATGTTTTACAACTCACCCATGAAGGAACTAATGCTGTGAAAGAGTCTAAGTTGCAAAACTTGACAACTCGATTTGAAACAATCACCATGCATGATTCTGAATGCTTTGATGAATTTTATGCTAGACTTTCTGACATTGTGAATACTAGTTTTAATCTTGGTGAACATATTCCGAATGCTAGAGTTGTTAAAAAGATTGTTCGTTCTTTGCCTAAGCGTTTTATCCCTAAAGTCACTGTGCTAAATTCTGTGGGTAATTTAAATACGCTAAAATTGGAAGAACTTGTAGGAGATTTGCAAACTTATGAAATTGATATGTTCCCTAAAAATGCTAAATCTAAAGATAAGGGAATTGCTCTTAAAACCCAAGAGAGAAGTAGTGAGGGGTCAGCTAGAAAGAGGGTAGAGTCATCTAGAAAGAGAGAGACTGACACGTTTGATTCTGAGTGCGATTTTGACTTAGATGATTTGGCTCTTTTCGCAAAAAATTTCAAGAGGATTCTCAAATTTAAGAAAAATGGCAATTTTAAAGATAAAAAGAAATTTGAGAAAAATAAGTTTGAAAAGAAAAATGAAAAAGTTTCCAAAAATCCTCCTCTAAAAGAAAGTGAGAGATGTTTTGAGTGTGATGGTAGGGGTCATAGAGCTTTTGAGTGTGCCAATCGTCTGAATAAAGAGAAAGGAAAAGTTGTTCTTAATGCTACCCTTAGTGACGACAGTGAGGTCGAGACGGTGGATTCTGGAGATGAGTCACCGCATGAGTGTAACTTCACCGCATTCATGGCCAGCCAAGTGAGCACTTCTAGTTCTCCCCACGACGTTGAGGATGATGCTTCGCATGGACACCTCGACAGTGAGATCGATGTGAGTGAGGGGGAGGATGACACAAGTGAGAGCGAGAGTGATATACAACGCGCCTACGCTGAGTTATATTCTGAGTCATTTAAAACTAAAAACCGTAACAAAGCGTTAGTTCTTAAGATCACCTGATTAGAGGAAGATTTAAAGAAAGCAAGAGAAAGAGAGTTCTCCACTTGCACCGCCCTGAGAGAGAGAGAATCTGTCGGGAAATAGATTTTGTTTAGAGAGAGAGAGTGTGTTTTAGAAAAAGAGAGAGGGGACTTGACTAAACAAGTGGCTAGTCTTACGAGTCAGCTCCATTCCTCCGTGGAGACTCGAAAGAAACTTGAAGCCCTTGTTGCCCAGCTGACTCATGACCTTGAGAAAGCACGGGAAGTCAAGGTACAAATCGAGGATAGATCTGGGAAGATGGGAAAGATGCTCCTCGGCCCCGCTTTAGGTTTTGGTGATCGTCAAGGAATTGGATATTATGGTGCCTCCACGTCCCAAATTGCACCTGGACCAGTTCCTGAGTTTACTACAACTCCTTATGGTCACCGTAAAAAACCTCGAAGGAGAGTTCGACCAAGAAAAGCAAACCAAGGTCCGCCTTTGACTGTGCTCTTTTGTACTTATTGCAAAAGAAAAGGCCACCTTAAGGAAACTTGCTATAGCATGGGTCGGACACGACGTACTACTGCTCCACCACGTCATACTGATGAGTTTTCTAGTTTGAGAGAGCGAGTTGAGTTCTTAGCTGTTACGACTCAAAGTTTAATGGAAGAATTTCGATGGATCTCTTTGCCGTTAGTGAATGCTTCTCACATTCCAGCTAAAATCAACAACAATAAAGGCAAATAAAAGGTCATCCCGACTTGGGTACCTAAGAAAGATAAAAAGGCTTTTGTTGTTCATGTTGCTCTCAAAGCACATAATACCTGTCAGTGGTATTTTGATAGTGGGTGATCCAGACACATGACAGGTGATACCTCATTTTTTACTACTCTTGAGGACTATCAAGATGGCAGAGTCACCTTTGGAGATGGGAGTAAGTCTAGCATTATAGGACGAGGTACTATCGAGTTACCTGGTTTTCCTAAGCTAGAAAATGTTTTGTACGTCAAAGGTTTGAAAGCAAACCTTCTCAGCATTAGCCAGCTGTGCGACACTGACCTTGCAGTAAAGTTTGACCGGGATGCGTATAAAGTCTACAATCAAACCGGTAAACTATTGATGCAAGGGGTGAGGACCGAGGATAATTGCTATGGGACTGAGCCCACATCCTCACTTGTCTGCAACAGCTCCACGATCACTCCTATAGATCTGTGGCACCAACGTCTAGGTCACGTGAATGTTAGAGATCTTAATCGTTTATCTAAAAAGGACCTAGTACGTGGCTTACCATCTCTTGGAAAGTCAACTTCAACCGTTTGTGGACCCTGTTAGTTGGGAAAACAAATTCGTAGTCCTCATAGGAAGTTGCATTCCATTACCACCTCTCGTGTTCTGGAGTTGATTCACATGGATCTTATGGGTCCCACTCGTACTGAGAATCTAGGTGGTAAGAGGTACATCCTCGTGATGGTAGATGATTTCTCCAGGTACTCCATTGTAGGTTTTCTGAGAGAGAAATCCGATGCTGTAGATTTCTTAACGACTAAGTGTCGTGTCTTGCAAAATCAACACGGTGTCACTATTAACAGAATACGTAGTGACAACGGCACTAAATTTAAGGAAGCAATGGTGGATTTGTACTGTGATAGCCTTGGGATCAAACATGAGTTTTCTGCTGTGAGAACTCCTCAGCAAAATGGGATTGTTGAGAGAAAGAATAGAACGATCCAAGAGATGGCTAGATCTATGCTTCTAGGTCGTAAAGTTTCTAGGAGATTTTGGGCAGAGGCAGTGTCTACTGCATGCCACACGATGAATAGGGTTTATTTGCGTCCACACACACTACAGACACCTTATGAGTTGTGGACCGGCAAGAATCCCAACCTGGCGTATTTCCGTGTTTTTGGGAGTAAATGCTACATCCTACGGGATAGAGAGCAATTAGGAAAGTTCGACTCCCAGAGCGACGAGGGAATATTTCTGGGATATTCATCGAATAGTAGAGCATACCGGGTATTTAACCTGAAGATCTCTAGGGTTATGGAATCAATAAACATTACCGTGCAAGATGACGAACCTTCGACGGTTATTGATCCTAACCTTAAGTGTGAGGATGAGGATTATTCTGACAGTGATTTACCTGTTCCTCTCTCACACTCTGTGGATCCTACTCCTGTGTTAGGGGACACACCTGCTTGGGTTCGCAAGAGTCATGACCCTTCTGCCATTGTTGGTGATCCCACTCTAGGGGTCAAGACTCGTGCTCAGCTAGAGAACGTTGTTAGCCATCTTTGCTACACATCCAAAGTCGAGCCTAAGAACCATAAAGAAGCACTCAAGGATGAACACTGGATATCTACTATGCAGGATGAGTTGCTTCAGTTTAAAAAGAATAATGTCTGGGAATTAGTCCCCCGACCTAGTGAGACTAATGTGATAGGTATCCGTTGGATTTTCAACAACAAAATGGATGAATATGGTACCATAATCAGAAATAAGGCTAGGTTGGTCGCTCAAGGCTACACACAGATAGAGGGTGTAGACTTTGGGGAGACATTTGCTCCTGTTGCGAGGCTTGAGTCCGTCCGTCTTCTGCTCGCCATCGCATGTCATCTGCGCTTTAAGGTGTATCAGATGGATGTCAAGAGTGCCCTTTTGAATGGCATTCTACAGGAGGAGGTTTATGTGGAACAACCAAAAGGGTTCGAAGACCCTCAGCACCCTGAGCACGTCTACTATCTGAGGAAAGCCTTGTATGGTTTAAAGCAAGCACCCCGTGCTTGGTACGAGAGGCTTACTTCCTATCTCTTAGCTCGTGGCTTCAAGAGAGGGGGAGTAGATATAACGTTGTTCGTTAGGAGAGATGACGGTGCTATTTTGGTTGCCCAGGTCTATGTGGACGACATAGTCTTTGGATCCACATGCTCCCAGCATGCTCATCACTTTGAGGAGGAGATTAAAAGTGAGTTTGAAATGAGCATGGTTGGTGAGCTTACATTCTTCCTTGGTCTCCAGGTTCGTCAGCTAGAGGATGGGATGTTCATCTCCCAATCCAAGTATGCTAGAGACCTAGTGAAGAAATTTGGTTTAGACTCCGCTAAGTAATCCCGTACACCTATGAGTACCACTACCAAGCTTAATAAGGACACTTCAGGCAAGGACGTAGAGCAAACCTTATATCGGAGTATGATAGGTAGTCTTCTCTACTTGACTGCCAGTCATCCCGACATCGCCTTTAGTGTTGGAGTCTGTGCGCGATATCAGGCATCCCCAAAAGAGTCACATTTACTTTCTCTAAAACGTATTATTAAATACGTAAGTGGGACTCTCTCATACGGGATTTGGTATTCCTTTGATACCGACGACCGTCTGTCCGCCTATACGGATGCCGATTGGGATGGGGATGTAGATGGATGTAGGAGCACTTCTGGTGGGTGTTTCTATTTTGGTTCTGCTCTTGTCTCCTGGCTGAGCAAGAAGAAAAATTCCATCTCTTTGTCCACTGCGGAGGCTGAGTACATAGCCACCGGGAGTTGTTGCACACAACTCTTGTGGATGAAGCAAATGCTGGAGGATTATGGGATATCACAGGACACCATGACCATTTTCTGTGATAACACGAGCGTAATACATATATCCCGCAATCCAGTTCAGCATTCGCGCACAAAACACATCAGGATACGTGAGCATTTTATACGTCAGTTAGTTGAAGAGAAAGTCGTATCCCTGAGTTTTGTTCCCACCGACCGTCAGTTAGCCGATATTTTCATTAAACCTTTATATGCCCTTATATTTGAGAGTCTTAGGAAATCTTTAGGAATTTGCACAGTTGACTGAGGGGTTGGTCTATGTCTAGAATAGGATGCTCCTTCATGTTCATATCATATGCTTCCTATTGCTAATCTATTTTATATGTACCATTGCTTAGTTGTACAACTTTGTTTTATTCTTGTTGCTTCTTATATTTCTTTTGAAAAATACAAAAAGATTTTCCTTTAAGAAAAATTTTGAGAAAAAGCACAAAAAGATTTTATTTTGATAATATTTTTTGAAAAAGGCCAAAAAGATTTTTCTGTTTTTGCACCTTTTATGGATGAGCATTTAAGTTAGCCAAGTCACAACTTCATTCCATATATCCATGTGACTGTTTGATAGAGATTTGAGAGGCTACATCATTTCATCCATGTGCTTTACATTGATTGGAGTCTTTGAGATGTAATTAGTGATATCTTCCTACATGTTTGACTCCTATATCCTTTATTGCACACATGCACGGCTATATTTGATTATTGCACTTATCTATCTCATGTTGGCTTGCGTGTTTTCATCTCAATCCTGTCTATACAATGTACAATATGCGATAAAACTTGACAAGATTGGAATGCATGTAAAAACCGTTTTGGTGAGACTGTGTGTTTTTGTATAATGGGGAGGGGCTGCGAAAGGTAATCATCTATCCTTTGCGCAAAAGCCACCATTAAAAAGGACCTAAAAAATGGAGGAATTTTAATATCCGATGTCCACAGAGGTTAAAAGAGCCCGAAAAAAAAATTTACAGGCAATAAAAAGCAATTCATGCCAAATATGGGCCACTTAGGTTTCACCATCAATTCTCCAAAGTTTGAGAATTTAGAATGCCTCTATTCAAAATTATATCTGAGGGAGTTTGGTTGGAGAATCTTTAAACGGGTTTGCACTTCCTTGAAAGTCCTGAAAAAGCATAAAATCATTTTGGACGTTATTGGTGTGAAAATCATTTTGAGCTTTGATTTATTGATTTGATTGAGTCAATATCTTATACTGTCACTCTTTTACACCAAAGGAAGCATTTGAGTTCATTCGCTAGGAATATCCAATATTCATCGTGCACATATGTCATGTTTGTATGCATTGATTTTCCTATCGAATTTGATCACACCACTTCATTTACGCTATCATCGACTTGGTTGCTTTGTGTTTATTCATGGTGTGATTTTATCCTAGTGACACCCCGCACTTTCTTATTTGATTTATTTCTCTAAATTTTCTATTTGGGGACATCATAAAAAGGGGGAGAAAGAATTATCATATTATGGGGGAGTTTGAATTTTGGGGGAGTTTTTGAGATGTTGCTTATGTTCTTATCATATATTGATATCCATGTTATCTCATTTCAAACTCGATATGTCACGTGGTATTTGCTTTGTCTCATGTGTGTAGGTATGAATATTGCAGATCTATATGTTGCAGACCCTGATGAGAAAAGTTTTGAGATTCCTGAAGAATTGAAGAACAAACGATGAAGACTATTCATTTGTACCTTTCCAGTTTTGGGTTCATGGGAGGGTAGATTTGTATAGGCAATTTCATATTTGATAATTCGGATTTTTTATGTATGTACCGGCATAGACATAGGGGGAGATTTGTAAGGACATTGTCCTCATGTCCTCATGTTTCATTTATTTATGTCGTACGCCGCTACATTTGGCACGTCACCTCACGATCTCACATGACGGCCTCTATTCGAATTCCGGGAATCAAGCATGCATTATCTCCACTTATATGTCCCTTAGCTGCATCAACGACTTCACGTTCCTTGATTGTAGGCTCGTAATGCAAGTGGAACGCAAGAGAAGTCAAATCAGTGAAACAAGGCATGATAGGGATGTTCAAGGGCAAATTGGTAATTTTATAGCCACTGTCTGGAGGACCGATCAACTGGAAAGTTGAAGAGCTTGCCGCAACAAAGATACTGGAAGAAACGATACCTCAATTCGAGCTACGGTGAACAAGTTATGGCCCATTGAAAATGGAGATATGTTCATTGAAAATTCTGGGAATTTTTCTAAGTGTTTAAGCACCTGTTCCCAGCACACTTTCCCGAACCCAGCTTGGAACCGGTTCGGGGGGGCGAACCGGTTCGCAGGGGTACCCGAACCGGTTCGGGGTACCTGTACGCTGGATAGAATTTCAGCAGTTTAAAATTGTGGGTCTCTTCATGTATTTCCCTATAAATACCAACTTCGGGAGAGTTGTTTGGCAAGACTTTAGGAGACGGATTTGAGAGTCCAAATACATCTAGTATTCATATTTTTGAGTCCCAAGACTCATGTTTTGATTCACACATCCTTGCCAAATATTTGTGAATCCTTTTGCAACCCAAGAACACAACTTTGGTTTGTTCAATCCTTGTGGAGGAGACCGTTTTTCTTCTTCATTGCAGCCCTACTGGAAAGGGATAATTCCAGCCGCGACTACAGAATCCGATACCCGAGGGTAATTCTTAGTCAACTTGTATTTTCATTGTAATCCGATTGTAAGCCGTTTTCTTACAAATTATAGTGAAAATAAATGGTTTTGCCCCTGAGGGGGATTTTTCCTTAATTGCATGTGTTTGAATGTTCTTGCGTAGATTATCAATTTATTCAATCACATACTGCTGCATGTTTAGGGTTTGTTTGTGTTAAAAGGGTTTTATATATAATTTGATCATTTGAACGAGAGCACACACGTTCTTCAGTATTCATCTAGAATAATGTCACATGCCACTTCAGCCTAGGTAAGGTTGTCATCTTAGCAAATAAATCAATTTCACAACCCCTTATTACACAATTTTCGCTCAAATTATTGCATCAATGGCGATTATTCCTCACCAATGCGCATTTAAGCAAACGATCAGGTAGAAATCACTAATAAACCCATCTTTTTATGGGAGTGAAGAATAAGATGCAGAAAGCCAAAGATGAATTACCAAAAAAATTATGGGCATGCATGACAAGAGTTAAAGGATCAACAAAGGGGAACACCCTTGTCCTTAACATGTGAAATATAAGCGGTCATCCTATAAAGGTAGAATTATACACTCATAGGGTGGAACGATATGAAAAGTCAAGAAATAAATAAGGCCTCAGACTCACCTTAGATGAACTCAAGGAAAGAAAATACGATGAACTTATAAAAATGGAAACCTACAAAAAGAAAATATCCTCATACTTTAACAAAAAGGTATGGTAGAGAGAGATCGAAGTTAAGGACCTAGTCCTCAGATAAGTCACCATAGTCATGTGAAACCCAAGTGAGAGGTTATTGGGTCCCATATGGGAAGGTCCATACATCTTCAAAGAGATAGGTAGACTTGGATGCTATTACCTCAAAGATCATGACGTAAATAAGCTCCCCCACCCATAAAACATCAAGAATTTGAATAAATAATAGTGATAATGTTAGTATATTTAACGGCAAAGAATATGAACCTTATATACTTTTCTTTATGTTCAAATAAAAAATCTTTAAAAAAAATCCCCAATAACCTAAACCTTTGTTTTAAGTTTTCGAGGTCCCCAAACCTTAAACTGAAAACGTTTTTGAAAGAGGTCCATGGATTTAATCCTTGTCTTTAGAATTTTGAGATTTCTAAACCTATAAAAGAGGTTAAAGAAGTTTTCTACTTGTAACTTGAATATTTCAATTTTAATGAGGTCTCAAAACCCTTGAATAAAATACTTTATTCTTAACGATGTCCTAAGAACCTTGACTAAAATACTTCAGTCTTAATAAGGTACCGTATTATACGAGTAAAACACCTCAATCTTAATAAGATTTGGGAATCCTTGATTGAAGATCAAGCCTTGAGGTTCGAAAACCCTTGGCTAAGGTCATGAGGATTTAAAAAAACTCCCGCCCTAAAAAACATCTTATGGACCCTCACCTTTGACTATAAATCAAGCTCTAATGTCTTCAACCTTATTTAAAATCGAAACCCACTATTCGAAAAGATGCTAAAGGAGTTCTAAGCATTTATCACCCCTAGATAAAAAACTTTCAGTAGAATTAAAGGTTCATTTCCATGGATAATTCGACGACGCATTAATCTTTAAAAATTTTGTTTCGAAAAATGTGCAAGTTTTACTGCCCCTTCCATGTCATGAAGGAAAATTATGGGGATTCAAATGACAAAAAAATATGTTATATAACCTCAAACCTTGATAAGAATACCCAAATCAGCAAAATTTTAAAGTCTCTTTTCCATAAATAATTTAGCAACACATTAATCTATAAAATAATTCTTTTGAAAATATGCAGGTTTTATTGCCCTTTCCATATCTTGAAGGAAAATTATGGGGATACTAATTATATAAAAATATGATATCTAACCTCAAACCATGTTAGGAATACCAAAATCACCAGTCGAGGTTGGGAATCTAGTAAGAATACACCATCCCTTCAATCCTATAACTTAATGGATAACTTAAAACTGTAAACCAAACACTTGGCTCTCAAGAAGTCCCTCTAGAGTAGTCACATACACTTAGTGTTAGGGATGGAGAATAAAAAAATTTGTTACCTTACATACTTTGATTGATCATCTTTCAGAAAAAATAGCAAAATAACTTAATATAAGGTTTGGATCATCATACCTTTATCGATCTTGTAGATGATCTGATCTAGGAGACATATTCAAGGAAAAAGATGATGTTGTTGTTCTTCCACCTCCAAATACTTGATTTTAATGTTCAAAAGACCTTAGATCTTCTATTATATTATCCAAAAAACTAAACTATGTGCTTAGACACATCTAGAGATTAAAACTTGGTGAAAATAAGAGTAAAAAATTTTCTCTCTCTCCTCACCCCTAACAAAAATAAAAATGGTCTCTCTCTCTCTCTCTCTCTCTATATATATATATATATATATATATATATATATATATATATATATATATATATATATATATATATATATATATATATATATATATATATATAACCCTTAGGTTTGTTAATGCAACGTATACCCCTTCCCTAGACCCCCCTTAACACACGCACATACACACATATACATAATGTGGGATTTGATCAAGTAGGCTTCCCATAGTGTTTTGGGCTTGCTACTTGGTATATGGACTATAATAGATATCCAAGACTAATAATTGAATTGTCATTCAAATTATGCCACATAATTTATTTCATTTTTTATTTAACTATAATTAATTCCACTAAATAATTGCAACTAGACTCCAATAAAATTATCTCATAGTTACTTTAATAGTAAGGCCTTGTTTGCAAAGTTGAATAGAACATACTATGATTCCCCACATTAAGCCGCTCTTGGTGAAATTCAATTTTTAGCTAGTCGATTTTAACCAAGGTTTTAGTTATTCCTTGATCTCAGACTTAACTTATCTACTACTCTACTAGATATAAATTCACTAGCTAGGTTTATTGATAAAATAAAAACCTATAAGTGTATCAAGGGGGTATCACAATCCAGAAGATCTCCCACTTGCAGATTCATCTACAATACGATCTCAGACATTTTCACACAATGATTGACCAACTTACATAAATTATTGACCCACTACTCATAAAAGGTGAAAATAAGAATTATGTGAATATTTTAGTCCTTCTAATCCTTGAGATTAAGAATCTATGAACCCTTTGTAAACTTGTGAGAATGTGTAAGTCGAATCTAGTAAATAACTAGATTTAAATCTCACCGTTATTCATGTTCAATACATTCTTGATGTATCGGTACAATCCTCTTCAAACTATCAGAGAAGCACATGAACTATTAAATAGGTTACCATAGTCAAGACAAATTACTAAGAGTGTACACGTAACTTTATAGATATGATAACAACTCCCTATATAGACTGTGAACTATTCAATTGCATAAGAAGTAGAAATTTGATCGTCTATGATTAGACTGAACTCAACTCACTAGACTCGTACTAAATGTAATTGACTTACATATGTAATATATTTAAAATAAATATAAGGCATTGTCATAAACATCATTCATATTTCTAAATGAGCTTAAGCAATCCTTTGTTAAGAAATAAATGTTAATCACATGGTTTTAAGAATAAAACCCTATCACTCAGAGCCACCATTATGCCGCAGTGAACAAAACATGACTTCTTATCCCTTGAAAAGGACCTCATTCACCCTATAATGTAACTAATATCAAAGTTGATAGTCATAGAATAATCATCACATAAGGATGAAGTGTTCTCAATTCATCGCCATAATTAACAAAGTGCAGTCAAAGTAGAGAAGCCTCAATCAGCCTCTCCACGTTACAGCATGGTTGAGGCATGGTCGTAGGTGATCATTATAACTATAGGAGCTCAAAATTTTGATATTGGGATTGAAATGGTCTATCAGGGGGCTTGCCAAGCTCTATAGACCAATCTAATGGGTTGGTGGAAAGCACATACACTATTTTACTAACCCCCAAATCATCACTAATTGTTTTTCCTATATCATTAAATGTCATTTGATGCTCCCAACAACAATCACCACTCATCTTGAAGATGTTACACCAACACTCTGGTAGAGCTCAATCATGATCTCATATGCTTTAACTATTCCTTCCTAGCTTCTCCTGCCAAATGACTATAAAAGGGTGCTTGGGGACAATTTAAGGCATCAAATTCAAGTGATTATACCTGAGAAAAAATATTAAGTAATCTAGTTAGTATTTGTTGATAAGGATTTGATAACTTCCAACCCTTAGATTATATAGTGAGTGTCTTATTTAGGTGATAAAGCCCATTTCCAAGTCTTGTGAGTCCCAAGTAAGTAACAAGTATGTAAATAAGCTAATATATTACTTCCTAAGGGCACTCTGCTTATTACAAAGACCTCATACTCTATTAAACCACTTTAGCTCACATCGAAGGTTGGTTGCATATGTATTATTCAACTTTATATTGAATATACTAAAATACACCTTCAAAGTGAATGTAGGTACTCTCATTGAGGTACTGAACCACAATATATCCTATGATTTTAATATATCCAATTTGAAAACATTTTCTCTTGTTCTAAGGAGACATATTTAGTGAGGTTGACGTCAAAACGAATTTCAGCCCCATTGAAAAATATACTTTTAATCACATACCCATTTTAACTTAAACCTAAAACCTTTTCTAAATCAATACACGATCATCAAACTCTCTCTCTCTCTCTCTCTCTCTCTCTCTCTCTCTCTTGTTTTTCTTCTTTTTTGCATCCCCACCTTATTTTGTCTTCACCTCTCCCATTGCCAGTCGTCTTTGCTCCTTTTATCTCTCTTCACCTTCCTCTCATCACTTCATCTACCGCTCCACCCTCCCCCCCCCCCCCCCCCGGCGCGCGCACGCACACACATTGCTGCACCCCCAAACTCATCACACACCGCCCTCACAACATCGCACACCAAACATCTTTATCCCTTTACCCACCCCATCTATCACTCCTTATCTCTCTCTCAATTTCAGATATGCCATTGCCTTTAAGATTTGATTCACTTGAGTTTTACGTGATTTGGGGTTCAATTTGTTTGACAATGGTTTTTAAGGGACTTGTTTGATGATTGTTTAGGCAAAGGTGTTAGTGATTTTGGTTTAATCTATGTGAAGTTTGTTGTTTGAATTGGTTGATGAAAGGGATGGTGTTGAAGTGATGATGGTTGTATGTAATCATCAATACATATAACTTTTTTCTATTTTAAATTAATGATGTAATTTTTTAATTTAAATTTTGTTTCAATAATTATGGGATTAAAAAATTGGTAATTTCAAGATTTATAAAATGTTTTCTTAAAATTTTAAATATATTTTTGGAAATTCAAAATTTTAATAAGTCTTAAATATATATATATATTTTTTTGTAATATTGTGTTTTCAAAGACTGGTAACTTCTAGATTCTAAAAATTTTTCTTCAAAATATTTATGAAACTTTTTCAATATTTTTCATAAAATTAAAAATATCTATCATTTCCAATTTTTTTAAATGTTTTTTGTATTTTCTAGATTTTTTAAACAAATTTTCTAGTATTTTCCCTTTTTTTGCAATGAGTCTTACTATAATTTTCAGAGTTTTTTAAATATATTTTTAAGTAATTTCTAATTGTTTTCATTTTTTGTTATTTCCACTGTTTTATAAGATTTCTCAATATTTTATAAATATTTTTTTATATTTTTGAGATTTTTTTAATGGCTTTCCTGTAATTTCTGAAACTCTCAAATACATTTTCTGTAATTTTCTATTTTGTAAATATATTTTTATCATTTACTGAATTTTGAAAGTTATTCAGTATTTTCCATATTTTATAGTATTTCTATATCATTTACTGAATTGTAAATATATTTTTTTTTGAATGAGTTTAGATATTTTTAATGTTTATTTTTAGAGTTTCTAAATATTTTTTGTGTTTGAACGAAAATACCCTCACGTGCCATGCATATTACCTGTTTCCTATTTTTAAAAAATTGTTAGGAGTAGGAGGCTACTTAGGATATTTTAATAACTTGAATGGGTTAGATATTAAAAATGGAAATACAAGTGGTGAAGTAAAAATGAGGGCAAATGTGAAGGTCAAAGTGAACTTAACCCAATTATTATAAATTTACTATGGGTATATCTTGTAATATATTGATTCCATCTTATGTCTCAACTCTGTTTCTGTATTGTCGCCTTTATTAAGTCCCAGTTGCTTAGTAATACTGGAAAAGGTAAAAAAATGTCACTAATATAACTTATTTCTGAATAAACTTTGACAAAAATATTTTTGTTTAAAAATGTAAATTTGACTATGATCAAATTACCCTCTATTCTAATTTTGAATATTTCCCAATTTGGATAGTCTTCTCAAGAGATTTGTCCTCTCTTGGATAACAAATAGGAAAGTTTACTGCATGGTCAATCTGCAGTATTGATATTTGCTGTGATTAGGAAAAAGAGTTGGTTGGTCTGGTGTAACTTCATGGCCCTCCAAGGTCAGAAAATTCAAACAGATAATAATGGTAAACTCACAAACATGCCATGATTTAACCACTTTTGCTGAATGAAAAGTAAAACAAAGTAATGAGAACTTTATTTTTTCAGGGGTGGGGGGAACAAAATCAATTTCCAAACAGGAAACAATCATGAATGTTGGGAGAAATTGGACATCAAATTTTCAAAGGGGGCACCTATTGACACTCCAAAAATCTTCTAACATTCCAAAAATTGCCCCAATGACTCTATTACTCTTTAAACCCACAAACTCTTTTTCTTCTAATGTAAAAAAGAAACATTTCATCTCTTTTTGTTAAAAAAATATTTCAACATTTTTTTTAAATCAACTGCTATTTTTTTTTTCAAACTATTTATAAAAACAAGAACAATGTTATTTATAATAGAAAAAATTATTTTTTAAAAAATAAATTGTTTGAAAACGAGAAATATTATTTTATAAAAACTGTTTTTAATAAGAATCAGTTTTAAAAATATTTTTTTTTACATTTCATACCTGTTATAAAAAAAACATTTCAATTGTTTAAAAAAATTTGTTAACTGTTGTTTTATTATTAAAAAACTGTTTATAAAACATAAAAAATTATTTTATATAAAATAAAAAATTGTTCTTACAAATTAAACCGTTTTAACTATCAAAAAATGCTTTGAAAAATTACCGGTAGTTTAAAAAATTATACAATGCGATTATGAATCTTTTATTTTTTAAGTAATACGATCACGACCCAAATAAAACGCGACGTGATATGGAGTTGTATTTTTTATTCATACCGCTGGCGTAGACCATTTTTTACTATTATAAAAATAATCTTTTTACTATTTAGAAGAAAATGGTATGTGCCAGCGGAATGTATTGGCGGTCCGACTACCTATACATACCGCTGACGCAAACCTTTTTTCGAATATGTTGGTCCGCGCCAGGGGTATGTATAGACGGTATTATAAAATAATTTTAAATAAAATGTACAAAATAATTTAACAGACTTTTAACAGTTATATAAAATACAGACTTTTAACAGTTAAAATAATTTATTTTTTAAAAACTGTTTTTTATATTATATGTAACATTGTTTTAGTTCTTATAAATAATTTTTAAAAATAGCAGTTGATTTAAAAAAAATAGTCCAAATATTTATTTAACAAATAGTTGAAATGTTTTTTTTGACACTTGCAGAAAAAGAATTTGTGAACTTTAAGGGTAATAGAGTCAGTTGGACAATTTTTGGAGTGTGAAAAGATTTGTTGGAGTGTCAATAGCTGCACCCATTTCCAAAACAATATACATATATACACACACATATACACAAATTAAGTCAATAGTTCACTTTTCAAGAAAAAATAGCAATTAAAATGAAAAATTTTAAACTGCTAAAGACGCTTAGTTTTAAGATGTAGAATCTATATTGAATTACCATTTAGTAGAAATATTAGGATTTGGGTCTCTCTTTTGGATGGGGCATCAAGTACATGTATCTTTGTTAATTAATCAATTTCTAAATTCTGGAGTAAATCCTAAAGAGATACCACTTTATCATTTAATTTATCTTGAGAAGTTTAGCAATTTTCATTTAAATTGCTAATTTTTCTTGAAAATTGAACTATTGGCTTAATTTTTATATTTCAATATGCCCATTTCTGTTGCAATCCAACTGCCACGGGAATGTTGAAATAATAAAAATTACAAAAAAGCGATGGAAGACAAAAAAATGATCACGCACCAATTCAATTGTCATGTGAGCATTATTTTACGCCATCAAAAAATTGCCATATTTGTTACATTTTGCAACTCTTTACCACTTTTGTAATGTTGCTGCTTGCTCCGAAAAGCCAATATCACAAATTGGGAAAACAAAAATAACAATTGGAAAATTTATTGATTGCCTTGGGAATGGTCTAATCTTTATTGACTCGTGCACTTACATGCATATTAAAGCATGTTGAAGAAACTTTACTCAGCTCATGGTGTCGCAAAACCCCCTCCACCACACCCCAATTACAAAAGGGGGGCTCAATTTTTCTTTTCCCCTTTATTATAAATTTACATTTTGTATTATAATCATTTCGTTGGATATGCAAACTCGATATCTCATTATTTTGGTTTATTTAGAAAAAGTTTAAAAGAAAAAAAAAATCTGAGTTGGACAATTTGTGTCACATAACAAAATTGTCTAACTAGGCAATGTAGCTCCTATGTTGTAACCTCAAATGTAAATTTAAATATATCGTGGGCAACAATATGAAAACACGTTTTAAATTACCTATATTCCAAAAGTATTGCAAAACAACAATGCACTCTATATTCCAAGATAAGAGTCATCTATTTTAGAACATGAATTTATTTTTCATTTTTTCTTTTCGTTTTTTTGTCTTTAGTCTCATCTACAAAAATGTATTTACGCTCCAATCCTATATATTTATAGAATTGTAAGAAGTTCCATAACCGTTCAAAATTGCCTATAACTTTCCTGTAACCATCCATCATTATTTTGGCAGAGAATGACATTTGTCTCAGACTAACAACTAAAAAAATAAAAATATAGGAGTGGAGATAAATAATTCTTTATAAATAAGGCAAAATACTTAAATTCCCTTTTTCTTTTTGAAAATGATGAATTGAGCCATGCACTTTTACCACCGGTACTCTCAAAAGCATTATTTTGATAGGTGACTTTGTAATTTCACTTAATTTTACATATTTTTTATTAAGAGAAAATTAACTAAAACAAAAATGGAACTCTTAATTTAGGATTAGACGAATAACCTTAGCCACAAACTATTTTCAAAATATTTTTAAGTGGCTTTGTCAATTTAGGACATGTTGTAATATGTATTTTGAAAATAAGACAACAAACATTTTATTTATAGTTTTAGTTCCTATTTTTTAATAAAACCCTTGGCGCGGACCCATATTCATAAAACGTCAATCAATCACAGCACGCCACATGTCCTTTCAATTTGAAAATAGGGACTAGAAATAAAAATGAAATGTTCGTTGTTCTATATCCATAATCAATATTATTTTAAATCCTAAAAGTACATAATTTATATTTTTAAACGATGTGGTACGACTTCAAATATTTTACCTTACCGAGCACAATATTTTTGTTATGTACACCTAGAATTACGGAAAATTTTTTGATGTGTTCAACGACATCAGGTTTTGATGTCGTCCAATTAGATGGTTTCTTAAGAAGTGTTCTCTCACTTCATTTAATGGTTCATTATCTCATTTTAAGTGATGTTCTCTCACTTCATTTAATAGGGAATAAAATTATTTAAACCATTTATATATAGAAAAGAATGACATTTTTATACTATAAATTTTTTTCTTGAATAACAGTTTTTATATATAAAAATATTACAAAAATGTTTAAATGTTTTTAAAACTATTTTTTTTAATAAAAGAGTTAAAAAAATAATTTTCTATATAAACTATTAAAAATGTTTTAAATATGTACTATTTTTTTAAAAAGTAAAAAAATGTGTTTTGTTAAACCGTTTTTCATATATAAACAATTTTTTTTATATATATAAACAGTTTTTTATAGATAAAAACTGCAAAAATATATTTTAAATGTTTCTTTAAACAGATTTTTTTAAAATAAAATATTAATATATATAAACTGTTTTTTATTTATAAAAAGGTTAAAAAAATTCCTGTCTATATAAGCTGTTAAAAAGACATTAAAATAAACTGTTAATATAGAAACTGTTTTTGATTTATAAAAAGGTTGAAAAAATCCCTTCTATATAAACTGTTAAAAAGGTATTAAATATATACTCTTTTTCAAAAAAGTTTCAAAAAACGTGTTTTGTTACACTTTTATTTAAATATAAACAGGTTTTTAGTATTTTTTTTTTAATTCTTTACTAAAAAACAAGGTTGTAAAAACAGTTTTAAAAAAAAAACAAAAAAAAGTTTTTGAATAACTTTTTTTTTATTAATCTTTCTTGAAAAATAAAGTTGTAAAAAATTGTTTTTTTTCAATTTTTTTCCTTAAACAAAAAAAACAGTTTTTTTTTGTTGTTGTAAAAAAACAGTTTTTGAATGTTTTTATATTTCTAATATATAAAAAACAGTTTTTTAATGTTTTTTTGCCATTCAAAAAACTGTTTTTGTACAACAACAAAAAAATGCAAAAAAAAAAAAATGTATATATAAAAACGGTTTAACAAAACACATTTTTTAACGTTTTAAAAAATAGCACATATTTAAAACATTAAAAAATGTGTTTATATATTAAAATATAAACATTTTTAATGTTTTAAATATGTGTTGTTTTTTTAAAACGTTAAAAAATGTGTTTTGTTAAACAGTTTTTATATATAAATATTGTTTTTTTATTTTTTATTTTTGTACAAAAACAGTTTTTTGAATGTCGAAAAAACATTAAAAAAACTGTTAAAAAAATCAGTTTAAAGAGACATTTAAAATATATTGTTACAGTTTTTATCTATAAAAAAATGTTTATATATGAAAAATAGTTTAACAAAACACATTTTTTAACTTTAAAAAAAAATAGTACATATTTAAAACATTTTTAATAGTTCATATATAAAATTATTTTTTAACTTTTTTATTTAAAAAAACAGTTTTAAAAACATTTAAACATTTTTGTAATATTTTTATATATAAAAACTGTTATTAAAGAAAAAATGTTATAGTATAAAAATGTCATTCTTTTTTTATATATAAATAGTGTAAACTATTTTATTTTCTATTAAATGAAGTGACATAACATAACTTGAAAATGAGATAATGAACCATTTAATTAAGTGAGAAACACTTCTTAAAAAATCATGTGGATCAAAACTTGATATAGTTGAAAAAAAAAATCCCTAAAATTACTCCTCATATTATAATCACATATTAAAATTTAGAATTTAAAGCTATTTGCATAACGATTTGAAATAGTTATTTGAAACACAAAGTATTTTTTCAAAATTTAGCCATTTTCCCAAAATCACATATTAAAATTCAACCAAGATGTGGCATTTTGTCATTATGAAATGGAGATTGAACGTCAAAACTTTAATGAACAGAAAATTCTTGCGACTCTCCATTTCACATCACTCATATGTAAAAGTTACCCATAAGACGTACAAGTAAAAAGTACAATGTAAAACAATAATCACAAAATCATGGATCCAAATTTCAGACGGCATTTTGACAAAATTGGATCCAAAAATTCAAAAGTTTGGAAATTCGACCCACTTTGGAAAAAAAAACCTTTTTTTTATACCTTTTTTTTCTATAACTGTGCTGCCTACCATAATTGCGCAGTAAAAATTAAAATTATACCTGAAGTTGGATAAGACTAATTGCAATATAACTGAATTATCTACGGTTTAATATATAATAACAATGCAAAGAAGTATATATGAATTAAAGAGTCAGACTTTTCAGTATATATGATTCAATATATTTAAAAACAAAGTAATTTTTTTCTTTTTTTAACCGAAATCATCTACAAAAAAATAGAGTAATGATACACTTAGCTACATTTAATTCCGAAAAATTACGGACACTACTCTACATATGTTGTATCATGGTGGGGCCCACATCATTTTAGTTTTTTTTCCTTTCCTTCGTGGCGCTTGATTTCAAATACATTCTATGAAAACGGTTGTAATAAATATGAAAAGTATTCAATAGTTTTATAATTTTTCATGATAACATTTATTGCTCACACTTTATATTAACAGTATTGCCCGATTCCTCTCCACCAAAATCGAAACAGTCATCCAGCCTCTCCACACCCCATCAAAGTCGGACTTGATCTTCTCATTTCAAACTATTTCGAATTGTTCAAACCCTTCGACCTGAATGGTTTTACCACTGTCATCTAAGGTGTAGAAAAACATCAATATTAAAAATTAATTATTCACTATTTTTTACTATCTAACTGCTATCATAAAAACAGTAAGGTTTATATGATATCAAAGATGAACATGGCCAACGCCACCTCCAATGATATCTCTTCTCCCTACCCTTAATTAATTTCATCCATGCACACCACTATATTAGCCTTAAATTCATGCAAAAGGAATGGAAACCTTTCTCAGTGGACAAAATCTCTTACGCTTTGTTGATGGCAGTTACTCGCGTCCATCCGATGTGCTGTTCGCCACTCTATGGAGACAACAAGACAAACTAATTTTGAGTATGCATGTCTCCTCGCTTGCTGACGACACTTTTCCTCTTGTCATTGGTTTACAAACCTCTCAACAAATCTAGAAAACACTTGCCAAAGCTCTTGCGTCTCCATTAGAAATCTGAATTCTCAACCTACACCTTCATCTCCATAAAATCAATCAAGGCGATGACATTGTGTCTACCTATCTCTACAAAGAAAAATAATTTTTTGATGAAGTAAATGTTTCTAGACATCCCCTCAGCCGAGATGAATTTAATATTCACATTTTTAAAGGTTTCCAAGCAGATTTTAAAGACCTTGTTACCACGCTGACCATCCGTTCCACCCCCATTACTTTTCCAAACTCCAATGTCTTCTACTTAGTCATGAATCCATCCACAACGACTCTCTTTCACAACTAAATTTCACCACACAAACTATCCAATCCCCCATTGCTCACCACATCAATCCTAGAACTTCATCTTCCGACATACCCAACCCTCCTAACCATTCCCATCCACCTCAAAACTATCCCCACTATTGATGCAAAAAACTAGATTATCTCTAATTATTTGATTACAGATAAATAAGTAAATAAGAGATACAAAAGATTTTTAAAGTGGTGCGGCTAAAGGGGAAAAGCCTACGTCCACTGGTGCATATTGCCTTGTGTTTGTGTCCCCTAGCTGTAGGGATTACAATGTATTTATAGCCCCTGAGGGTGTACAAGAAGTGGAATATTAAAGTATGGAATGACTTTGTAACATAGACATTTAAATATGTACAACATTCATAATGTATACAACTAGTGGCGCTTGACAAACCCTGTTGGTCGGTCTTCCTAGTGTTGGTCAGACTTCTTTTGTGTGCTGGTCGGCATTATTGGATTCATTCTGATAAATAGGCCTTCCTGACTATGACTAATACCACATGTTTATTATTTATAGGTCCACGTAATGGGATAATTTTTTATATCAACAGAAACCCCTAATGTTTCATGCTTAAGGTTTTTACAAGAGTATGGAACATTTAGCTCTTAATGCTGCTCGGGCAAAAATTTCGAGTCTTGGTCAGCTATCGACTTCCCATACTTGTAAAGTTAATGATTTGATTGTCGGCTCATAATGTGTATGGTACTTTGTAATTATCCATTGTCTTAACGAATCATTTTTGGACAAATGTGTCTTTTTTGGCTCTAGCCGTCAATAGTTTAATCGATGCTTTCTTTAATCATTACCTTCACCAGTTTTAAGGCAACCTATAAGAGGAGGGAAAAGCCACGATTGTCTCTTACCTCAAAATCTTCTGAATTTTTTGCTATTATCTCTTTATGATCTCTGTGCGATCGTTTCTCCGTTCCTCAGTTCTTGCTGAATCCTTAAATTCTTGTAAGAATCTTTTCTCTCACTATAACAAAATGGGAGATTTGTGAGTGCTATTAGCAGTCACAAATGACCTTTATAACTACTATTTGCCATAATAATTTAGGGGGTGACAAAAGAAAAATTGTAACTCCTAACAGCAGTCACAAATTTTTATATCCCCTACCGGGATTATAATTGGTGACGTCAATTTGTAACTGTTGCCAGAAGTTACAAATCTAATATTTATAACGGCTCTAAGCAGTTACAAATATTGAATTTATGACTGCTAACAACAGTCACAAATATTATATTCGTAACTGCTAACGGTAGTTACAAAATTGACAGTAGTGATAAATTTATGACTGCTATTAGTAGTTACAAATGTTAAGTTTGTTAAATGTGTCACTGCTTAGAACCATTACAAACATCTTTATATTAAAAAAAATATTAGAATAAAAAACGGGAACTAAAATAGAGGAGTAGATTAAATGACATGAACATGTAACAAATCTAAAAAAATTGATGCCGACATTATACAAGTCTTAAACAATTCGACAAATTTCATTTATAATTTGGACATTTCAAATATCATGTACATATAAATATTATTTAAACTTAATTTAACATCAAATAAACCCATCTTGGGCTCCAAATACATAATGAACATCGAATAAAAAATAAACTAAAAAATGAAAGTGTTGGGAGACACAAATGCATCATTATCAATTGTAGGAGCTTTGTAAGAAAAATTCACAAGTGTCGAGAACATTCTTTGCATTTGGAAGTGATTTGGTTAATCTTCCCCACTCAGCATTTTTGTAGTATCGCATTGACTGAATTCTCCAACAACAACCTTGAAAATTCTCTTAACTGAAGCAGAACCAACATCAACCATTCTTTGAGATCGTCTTCTGCAATTAAGAAAATATAACCATCCAGATACATTATAAAGGATATCATTTCCTGAGAAATAGCTTGGTTCAAAAAAGGTATTGGCCACTATATTGGTAGACCAATTTATAGGCTATTGTGAGGAATGGAAAAGCAGTAAGATCTGGATTTTGGAATGATGTTTAAAATAAAACTAACACACAAATGGCTTTGTTATGCTATTTAAGAGTCTGTTACTATAATTAAACGATTTTGAGTGTGCATTGGTGTTGTGTATCAGTTGGCTGACGAACACACAAACACACGCTTAAATCTCCAAGCCAATCAACGATCAACAAACAAAACAACATGAGAATATGATCAGATCTTAATGAGATCATATGAGATAATAAAATTAACGAGATACACATACCGTACATTGAAGCTTAAAATTTCTTAACAAAATGAACCTCCCTACATTGAAGCCAAGATTTGCAACTTGTAGGACTAGAAGGATGCCCGACATCATCGGTAAGTCGCGGTGGCCAAAATTTATACTCTAGCTGAAAGTACTATTTGTCCTTCAAGAACCTACAATAACCTTAACAGCAAACTAGGATAAGAGTGTCACTTCACAAAAGAACTACTAAAGCGCATCTTAACTCAAAGTAGGAGGAATAAATTGTTTCTTATAAATGGTAACACAAAGATTTATGGTAGCATCTAAATACATATCTGTATATGGTCAAGGAACGAATCTAAAAAACTGCAAATCCAAACAAAGACTTTATTTTGAAAAAATGGTTCAATCTCACATGATTAAGGGTAATAAATTATGTCCTAAAAAACTTCAATTGGTGCAATCAGCTACCTAGACTATGTCCTACAAAACTTCTAGTGCATATGTGGCTACACAGGGAGTAAACGGCTACTGAGATAACTGGAATGTTATACTACTAAGATAACAAGAATGTTATACATTCCAGTTAGTATAACCTCCCTACCATTTTAATATACATTCTATTTGGATACATTTTAATATTTGATTAACTTGGAATAACCCAAATATCTTGATAATAGTTTATTCACCAAAGAAGACTAAATTTCAATGCCTAAATATAACATGCCTAGAATTTTGAAAATATTAGTATAACCAGACAAAGAAACCAATGAAGCTTGTGAGTGACTGTCCTCAAGTAATTGTTACGAGGACCACTCACAAATTTCTCGAAACCCTTAGAAACTGCAAATTTGAATTTCTGCACGCAAACCAAAATGATATAGGATTAGCTTATTAACTTAGATGATTAGTAACTATTACTAATAACAGATTTCGGATAATCTAAACAAGCTGCACCTCCGTAAAAGCCTCTTTGGTTGAGCTAGATCCATCAAGCTCACCCCCAAGAATGTAATCACAACGTGCATTGCCTAATAAATCAAGTAAAAGTGATGATGAGCAAGTAAAAGTGATGATGAACTATCTCCATGTGTGTTCTTAAAAGTAGTAGGAAAGTATTCCAACATTAGGTCCCTTGAGATTTTTTTTAACTAGTCTAGATACTTTTATCTAATAAGATGTATTCCAGATGCCTTCAGATTAGGCGTAAGGTTTAATTTCGATAAAGTTTCTATTCAGTGATGGACCAAATAGAAAAGTTCACTGAGGGACTTTGTTGTGAAATAAAAAACTAAGTGAACTTCACCCAATTAAGCATACCTCGGCCATGTTCTTCACAATGATATACTTTCCAGCAAAAGACGTAGTCGCTATAGTCTCCTCATGAGAATATTTACAATGGATGATTGAAGTATACTCTCCCTTCTTGTGCTTTTTAACAGTATTCCAAACCTTTATAGAGATTAATCAAGATGCAATATCAGGAGAAGGGAACACAAAACATAAAGTTCACAAAACACAGGCAAGGAAATCAGTTTAACAGCAGGCTAGTCTCTGGAAAAGGTACCTTCGACACCCATGGGCAAGTTGTGTCGACTATTTGTTTATTTTTGTCACTCAAAACCAAAATCTCATCCACTGCAGATCCAAAAGTAGGCAAAATCACAACATCACCCTTGTTGATGACGTCAAATTATTTCTTGCCATCCTCGATGGGGATATCTGTAACTTCCATTTCCTCTAATCCCTATCATAACAAAGACAACTTTTACTAATCAGTATGTACCTAGTGGTCCATCTATCTAGCAATAATAAAAACATGACCAGGAACTTCAATCATCACAACCAATCAACTGCTTCACAACCAACTTTTAACTTTTAATGTACATGCCAATTATAGTTTGGTTAACACTAGAACGAAATAATAAATAAAATATCAAAATTATAAGTCTTGAAAATTCATTTGGCTTCATAAAACAAAAGTCAGAAATTTGCACAAGGCATCCGAGAAATGATAATTTGTTCCCTTGAATAGGAAATCATTCCTAATAATTTACTATGGCGGTATGTTGTCATCATAGGCCCAAAATTAGTAACCTTCCTAGGTAAGCAGTAATTAAAATTGAACGTATAGATTGTGTTACAAATTGGGGCAGGTGAGTTGTGTACCTTATTAACAGTGAGATTGTGAATAATTTCATTAGTGATCCAAAATTTCTCTTTAGGGAACTATTTTCTGGCTTTATAAGCAATCTGGACCGCTCGCTCAATACCCAAAAAAAAACCATACGATTCAGCAAGCTTTATGATGACGTTTACCCACGTATATTCGTTTTAATTCTCCTTTAAAGTCTTTATGAGTTTTTTAAAAAACAAAGATAAGCACAATAACCACCACTCAATCAGAAGATATTTAAAACACAAGACATCATGTATCAAAGCATATATATATATATATATATATATATATATATATATATATATATATATATCCAAGTAAGCCTTAGCCATCACACAAGCTCTTCTTCACATAGTCTTGTAAATAAAATTAAGCGCGTGGTTTACTTATTGGTGTACTCTCGATCCATGAGCTGGGGCGTCTTCTTCCTTTGCATCTTTTATGAATGTCAGGAAAATATGAACATAAAATCAAAACATATCAAGAACAAGAACCAAATAGTTATTCGCAAACACTCAACTATGATTCGGATATATAGCTCAACCCAATGGTCTACCTGTCCCCTCTAGTTTTGGAACACTACTTCGATGAGCTTAGGCTCAAGTTCGATATCTTTATCTTCCAAATTTTTATCTCCCATAATATGCATTACGACGGACAAGGAAAAAAATACGGAGTTCAAACATGAAAGAATTTTATTGAAAAGCAACTTCATATAACTTTCAATAATTACAACTTGCCAGGATTAAGGACTCAAAAGACAAACGTAATATTCTTCAATTGTTCGCACACCCTACCTGATTCTACACAACTTAGAAAAAATATTTACTTCACATGCATGCATCAACAAAATAAGGAGATAGACTTTTAGGATCCTATCAGTAGATCAGGAAGAACTGTTAGAGGTGGCGATTTTGGAAACACCAAGAAATTAACATGATAAATCCTGTTTGTGTTGGAATTTTTTGACACGAAATCGAATAGTGCTCGTGTAAAAAATATGACTCGTGTGTTGTGCTATTTGTGTCATATTGTGTTTTCACGTTCTTATTCGTATCCTATTAGGCTTATTAGGAGTGAAAATTATGAATCATGTTATGTTTTATATGGGTCGTGTCCCTGTCAAGTAAAAAAATAGGAAGTCGTAACATACTTGTGTTTTAATGGGCTAGGTCAGGTTGGGGCATAACACGACCCAAAAACACAATTTCCAACCCCTAAGAACAGTCAATATGAAACTTATATCTAACTACCATATGCTACAAACATTCGAGTATAAATAATGGAATAAAAGAGTGTTATGCAATACGTATCACTATTCAACTTGGCAAACCCACGCTCGTAATACGTACCACTATTCAACTTGGAAAATCGGAAGATTTCTATACAAAAGCTAGTGAGAAAAAGAGTGTTGTGCAACTTTATTGGTGCAGGTTAGAATTGCAGATTTCATTTCTTTTTTGCCCAACGATGTTTGAACAATCACCTGACCAAATGACGTTTGCACCACTAAGGATTACATTTTTCTCAAGATTAAATATAATAGAGAGTTCTCCAATGAATATTAAAATAATAAAACCAAACATATTGCAACATTAACATAGTTAAGAGATGTGTCGGTCATAATATTATAAATTGCATCCTTCTGATATTCATCTTAGATTTTCTAGCTTGATAAAAACTCTTTTAGAAACTATAAGTATTACATATATTTATGTTGCTACCAAGTGCATTTATCTTCCCAATATCATACATCTACACAATACATTTGACATAATGGATCAAGATGACTATTGGACATCTGGAAAATTTCTAATTATTTACTTTAGACCAGTATGTAATTGAATCCAACAATCCATTTTTATACTATACACTAACTTCACTAATAAAACATACCTATTTAACAATTCTTAATGAATTTGAACAATACGTATAATAAATGCAGAATGAGTGGATATAGCAAGAAATAATGAGGGAAAGTAAAACTAATTAAAATACTTTGATTGACATACAGGATTGGTGTTAGAGCTCGTCGAGGAGGAGATCGAAATCTTCGTCTTCGACGTCATGGAAATGTATCCCTATCTCCCAATCTTCTCTCCATACCTCCTCAAGTATTTGGTATCCGAAAATCAAAAAGTAGGTCACAATGAGCGGATATGTACGGTGTACGGATAGGGTCCATGTATCCTGATGAATTTTTAAAATTTTTTTCATATGCTTTGGACACGTATCGGCCATGTATCCATATATCCAGGAATAAAATTTGTATTCAATACTATTACGGGTACTCTAACGAAGTATACGTGCTTAATTGGCATGACACGTGACTAAACGTACTAGTTTTAGGCAACCGTGCATATAAAATGACATCCTAAATGGTTGGTCCATCTAGGCAAATGTACGAGAAGGAAATTCAGCTGTTGCGCTTCCATGAATTGCCTTTCTATAGCTAGGCATACTGGTTAGAAACAAGTTCAAGTTCCATGCCAGGTAGATTATGTTTAACTATTACTCTTAATTAAAAAAAAAAGGTGAAAAAATTTATTGAATAACTATAGAACAGACAACGATAACTCTAAATACTAGTTACCATGCAAAGCTCGGGGACAAAGGTCCTCAAGAAGGGACCCACATTTGATGGCTAAACCAACGATTACACCTATGATGCGGCTTGTGGTATTTTCTAAGAGAGTTGTGAGAAAATCAAGAGTAATAAGCTCATTAACTACCTACTTATTCACCAGATGGGCTATGAATTTTCATAAGACAATGAAAATTCATTAACTACCTGCTTATTCACACGTGACACGTGCATTGCACGTGTGCACCAACTAGTATAAGATAAAAATGTACATTCATATCACAAAATTAGAAATGAATAACTCTATATATGTAATTTTCATATGATTATTTGTAGGGTTCGTGTGACATGAAAACAATCACAAAGTTAATTTAATAAACACTTTAATACATATCGAACGATTAAAATTAAACATAAATAAATATTCCACTATTTATTTAGTATGAACCAACTTAACGATATCTCTACCCATAAAATTTATTTAGGAAAGATTCGTTAATCACTCATTCAGTAATATTTACGAAGGATTTCTTAAATAAACGTTTGTCAGTGCGTTCATTCACTAATATCATAAATAAATCAATAATTTATTTACAAAATATTTCTTAACTGATTTGTGCATTCATTCAATAATACCATAAAATTTTTGGGTCCAAACTGAAATCGAACCTAAATAAATGTTCTTCACAACACCTAAATCAAAATGGCTTTCCAAATCGAAATCTAAATCGAAACCTTAATCATTCATTCGTTAATCTTTGCAGCGAAACTTAAAACTTAATCATTCATTCATTCAGTTTTTCACGAAACTAAATCGAAACCTAAATCGCATCTCACAACAAAAACATAAAACTAAATTGAACCTAAATCGAAATGTAAAACTTAATTATTCAGTTAGTTATTCACGAAACCTAAATATTCACAGTGATTAACGAAAGCTAAATCGAAAGAAAAAACATAAAACTCACAGTGAGGTTCAGTTCTTCACAAAAGCAAAATGAAAGAGAGAGGGGCGAGAGTTATGAGAAGAGAGAGGAGAGAGAAAGGGAAAATAAAGTATGACAATTTTTTTTTGACCCTAATAGGAGTAGAAAATTAAGTCTTGTGCAAAAATTTATGACGGGTAGGAGCAGTTATAAATTTGTGATTGCTCAGATCAGTCACAAATTAAGTCTCAGGCCAAAATTTGTGACTGTTGGGAGTAGTTAAAAATTTGTGACTGGTAATAGCAGTGATAAATTAAGTCTTATGCTAAAATTTGTGATTTCTCATAACAGTTATAAGTTTGTAACTTCTCATAAGAGTCATAACTTATGCCTACTTATAAATTGGTGACTGTTTGTGACAATTATAAATTTTGTGACTGCTTATAGGAGTCACAAATTAATTATATGGTAACATTTGTGACTCTCATTAGCGGTGACAAACTAATTAAGTCAAAATTTTTATTACCCATTGATTTTATTACCCTTAATGGGAGTTACAAATAATTTTGTGACCAGTCCAGGGAGTCATAAGTTTGTCACCCCCATTAGCAGTCACAAAATTAATATTTTGGTATAGTATCTTCCCTTTTTCGTCATCTTCGAATATGGTTTATTCTGTAACCTCTTTAGAAGAATTCAGAAATGAATGGAATACCCTTTGTGGGTAGAGTTGGAACTTCCTAGTCTTCCTACTGATCTATTTTCTTCGCATGAGGGTCATTGGTTACCTTCCATTTTCATTGCTGAGTGTGAGTTTACTTTCCCCCCAAACCCATTTTCTTTTGAATTTTGTCAGTACTTTGATGTCGTTCTTGCAAGAATAGCCCCAAATACTTGTAGAGTGGTTAATGGGGTTTATAGGTTAGACCAGCTCTATGGGACCCATATAGGTATCCCAAAAAATATGTTTTTATTATAAATGGTTCATAAGTGACATCATTTATTATTAAAAACTAGGGCTGTAAACATAGCCTTTGTTGTTAATCTTCCTGACTCTAATAGAGATTACTTTGATCATGGAGTAATTATTAAAAATTGTCAACATGACACCATGACCGGAAATGCTGAGTATCAGGGGCCTAGGTGCCCACCAAATGCAATGTGATAAGTTGCATTTGTTTATCTATTTTTTTTTTGCATATTCTACTAAATGTTAATACTGATGTTTACCTTGTTAATTTTGATTGCAGTTGATCGAAAAAGAAAATGTCCCAAAGAGAGTGACATCAACCTTAGAGAGTTTAAGTTCATTTGGGGCATTCATGAGAAAATTAGGAAAGAGCATACCAGATCAACTTCATATCTGTTGTAGTACCAGAATATTATTATATCTTTCGTTGCTTACCCCACTTTTGTTGTGCTTTCACCTCGGATTGATCTTGACCAAGATCCCATCCCCACATCCTCAGCCACTGCATCTGGCAGTGGTGAACCTATTGTTGCTTCCCCCTTATCTCTAGAATCAGATTTACCTCTTGCTACGACCATGGGGAAGAGGAAGTTTCCCAACATTTTAGGTGATATTGATGCTACTCGTTCCGCCAAGCAGGTTGATGATGGGGCCAAGAACAAAGAGGATGATGGGAAGAAGCCCCCAGCTAATAAGGAGGATACTGGGAAGAAGTTCCCAGTTAAGAAAGCTGATAAAGTCCATCTCAAGCGGCTAAAAAGAGGGATCCCTTCTAAGATGGAAGAAGGGTCTTAAGTCAACACCGACCAATAAGAGTTGGTATATTTATTTGCGTATGGCTCACCAGTGGCCCTTCTCCCTGGCCTGGCTAGACAAATAATAAAGCTAGTACATTACGAGACCACAGGGGTGCTGTTTCTGTAATGCCCCGATAAAAAAATTCTAAAAGGGTTGCGCAAAGCCTAGCTATGGTAAGTACTATCATTTCTTCTTATTTTTACTCATTTCTTTACTACTCTTCACACTAACTTTCTCTATTTTCTTATTGCAGTTCTTGGTCGACTTTAACAATATGTTTGATAAGGATGATGTTCTGCGTCCTTCTTCAACTGAGGTTGATGAGGCTTTTGACGAATTAAAGAAGTTAGTGCTTGACTCCCAACAAGTATTGGATAATGAGCAAAAGAAGTGGGAGTCCAAAATAAAGCCTATTAAAGAGAATGTTGATACTGCTCGGGGCAGGTTGCTGATCTGTAGAAAAATTTAGATGCTAAAAAAGCTAAGATTATTGCAGAGAAGGCTAAAAGAGCCAAGGCCAGGGAATCTACCTTCAACAAAGGCTGGGATAAGGCCATTAGAGTTGCTTCTAAGAAAATTTATTTTCTAAATAAAAAATGATTCAAGGATGTTTGGTTGGTAGCCTTGGTTGAGGTCGGCACTCCCCAAGAGTCTGAACTATTTCTCATATATGACCCAAGATCTCCTCCTAACATGGATGAGGAGATTAAAGATGACGGGGGATCAAATGAATCCAATTTGGCACTGGAATCTACCAATCAACACGAAGATGTTGCAGTTGACTCCTTTGCTCCTCTAGTTGGTGGTCACCCTACCTTGCATACTCATGCTTCCAATCCTGTTGGGTCTACTTCAGTTATGAAGAAGGTGTAGACCAATTGCTTCAGCAGCTTTTTTATATTTTCTTCTGTAGTTGTAATTTTTCTTTTCTTTTATGTTGATGTACTTGTACTCAATGCTTTATCATTAAAAAGAAATTTTACTTCTAATTTGCCTATCTTTTCACCCTATTTCACATACTGTTATTGATTGGAAAATTTTCTTGCTCTTAATAGTTCATGGATAAACTGGACTAATTCTCCACAACTGACACCGAGCTACTTCAGAGATGCAATGAACTTTTCAAAGATGGTCACCTATCTTTGACCGAGGAAGAGCTATTAAAGTTTCTCGAGGAAGATGTTTCAGATCAAGCTAAAACCTTTATCTGAAATGCCTCCTTGATCGGGCAATGTTCAATAACGCTGCTTACTATGAAATGATTGAGTAACTGTAAGAGAATCGTAAGGAATCCAAGGCCCTTTTGCATGCTGACTATGAGAAAAAATATCGAACTTTAAGCGAAGGATGGGGTTTTGAAAAAAAACTTAAGAAATATGCTTCCCATTTCAGAAGACGAGAGTTTTTGCCTAATGGTGAAGTGAAAGAATATAGGGATATTGCCAAGTTGCTGAAGGAGGAAAACAATAGATTGAGGGATGGGTTGAATTCACTGAAGACTTCTTCTTCCACTATTGCTGCTACTGATGAAGGAGTTTCGTTCTTAGAAGATGAAAATTCTAAGTCAAGGGAAGAAGTGGAGTCACTAAAAAAACTAAATCTGCTTCCTCTTCCCGAGCAAGAATTAAACATGGCCGAGCTACTACAGATAAGGCACGGACACAACATACTCTTATAAATCAAGTTTCTCAATTGAAAGCCAAAAATTAAGCCCTTACGGAAATGTCCCCAAAGCTTCAAATATAATTCGAGCAGCTTGTTATTCAATCTACTCAGTTACAAGCTAAAGATGAGGTGCTGAAGAAGTTACAACACTAGGTCGATAGGTTAACCTTCTAATTCCATAAGCAGCCTAGGGAAATCTGGATATAGGAGAAAAATGAAGCTTTCAGTCATTTTTATAAGCGGTTTAAAAAAGCGCAGAATGAATGTTATAAATGGGGTTGGACTAACTACCTGACGGTATTGAAGGTAGAGTAAAAGAATCCTTTATGGAAATGGTATGATCTTGGGTTATTAGGCCTTGAAGATCCTCCCTTTATTTTGGATGTTAATTGGATTCATATCAATACAGTTCCCTAGTGCCTAATTTCTAAGTATTTAGGGGAGTATGGCCTTCATGACGAGCTAGAAATTATCCATCCTCCTCATCTGTTAGATCGAGAAAGCAGTAGCAATAGAAGGATGCTTTAAGACTTTAACTTTATCAATTCTCCTTACACCCTAGAGGATCCTCCGACTGGTATAGAGCCAGTTTCTAAGGCTGAGGGAAAACGTCCCTTAGAATAATTTCCCGTAATCCTGTTATGAACAAAATCATGTAATAATCATTAAATGAATGAAATTTATTTAATTAACTTATCTCGTCAATATTTGAATGTGATTGTCTTCTTTTTTTCACTAGTTCTATTGACATCCTTAGTCATCAATTACCAATGAATACATAGGTTCTACAAGTTTACTTAGATTAAAATCTAAATTTATCACTAGTTACCCATGTGTCTCCATAGGTTCTACAAATGTAATCCTAAAAAAACTAAAAATATAAATGGAAGGAATCATCATTTTATTGATATTGAATTGAGTACGATTGATTACATCATTGGTAGTACTTCCTAAGGTGCTCGATATGCAATGGATTCTTGAATTCTTCTCCCTTCAAAGTCTCAATTTTGTAGGTTCCAGGTCGGACAACTACTAAAATATGGTATGGTCCATGCCAATTAACCTCAAGTTTGTTATTCTTATGTATAACCTTTTTTAGCACATAATCTCATTTCTTTAGGTTGGTCGGCTTCATTCGCTTGTTGTAGAAACTTGTTGTTCGTTGTTGGTAAGAAGCGTTTCTCAAAGCTGCATCTTCACATACTTCTGCCAACATATCCAAATCCAATTTTCGCATTAGATCACTTACAGGAGAGTTAAAGTTCAAAAATCTATGGGATAGATGACCCAATTCAGTAGGTATTACGGCTTCAGTCCTAAATGCTAGTATGTATGGGGATTCTTTAGTTGCAGTCCTCGAGGTTATTCGGTATGCCCACAAAATAAAATGTAACTCGTTGATCCAATTTCCCTTCGAATCACCAAGTATTTTTTCAAACCATTGAGAAATGTTATATTTGTAAGTTTAGTTTGCCCATTACTATGATAATGACTTGGAGCAGAATGTAGCTTTTGTATATTGGACTGGGCACAATAGGCAGTAAATTCATCATTATCAAATTGTGTTCCATGGTCGATGATAAAGACATAGGGCATCCCATATCTACAAATGATATTCTTCCAAATGAATTTGTTGATCTTCTCATAAGGCATGTCTATTAATGGTTCTGTCTAAAGCCACTTTGTAAAGTAGTCCATAGTAACAACCAAGTACTTGAATCTTCCTCGGGTGGTCGGCAATGGTTGGACCAAGTCTATACCCCATATGGAAAATGGCCAAGGTGAAGTGATTGGAGTTAGAGAAGCTTGCGGATTTTTTGCAAATGCTAGAATACCTTTGGCACTTGTCACATTTTTTGATAAAGGCTGCATAATCTTCTCGCATTGTAGGCCAATAGTATCCTTGTGCACCGACTCACTGCAATAGTGTTCTTCCTGCTATGTGGGCTCCACAAAATCCTTCATGCACCTACTAAATCAAGTCTGGAAACTCTAATGGGTGAACACAACGTTGCAGGTTAAATGTCATCCCTCTTCTGTATAATACTCCTTTATCTAACACATATCTAGCAGCTTTATATTTCAGCTTTTTGGCCTCAATCATGTCTACTGGCAAAGTTCCTTCTTCAATGTAAGCTCTGTTGGGATCCATCCAAGATGGTCCCATGTCTACTGCAATAAAACTGATCATCAGGTCTTCATCTATACTCTTATTTTCTAGAAGCTCGATATGAATAGCTCGTCGGAGCTCGATTCGGGTTGTTGAAGCCAATCGAGAAAGTACATCTGCTCGGGCATTATCCAGTCTTAGAATTCTACTCATTTGAACTACTAGTAATATTGATATTACTTTCAACGCTTTGGCCAAATACATGGTCATCAATTCCCTTTAGCTCCATATAGGCTCAATATTTGATTCACCTCTAGCTGAGAATCATTGTGTGCCACAACTTGCTCAACATTAAGTTATTGGGCTAAACTCAAGCCCCCAATGAGATCTTCATATTCTACTTCATTACTTGAGGCCTCTAATTAGAGTCGCAGATCATATTCAATATTTATTCCATCTAGAGTGTTAAGTATTATATCTGATCCACTACCGATTTCTCAAGATGACCCATCAACGTACAGGTTCCATAGTGGGATCTTGTTGTCAAATGCTTGGTCTGTCAAGCTTGCATAATGGAATGTTTTTATCCTTGCTTCCTCGTACTTACCTGACATCTCCTAAGCTCTAGAAGTGGAATCATGTAGGTAGGCAGTTATTTCTTCTGACCTTTCTTCTGATGAAGGTTGCTCGGGGGATTGATTGCTAACAACCCCCTTTCCCGACTCTTGTTCTACATGTCTATCTTGTTGCTCAGGAACCTCGGGGTAAGTGAAGTCTGCAATAAAATCTTCTATAGCTTGACCTTTTAAAGAATATATTGGTTCATAAATAATATCATAATCCCCTAATTCTACTACCCAGTACATTGACCTTTTAGTGTATACTACAATCGTATGGCTTAAAAATAGGGCTTCATCCATCTAGACGTCTCAATCAGTGCCAATGCTAACTTCTCCAGGCTTGGGTATCTAATTTCTTCTCCTCAAAACGTTTACTAGTGTAGTAGACTAGTTTCTGAACTCCATTTTCTTCACGGATTAAGTCAAAACTTACATCTAATTCAGAAACAGCTAAGTATAAATAGAATATTTCTCCTAAAATTGGTCGGGAAAGTAATGGGGGTGACCCCAAGTACTTTTTTAACTCCAAAAAATCTTTTTCACACTCTTCGTTCCATTCAAAATTCTTTCTAAGCACTTTGAAGAGTTTTAGACACTTATATGTATCTCGAGCCACAAATCTATTCAAAGCTTCTACTCGCCTAGTTAGCCTTTGTACATCCTTCTTATAAGTAGGGGACTACATCTCAATCAATGACTTAATCTTATCTAGGTTTACTTCAATTCCCCTTTGATTTACTATATACCCAAGGAACATTCCCTCCTGCACTCCAAACACATACTTGGTCGGGTTCAGTCTCATCTGGTGTTTCTCTAGTTGGTCGAAAGTTTGGCTGAGGTGGGAAATATAATTGGACGCTTTTTGGGTCTTTATCAGTATATCATCCACATAAACTTCCATATTTTTTTTCTATTTTCTCGTCAAAGGCTTTATTCACCAATCTCTGATAAGTAGCACCTATATTTTTCAAACCAAATGGCATAACGTTATAACAATAAGTTCCTCGGGGGTAATGAAGAAAGTGCTTTCCCTGTCTTCAGGCTTCATTTTGTTCTGGTTATAACCAGAATAGACATCCATGAAACTAATTAGTTCATATCCCGATGTAGAATTCACAAGATGATCAATTTGTGGCAAAGGAAAATGATCATTTGGGCATGATTTGTTCAAATATGTGAAGTATACACACATTCTCCACTTATTATTCTTTTTTCTTGATCATAACTACATTGACCAACCAAACTGGATACTTCATTTCATTAATAAAAGAATTTTTTTGAAGCTTTTCAACTTCTTCCTGGATATCTTGGTTCTTCTCGGGTCTGATCACTCTTCGCCTCCGCTTTACAAGCTTGGCCTCTTTGTTAACATTGAGTTCATGGAAAATAGAGTTAGGATCAATCCCTGGCATATCTTCATGACTCCATGCGAACACATTCTTTCTCTATCTAAGGAAATTCACTAGTTCATGTTTAATAACAAGATCCAGCGTTGCTTCTATTTGAGTGGTGTGTTATGTCTTGTCATCGTGCAACATAATGCTTTGTGTTGCCTCTACTATCTGGTCCTTCACTAATTCTATTTACTCCCTTGGATCTAAGGTTTCAACCTCAGATTTTTCTTCAGTTTCAACATTCTTGGATACTTTTTGGTCACCCTTTACAATGCCTAATCCAAAGTTGGTCGGTAACTTCAAATATTGATGGATTGTAGATAGTATGGCTTCAAAAGTATTCAACTCTACTCTTATAATAATCATGTTATAGGCCGATTAACATTTCCATCTTAATTGTTCCCAAAAGGAATACTTTCTCACAAGAAAAACCTTGAGCCCCAATTGTTTGAGCTTAAAATCCAGACTTTCAAAGAAAGGGTAGAATATAATATCTGCCAAACAACCATTATCAATTAGTACTCTGGAAATAATGATATCCTATTTTCTGACTTTGATTACTAGAGGATCATCACGGGGGTACAATACTCCTCAGAGATCATTTTTAGAGAAACTGATCACCAGCTTATCTTTATTGACCTTCCTCGGTCGATCTTATTTAACTAGATTACTAGAGGATCATCATGGGGTAATAATATCTTTGTTGTATTATATGATTCTTTGTATATATATAGGAATAAGACTTTCTTTCTACTGTATGATCTCCTTCTCCTGCATATCCACCTGTAATCATTTAACAATCAAAAGAACCAAAGCTGAGCATGAATACCTCATGTTTTGGTTGCCTAGGCTTCTTGGGTAGGTCATCATCCTAATTATCTTTACGGGTCCTCTTTTTCTCATATTTGGGCTTGTAATGCGATTTTGACTTTTATCGAGATCCTTTATTGTTCAGTCGATCAACAAACTGGTTCAATTTACCTCTTCAGATGAGAGTTTAAATTCCATTTTACAGAGCAATATAAAGATCTGTTATGTGACAATGGTCTATATGAAATTCACAGTATTTGGACTTATCTCTGTTGATAAAGAAGCTCATTAACTTCTCAAGCGAACGTACATCTTTGTTATGTTTAATTTCCTCCAAAGTATGGTGAATACCCATTATTAATGGAGTGTAATTATTAAACTTCTTGATCCGGTTTATAATCCTTTTTTTTCTTCAATTCCCTATGCTCCTTCGAATCTTTATGTTCCTTTTTATTCGTTTTTCTTTCACCTTTTTTCCCTGAGCTCTACTTAGCTGCCATTGCCTCTTCTGTATTCATGATTTTGGATGCCTTTGCCATTAACTCTATCATTGTCTTTAGGGGATCTTTAGCAAGTATGTAGTAGAGCTTCTTAGGGAGTAGTCCACGCATAGTAGTCTTATCCTCATAATCCACAACCTCTAATTTCTCATTGTTGAAATGAGTGATGTAGTCTCTAGTACTTTCTCCTTCCATTTGTCTCAAATTGAGCAAATGAGCTACCCTTTTTACTGGTTTGGCCTGAAAGAAAAAGTTGTTAATGAATAACTCGACCAACTGATTAAAGTTGGAAATTTACCCCCGAATTGTACTAGATTTGAGCAGGACCAGTAATTATTCCAGAGAATTATCTGCACCTCATCTTATTGGGGATGCCATATATATTAGCTGATGCCTAATATTGCTCGATATAAAATATAGGGTCAGTCTTTCCATCATATTTGAGTGTAACCATGGGATCTTTAAACTTTGAAGGTGTGGAAAAATCCACAATAGTATGTATGATAGGAGTTCCTTTCACAAAGCTTCTTTTTAAAGGGTTCCTGGCTTAAGACATTTCTCTCACTCTATCCTCCAAGCACTGGATGGAACCCTTTCATGCATTATTTCCAGCATCAGATTTGTGTGTAACAACTTTTTCATTCCTACTAACTGTTTGTGCTAAACTTTCTTCTTGCGATTGTTGCTCGGTGCGAGTAGTTCATCGTGCATCTGATCTAGATTAGGCTGAGCCTTTCCTTTGATCAGGTGGTCATCGAGTATTCCTCGATAATGCCCTGGGAACATTTATGTTCCCCATGGGTCCCAAACGGTCAAAAGAAAATGCCTAACTAGGCATTTCTAAGACACTCAATCTTTCAGGAGTAAAAGACTGATCATCATAGGGCTTCGATGTTCTGAGAGAAGAACTTGCTCCTGGGAGATAAGAGGTATCTCTAGTAGTCCTGGATTGGATATGCTTACTTCTTGTTGGAGGAGGAGGTAGCATATTACCACAGGCAGGTAAGGAAGGTGACATGGCTTGCAAGGTCTGCGCTAACTACCTCATGGTATCTTGCATAGACTCTTGACCTCTAGCAAAATTAGCCAGAATACTAGTCAAATTATTGGGCATTGGTGGGGAAGAAGGAACATGTGGAATGCCATCATTTTTGAAGCTTGATTAAAGAATATCAGACATTTGAATAAATAAATGGATGAAAACGGTTAGAAACACGTTCCCACAGACGACGTCAATCCCTTGATGCAAAAAACTATACTATCTCTAATTATTTTATCACAGATAAATAAGTAAATAAGAGAAATAAAAGATTTTTAAAGTTGTTCGACTAAAGGGGAAAAGCCTGTGCCCACTGGTGTATATTTCCTTGTGTTTGTTTAGTTATCTCTTATTTGTGTCCCTTGGCTGCAGGGATTACAATGTATTTATAGACCATGAGGGTCTACAAGAAGAGGAATATTAAAGGATGGAATGCCTTTATAACATAGACATTTACGTCTGTACAATGTTCATAATGTATACAACTAGTGGCGCTTGATAAACCATTTTGGTTGATCTTCCTGGTGTTGGTCGGACTTCTTTTGTGTGGTGGTTGGGATTCTACACTGTTGGTTAGCATTCTTGGATTCATTCTAATAAATAGGACTTGCTGACTAGGACTAATGCCATGTGTCTATTTTTGATAGGTCCATGTAATGGGATAATTTTTGGTATCAACACCCACTCTCCTTCATATGGATCCTATTGTGGTAGGTCTGGACATGGTAGAGGTCGGGGTCATGGCAGCTCTTCATCCCATCGCTCAATGATCAATTAAATTAATTAAAAACCAAATGAGAAATTAAACTTATCATGCCAAATACGATAACTCAATATTAATCAAACTAATAAAATTACACCAAAACGTAAGATCAATTACAATGTATTACATAAGTCATAAGTCCATCAAATATAAGGGCTCAAAATGGATTCCGAAGAAAAGTTGGCATAGGACCCCGCATCTTGTCCATATGTCGAATACCACCTTTCTCATTCAACCATAATACCTCATCATCATTCCCCAAAAACACCTGAATCATTATGACCCATTACTCATAAGCCTATTATAGGTGAACGCACACTAAGGTACCCAAAGTGGCACGATTATTTTGAGATTTCAAAATTCTTCTATAACAAGTGCATGTGTGCATAGGATTACCAAATTTCAAATTTTAATCAAATTAATTAAATTACGTTAGCAATTACACCAATTTTAATTGAAGCATTGGTTAAAAAAATTCTAGGTAAATTTTACTCAATTTTATCTTGCTTAAACCATTACTACATGATCATGCAAGAGTAAAATAAATAAAGTAAAGAGCGATCACACAATGCCACGATGTACGAAGAATACCCATAAAGGAAAAAACCTCGGATGGAATAGCCTACGCAAACCCATTATGCTATAAGGTTTATATAAGGACGACGAATGACTTACACACCAACTCGACTCCCTTTAAGCCTGATGCAATCTTCGCTCCTTATACCTTCTTTAAAGTAACGACTTGAATCCACTAACGATTTCACACCGCAGTCCTCCTGTGTCTCAGTATCCACCGATACTTGACTAGAGTCCATCACGCGGTAACATGGAATCCACCATATGAAGATATTTTTAAACTAATGAAGAGAAAACAACTTTTAGTTCTCAAAGCATAAACTATCTTAATTCATAAATATCATAAACAGGGTGTAAAATGGTTATAGGAGGCTAAAGATTTTTCTCTTTAAAAGTAGTTTCAAAACCTTTTTTTTAATAAACTAAACTATTTGTTCCCTATATATCTTAGAAAATGTGAAAATATGCCGCCACAAAAATGAGGTAGGTCATTCGAACGACACCACAAAACTCGTTAGAATAAGCTACGAGTGAGCTTCTAATCGTAACTTGTAAAGTTAAGCATAATTCACTCATTTGAAGGTTATAAGAAGCTCATTCGAATGAAACAAGAAACCAAAAACCTAATTCTAACCAAGATAAAACTCATTCGAGCGAGGATACAAAACGTGTTAGAACAAAAAACACAACTCATTGGAATGACTATAAAAACTAAAAATATTTTTCTAAAAATTATTTTTAAAAAAATGTCTCAAACAAAAATAAATCACATAAACTACAAATCGAGGGATTAACGTAATAAATATTCATACCTTTTATAAGATCCCACGGTTGAAAACGGAGACTCGACATGAAAATGTCGTTTTACTCGGTCCCCTTCGTGTCTTCAATGCATATCCATGAAGGTATAAATATAGACAACCCAACATATGACTCGACTAATTTTATCCAAACGGAATAAATCCAATGTTACAAACATGACATAATGATGAAATTTGACCTTAAAAATCTCCGCCTTTGATTATTTCGAGACAAAACCAAAAATAAAAAATTAGCCAATCAATCATTATTGCCCAATCCCCAAACCCCAAAATGAAAAAGACACAAACTGACGCTTGACCGACTTTATCTCTTGTGAAACTTTATTTCATTGAAGCATAAATCTGTACACGTAACACACCCTTCAAATGTAAGGAGAATATAAAATATATAATAGTGATAGCCAAAAATTCCCTGCATATGAAATCCCCCCCCCTTAATTTAAACTTCTTCCCCTTTTTGTTGGGGAATAAACCAAAGGTGAACGTACATACTAAAGACGAAACAAGTAAACATATAACAAATAATCATATCATGCGACTTGACATAAAACGAAAAAGATAAACATATGACAACCCAATTACAAAAATCATAAATAAAAAGATGACAACACGGATTAAATGCATGAAAAGTCTCAAACAATACCATATATAGATACATAAACACACATATAACATGACACTCATTAATATGTATATATATATATATATATATATATATATATATATATATATATATATATATATATATAACCACAAAAAAACACAAAAAAAAGTTTTCCACAATCATATGGCATAAGTGTGTATCTAAATGATGTGGAATGAAGTGTATGAGTGTTAATTAGTAATAAAAAAAATGTCCTAACCACTCCAGATAATCCAAGGAGTTATAACCTGATCGTCTTAATTTATCAAACATAGATTTACCCTCATGTGAAAAGTAAAGTTAAATGAAAATGGACATACAAACTAAATGCACACATACGTAGAAAATATTGATAATTATCAAATCAATAATGTCAAATATTAATGATGAACTAGGACAAACTTGTGTAAACCAATTGATGTCCAACTTCTAACACCCTAAAAAATTATAAATATTAAATTTTTTCCTATTTTTAAAGAAATCACTTTTGATAATGATTAATTATATAAACATTGGCCTGGAAAATATTTTATTTTTATTTTTCAAAGGCTTTTGTCAATGGTAGTCTTTCACACAAAGGAAATTTACTCCATTCATAGACCTTTCCATTGCACCCTCTTATTTGTTTAACCTAGGATAATCCTTAATTGAGTGGTTCTTACGTCCACCAATTCCCTAGATATAAAGATATGTATTTGATAAGATTGATAGGATAACACGTCACTTAGCTCATACAAAAAGTTATATTAAATTTCAAAGGAGATCGTGAAAGTGTGTGGGGCATTATAAAATTAGATGAATCCATTAAGCAAAATCAGATAAGAACAACTATGTGACAAGGCATGATTAATAAATAATCAACGCATTTTAATCCATGCTCTAAAGTCCTAGCCATTTGGAAAACATTCAATGAATGAGATTCAAATACACCAACATGTCACAGAGAATGAGTAAAACTACAACACAAAAGAAACAAAAAAAAAAAATCTTTTTTTAGTTTTTATAAAAAAAATTCAAAAGAAAAGAGGACTCAAAAGAAAATGAAATATATTTGTATTCTTCATATAGACTCAAAAAATAAAGAATCAAAATCTAAAAGCACAAACATCATAACACTAGTTATAACATATAACATGAGGCACAAAACTAGTTTATAAAAAATATGCAAATACAATCACTCATAAGATATAACATATTATGAGTAATGTGAAAGCATGTGATAATAAAGAAATCTAACATTAAGTGCCTTAAAATTGGATATCCTTAACCAAATAGATGATGATTTAGCCCCTCGAGTTTTGGGAACTGTGGTTACACGAGATTTAAACTTCCTAGGCACTCTTTGAAGATTAAGACAAAACATCCTAAGGTGGCTTTTCCTACTACATGGTATGAATGTGTGTGTAACAGGAGTAATGATACACTCGGATTGACCTTTGAAAATGACCTTAGCAATGGTTAACTCTCTCATAATTTTGGTCTTAGATTTAGGAGTGGAAGCATTCAAATAATTGTATCTTAGACCTATCTTGTCATTTCTTATTTGGAAGGTTCCGGAAATTTTATCCAACTATTTAGAACTAGATTTAAAATCAAACATAGCACGCCTTAAGTCAATTAATTCATCTTCTAACTTTAAAATTTTAAAATTAAGAAAAAAATTTAGACTCGATAAATTTTATGGAATCGTTATTCAAATTTTCAACCATTCCTAGAAGGTTATTTGTCTCCCCCTCAACGTATGCGATCTTTTCCCTAAGAGTCTTCTCATGTGCCCTTAAATTCTCAATCAATTTATCATTATTTTTTATAGCACTTTCTTTCAACTTAGCCTGTAATTTCAAGTTAGTGTTTTTCAACATCAAAGAATTCATATATAACATGGTAAAGAAAACTTGAATATCACTCTCTTCCACATCACTCATCTCCTCTTCTTCCTCCTCGTCACTAACATGGGAATCAAATGACAGAACCTCAGAGTTGTCATGCATGTTGTTATCTTCATTGTTTACAGACTTTTCATTTAGTTAAAGTCCATGGGAGAATTATGTATATGCCACATTATAGGACCCCCTAAGTCTCTCCTTAGGTTCCTATCACATCCTCATTTCATTACAAACCCAAGATCATACTCCGAGTATTGATTTAGAAACCATCGGGCGCTCTCGGGCCTCATTTGACTCTGGTCAACTCTATCATAAAAGAGAAAGATGAATGAATCTTCAAAGGGATTTGAATTTTTTTTCCAATGGTTCACCCCATGCACGAATCGACATAACAGTTTGGAAGAACGAACCATTTTACTATCGAAAATCGATTTGGAGGTTACTAGGCTCTCTTGGGCCCCAATTTGACCCCAATCGACTTTATCGTCAGAGTGAAAGATCATTGAATATTAGAAAGGAAATGAATAACCTTTCCAACAGTACACCCGATGCGCAAAATAGTGAAACGGCATAACTGTTGGGATAAACGATCTGTTTTCCCTTAAAAATCGATCAGGAGGCCACCGGGTGCACCGGGGCTCTATTTGAACAAGGTCAACTCTTCAGCTTGAATGAGACTAAATGAATCTCTTAAGGTCACTGAATACCCTTTCCAACGGCTTGCCCCGTGCACGATTCTGACTTACGGTATGGATGAACGATTTTTTTTACTCCAAAAGGTTACCGGACACTTTGAGGCCTCGATTGACCAAGGTTAACTTTTTGAACTGAGTGAAGGTCTTTGGAATGTCAAACTAAATTTCCTAACCTTTCCAATGCTCCACCCTCATGCATAATTCTGACTTACTGCTCGGACGAACGATCCATTTACGTTCGACGATCTCCCATCTAAAGGCCCGACGTGCGCTTTTGAGCCACATTTGACCCAAAGTAAACTCCCGAAACTGGGAGAAGTCCAAAGTAATCTTAAAGGTCTCTAAATTACCTTTTTAATGAAATTTCTTGTGCACGATTTGGATCACCGAATTGCATTTTACGACCATTTTTTCGAAAAAATCTGTACGAGATTGCCAATTGGCACGTCCATTTCCCTCGCTATCGACAGTGTGCCTAGGGTTACCTACTGATTGGCATGGTTGGGACAATGACGATCGACAACACCCCTGACCCTATAAATAGAGGGCATAAACTCACTCCCAAAGTACACCTCATTTTCATCAGCATCTGTGATCTCAACAATATTCTCTCGTAATTAGTGAAGTCTCTTGATGTGAAATTTCTTTGCATCTTAAATTCCAATCCTTTTCCCACCCAATTTGGAAAAATCTCATTCTCTCTCATCCAACATTCATATCAGGTTTCGAGGGAGTTCATCCAAGATCAAGATCAAGCTTTAATTCTTCAAAGAAGGTCTAAATCCTTCCCTCTCTCTTCAAATTTCTTGTTTTCACATTAATTACATAAGTTCATAATTTAGTTCTTTTACTTTAGGTCATACTTAGTAACATCTCACATTTTTATTACTTATATTGTACATACTTTATTTTTCATCACACTTTTTCAAAACTATAAACAAATTTTTCACACACACACACATATAATAAAATCCCTTTAGAATCTATGGAATAAACCCCAACCTTATGCCGCATTCAAACTAAATGGACTTTGATGCCTTTATATGCTACGTAGGCGTCTTGAGTTAAAACCCGAGACTCGATTCCAATTTTTTAATTCTTTAAAATTTCTAATTTTCCAAATTCCCTATTTCCGTATTTATTATATTCTTACATTACTATGATGTATATTATGTTTGTAATCCTTACTAGCGTTCTATTCAACACATATTATCATTTCATCATAACGATCGATATCATGATAAATGCATAAATCGTATTTTCTATACATTATGTTGGAAAAATTCCTATGGATGACCTCTTTTTATCTTTTCCATGGTATGACTTGGGCGATTCTGATTTCCATTATATATACACGCACACACATGTCACGAAGAAATAAAGGAAAATAATAATACAATCCCATAAGAGACCGAAAGGGCGGGATGGGTGCCTAACACCTTCCCATTCCATAACTTAGCCCCCGAACCCCTAGAACTATTGGTTTCGTAAGAATCAGTTTGTCATTGATGCCGCTCTCTCGAGGCGGCAACGTATTCTTTTGCCTGTTTTGTGAAAAATAGGCTAGAGACTCCTTCTCTTTATATTCACGTCACACCGACGACGGTCGAAGAGCTCCTAGAGAGTATGAGGTCACAAGACCCTTTTCTTTCTCCCCTCATTTTCCCCCGCCCTACGGGAGGGAGCAAGGATAGGAGATCGCCAAAAATACGAAGATGGCCACAGTGGCGACTCCGCTGGGGAAGTTTTCATAACAGGGCCTGACTCTGTTTGCATGGGTGTCTTATTTTTCTTGTGTGCATATTTACCTACCTGTATGTTCCCTTTCTTCTCCTCTATTATTTCTTATAAACCTCATTATTATATCACTACTCACTCATACACTTGTAGATACTCTCTATGTACACTTCACACTACGTGCACTTAGGATCACTTATATACATATGTTGCAAAAACCACTTAGAATATCCATGCTTAGGTGTCACTAACACACACCTCCTCTTAACGCACTTGTATATATCCATTCTCACTCACACTTATCACACACCACTTATAGTTGATCTATGCTTAGGTTCACTATCACACACTCACTTGTAGATATTCACACATCACTCGCTCTCACATATCCATGCTTAGTGTAATCTTCATGCTCCATATTAGATTTAGTTCTTATACTTGTACATTGCACCTTGCTTATTATAATGCCCATCATGCCAAATAAAGATACCCCCTCCATAACGTACCAATAAAAAATCATGCATTTTGCACAGTACATCATCAAAGGGCATGGTTATTGACCAAATTTTGTCCCGTAACTAGGGGGTCACTTTGTGATGGGCGTTGGTCCAGCATATCATAGTTAGCCTAAGTAATATGACACTTACCTTAGATTGGCCAACTACCTTCGACATACATCGAACGGTTCCCCCCGCATCGTACCTCTTGACTGAAGTCATGACATAAGGTATATCACAATGAAATAATTCATGTACATTATGTATATTGAATTCACTCTCACACATATTGTCCTCATGAGGTAGTGTGGCAATTCACGTACACTCGGGTATATCAAATAGCTTATCCACACAACCCGATTTCCCTCAAAAGAAAGACGTATATTGTGGAAGTCGTGACAAAGGAGAGAACCCTTCCAATTAATCTAACAATTGCATACCCTCATATAGGTGTCAAACATAGGGCACTCATATTTAGTTTACCAGTGTCTACTCAAAAGTCTGTCAAAATGATTGGTCAGCATACATGCCAAATTTTTGTGCGATTTTGTCTTTTTTAAAAACGGGACCCTATCCACGAACCTGGCAACAAGTCTAACTATATTTTTACATATTTTCCAAACCCAATTTTCCTAAGCTCGGGTCTCATTTGACATTTCTTTTTGCATTTAGGTAAACCTAATAAACGTGAGAACATAATAAACATAATAATAAATAATCACGCTGATACCCTTTCCCTCGTTTTTCCTCTTTCTTTGCCAAAAGTGTCAAAAACATTTTTCCCTCTTTTATCAAAAATACCAAAAGCTTTTTTTCCTTCCTTATACCAAAAAATATTTTTCCTCCTTTTTACCCAAAAAACATTTTTGTCCTCCCTTTTCCAAAAAAATGTCAAAAACATTTTCCTTCCTTTTCAAAAATAACAACTTTTCTCTTTTCTCTTTGAAAAATAAATTCAATTTCTTTCTCCTTCTTAGGTCGATCTCATACCTGACCCTTGACCTGGCTCCCTATTAGCTTTGGTCTTCTGTCGAATCTTCTCGAGGCTCCGTCAGTTCCTCGCTACTTCCTCCGAGTGTGGAATTAATTTTCATCCACTCTCCATGGAGAGCACAGACAAATTAATAAATGTGCAACCGGATTTGATGATAGTCCTAGCCCAACTCACTACCAAAATTGACAACCTTCAAATCAAGATTCATGAGATGTTACGAAACTAGTTCCCTTTTCTCGAAGAGCCCAAGGTCATCTTACTTTGTGCTATGGGTCCACCCGCTCTCGAGCCTATTTGGGTCCCCGAGCAATATCAGCATGCTCCACGTGCTCCTCCTACTAATGGGCCAATTACAGTTCAACTCCCTATGATAAATCTTGCCCAGCCAGGACCTAACCTACTCATAACTGTTAATCCGAAGGAAGAAGAGTTGAACAAGGTCAAGGAGGACTTTAAAATGTTGACCAAGAAGTTGGACCAAGTTCGAATTTCTAGGAATTACATGGATTACAACCATATGTCTCCCTACCCTAAAGCAAAGCTATAAAAAAAGTTCAAGAATCCCAACATCGAGAAATTCGAAGGTAGTGTACCCCCAATTGTTCATCTCCAAAGTTACCACCAATCCATGACTATCCTAGATGCTTCCAAGGAAATAATGGCCCAAATGTTCCAGCAGACTTTAAAAGACAATGCTCTTCGCTGGTTCTTATCTCTTGAGGAGTCCAGAATTCACAGTTGGGAAGATATTGCTCGCAAGTTAATGTTAATTTACAAGTACAACAAAGAGTTAGAAGTCACCTTCCGTGATTTAGAGCTGATCAAGCAGAATCCTAGGGAATCAACCAGTAATTTCATAACAAGGTGGAGAGAGAAAGAAGACACCATGACCATCTGGCCTTCTGAAAAGGAGCAAGTCGTCATCGTGAAGAATAATTTCTTACCCCATGTCCGAATGATGATGGGAGGAAAATACTACCCTTATTTTTTAGCCTTTCGAAAAGCAGGAGTGGAGATCAAAGAAGGTATTGCCAAAATAAAAGTTGAATCGAAGAAAGTGTATGGACAGTTCACTCTTAGAAAATATGAAAAGCCTGTCAATATCGCAGTTTCAACCATCAATAAGATCTCTCAGCTTGACACTTCATGGGAACCAAAAATCCACCCTAACCCAGTAAAAAGGAATATATCTAGCTTCACGCTCTCCTCTCCAAAGTTTATCAGACTCTCTTAAGCCAAAACCTCATCAAGCCATTAGACCCTCATCCATTACCAATCCCACTTCCCAAAAAAATTCAAACCAGATGCCCATTACGACTTGCACCAAACTGCTAGCCATACCACTGATTAATGTTTCCATCTTTAAAATGTAATCCAAGGTTTAATTAACCGGGGTATCATCTCCACATCAGCTAATCCTAAATCAAACACTAACAACAACCCACTCCCAAATTATACAAATGCCATCTTTTTATAAGAAGACCCAAAATTTGATCCATCTACCCAGATCGTACCCATTAAATCATCCATTATACCCATATATTCTCCTAAACCTCTCCAAGTTTGCCTTTATTTTCTCTTACATCCTACCAGTTTTGCTAATCAGGCTCTGTCACTCTTTACAAGAGCATGAATTTCTATTCATACACACTCCAAAGGGAAATATATGGAATTTGCAGCATGTTGAAACCTCTTCTAGAGTTTGGATTGAAATTGACCTCCAAGATAAATATTAACTTCTAGAGATTCAGTACGCTATTCTTAGAAGCTCAAAAATGCGCTTGAGAGTTAGATAGTTGGGTGGTACCTATCGATAAAGTCAGATTAGATGATGTCGTCCACATCATTGTAAACTTATTCCAACAGATCGGTTAAATTTACAGCATGTCTGAGCAACTTAATGCTTTGAAGCTATAAGGACGCCTAATCCGTTCGCTTGTACATATCTCCATCGAATTAAAGTATTTATAGGAAGAGGCCATTGAGGTTGTAGAGTTTATTGACTTTCCATGGAAAGACGATGTCGTTGCCACCGGATGGGGGGCAAATTTGATGATTCAGATGAAAAAAGAAGCCCATAAAAGACTAGTCTGATAGTCAGCATATGTGGGATGATATCATTTGAGGATCTTCTAGGAGATATCAATAAGGTGATTAAATAACCCAAAATTGATGAGGAAATGGGCTTTTCATTTTTCCCCTCTTATGTGAACCATGTGACTAGATTAGGAAGGCATTACAGAGTTCCAAATCCACAATCATCAGCGATCGACAAAAAACACGGTGTTGAGAATTTTCCTATGCCAGAAAATGACCCTCTAGGGGATTAAGATCCTCGATCAGCTAAAGAAGACCCAAGCTAACATCACTATGTGGGGACTCTTCATGTCTTCCCAGCTGCACCAAAATTCCTTGATCAAACTACTTACTGTACCTATAGTCCCTCCTTCCACCACGCTAGAAGAAGCAAGGAATCTGGTCGGATCTCTAACCTCGACTAGAATTCTCTCCATATCCGAAGAAAAAATCCCTAAGTTTGGTCTAAATCACAACTATGATCTCAATATCTCAGTCAAAGTCATGGGAAAGACCGTCGCACTTTCGCTTATCAATAATAGATCAACTCTTAATGTTTGCCCATTGAGGAGACTTAATTACTTGGGACTGAAAGTGAACGATATTTCTCTAACCTCTGTCGTGGTTTGTGCATATGATAATACTCATCGACAAGTGATGGGATCCATAAAGGTTGCAATAGGGTTTGTCCCTATAAATCCCATTATTGAATTCTAAGTCTTTAATATCCCGACTTATTTCAATCTGTTACTCGAATGACCATGTCTCCATATTATCAAGGGTGTGTCTTGTTCCCTACATAAGAAAAAGGAGTTCTTCACCAATGGGAAGGTCATCACCATCCTGGGTGACTGAGATAACACCGAGAATTTAAGCACCAGCAATCTAGTACTTGAAATACAACATAGGGTAAATGATACGCCATTGTCAGGTTTTCGAGTTGAACCACTTCTACTCCCAGCAGTGGATGATTTTAAAGATAGGGTTTGTACAGAGTATAACCCTGATGGAAACATCAATGTGATCCGAATGTTTAAAAATATTCACTTCATTCCCAAATTGGGGTTGAAGAAAGCCTTTCCTCCTTACGATTTGGGTTATCAACTGTCATCAGAAGAACTCAGATTGATCCGTCAACCTTGGCTGAAAAGAAGGATATAAAGTACCAACACTATCTTAATAGATTCTTTGAACAGTAGATTCATCAGAGAGGGTGAAGATTTACCCTTCTGTGACTTTTTCGAACTATGGTATGATCATGTGGACAATAAGATGAAACTAAGAATGGAGATCTTTTTCCAAGACAGCTACTCGTGGGCTAAAAGTTCCCATCATCATGTAAAACCACTCATTGAGAAGACTGTAGATGATACCGAAGATTCTGAGGGAAGTGACTCTGAGGATTCATTCAACTTGCAGACAGTGGGCTGACACTCTATATAGTTCACTCAAGTGCTACATCATCGAATTTATCATGTCTGATCAAAGTTACTGATGTACCTTTCTTCAATTAGCATGCTGTACCAGTTCCACCGAATGAAATACAACCTAACTCTGATGTTTATCCCATTTCCTCTTCTTTTGTTATTCCTCCCGATTCTGATGTAATCGAGACCTCCTTTGATGATGTTCTCAACATTGTTTTTCCTAACAATGAAATAAATAAAGATATTGAGTATCTTGTTGTGCCTTACATTAATTATCTTAATTCTAATCAAACTTTTGATAATGATGATTTTGCAAATGAAGAATTCTTAACTGATCTTAATAAGGTTAATAAAAAACAACATAACTGTGTTCAAGTTAATAAAGATGAAACTGTTGTTATTAATCTCGATTCTAATTTCCAACTATGCGATATTAGGATAGGGTCTACCCTTGAAATGTATGAGCATGCACAACTCGAAGAATTATTGAAGGAATTTATGGATGTATTTGCATGGTCCTATGACAACATGCCTGACATTAATCCCGAGATAGATCAGCACGAGATTCTAACTCTTTCGAAATGCAAATCAATCAAATAGAAAAAATGAAAGCTATGCACCTAATAGTCGCTCAAGGATAAGGAAGAAGTGGTCAAATAGTTAAACATGGGTTTCATTCATGTGATCGAATATCCCACATGTCTAGCCAATATCATACCCATGTTGAAATCAAGAGGGAAGGTTCACATGTGTGTTGACTATCGAGCCTTGAATAAGGCCTCTTCGAAAGATGATTACCCGCTACCCAATATCGACATGATTATGGATAACATGATGAGTCATGCTCTTAAGTCATTTATTGATGGTTTTGCCAGATATAACCAGATGAAGATACAATCGGATCATCAAGAGAAAATTATATTCATCACCTTTGCGGAACCTTCTATTATATCGTTATGCCATTTGGTCTAAAAACGCAGGGGATACCTACCAAAGGGCTACCACGACTATCTTACATGATCTCATACACAAAGAAGTCGAGGTCTACGTGGATTATATGATTATCAAGCCAAAGACTAGGGAAGGTCATGTTCCCCCTCTCCGAAAGTTCATCGAGCGACTACGACAATATCAGATGTGACTTAAAGAAATGTGTTTTTGGCATTACCAAAGTAAAACTCTTGGGATTAATGGTTAGTAAGAAAAGGGATAGAAGAAAATCCTACCAAGCTAAAATCCGTACTCAGGATGCCACCACCCCGAATAGAGAAGCCTGGGGATTCCTTGGAAAATTGCAGTATATCAACTGGTTCATCAGCTAGTTGACTGCTATCTACGAACCCATCTTTAAACTCCTCTAAAAGGATTCCACCAAGGTTTGGAACGAAGCTTGCCAATAAGCCTTTACCTGAATCAAGCAATACCTAACCCAACTGTCGGTACTCATGCCGCCATAACCTAGTCTTCCCCTACTCCTATACCTGATCGTAACACATACTATGGCTGGGGCTTTGCTAGCCCAATACCTTGAAGAGTCACATAAAGAAATGGCCATCTATTATGCTAGTCGCAAGTTCGTTGGGTATGAAGTTAACTATACTGCCTTGGAAAAAGTATGTGTCGCCCTTATCTGGATCACCCAAAAACGACGACACTACATGCTCGCCTTTTCTATCAAACTCGTATCTCGAATGGATCCCATCAAATATCTTCTCGAGAAGCCTTCCTTGTGTAGTCGAATGGGACGTTGGTTGATGCTTCTAGCCAAATTCGATACTGTGTATGTCACGAAAAAAGTCATGAAAGGAAGAGACATCTTTGAGTACCTCCCTGACTACTCTATAGAAGAAGATGATGTCTGAATTTATGAGTTATCGGATGATAATATCATTTTTAACCCAAGAAGACCTCCAATGGCAAATGTTCTTTGACGACGCTACTAATAAGAAAGGGTATGGCATTGGGATCCTCATAATTTCCCCTGATGACTCTCACACTCCCATTTCCATCAAATTGAATTTTCCATGCACCAATAACATGACTTCCCCTAGTCGTTCTCCACATGGGGCATCGATATTATAGGGAAAGTTACACCCAAGCCTAAAATGGGCATGAATTCATCTTGGTTGCCATAAATTACTTCACCCATTCTGAATGCCAAGAAAGTATCCATGTTTGTCAAGAAAAATATCATTTGTCGATATGGGGTCCTGCATTAGCCGGGGTCAGCCAATGGGTTGCATTTCAAGGCAAAAGTCACAGAGGTGTTTAACGACTATGGGATTCAAAAACATAAATATTCTACCTACCGACCTCAAATAAACGGTGCAGTCGAAGCCGTAAATAAAAACCTCAAAGCCATCGTCAACAAGATGATCAAAAGCTATCAGGATTGGGTAAATCTGATCCCTTACTCCCTCTGGGGCTACAACACTTCAGTTCGAACATCTACTGGGAATACCCCTTATTCTCTAGTATAAGATATGGAAGAAGTCCTACTTCTGGAGCTGGAAATTCCTTCACTGCGCATCATGCTTGAAAGCAAAGTCAGGGAGGAAGACTGGCATCAAAGCCATCTTGACGAGCTATCACTATTAGACAAAAAGAGACTGAAAGCTCTATATCACATACAAGGGTACCAGGATAGAGCGATCATTCAATAAGAAAGTCAAGAAACGTGGTGTCCGAGAAGGGGATTTATCCCTTAAAGAAATAGTAGAGCCCATCTGGGACCCCATAGGGAAATTTAAGCCCGATTGGAGTGGCCACTACATTGTGAAGAAGATCTTGTTAAGTGGTGACGGTATGCTCACTGACCTTGATGGGGAAGATATGACCCGTCTAGTCAACCTGGGTTGTCTCAAGAAATTCTACCCCTAGTTTAAAATCTCTGTGTGCTACGACTTTTCTCATCTCCAATTTATTCCTAAAAAAAATTCTTCATTTCCCTGTATTAAGAACTACATGGGGTATGATCCTCTAATTTATTTTTTTACTTTAAAAAATGAAACTCATAAAATGTTCAAAACCTCCAGAGGTACAAAGGCATCTCATACGCTTTACATGAGCATGACCCTTTTCTTTTTCACAAAATACTATTCTCTTTATATCCCCAAGAACGACAGTTGATTTTAACATATACATGAACAATAGGATTTTGTATGCCTTAGCAATTGATATAGATAATTCAAATGCAAAAACTCATCAAGAGGCACAACAATATAATTGAATTTTTCTTTATTTCAATGATGAAAAATTCCGTTACATCGGCATATGGAGTCTAATAGCTTCCCTTGCCTGCCTACTCCTGCTTTCGTAAAAACATAATTCCCACATAAATAACCTTCCTAGAAAATAATCAAAACAACTAGATACATCATACAAGAGCTTCAAAAAATAAACATTCCCCAGGGATTCTACCCACAGCTGCTAGAGGAACCTACCCCATCATCATTCGCATCCTGGGGTCCCCAAACTTCTCCTTCTTAGATAGTGTGATGAAAGCGTTCCACGGAATGGTAAGCCATGACTAGCCTTGGGAAAAAAACAACACCTCAGTCCATGGTGTCAAATATGGAGAACCACCTTTGATCAGTATCCATGGAAAAAATCTTGGAAACTACTCTTCTCCATAAACACTTTATGTAGTCCTCTGGAAAAATGCCAGATAATGCCAACATAATGGGATGGATGGGTCGACGGTCGATGATTATCCCACAAAGAGACAAACTGCATGCATAACCTCTCTATTAATTCATCCATGAGAAAGAAATCTAGTGTCCGAGGTGGCACAATCTTCTCGTAGACAAATTGGCGCAATAGCTATCGGGGAAAGTACAAAGAGGTCTTCGTAAGGCCAACTAACCTAACATACTTGTATTTCCTCAGTTCTAGAATGGGCAACAACTCCCCCTACCAAGGCACTGACCAACGCTGTCCTTGAGCCCATAGTCCATAAACCCGTTCTCCCAGCTCTCGATGTCTATGCCTACCAAGAAAAGAAGTTTGGCACAACCAACAAGGAATATTCAGGAGGAACCATTATGCAGAATACCTCTGACAACCACATGAATATCATTACGGGGATACCCCTTAGGAAATTGGAAAAACCTTCTCTCCAGGCATCCAGACCCTTCAGAGTTTCCTCCAGTATCACCGTCATAGCATTGCGATGGTACGACATCCACAAAGTGATGGCTGTGAGTTGTGGGTCCATCGACAGTTCATCAGTCACTAACAATAATTTTGAAATCAAGCCCAGAATGACGGATCCAACATCACCAACATCCTATAAATGCATAGAATTCATCACATCAGGAAGAAAATTCATTCCTCTCAAAAACACTGAATGAGCCGCCAAAAGCGAGATATGGAGAAGTCCCGCTAACATCTCCCGAGGAGATCAGGAAAATTCAATCAAAGCTACCTCAACACTATGATTTATCCCCAATATGGAATATAACTCTTCATAAGTTGGACAAACTTTATCTAACCCAAAGAGAAAGGCATGGTTTTTAGGGTATCAGAATTCCACCGCTGCCATCAGCATATTTTATTTTATCGATCGGTTGCGCCATAAAGAAACTCGATGCATCTTGAAAGCATCATAATCAACATTGTTTGAGCACATCGCCTCCAAAGTTTCAAGGTAAGTAGAAAATTAAACACTTCCAGGTAGAGCCATATCGCAAAGTGATGAGATAAGAAGCAAGAAGAATGCAAAAGACAAGGAATGTGGAGGTGTGAAGAAAATGCTCCACCCATGCCCCCTATTTATACTTGGAAAACGATAAAAACCCTGCAGGTTTTGAAGAAAAACTTACCCCACCAAGTCCCAAGCAATTGAAGAAAGTGCAATCAAAGACTTGTGTTGATTGGACTGGACTGACATGTCGATAGGTAGGATAAGGGGCATGTCGATTGACAACCCCCTATTTTTGGAAAATTTCCTTTTTCCTTTTTTGTCAAAATAAAAAACCTCAATAAAAATAATTTTTACTCTAAGGAATTTCTAATTTCCTTCTCCCTATGTTTTTTTCTTATCTTGTTTTAAAATAAATTCTCTCTCAAATCATTTTCAATTCTTTTTACTGTCTTAGTAGGAAATTAAAAAGAGCATATGCATTAAGTCACTAAAAGAAAAAATTAACAAAAGCTTTATTTTATTGCATAGATATTGTTTTGTCACATATTTCTTGCAGGAAAAGGAAAATACAATGGGATTTAGTCTGAACCCACATTCTCCCCCTCTTTATCTCTTTCTCTCTCCTACTTTCACCTACAAACTTTATCTCTCTCCCTAGGAACCTCCTTCACTGCGGCGTGCATGCTTTCCCCGATAATGAAATGACATCCCTGAACTAGACCCCTCCTTAGACAAGGTTATCGACAACAGTCAAGAAGGAACCGAGATCGACTCCCGAATGTGAGCAGTCGCAGAAGCTATCCAATCCTGATTTCATTAAGGTGGTTGATACCCAGATGTGCTGTAAGATTTATAGAAAAGAGAAAATTAGTCAGTCTCAGGCAACGAAAGAAATCAGGAAATCAAAAGACAAAGAGATGAAAAGTATATCGTTGGATGGAGAACCTCCTTCGTTAGCCACAGATCCTCCGGTTCCATCGCATTAGGACGGTGCAGCATATGTACGGAACCTCCGTCATCCCCCTAGATATTATAATAAGGAGGAGTCAAACACACAAAGGGAACCTCCGAGGTCATCGATGCTATCGCTGCTGATGTCGATGCACAACCTGAACTATGGGAAGACCCCACTGGTCGACTCAAACCCGCCCAGAGGAGAGGCATCATGTCATATATGCTGGGTGGAATCAACCAGCTCAACTCGAAATCCAAATAATCAAATATGGCTACTGTGTCAGTATATGGCGATTAATGCTAGCCCATTATTGTCTCCACTTGTGGATCATCCCACATCTCTGTCTCTTACCTCATATACATCAGGGGCCTCGCAGGTGGCACCATCTCCTCATCCTCCAAAACCTTTTGGACTAGTCTTTTTCCCAGATACCAGGAGCATCCAAACTCATGTGCTAGCAGATGCCGCCGTTGTGCATTTCCCAGTCACCTCGTATGCTTAATATTCATCCCCTAGAGATAGAAGGTCACCTAAAAAATGACCAACAAAAAAATCAATATCAAAAAAGATCATTAAAGAGCAGTCTCAAAAGAAAAGAAAAAAAGATTTACCTGATCGCTCGTGAAGTCATTTAAGACCTGACGCACCGCCTCCAAGGAGAAAAACTTCCTCGACTATCAGTTGGACTTTCTCCATCGGTACATCCGACAGAAGTCCCAACTGACTCACCCTTTAAAGCTACCAATTGGGTGTAAAGTCCACTCACCTCATAAAGCTACATTTGAAAAGGACAAGGGTAAAAAATAAGAGTAAAATGCATAAAGGAAAATGCGCAAAATAAAGAATACCTCCAGAAGATAAGTTGTGCCAATAAAGGTTTTTCGACAACACCGAATGAATGAATCTAAAGATAAATAAAGGGTTTCCAAAGTCAGGCTCCCCCAGTCAAAAAGAGAGACATTCGAAAACACCCTAAAAAATGGAAAAAACCACAATTAAACGAAGTCGCCACTCGTCGCAGCTAAGAACCTCCTAACAAAAGAAAAATAAACAAACGGACATCTGCGGCACATGTCACGCATCCTTCTCATCAATACGCTGACTTAGAAATAACTCCCTCAAAAGGGACAAACGAATAGTGTCTTCAGAGACTATCCTCCCCAAATCACCTAAAGCCGTCGTCCCCACCGTCGGTCTCACCCGTAAGGTCCTATCCACCTCTATCTGCACTCCATCGCAGTCCAGTCCCAGTAACTGGTGCCTGTCTATGGGAGTAACCATCACCTCCCCGAAGCCAAAATGCATCATGTGGGTGTTGTCCCACTACCTCTCACCCAGAGCGCAAAGAACATCAGTAGAACGAGGTGTCTCATCCAGTGTAGACTCCAGTCTCCCAAATTCAGCTGATGACACCACTAAACACACCATCGATGAAAGGTGCTCCCATACGTCCTTAAGCCCCATTGTCCCTAGAGATCGTTGGCTCGACATAGAGATATCATACTGTCAAAGACAAAAAGGAAAAACCCTTGTCTAAATTCAAAGAAAAAAAAAGGAAATATCACCAAAAAAGAAGAAAAGAATACCAAAGGTCATTAAAACTTAAATAGCAGCTAAGGTTCACCACCTTAGAAGAATGATGACGAACTGGTTCATGCAAGATAGTTCGCTCATCAGCAACTAGCTCGAATGAGTCAAACGCATTTTCAATGCCAGCGTCAGGGGCAACCTAGCCCACCATTCTAGGTTCGCACAGTCGTCAACATTTAGTCACGCCATGTGTGTCTCGCTGATTGAGAAATAATCCATTTATTGGTTTTAGAATGCTATAACATTATACAGAAAGAAATAACAGAAGAGAGCAAGTCTGGTAGCTTTGAAAAAAGAGGAGATTCCGCCCCCTTTTTATAGGAGGCTAAACGGCATGCCAACCGAAAACTCCCAGCAACATACCAATCACCACTTTCCCTTCACCTTCTTGAGGTACCCTAAAAGACCATGCCACTATCGTTTGGCGCACCCTACACCATGTTGATCGCCACACCTTCTGAAATTTAGTACAAAAATTTCCAAAACATGCTGAAAATTCCTAAAATTAGCAAATGGATTTTAGAACCTTTTTCACCAAGAAAAACATTTTTACCACACTTACTTCCCTAGTGAAACACTTAATTCCACAACTAAACTCCCAAAATCAATTGTTTATCTCCCCAGAAACGTCTCCAAAGGACACCACAAAATATAAAAAATTCCCAACAAGGAAACATCCAACCCTTAGACAAATTTCTCTTCCGTAGTGGAAGCAAAAAACTCCAAATCAAACGATTCCCCAAAATCCCCAGTTGATCCACAAGATAGTTCCCCCATTGGAATCTATAAGTTTCCCTAAGAAAAAATCAACTTAAGCCCTCAGAATTGACTTCGACCCTCAAAATTGGTCATTTCTACTTAAGGCCCTCAAAATTAGTTTTGACTTGCAGAATTGGTAATCTCTACTTAAGCCCTCAGAATTGTCCTCGACACTAAAAATTGGTCATTTCTACTTATGACCCTCATAATTGGATTCGATCCGCAGATTTGGTAGCCATTATCTTAAGCCCTCAGAATTGTCTTCAACCTGCAGAATCGGTCGCTTCTACTTAAGCCCGCAGAATTAGCTTCAACCCTCATAATTGGTCATCTCTACTTAATCCCTCATAATTGGCTTCAACCACGGAATTGGTTATTTCTACTTAAGCCCTCGAAATTGTCTTTGACCCTTAGAATTTGTCATATCTACTTATGCCCTCAAAATTGGCTTCGACTCTCAGAATTGTTCATATATACTTAAGTCCTCAAAATTGGCTTGACCCTCAGAATTGGTCATCTCTACTTAAGCCCTCATAATTGGATTCGACCCTCAGAATTGGTCATCTCTACTTAAGACATTAGAATTTTCTTCGACCATCAGAATTGGTCACTTCCACTTAATCCCTTAGAATTGGCATTGACTCATAGAATTGTGATTAGGCATAAATTCTTCACATTTATCCCCTTAATTTCGGTATTTTTATGTTCTTGTGCATTGTAAATAGCTTGGATTTATCTCATATTTATGTTACTAATCCTTTTGGAAAGTATTTCGTGTTTCGGGTATCTCTTATGTGTTTTACACGTATTTTATGCAAGAAAGATGGAAAAAAGAACTCAAAATAGTGAAACAAACCAAGAAATGGGAGTTGAAGGGAATTTTTATAATTATACAGCCTTAGTCCGGAGGTGGGTCCAACTGGAAAGTTGAAGAGCTTTTAATTACAATAACAGTGGAAAAATAATAACTCAATCCGAGCTACGGTGAAGAAGTTATGCTTATTTGAAGTTGAGAAAAAATCCAACAGAGATTCTGCCTAAATTTGCATAGTGGATCGATCCAATTTAAATGGAAAACAAATCGATCGTCCTTTATCCATGCTCTAGATCCGTTAAAAAATTAGTCACGCTTTCTAAGTGTGACAAATTGCCAGATACGGGATTTTTATTTTATCTTTATCTTTTACCCAAAAGAGTTTTCTATTTTTGGGAGTCTTGTAAACGACCTCTAGCCTATATATATATATTCATTAGGACTCTTTTTATTCAGATTTCTTTCATGTAAAAGCTCCTAATCAAGGAGGAACATCTAGGAGAAGAATTTACATATTTTGCACCTTTAATTCAAGAGCTTTTCCAGTTTTTCTTAAATCTTTGATTTCTTCTTGCATGTTCTTGTTCTTCAATCTTGGTAACTTTTATTTCCAACACTTTTATTATTATTTCTCATGTTTAATCTCTCTTTCCAAGCAATTATGAGTTCATGCAACATAGATAACATAGTTTTAACTAATTTCACCATGTTAGGCTAGATTTTTAAGGGTTGGGATGCATGAACCCAACCCGATGTGGTTTGCATGGTTATAAAATTAGTTCTCTAAATTAAATAAATGATTGAATCGTGTTGTATAGTGATGCAAACCGTTGTAGGACATTTGATATCGTTTGCCCTAGGTAACCGGGATGCTTAAGAGGTAACACATGTGGTAGCTAATGCGACACCGCTTTACTTGTCCTTTGCTTACATACTGTGCGGGCCACGATCCTTCATATGTTTAATACTTAGGGGTACTAAAGACCTTGATTAACTATCTAATTTACGACTAGTTTTGTACTTGGATACACAATAGGGTTAGGGGGATTGTATTTCCAACCTGTTTTCCCTTCATTCTTAGTAAGTCATTCTTAGTTAGTTAACTCACATAGTTAATGCAGTAGTTTAACTTAATGTGCATTTAGTTAATTAGTTATATCCCATCTCAATCATATTTTTGTTTTTTTTAGAGTCAAGTTAGGGTTAATAGTCTTACCATTGTCGTCACGTTCACTCGTACTAGTTCCCTGAGGATTCGATACCCAAACTAGACACTATACTCCGCAAGAGTGTAGTTAAAGATTAGGTTTTTGTATTGCGGTTGAAGCCGATAACAATGACTAGCGTATTTACACGAACGCTCGGTTTTTCCACCTCGATCAAAATGGGGCCGTTGCCGGGTATAGTGTAAATATGCTAGCATATTTACACTAGCGTATTAGTGTAAATAAGCTTGTGTAAATACGCTAGTAGGGCTATAAAATTATTCAAGAAGTTTGGGATCAGCTCGAGATCAGCTCGATTTTAGCTCGTTCAAAATCGTTCATATTTTGTATCGAGCCAAGCTTGGACAAAAAATTGAGCTTATTTATTTTTCGAGCCAAGCCTGAATTGACTACTATTCGACTCGGTAAGCTCGCGAGACCATGCACATTTTCAACCGAGGTTTAAGATACATAGTTAATCCTAGGTAGTGGGTGGTTGCGTATAGCTATTATCTTTAAAAAATCCTTTTACTTTATTGAATTTTTCAAAGATAACATAACACAATATTATCTTTAGATTACCCACTTTACTTCCCAGATCCAAATACATCACTTCTTCTCTTCACCTTTATCTTTTCAACATATATTATTTATCCACCCTAAACAGAGCCGTACATGATAAATCAAAGGGAGTTAGGACTAAGGATCATTGGGTTAAAGATCAAAACTTTGCATGCATTTGTATTGCATTCGGATTCACCCATCAAGATCGAGTACGCAACTGAAAATTGGGTTCTGATTTAATTTTTATTTCTCTTGGATTCTCAAGTATCAAGTATAGATATGGATGGATTTCCATTATATTAGGAGATTTATATATTTATCTCAACAAAAAAGGTACAATTTATTCTCATCTTCTATAAATACCAACTTATGATATGTGTTTTGATTCACCTTTGTGTTGCGAATTTCTAAAGTTCATTTACACAGGTATGAACACATAAACTGTAAAAAATCGTTGTTGTTAGGATTTCTTGTACATAGCGTTCTTTTTTCTCCACTAGAACACCCTTATTATGTATTAATTGATTAACACTAAACTATTGTGCCAATAGTTTTTTTTAGTGCTATAAACATTGAATTTGTTATTGTTTAATTTATTTTGGTTCTTATTATTGCATTAGATATGTCGAATGCTCAACCTGCACCAGGACAAATGGCTTGCACAAATCCAACTTCTAATGTTCATGATAAAAATCAATGAAGCTCCAGCTGTTGATACTCCAGGTGATGGGAAAAATCCACTGCAAAAGAAAACTAAAAAAAGACCTCAAAAGTTTGGGAAGATTTCTCGGTAATAACGATTGAAGATGGCAGTCAGAAGGCATAATGCAACCACAAAGCTGACTATTGTTACAAGGGGGGCCAACAACTCATCTCCATAGACACTTGACAAGCTGCTTGCCTTGTAAAGCAACTCTAGCTGGTAAAGATGGTGGTAAGAGACAAAAACTTTTATCTCTCCTGCCTGATAATCCTGATGGGGTCGGTGGGGTTTTAACAACTTATAAGTATGATATAAAGAAAATTAGATAAATTATTGCTAAAATGGTCATAGTGCATGAGTACCCTTTTAGGACGGTAGATCATGAATTATTTGTTATGCTTCTTAAATCACTTAATCCATGATTCGAGAAACTTGCTTGTGTAACTGTGAGAAACGACTACATGAAATATTTCTTGCTGAGAAGAATAAGTTGAAGTTTATGTTTGGAAACATTGATAGGATTAGCTTAACTGCTGACTTGTGGACTTCGAATCAAACAATTGGTTATATGTGCCTCACTGGACACTTTTTAGATAACGAGTGGAGGTTACATAAGTGTATATTGAATTTTTGTTCTTTAGTGCCTCCACACACGGGGGTTGTCATAGAAGATAGTATTTTTCAATGTCTTCTTGATTGGGGTATTAAGAACAAGGTCTCCACTATTACATTAGAGAATGCTTTTGCAAATGATGTAGCAGTACGCAATTTAAAAGATAATTTTTCTGTTAAAGGGAAATTATATTTCAAGGGGAAAATATTTCATGTTAGATTATGTTCGCATGTGTTGAACCTGATGTTACAAGATGGATTAGTTGAAATACGAGATGTGATTCAAAATGTTCGTGAAAGTGTGAAGTATTTGAAGATGTCCCCTTCAAGACTTCATAAATTCACTAAGATTGCTAAACAATTGCAGCTGCCCATCCCTAAACGTTTGATTCTCGATGTACCTACTCGGTGGAATTCCACTTATGCGATGCTTGAATCTGCATTGGTATTCAAAGAAGTTTTTTAGAGGTACAAGGAAAGAGACCCCTACTACCAATGGTTGCCATTAGAGAGTGATTGGGAATGAGCTACCAAAGTTTGCAAGTTTCTAGAAGTTTTTAATAAAGCCACAAATGTGTTTTCTGGATGTTCTCATCCGACTTTAAACTTGTTCCTTGCCGAAGTTTGGAAAATAAAATAAATTTTGAATGAGAATTCCTTGGATGGGAGAGAGTATATAAAACAAATGACATTTAAAATGAGCGAGAAGTTCGATAAGTATTAGGGGGAATGTAACCTATTGATGTCGTTGGCTGCGGTCTTAGATCCTAGGTATAAGATGAGACTTGTAGAGTTTTTCTTTCCAAAAATTTATACATGGATTGAAGCTCAAAAGCATATTGATTTTGTTCATGATTCTCTATACGAACTTTATGATGAATATGTCATCAATCATTCTTCAAGTAATATCGTATCTAGAGGCGCAGAATTAGGAAGCGAAACTAGTTGCAGTAGTACAACGGTTACAAGTTTTAAAGCAAAAAACTAAGGGTAGGGCTGAATTTGATAGTTGGGCTAAAGAATTGGATACCATTCAACCAAATAAATATGATTTGGAGGTATACTTAGAGGAAGGCCTTTATATATGCAATGATGATTCAAATGTTGAGTTGATTCTCTAGAGTGGTGGAAAATAAACATCTTAAAGTTTAAAGGTCTATATAAGATGGCACGTGATATACTTTCAATTACTCTAACTATAATAGCTTCTGAGTCCACTTTTAGTGCCAGAGGTGGAGTTCTTGATTAGTACCAGAGTTCCTTAAAAACTGAGACTGTGCAAGCTTTGATTTGTGCAGAAGATTGGTTGCGTCATTATCTTGGCATTGAATCAGCAAAATCAAATGTTAGTACCATCATAAAGTATTTGTTCCATTATTGGGTTAACATTTTATTATGATATTAAACATAAACGGATTGAATATAATGCTTAATTGTTTGGGTTATTTGATTTGTAGAATGATGAAGAGTCTATGCAAGAAGTTTGTTTAGAGTAATGGTTGGTGTGATTTGTATGTGTATGCAATTTAGTTTTTTAATTAAATTATATATGTAAAAAATTAGATTTAGAATAATTCTAATCTATTATGTTCATTTTTCAGGTTTCATCACATGTTATCACTATGGATGCTGAAATGGAACCCTGGGATGTTATCACTATGGATGCTGAAATGGAACCCAGGGAGTCTGCAACATTTGAAGTAGGGTTGAAGGATTTTCATTAATAGCTTTTTTCCTATTAGACATTTGAAGTTGGGTTTAATGATTTCATTAGTTTTTCTCTTTTCAGTTAAACAATTGAAGTTATTTCTCTAAATAGGAAATTATTTCTCATTTTCATTTATTTTTAGCTTTTAATTATGTGTTAGCTTTTAATGTTTGTTTGGAATTGATAAGTGTTACCAGGAAAACAAATTCTTTAAATAGGAAATTATTTCTCATTTTCATTTTTAGCTTTTACTATTTGGAATTGATGATATATGTGTCATACACAACTTATCATGTTGTATAAATATTTAGCTTTTACTTTTATAAAAAAAATATCCGTATGATAAAATTTATGATATATGTGTCTTATGAGATGATGACAGTGGTGTGTATTGGTTTATAATATATTAACATCTTTTGTTCTCCAACCCAATCATCGAATCTAAATATTTTATTATATTATACTCATGTGTTTGGTTTTGAATTATGTGTTGATGGCATATGACAACAGGGGTTGTGTATTTGATATCTATAGGTTGATAGTAGTCCTGTACTTTATAGATGATAGTCTGGTATACTGATATTGTCTACCAACTGTACACATGATGGATAAAGTAATATCTTTCTGCAACTTTTTACTTTTTACTCCGTAGTCAATATAAATTACAGTGACAAAAAGTTTACAATTTAATATATTATAAACCAAAAGAGTGTAAAAACTCTGAACCAAAATGAGAATCTGAGATCCGAGCTTGTCTCGTGATCGAGCTCGGTTGTGTAAAACAAACCTAAACAAGACGATCTTGAACACACATAATATAAAAAGAGTCGATCTTGAGCATTACCACCCAAATTACACCCGAGCTTGAGCCTGAACAATAATCATTTATAATATTAGCGAGCTGAGATTGAGTAACATAATATTCGGCTCGGCTCATTTTCACCCCTATATGCTAGTGTAAAAATACTAGTGTAAATACGCTAGCATAAATATGCTAGTGTACATACGCTAGGGTAAATAAGCTAGTGTAAATATGATAGCGTATTTACACTATACGCTATTGTAAATACGCTAGCATTTTCCATTTAAATCGGATCGGTCCGCTATGCAAATTTAGGCAGAATCTCTACTGGATTTCTTCTGAAGTTCAAATGAGCATAACTTCTTCACCGTAGCTCGGATTGAGGTGCCGTTTTTTCCAGTGTTCTTGTAATTGAAAGATCCTTAACTTTACAGTTGTCCCCACCTCCAGAATAAGGCTGAAAAAAAATACAAAAATGCCCTTTAACTCTCCATTTCTTGGTTTGTTTCACTATTTTGAGTTCTCTTTTCCATCTTTCTTGCATGAAATACCTGTAAAACACATAAGAGATACACAAAATAAGAAATACTTGCCAAAAATAATTAGTAGAACAAATATGAGATAAATCCAAGCTATTTATAATGCACGGGAACATAAAAATATCAAAATTAAGGGGATAAATGTGAAGAATTTATGCCTAATCACAATTCTACGAGTCAAATCCATTTATGAGGGATTAAGTAGAAGAGACCAATTTTGAGGCTCGAAGATAATTCTAAGGTCTTAAGTAGAGATGACCAATTCTGAGGGTGAAGCCAATTCTGAGGACTTAAGTAGATACAAACAATTCTGCGAGTAGAAGGCAATTCTGAGGGCTTAAGTAGAGATGACCAATTATGAGGGTCGAAGCAAATTCTACGAGATTAATTAGAAGTGACCGATTCTGCGGGTCGAAGGAAATTCTGAGGGCTTAAGATAATGGCTACTAAATCTGCAGGTCGAAGCCAATTCTGAGGGTCATAAGTAGAAATTTTCAATTCTGAGGGTCGAAGTCAATTCTTACGGCTTAAGTAGAGATGACCAATTATGTGGGTCGAAAATAATTCTGAGGGACTTAAGTAAAAATGACTAATTTTGAGTGTCGAAGCCAATTCTGAGGGCTTAAGTTGAATTTTTCTAGGGGAAACTTAGAGATTCCACTGGGGGAACTATCTTGTGGTTCAATTGGGGATTTTGGGGAATCATTTGATTTTGAGTTTTTTGATTCCACTAGGGAAGAGGAATTTGTCTAAGGTTGGATGTTTCCTTATTGGGAATTTTTTTTATTTTTCTGCTGTCCTTTGGCGACATTGCTTGGGAGATATCCAATTAATTTTGGGAGTTCCGTTGGGGAATTGACTTCGACCCTCAGAATTGGTCACTCCTACCCTAGGTCCTTAAAATTGACCTCGGCCCATAGAATCGGCCATCCTCATCATTTCCTTAGGTCCTTAGAGTCGACCTTGACCATCTGAATTGATCAACCTCATTCCAAGGTCCGCAAAATCAACCTCTTTCCAAAACATCATGTGGTGTTTATTCGATGTCTTTCACTTGTTCCAAGCTCACCCATTAAGGGTATCTATAGACACCACATTATAGGACCACCTAATTCTATCCTTAAGTCCCCAACACCTCCTCATTTCACTATAAATCCTAGGTAATACTCCGAGTATTGATCTAGAGACCATCGAGCGCTCCCAGGCCCTATTTGAATTTGATCAACTCTATTGTCACAGTAAATGCTCAATGAATATTTAAAGAAATCTAAATTCCCTTTCCAATGGTCCGTCTCATGCACAAATCGGCATAACGGTTCAGATAGACCAACCATTTTACTACCGAAAATCGATCTGGAGGCCACTGGTGCTCCCGAGCCCCAATTTGACCCCAATCAACTTCATCGTCAGAGTGAAATATCCTTAAATACTCTAAGGTCACTGAATACAATTTCCAACTGTCCACCCCATGCACAAAATGAAATAACCATTCGAATGAACGATCCGTTTTCCCATAAAAATTAACTCGGAGGCTACTAGGCGCTCCCGGTCTCTAGGGATCTATTTGATTATGTTCAACTCTTCACTTCGAATGAGATCGAAAGAATATTTTAAGGTCATTGAATACCTTTTTCAACGGTCTGCTCCGTGCATGATTTTAACTTACAATACGAATGAATGATTCGTTTTACTCCGAAAGGTCATCGGGTGCTTTCGGACCCCGGTTGACCAATGTCAACTTTCCAAAATGAGTGAAGATCTTTGGAATGTCAAAGTAAATCACATAAACTTTCCAATGGTCCACCCCGTGCGTGATTCAAACTTAGCGTTAAAAAACGAGCCATTTTCGTTTGATTATCACCCGTTCAAAGGACCGACATGCACTTCCAAGCCACATTTGATCCAAAGTCAACTCCCGGACCTGAGAGTGATCCAATGATTCATAAAGGTCTCTGAATTAAATTTCTAACGGTATGCCCCGTGTGTAATTTGGATCAACGAATTGGGTTCTACGATCGTGTTTTCAAAAAAATCTGTACGAGAGTGCCAATTGGCAGGTCCATTTCCCTGCCTATCGACAGTATGCCTAGGGTTACCTGCCGATTGGCAGGGTTGGGACCATGCCTATCGGCACCAACCCTAACCCTATAAATAGAGGGCATGACCTCACTCACAAATCACACCTCATTTCAATCAGTATCAATGATCTCAACATCATTCTCTCGTAATCAACGAAGTTTCTTTATGTGAAATTTCTTTCCATCTTAAATTCCCATCCTTTTCCCACCCAATTTGGAAAAATATCATTCTCTCTCATCCAGCATTCATATCAGGTTTCGAGGGAGTTCATCCAAGATCAAGATCAAGCTTTAATTCTTCAAAGAAGGTATAAATCCTTCCCTCTCTTGCTTTAAATTTCTTATTTTCGTATTAATTACATAAGTTCATAATTTAGTTCTTTTACTTTAGTTCATACTTAGTAACATCTCACTTTTCTATTAGTTATATTGCCCATACTTAATTTTCTATAAAAAATCAAAACAAATAAAAAGAGGGTTACACCTATAATTTCCAACAGGATTATCCATCACACTTTTTCGAAACTAAAAACACATTTTCTACGCACACACACACACACACATAAAATAAAATCCCGTTATAATCTATGGGATAAACCCCACCCTTTTGTCTCATTTGAACTACGTGGAATTTGATGCCTTTATAGGCTACGTAGGTGTGTTGGGTTAAAACCCGAGACTTGATTCCAATTTTCTAATTCTCTAAAATTTCCAATTTTGCAAATTCCCCATTTTCGTATTTATCATATTCTTGAATTATTGTAATATATATTATGTTTTAAATCCTTACTAGCATTTTATTCAACACATATTATCATTTCATCATAACAATCAATATCGTGATAAATGCATAAATCGTATTTTCTATACATTATTTTGGGAACATTCCTATGGATGACCTCTCTCTATCTTTTCCATAGTATGAGTTTGGCGATTCCGATCTCCATTATATATACACGCACATACATTTCACGGAAAAATAAAGGAAAATAATAACACAATCCCATAAGAGACCGAAAGAGCGGGATGGGTGCCGAACACATTTCCATTTCAAAACTTAGCCCCCGAACCCCTCAAATTATTGGTTTCATAAGAATTAGTTTGTCTTTGATGCCTCTCTCTCGAGGCGGTGACATGTTCTTTTGCCTGTTTTGTGAAAAATAGGTTGGCTAATTCTTCTCTTTACATTCACCTCACATCGACGACGAAAAAAGCTGTCTAGAGAGTATGAGGGCGCGAGACCCTTTTCCTTATCACCTCCTTTTCCCCTGCCCCACGGGAGGAAGCAAGGATATGATATAGCCAAAAATCTGGGGATGGACAGGAATTAGTTTCCTCTTTTGACTTACTATCACTAAGGGTTGCATTGTATGATTTAGGCTTGTAATATTTAGGCTTCTTACATTCCTTCCTTAGTTTAGTAATACACTCAAATTCCTTCCTTAGCTTAGTAATTAACCCAAAATCATGATGCCCAAATCCTTAGCACTCATAACACTTGTCCCAACCATTCACCCTCTTAGTATTATCCTTGTTCTTACTATCAGGGTCATTGTTAAAGTTATTTGATCTCTTATTAGAATTCTTCTCTTATATAAACTTAAGAAATTTAGTGAACTTTTTGGCAAACCTATTAATTTATTTAGGTCCCAAATCACCACCACTCTCAGATTCCGATACATCATCCCTAAGGGTTTTCAAAGCTAAACTCTTTTATTTATATTTAGGAGGACATCTGTTCATCTCATAGGTTTGGAGATTACCTATAAGTTTTTGAACTATAAGTGTATCAAGACAACAAAGAGAATCTAGGACTGTGGCCTTAGCTTTAATTCTTTTAGGGAATGATCTTAAGATTATTCAAACCACTTTTGCTCATGGATAGGTTGACCTAGGTTCAATGACTAATTGACAACATCTGATATTTCAACGTTGAAGACATCAAACACATCATGCCTTTCCATTCTAACAGTCTCAAATCTTGTGTGAGATTTATAACTTAGAAACCCTAATCGTATCAGTACCCTCATGTGTGGATTTTAGAATATCCTTTACATCTATTTCACTATCACATGTCATTATACACCTAAATTCTTCAGTCATGACAACACGTAAAATAGCATTCACAACCTTCTAATTGAAAGTCGAGGCATCCTTTTCACCCTTAGTACAAAGGTAATACACTTTAGGCAAACCACCTTCAGTAGGAGGAGACCACCCTTTCTCCACCGAGTTCTAAACATTCTCATCAATAGATTTTAAGAAAAATCTCATATGTATCTTCCAATTAGGAAAGTTTGACCCATCAAACATAGGAGGCTATGTAATGAAACTCCCATCACGATTAATATCCATCAAAAACCTTAAAACACATAAACCCAAGGATCAACACAATAACTAATTGCTACCCTCTCTAATACTAATGTGAAGATGCATACAATAAGTGCGTGTTGGATTACCAAATTCCAAATTTTAATCATATAATTAAAATGAGAGAAGAATTTCCCCAATTTTAATTCAAGCACCAATTAAACTAATGGTGTGTGAACTTCACCCAGTTTATCCTGCTTGATTGAGCATACATAAGTAGATCAGACACGAGAAAATAAACAAAGTAAAGAGCAATCACACATCCCCACAATGTACGAGGAAAACTCAAAGTTGAAAAAACCTCGATCGTATAAGACTATGAAAATCCACTATGATATTGGGTTTATACAACGATACAAAATGACAAACTCACTAAATCGACTCCCTTAATGCCTAATCCACCATTCTCTCCTTGAACATTCTTCATATTAACCGTGGGAATCCACCAATGACTTCAAAATACAGTCCTTTAGCATCTAGATATCCATCGATCTCTAACTAGACTCCATCACGCAGGAATACGAAATCCACCATGCCAAACGATACTCGAACCAATAAAGAGTAAACAACTTTTGGTGCTCAAAAAATGTGATCTCAAATTGGAATATTATCTTGAAACATGGATCTCATAAACAGGGTGTAAACGGGGTTATATGAAGCTGTAGACTTTTCTCTATAAAAATTATTTTCAAAACCCTTTTTTTAAGATGAATTGTCTGCGCCGTATATATATTGAGAAATGTTAATAGACTGAGTCACAAGAAATAAGGTAGGTCATTCAAATGAAATAGACTTCTCGTTTGAATGACTTTGGCCATTTCGTTTGAATGAAAGTAAGTCGTTAGAACGACACCACCAAACTCGTAAAAAATGAGCTATAAGAAAGCTTCTAATTTTAATGTATAAAGTTAGGCAAAATGCACTCATTTGAAGGTCGTTATAATCTCATATGAATGAAACTAACAACCTTGTTCAAACCAAGATAAAACTAGTTCTAATGAGGCTACTAAAATCGTTACAACGAAAAATAGAACTCATTGGAATGACTTGAAAAACTACAATATTTTTTGATGAATTCTTTTTCAAAAAAAGCCTCCAACAAAAATAAAACACCTAAACTAGAAATCCAGGGATCAACATAATAAATATTTATATCTTTTTTGAGATACCAATGATTAAGATGAAAAGTCAGCAAGAAAATATCGATTTACTCGAGTTGCTTCGTGTCTTCGTTGCATAGGCTTGAACGTACAACAATTAAAAGACTAACCTATGACTCAAATAGTTATGTCCAAATGAAATAAAGAAATATTAAAATTTCCAGTATTCATTAAAAACATGACACAATTGTTCGGGTTTATTCTTAAAACCATTTGTAAAATATATTATTATTCATTAATAAAGGATTATTTTATTCTTTTTAAATTGAGCATCAAGTTTGTGAGAATGATTTATATTCATTTTAATATATTATTTCATATATATGGGATTCTAGGGATTCGTCTTTGGGTTAATCAAAGGAAGATTGGAATTTCAGTTTCTTGCAGTATTAAAAAGTTCACAACCTAGATAAGGAGCTGACATCCTACTAAAATAGTTGCCATGTAAACCTAGTATTTTATCTCTAACTATGGGAACCTTTATGATGGTTCGAGAACATTATGATAGTTCAATAGAGGACTGTGATGGGTACATCCTAACAATGCATTGACCATGACAACCCGTGAAATTTAAGTCTAAGGGTCATCTTCATTGGGCTCAATCCATCACTCACCATTTGCAAAGGGTGAATATATTCTTAATCTTAATAATGACGAGGATTTAAATGCTTATGTGATTATTTCTTTTATTTCCATGGTTATGATTCATTCTTAGATTTAATTAAATGATCCCCTCATATTGGGTGACAAATATGTAAGTAGGTCTGAGATCTTAATTTGGAGGAATTCGCGTCTGGGGATACCTTGGATTGTGATAACCCCTTGATATACTTATAAAATTGGTTTCACAAAGTAAACCTAATCAATGGATTATTTATAATATGGTGGGATAAGAAAATAAGTTAAGTCTTAGAATTAAGGGATCGATTAGATGTTCATTAAAGTCAATTAACAAAAAATTGATGTGACTTCATAACCTGGAGAATCACATTATGTACCATTATTAACTTTGTAAATAAGACCTTATTATATCTGTATGATGTTTGATATAATTAATTGAAGTGAATTCATGATTATTTACTAGAAATTAATTATGACTAATTAAAAATATTACGGTAATTGTAGTTAGGATTTTTGAGTATTTATTTGGAAACTAATTTAATTATTTGTCTTGGGTCCTTAATGTAGTCCATATACCCAACTAGTTAGTCCCAAACTCTCAAGTAACCCATTTTATCCCAATCCTAACTTTTGCACTTGTACATAAAAGTGTAGGAAAGGGGTTTTAATCATTAGTATTCATGATTAGTGTTTGAGAGGGGTGAGATAAAATACTATTCACATTTTTTATGAAGGGGGCTAGAGAGTGACCACCATATCTCAATCATAAGTAAGGGTTTTCATATAAAAAGGTGTCCACTCACCTACTTAACTTTAGGGAGGATCATACATTAGAAGATCTAAGATTTACAGAAGGTTAAGCAAGATTTTGATGATCCCAAAGAAGTCAACACTTAATCATCAACAAATACTTTACTCCCCCTTTAGATTTCAATCGCATCTGCAAAGGTATTGTGTTATAAACCCTAGATTTATTCTTCAAACCATTTCTTAGATTTACCACTTTCTAATGTTTGATCAATCAAAGATCAATGGCTAAAAATTTGTATTCCACATATATCAATCCTAACAACAAAAAGACCTAATAGATGTCTTGTCAACATTACTCTTGTTATTGTTCACCCCGTTCAGCCTCTCCTAAAGTAATATAAAATATGCCAGAAACCCTAAAAATGAATATTAATAATTTACTTAAATTGACATATAATTTAATTCTAACTTACCATTGTCTCAATGACCAGTGGATTATAAGTCTCACCCTTCATGAATCGAACATGTACATAGGGCTCGGTATTATGTGGCTTTCCCTCTGAGCAACTCCCAAACGCTTACATAGATTAAATTATTCATTGAAATTTGATTTCAAAACTAAACAAAATGTGACCAATTTAAACTAATTTACTTACCATGTTATGCCCCACCTCCTTATACGATATCTACTTAGAGTAATAAATGTCCATTTTTTTGTTCGATTAGTCCTTGCCGACTCTCGAGTGGCCAACTGTCTATAAGACACCTTGAAGTCTACAAACTTCTTCAAGTTGGCTAATGTCACGTGCTCCTTATTTGGGACATGGTCTCTCCATTTCAGTACAAACTCTCAATTATTCTTGAGATAACGGTTGCTTAGATTCTTTTTCCACATCTTCCATCATGACAAAGATAGTGTCCCGATGTTAGGAGACAAGTCGAATTGTTGATGTCCAACAAACATATAATATAATAAAGATACTGAATTAACATTCAACATGCAAGTGTTAAAATCTTAAATTAAACTCATTTATTTAATATAAACATTGATTCTTAAATGCCTCTAATGCCCCCAAATGACCATCTTTAGATCCTTAGGCATGTTCCTCTAGTTCTCATATTCGAATCCACTTATTGTTCCTCTTTAACCACTTCATTAAATTCATATTGTTATGAAGGATGCATTAAGTGGCACTGAAAGTAATGAGTTTTTTATTTGACAAACCCTCATACCCCCATCTTTGACCAGGGGTACGATGGCCACCTCCAATAGATGTGGACATATTCTATGAGAAATAGGATTTAGTATCATATAATATGTAACATAATAAAATGGAAATACTCATTCTTAGACTGCTTAAGTTGGTCAATACTTCAACGGTGCAAATATACGAATTTAGGAATGTGATTGTTTTATTGAGAAAATTGGTATTGATCAAGGTACTCACAAATCTACTTTTAGTTTTGTGTGAATACCGTTGAAGTTTTTCTTCAATATATAACTAGTCCAACTCATTCGGCGTTCCTAGGTTTATAACAAGACTATGACCTAACTTTGTTAAGCTTGAAATACCAAATGAGTTGGATGGGTTATATATTGAATAAAAACTTCAAGAGTACTCTTACAAAACTAAAACTAGATTTGTGAGTACCCTTGATCACTACAATTTTTTTTCCAGAAAAGCAATCATATTTCGAATTTTTATTTTGGTACCGTGAAAGGAGCAACCAACTTAAGAAAGAAAATATCAACTTCGCAAAATCTAAATGTAAAATCATACATGAACGTAAATTGATGTAACAAGTTAGTTTAATCTCGTGCAATGTGATCGTGCCTCTTTTGGATAGTTTTTTTGTTAAATTGCATTTTCACCTCCCAAAGCCCTATTTTAAAACTTAAGACTCAGATTTTTTAAACTACCCAATCCTCTCCACGTGAGTCACACAACTCTACGAATTATTTTTACAAGTTAGTTTAGTCATGTTTGATGTGATTGTGCCTCGTTTTGGGCAATTTTATTGTTAAATTATCTTTTCTCCCCTATTGCACTATTTTTAATCTTAAGCATTATATTTTTAAAATTTCTACCCAATTATTATAATATAAGTCACACGACTACACGAGTTATTGCTTAACATTAGTTTAGTCTCATGTAACATGATCGTGCCTCTTTTCTAGTAGTTTTGTTATTAAATTATGTTTTCCTTTGTTTTTTGATATTTATATTTAATTCTCACTCCGTGGGTCGCATGAACGCACATGTTATTTCTATAAGTTAGTTTAGTCCCGTATGACGTGATCATTCCTCTTTCGAGAAGATTTATTAGTAAATTACATTTTCACCCCTTAATTCCCTATTTACAAACTTAAGTCTTAGATTTTTGCAATTTCTACCCAATTAGCACCTCATGAATATAACAACCCAAATTATAACAAACTATAAATCACAAGTTAAAATCCACATTATAATTAACATACACATTCCAAATCGGAATCCTCACCATTCGCCCAAATAAAATTCCCAAACTATATCTAGATTGCATTCAATAACCCAAATAACTCTACTCTTATAAAGAATCTAGAAATTTTTTAACATAGGTTTATCATCCAAAGTCTACTCTTCTAAATTTTTTTGGCATGTATGATATCTAATATAAGGAACAAGGGGTTACCCTTCTAGTATGAAAATTCAAATCATATTAACCTATGCGACCAGGCCTTCCTTTTCTCGGCTTCATATTCAGTAGGGGTCTTATTGTAGTTGACATTCTTGAATTTAGGATTGTTCTTCAACATATTATCTCCATATTTGTAAATCGTCCTTTTAATTTCGTAACCTAAAAGATTTGTTGGAGGTATCCTATGTTAGACCCCACTTGACAAAAATAAAGAAGTTTTATCAAATCTAAACCTATGATCAGTAGGCAAGAATATCCAATGATGATGATCTATAATTTTTTTCCCTATTCTTGAGATCTTGAGATCCAGTTTCTTCTCTACAAATAGGACACCCAAAGTAACTGTTAACGTTATAGCCCGATAAAGTCCCATAAGTTGGGAAATTATGGATTGTCAATATCAACATAACTTTCAATGTAAACTATTCATATTTTCTAGAGTCAAATTCTTTCACATACTCTACACATAACTCATCCAATTCTTTTACCAATGATGCCAAGTAGATATCAGTGTCATCACTTGGTGACTTTTTCCTAGGTATTAACAAATACAACATTGAAAATTCTCATCTCATGCACAACATAACTATCAACTTGATTAATGAAAATCAAAAAACTTAATAACAACCCAATAAAAAACCTACTATAACCCAACAACATATATGGGTTAATCTTAATAAAGAGGTTAAGTCCTAAAAAATATGGGTTAATGACAATTTTCTTTTTGAGTCCCATGCGGCTATTATGTTAAAACCTTAAGCCACTATACATACCAAATTAGTTTTAATTTTACTTTGCAACCTAATAAAGTCCAAATTTTAAAATCTAGGTTAACATTCAATTGAATAGCGATAAAAAAATATTGAAGAACGTTCAATGTATTCGTTGCCCTTTTCACCCAAAGTCACAAAATTCATTGCATTCTTAAATAAACCCTAAAATTATATTTCTTAACCAAAATGATTGCATTTAAAATAATCAAACATGTTGTAATAAATGTTAAAAATATATCAAAGTCAAATTTCCATATTCAAATGAAGAATGCTTTGAATGTTCAAACCTATTTTCGCACAAATTATTTCCAACCAATATCTATGCCATACATGTATAGACAACTAGTTTACAACAAATAAGCACATTATAATCAAGGTAAAAATAATATCAAAGTCAAATATTCACATTCTAATGAAGAATGGTTTGAATGTTCAAACCTAGTTTGTGTGTGTGTGTCCATATATATATATATACATATATGAGTAAATGGAGGGTTTTTACTTAGGAGATAGATATAGATGGATTGCAGAGAGACAATAGGGAAAAGAGAAAAGAGGGATGAGAAAGGCTTTTAATTCGAGTTTCAATGCAGTCAGAATTATCACAGGATTTTCATGGTCCTTGACCGTGATAAGGATCATGAATCCTTATCATGGATTTGTCAAGAATCGTGATGAAAATGTGGACTTAAAGGCTTTTGGTGTAGTGTGGGAAAATTTATTAATTTCAAATGTGGAAAATTAAGCCCAAGAACTTTGATTGATCATTTATAACAAAAAACAAAAAATTAGAACTATGTTTAAAGAATAAGCTTAGGGTTTTGAGGATCTTGCTGATGATCCAAATGAGGAGAAATGTGTTGAAGAAGATTATTATATTGATTACTTCCTAAGGTACACCAAAAACTTTCTAGTGTCCACCGAAATCTTCTGTTTTTCTAATATATGATCCACCCAAAATAAGCTATGTGTGGGCACTCTTAGATATGAAAACATAGTAAAATATAAGAGAAATCACTTTTTCTCTCCTCACCCCTTCATAAAAATATAAATAATGTTTTTGTCTCTCCTTCTTTAACCCTTCATGCTCAAAACCCTAGATTACACGTTATATATAGGTATAAGATAAGGACTTGGGCTAAACAGGGTTTCGTGAGACCCTAGTCCTACTACTTGGACAATGATGCAATATCCCGTATTTTGGTGTATTTTTGACTTAATTAAATAGATAATTAAATAAAAAATACGCGATATTTAAATTACGAGAGTAGAGTAATTTAATGTGATTTAATACTTAAATTACGTGAATGAAGTAATTTAATAAGACGAATTTATAATTATGATTATTGAGTGGTCGAATAATAATCGTGATATATTTATATTAATCGAGAGATAGAGTCTGGTTGATATTTCTGATATGATATTTACTAAGTGTGAATAGTAAATAATTGATAATTAAGATTATATGTCATAGCGAGTGATGTGGGTGTATTATATGTTATCTCACCGAGAGTCGCATTTTATACTATGTCGAGGTGAGAAATGAGAAATATATTTTGGGTGACTCAAATAATAATTTAGAGGTCACGTACGAGTTTGGAAGGGGTGAATTAGTCAAATAGTATACCCGGGGACGTCAATTGAGTCACGAGTCAACTTTGGACCAAATCGGTAAGTTACGGGGATAATTTGGTCATTCTAAAAATAGAGGTTAAAGGACCTACAAAAATTAGAGTCCTATATCAGATAATTAGAATTGGGTATTAGGGTTCATAACTTAAAAATCATAGAGAGGCCATTAGAGAGAAGAAAAGAACCTTTCCCAAAAGCTTAAGGAGGATTCTTGCACCCTAAGCATCTAAGGAGTGGGGATTTGAAGAGAAGCACATCAAATCATCATCTTCATCACGAAATCAGATCATCTCTGTACAAGGCAAGTGGTTTGTTGAAAAATAAAATTCATGTTATAATACCCATGCATAGGATTTTATGAATAGTTGCTCATATGAATATTCTTGGTGAAAAGGAATAATTTAAATACGTGTTGGGTAGGAAATCGCATGTAGATTGTATGAACAACTGTAGAGGAATATGAATCAGTGTTTTCATGATCACTTTTACGAAATCTAATTTGGATTAATGAGGATAATTTATGAAGAACATGCATATCTAGGGTTATTGATGATATTTAGATTTGGGTGGTTCATGAATGAATTTCATAAGGATTTGATGATGTGTTTACGTTGGAAATAGTCTCTATACGTGTAGTGGATGTTTGGTCATGCTACTAGATATTTTCATAAGGTTTAATGAGGCTTTGAAATATCTAACTTGATGAAAACCGTAACTGGACATGATTGATGTATGGTCGATCGATTGATCGAAGTATGGATGTCGATCGATCGACTGATCGATCGATCGATTGACAAAAACCCTTCGATCGATCAACTAAAGCTGAATGGAGGCCCTTTTATGCGTTGATGGTTATTTGATTCCAAGCTACCAAGGGGAACCTTAGGTATGATATTATACCTAGTTATGGACTTAGAAAATACTAGTGGGTATATTGTTAAGTCCGATAGGGTAATTTAGAATAAGACTTAAAGTAGGGACCGACGAGGATAACTAGATTGGGATATGTATCAGAAAATACGTGGCATGAGTTTCGGAGAGAGAGTAACATTAATCCATGATACATACCAGTAGAGTAAGTTAGGCTTATCTACTGAAATTAAAAAGGGGTTAACTGGGTCCCTTAGAGTTGGGTGAATACTCAAGAAAATGAGATAAAGAGAGAAATCTAAAAATGCATGGTACGGTGAGTATTAGAGAGAAATATACTACGTACTAATGTAAATCTTTTGATTGTGTGAATACCTATAAATTTTGTACTTAGGTTGGGTGAATACCTATAGTGCATATATGATATTGGAGTCGAGGATTAGGCTGGGCCAATGTAAATGATAGGAGAATTGGATTAGATGTTTAGACCGGTCCAATACTCCTCATAGTATATATTATGTGTGAAATATATACTATATAAATAATCTAATTTGGTAGAATGGTGGATGATTATATGATGTGCATACATCTAAAAGATAAATAATTTGGGATAATTGGAGTCGATGATTAGACCAGGCCAATTATCCTTATAGTCTATATTGTGTGTGAAATATATACTATATGAATAATATACTAGGGTGGAGTAGTAGATAATTAGATGATGAGAATACATCTAAATAGTAACTTTGTGGAGAAAGTTTAATTGGTAAAATATAATATTAGATAGTGAACATCTAATGAATAAGATTAAGTGGTCAGACTTAACTTTCAAAATCAGGAACTAACATATGTGAAATGTTACTTAGAAATTTATTAATAGTATAAGAATTGTTAATGTAACTTAGTACTGTATGGGAAGCATGGGGACTTAGACACGTGGATAAGATCGGACGAGTACTATAGTCTAAATAGCTTGGGTAGATGTAGCTAAATGGGCTAAGTATGGAACGTTAGACCTGCACTATAGATGAGAAGTGAGGAAACTCAAGGGAGTGTATGTGAACCCAACATGTGTAATTAATTACTCATCTTTACTGCGATAAATTACTTGCTAAATATTTTCAAAACGCTTTGAGTACTAACTCTTCTATGTAAAATATTTTTAAAAACCTTCTAGGTGTCCAACCACATGGACGCCAATCGTAAATTCATTCTAGGGATTTCGGAGTTGCAACACTGGTGGATGTTGTAGGACAATGATTAGACGCTTATTTTATCATTTTTGATCCAGTGTAGGATTTCAGTTTCAGTATGGACATGTCATCCCACAGTACTATCATTATTTAGAGTTTTGATAATTATTGAATATTTGGCCGATGGTTTATTTGGAAAGACTTGTTTACCTTAGTTGATATATTCAGATTCCTATGTTGGTTTTTGTCTTATACATTGTTCTGCATGTTGTTGTTTTTTAATGGAAGTTAAACTTTGGCACTAGTCTAATTTTTCCTTGGTGGTTAGTAATTAAAAAGTTTTCGACAATGATACTAAGAATGAAAAAACTGAGAAACCTATTTTAATTTGATTTAGGACTGATCACCCAGGATTTGATTAGGCGGGGTGTCACAGATGGTATCAGAGCATCAAGTTATGGTGTCCCTAGGATCTTTACGGCTTACTTCTTGTTCATCGATTTATTCGTTTGTTATAGATCCTTATTTTAGTATTATTTCCTTATCTTTGCATGTTTAAGATATTGTACTTCTGCTATTGGATTTTGTATAAAATTAGTACTTATACAATTCATTTTATTTCCAGATGCCACCGAGGAGACAGAAAGTAGAGAGGGTCAAGGCCAGGGATGAGGTGAGGGAGGCTCATCAAGAACCACAGATACCGCTACCCCCACCCCCAACCCCACCCGAGTTAATCTTTACTACTTAGGTGGACATGATAGTGGCTTAGGCAGTCGAGATAGTAATGAGGGCAATGGCAGCCCATTTTCCTCAACCCCATGTACCAGCTCCAGTGGCACTAGTAGTTCAAGCGCCAGTAGGGCCACCTTCTTGGAAATGAGTTAGGGAGACCTTTCATAAAGGCCACCCACCCGAGTTTCGGGGCAGTATTGATGTGGTAGAGGCTTATGACTGGAAGAAGAACATTTAGCACCATCCGCACATGCTTGAGTGTATCGATGTGCAAAAGCATATGCTTGATACCTTTCTTCTATCGGGGGCATCTTTACAGTGGTGGGAGTCAGTTATTACAGCCGAGGAGAGGGACTTGATGACGATATCTGATTTTCGGGTGCGGTTTGATCGTAAGTACTTCCCACCTGTCGTTGAGACTGAGATGAGAAAGAAGTTTGGAGAAGTATGTTAGGGTGATCGCTCGATAGCAGACTACGAGGAAAATTTTACTTGCCTAATAAGTTTTATGCTAGATGAGGTGAGCAACGAAGAGAGGAAGAAACAAAGTTCATGGATGGTTTGGCCTGGAAGATCAAGAAGCACTTAATCGGTAATCCTGCATTGAATACTTTCACTGACATCGTCAATGCTGCATAGTTACATTGTCAGTATCACCGCTTCCATGCTAAGGGGAGAAAGAGGGGTGAGCTCAGCCAGTAGGGCAAGGCCAGGGGAGTGCTAGTAGTGGGGCACCACCCCAGCAACATCATATAACAGGTCAGCAGGGGAAGGATTCCCAATAGGGGAATTTTGCCAAGAGATTTAAATATGGAAAATACCGACACGGCGGGGGATTTAAGTAGGGTCAACAGGGTCCCTAACAATAGTAGATTCCCCAGGGGCGACAGGGCCATGGGAAGAAGGGAGGAGGCCATCAGGGCCAGCGTCAAGGCCAGGGACAGACACAGTTCCAGGGACATTGCTTTACATATGGTCAGCAGGGCCATTAGAGTAGAGCTTGCCCCCGACAAAATGGGACTCAACGTCAGGGCGCCCGACAGGACCAGAAAACTCCGTTAGCCCCAGCACCAGTAGCCCGGTCAGATGCAATACATACGTGTGTAAAACGTTCGAGATGTGCCTTTCCAGCTAGTACCTCTAGCACCGCCGGCAGTCACGGGTACATTTCCTATCCACGGTAATGAGGGTAGTATTCTGTTTGACACGGGAGTGACACACACTACTCCAAAAACACCAATTTGGCACACCTTGATATTAAAAATCTGGCATAGTTTATAACTATGCCAAATTCTGGCATGATTTAATGACAATCTGACACACTTTAAAATAGTGCAAAAATTTGGCACAGTTCAAAAGTGTGCCAAATTTGAGTGCACTTGACTAAAATATAAATACCCTAAAAATGAATAAATTAATGTAGTAACACACTAAAAAAAAGATGCTCTCAATCTCCCTCCCAAATAAAATCTCACTATGAAATTCGGAGAAAGGAAAATCCTAAAATTTCCCCCGATTTCTCTCGATTGAGTGCACAAAAAACCCCACCCTATAGTTCAAACTTATGGCCATTAACGTTGTTGGAGCTTCTACATTATCTCTGTCTAAATTTTATAATTCCCTCTCCCCATTCACACCCCCAGACGGCTATTTCCCTCCTCCAGCAGGTGTGACCCTCTACAAGTGACCAAAGTAACCAGGTGCTACCCTCCACCAATGACCAAAGCCAATAGCAGCGGATGACCTGTTCTCATTGATATTTTTATTTGGTAAGATATCATTTTTGGTTGTTCCTTCAATCCTCCATTTGTTAGATATCATTTTGATAATTAAGAACATCTTGATTTAGAATGATGGGGTTTCTTGTGAATTTTCCTAAATTTGCTGAATTTGTTGTGAGAACTTGTGTCCATAGAGTATTGTAATTATTACTATGACTTTTCTATGAGAACCCCTTGATTCAGCTTAGCTATAGGAAAACTTGGGCTCTTTAAAGGTAAGGAAACTATCATTCACCTAATACATATGGGTTAATATAATCCCCATTGATTATGCTTTACTTTCTAAAATTTGGTACAATTGAATAATGTTAATTATAGATGACACGACGCAATGTTCTGTATGCCTGCTATTGTGTCTGCACAATTCCAATTGCTACCCAAATTTTCCTCCTGAATATTATTACATTTCCATAGAGATCTCAAAATTGTTTTTTTGTGCCTGTTGGTTAGGCAGGACACACCTCAAATATGATAATATATCTGTTTATTTAGACAATTTACATGTTAGTTGAAGTTATAGCTTGGTTTTGCAGTCTGATAATTTGCAGATCATATTTATTTGCATGATTACCAAATTAATTTCACCCCCCTTTTGTTTTGATCAATAGCTTATAGTTTCTCAAAGATACATATATATAGTTTGGTTTGCAACCCATTAATTTTCACTTCATATACGATGTATATTTGCATAATAGACAATTTAAGTTTTTTTGTTAATTTGTTCAATGGTTTCCTCAATTGCAATTTTTGGAAGAGAGGATTTGTAAATATAGATCTAACATCCATTTATTTTTGTTAAAATATCAACTCTCTCTTTTAGCTTGGACTCGTCAAATACCTTGTATGGGACCCATGAGATTGCAGTGGAAATTTGGTAGACATGTCCATTTGATATATCTTAAGATCTTGGTTGATGCGTTGGATAAATATCAGGATTAGATAAGGTTAATTCATCACACCATAGATTGTTTATTTCACTAACCACTTGATGAGAAGCATTCAAGTCTCTTATCCTATGCATCAAAATATTGGGATGACAAACTTACTTATTGTTAGTTCACTTGACATGAGTTTGAAAAGTTTCTATTGCAATACGTTTTCTATTGTGGTGGTAATTGTATGACAATTCAGTGAAGGTTAGGGCTTCAGGTGGGGAATTTTGTTTTAGGCATTATACATTATATCCAACTATCATCAAACAAATCTGTGGCATTTGGGGTAAAACTTCTTCTATACTCTATAACATGATGGTAGTTTAGTTACAAAGTTCATTGTCAGCGGAAGTTGAGCTGAAACCTTCAGTTTTTATTATGCAGTGTATGTTACCTCACGCTGACAAGTTATTCGTATTACAGTGGTGAAAAACATTGATAAAGGAGTGCCCTATATCACTTGAGATCAAGGGGAGAGTAAGACTTTATTCCTTTCAAAAGTCTGTCCACGAAATTCCTATGTCATGAAGTTGTGGAGTCACGGTACATTTTTACGTTGAATCAATTAATGATTATAATCTTTTGTTTTGTTTTTCTTCCACTGGAACCTCATCAATACTAATGCAGTGTAGCAACGCTTTATCGTTCATGGTAAATGACGTTTGGTTTATAGCAAGGAGAATGTATTATAACATTGTTGTGAAATAGGAAAGAAGTGAAAAAAGTTCATCTATCGATGACTGCTGTGTGTTGAAAGTTTAAACCCATTCTAGGATTTTTCCATTGTCCCATTATTTCCCCCCTCTTACTCCCACTTAATGTATAAGTCATCACTTAAAATTGTCTATGAAATAATTCTAGGTTGGCATAGTTTTTGGTGTGAGTGCATTTGTCACTGTGTGGGTTCCGTTGAGCTGACCGAATTTAACAGACCAAAACACTCATGAAACATGATAGTGGGCCAAATTGTGTCCTGAACACGTGTTAGCATAAAATTTATTAATAGGGGGATATATGGGTAAATTGGTAATAACTTGAGACTATTTTGCAAAATTAATTCTATAATGGTGGTAAATTGTGTCCTGAACATGGTATATGGTTTTATTCTAACTTTGATAATTGAATTTTGACAAAGGTGCTTTGCTACTAATGTTTCTTGGTATAAGAAATAAAATTGTTGTTTCTTACTCGGCCAAGGAAAGGTTGCACCAATGAGTTTGTAGGCAGGTCTGCCCCAATGTATGAATTGACAGTTGAAGATGGTCAACAGCTCATAAAAGAAAATAGGAAGGTCCTTATTAGAAAGCACTAGGCATGGAAATGGGATGACTTTGACAGGTATGATCGTGCCTTATTAATTAACTTTGGCAAGTATGTCCGTGTCTTACTACATTGCCGTACTAAAAATATATCAATTTGTACACAAAGTTAATGTAGTGTTTGGTTTTATTTCTTATGAAAATCAAGTTTATGATTGTATTCGTATGTTCAACATTTCAGAAAAACCCACTTTTTTTTAAAGTTAGGAGTGTGACCAACCTGTTGGGGCAACTTTTCACTTTGAGAGCTTGGATCTATGATTAGTGCTAAGTTTTTTCTCTTGTTCTAATATGATTATTTTGATCATGTTCTACAGGCTGTATTGTTTCGTTTTTGCTATTTTTGGTAGGTTATTGTTGGCTATGTACTTGTGGATTCTCTTATTGGATCTAGTGGTTTGAAATTCATCAGTGAAACGGTACAGTTATGTTGTTTGAGTAATTAAGGATCAAACAATCCAAAGTTTTGAATTTTAAAACTTCCAACTCGAATACCATTTTTTTGCTTCGTGTTAAAATCTTCTGACTTCGTCTCGAAGTGCTTACCCTCATAGCTACTTGCGTATCCATGTAACAATTGTAGGGCCACATTAACTTTCACCCTGAGTATTTATTTATTATAACCCCTCTTTTGTAAGTTTGAGATATATTCCCCAAAGCATTGATAAATCTATCTAAGTGTGATTTTGAGGGCCTTGTATTACATTATGTGAGCTTTAGCGATGCTTATGTGAGTGTATTTCAAATTATTATATAAGTGAGAGTGTGATACGAAAGTTCAAATAATAGTGAGGGTGAAAGTACAAAAATTAGTCATATGTTGACCTATGTTTTTCTTATGTAGATTGTATAGGAGATATGCAAGACGATGGAATCTATAGGCTTTGTTGAAATCGACACACTGATTCCACAGGTTTGTAAATTTCTTTATGTTCATGTTCGATTGATTCATCTTTTGGTTATAGTTTTATGATTAAAGGAGCTAGAAATATTAGAAAACATACATGGTTAATAAAAAAAAGTCATTTCCTTTTAGACAAGTGATAACTCAAACCAACCCCAAAACGGCTCCGTAAGAGGCACGAACACCAGGCACGGGGCCAATGTAACTCGTAGGAACTGATCGCGTAGTCACGGGCCTCTTGGTTTGAAAATATGACAATAATTTGAAAATATATAGATTACGCTTAAAAACAAGCCGTTGAAGGGTGAAAACCCAAACCAGCCCCAAAACGAACCCATAAGAGGCACTTACACCTTGCACGGGACTAATGTAACTCCTGGGAACACATCGCATAGCCACACGCCTCTCAGTTTGAGAATATGATGATATGTTGAAAATATATAGATTAATCTTAGAAACAAGCCGTTAAAGGGTGAAAACTTAAACAAGCTCCTAGAGGGCCCCGTAAGAGGCACTAACACCTCGTACGAGACTAATGTAACTCATAGGAGACCGCATAGTCACGGGCCTCTCGATTTGAGAATAGGATGATAATTTGAAAATACATAGATTAGGCTTAGAAACAATCCGTTAAAGGGTGAAAACCCAAAGCAGACCCTAAATAGCCTCGGTATGAACACTTCGCACGGGACAAATATAACTCGTAGGAACTGAGCGCGTAATCACGGGTATTCCAGTTTGAGAATATGACGATCATTTGAAAATATTTAAATTGGACTTAGAAACAAGTCATTGAAGGGTGAAAACCCAAACTAGCCCCCAAACAGCCCCGTAAGAGGTATGAATACCTCACAGGGGACCTATGTAACTTGTAGGAGCTGACCGCGTAGTCACAGTTCTCTTGGTTTGAGAATATGATGATAATTTGAAAATATCTATATTAGGCTTAAAAATAAGCCGTTAAAGGGTGAAAACCCACACCAACTCCCAAACGACCCCGTAAAAACCACGAACACCTCGCACGGGACCAATGTAACTTATAGGAAATGACCATATAGTCGTAGGTCTCTTGGTTGGAGAATATGACGATAATTTGAAAATATTTAGATTAGGCTTAAAAACAAGTCATTAAAGGGTGAAAACCCAAACCATCCCCCAAACGGCCCCGTAAGAGGCACAAACACCTCGCATGGAACCAATGTAAACTTGTAGGAACTGATCGCGTAGTCGCGGTTCTCCCAATTTGAGAATATTACGATAATTTGAAAATATCTATATTAGGCTTAAAAACAAACCGTTAAAGGGTGAACACCCAAACCAGATTCCAAACGGCCCCATAAGAGGCACGAACACCTCGCACTGGACCAATGTAACTTATAGGAACTGACCACATAGTCATGCGTCTCCTGGTTTGAGAATATGATGATAATTTGAAACTATCTAGATTAGGCCTAAAAATAAGCCGTTAAAGGGTGAAAACCTAAACCAGGCCCCAAACGACCCCATAAGAGGCACGAACACTTTGCATGGGACCAATGTAACTTGTAAAAATTGATCATGTAGTCACGGTTCTCCCGATTTGAGAATATGATGATAATTTTAAAATATCTATATTAGGCTTAAAAATAAGATGTTAAAGGGTGAAAACCCAAAATAGCTCCCAAACGGCCCCGTAAGAGGACGAACACCTCGTACGGGACTAATGTAACTTGTAAAAACTAACCGTGTAGTCGTGGGTCTCTTGGTTGGAGAATATGACGATAATTTGAAAGTATTTAGATTAGGCATAAAAACAGGTAGTTAAAGGGTGAAAACCTAAACCATCCCCCAAACGGCCTCATAAGAGGCACGGACACCTCGCACAGGACCAACGTAACGTGTACTAACTGACCGCGTAGTCACAGTTCTACCCGTTTGAGGATATAATGATAATTTGAAAATATCTAGATTATTCTTAAAAACATGTCGTTTGAGGGTGAAATCCTAAACCAACCCCCAAACGTCCCCGTAAGAGGCACGAGCACCTTGTACGTGACTATTTTAACTCGTAGGAATTGATCGCGTTGTCACAGGTCTCCTGGTTTTATAATATGAAGATAATTTGAAAATATCTAGAGTAGGCTTAAAAAAAAGCCGTTAAAGGGTGAAAACCTAAATCAACCCCTAAACGGCCTTGTAAGAGGCATGAACACCTCGCACGGGAGCAATGTAACTTGTAAGAACTGACTGCGTAGTTTCAAGAATTTCGATTTATGAATACAATAATAATTTTAATTCATATATGCAAATTTTCATCTTGAATAAGAATTTTTTTAAATTACTTGGTTATTAATATCATCTCCTTTTGTATCTTATTTTTTTGCAGGATAACATTTTGTCGTTAGCTTTTATCCATGTGGAACACATGAAGTCAATGGTCTGCAACAAGGGGATTATTTACTTAATGTCGTTAATATTTAGGATTTTATTTTTTATTGTTGTGACCATGCGGGATTTTGTAATTTTATTGTTAGATTTTATGGACGTGCGGGCTTTTGTAATTTTATTATTTTATTTTATGGTCGTTCGGGCTTTAGATTATGAAGATATTATATTAGCAGGTTTTAGAATGTCCAGAAAATAAAGGAAACTCTGCCCAATTTTTTTTTGTCTCTGAACTATTATTACTTGTAATATTTTGAAGTTTGTATGTACATTAGTTTATTAACAACTTTCGAGATTTGAAATTTTTGAATTTTCTTGTTTTTAAATAATTATTTTTTTTTTCTTTGATCCAAAAAATTTGGCACAGTTCAAAACCGTGCCAAAAGTGTATCAATTTTCGGCATGAGTTTTAACTATGAAAAAATATAATCAAATTGTACTCGATCTGGCATAGTTTTAAAGTGTGCTAGAAGTGTTCCTGTGTGGTCAAATCTGGAACATTTTTTAGTTGTGCCAGAAAAAATTGGCCATTTTAGCTGGAATAGTTTTTAATCGTGCCAGATTGTTGTTTTTGGTGTAGTGACACTCTTTTGCTACCACTAGATTTGCACGGGAAGTCGGCCTTTTAGAGATAGATGAGACTCATCTTATATGTGTGGAGTCACCAATGGGTAGTGGTTCCCTTATACATTATATCTATAGGGGTGTGGACATTATGATCGAGAGATTGATCCTATCGACAAATCTTCTAGTATTAGATATGGAGGGTTACGATGTCATCCTAGGGATGGATTAGTTGGCGGGATATAGGGCGATGGTGGATTATTACGAGAGGAGTATCGTGTTTGTCATTCCGAGATAGGAGATGTTCCTAATGGCGATGCCTCTTCTCGAAGGAGGATCGCACACTCTCTTTTTGTTATATTGAGGAGGAGACCTCACAGGAGGTGGTTGTTTCCCTTGACTCAATCCTAGTCATGAGGGGTTTCTAGGATGTCTTTCAGGAGATACCAAGATTACCACCCAGCAGGGAAATTGAGTTTATTATTGATTTAGCACCGGGGACGAGACCGATTGCCAGAGCACCATATCGCATGGCCCCTTTAGAGATGCGGGAGCTCAGAGAGCAAATATAGTAGCTCTTGGGATAGGGTTTTATTCGGCGGAGTACGTCGTCATTGGGCGCACCAGTGTTATTTGTGAAGAAAAGGGATGGTTTTCTTTGTTTGTGTGTGGACTACAGGGAGCTAAACAAGGTGACGATACTTAATAAGTATTCGTTACCTAGGATTGATGACTTGTTTGATCAGTTGAGGGGGGCTTCCTACTTCTCTAAGATCGATTTGAGGTTGAGAGGAGGATGTACCTAAGACCGCTTTCTTATCGCGGTACGGGTCATATGAGTTCAAGGTGATGCTGTTTGGGCTCACTAATGCACTAGTAGTATTCATGGATCTTATGAACCGGGTATTTAGGGAGTTTTTGAACCAGTTTTTATCATATTCATAACTGCTATTATGGTTTACTCTCGTACGAAGGAGGAGCTCGTCGAGCACTTGCATACGGTGATTTAGACGTTGTGGGACCATTAATTATATGCCAAACTCGGGAAGTGTGGATTTTTTCTTCGGGAGGTTCAAATTCTTGGCCACTTAGTGTCCGACCCGAGCATTACTGTTGATCCAAGTAAAGTATCAGCTGTGAGGGAATGGGGACAACCCACAACACTGATCGAGATTCAAAACTTTTTAGGTTTGGTCGGTTATTATCATCGCTTCATCAAGGGGTTCTTGAAGATTTTTGGTCCTTTGATGAACCTGACTCAAAAGGGAGTACCATTACTGTGGAGCGACCACTGTCAGTTATTGTTTGATGAGCTAAAAGACAGGCTAACATCAGCACCTATACTGGAATTTCCTAGGAGTGGATTGGAGTATCGGATATACACCGATGCATCCCTGCAGGGACTTGGGTGTGTGTTTACATCAGGAGCAAAGGGCGATAGCTTATTCTTCTCTAAAGCTAAAGCCACATGAGAAGAATTACCCCACCCATGCCCTCGAGTTGGCAACAGTCATTTTCTCTTTGAGGATATGGAGGCATTATTTTCTGGGGGAACAGTTCACTCTTTTCACGGATCATAAGTCACTTTAGTATCTCTTCACACAGAAGGATATGAATATGAGGCAGAGGCGGTGGCTAGAATTCTTGAAGGATTAGCAGTTTGATATACAGTATAATCCTAGTAAGGCTAATGTGGTGGAAGACGCGTTAAGCTGACGACTTACTGGGGATATAGTTGAGGTGTGGAAAGCTAAGTGGAGTGAGATCCAGCAGGAGGATGAGGTGGCTAGTGCGTACATGGAAGTTATGACCATCACTCCTAAGATCGTGATGTGGGTAGTGAGGGGTCAGGCAGAGAACCAGTTCTGTCAGGACATGGTGAGACATCTATTAGCTGAGGGTGCAGAGTCTTACTCAATCAGTGCAGAGGGAGGTCTACGATTTAATGGGAGGTTAATAGTGGCCTAGGATGAGGGGTTGAGGTAGGAAGTGATGATCGAGTCTAACAGTTCCAGATTTATGGTACATCCCGATGGGGATAAGATGTACCAGGATATGCGGCGACATTATTGGTGGTCGTGTATGAAAAGAGACATAACATAATTTGTCTCGAAGTGTGTTACATGCTAGTTGGTGAAAGTTGACCATCAGAGACCTTCAGAGATGTTACAAGCACTAGATATTCCCATGTGGAAGTAGGAGAGAATTTCGATGGACTTCATTGCTGGACTATCGACATCACGGAGGGGCCACGATTCTATATGGGTGATAGTGGATCGGCTGACCAAGGTACCTCATTTCTTGCCGATTCGTACTGACTTTTATATGATGTAGTACGCGCAACTGCTCAGTTCAAATATTGTTAAGATGGGGTCCCTATTGATATTGTGTCTGACAGAGACAAGATATTTATGGCACATTTTGGCAGAGCTTTTAGGAGGTCATGGGCACAAAATTGCGGTTGAGTACGGCGTATCACCCTCAGACAGAAGGGCAGACTGAGAGGGTGAATCAGATGCTTGAGGATGTGTATCCTAGATTTTTGGGGAGGATGGGAGCGATACCTCCCATTGGTATAGTTTGCATATAACAACTCTTACTAATTCACTATCGGTATAGCTCCTTTCGAGTCACTTTATGGGAGGCCTTGTCGTTCGTCTGCCGGCTGGTTAGAGGTGGGGGATAACAAGATATTGGGGTCGAATATGATACATGGGACTTCTTCCAAGAAAGAGTTAATTCGAGGACATATTTGAATAGCCATGGATAAGCAGAAGAGTTAGGATAGTGCTGGTAGGAGACATGTACAACTAGAGGTGGGCGACCAGGTGTTCGTTCGGGTATCTTATATGAATGGGATTATGGGATTCGACAAGAAGGAAAAGTTAGCGCCGATATATATGGGACCGTTCCCTATTATTGACAGGGTGGGACCGGTAGCATACAAATTGGGAATCCCAGAGCATCTTCAGCGGATACACGACGTGTTCCATGTGTCATAGCTGAAGAAATACAGGAGGAGAGAGAGAGACTTATACCATGTTCCGCTTGAGGAAATCAACTTACAGTCACACGTCTAGTATGAGGAGAGGCCCGTGGCTATTTAGGATCACAGTGAGTGTAAATTAAAATCCAAGGTGGTACCATTAGTGCGAGTACAGTGGGGTCACCACAATGTTGAGGAGTCGACATGAGAGCGGGAGGAGGATATGCGAGAGCAATATCCAGAGTTATTCATCGCAGGTATATCCTATTTTTAGGACAAAATTCCTTTGTAAGGTGGGAAGTATGTAATACCCGTATTTATGCGTATTTATGACTTAATTAATTGGATAATTAAATAAAAAATACGTTATATGTAAATTACGAGAGTAGAGTAATTTAATGTGATTTAATACTTAAATTACGTGAATGAAGTAATTTAATAAGATAAATTTATAATTATGATTATTGAGTGGTCAAATAATAATCATGATATTTCTATATTAATCGAGAGATAGATACTGATTAATATTTCTAATATGATATTTACTAAGGGTGAATAGTAAATAATTGATAATTAAGATTATACGTCATATCGAGTGATGTGGGCGTATTATATGTTATCTTACCGAGAGTCGCGTGTTAGACTATGTCGAGGTGGGAAATGAGAAATATATTTTGGGTGACTCAAATGATAATTTAGAGGTCACGGACTAGTCCAAAAGGGGCAAATTAGTCAAAATAGTATACCCATGGATGTCAATTGAGTCACGGGTCAACTTTCCACCAAATCGACACCTTACGGGGGTAATTTGGTCATTTTAAAAATAGAGGTTAAAAGTCCTACGAAAATTAGAGTCCTATATCTGATAATTATAATTGGGGATTAGGGTTCATAACTCAAAGATCTTAGAGAGGCTATTAGAGAGAAGAGAAGAATCTTTCCCAAAAGCTTAAGGAGGATTGTCACACCCTAAGCATCTAAGGAGTGGGGATTTGAAGATAAGCACATCAAATCATCATCTTCATCATGAAATCAGATCACCTCTATACAAGGAAAGTGTTTTGTTGCAAAATAAAATTTATTTTATAATACCCATGCGTAGGATTTTATGAATAGTTGCTCATATGGATATTCTTAGTGAAAATGAATGATTTAAATACGTGTTGGGTAGGAAATCGCAAGTAGATTGTATAAACAATTGTAGAGGAATATAAATCCTTGTTTCCATGATCACTTTTACGAAATCTAATCTGGATTAATGAGGATAATTTCTTAAGATCATGCATATATAGGGTTGTTGATGATATTTAGATTTAGGTGGTTTTCGAATGAATTTCATAAGGATTTGATGATGTGTTTTCGTTAGAAATAGTCTCTATAGATGTAGTGGATGTTTGGTCATGTTAGTAGAGATTTTCATAAGGTTTAATGAGGTTTTGAAATATCTAACTTGATGAAAACCATAACTGGACATGCTTGATGTATGGTCGATCGATTGATCGAAGTGTGGATGTCGATCGATCGATCGAAAAAAACCTTCGATCCATCAACTAAAGCTGAATTGATGCCTTTTGGGCGTTGATGGTTATTTGATTCCAAGCTACCAAGGGGAACCTTAGGTATGATATTATACCTAGTTATGGACTTAGAAAAGACTAGTGGGTATATTGTTAAGTCCGATAGGGTCGTTTAGAATAAGACTTAAAGTAGGGACTGATGAGGATAACTCGATTGGGATATGTATCAGAAAATACGTGGCATGAGTTTTGGAGAGAGAGTAACATTAATCCATGATACATACCAGTAGAGTAAGTTAGGCTTATATACTGAAATTAAAAAGGGGTTAACTAGGTCCCTTAGAGTTGGCTGAATACTCGAGAAAATGCGATAAAGAGAGAAATCGAAAAATGCATGGTATGGTGAGTATTAGAGAAAAATATACTACGTACTAATGTAAATATTTAGGTTGTATGAATACCTATAAATTTTGTACTTAGGTTGGGTGAATACCTATAGTTCCTATATGATATTGGAGTCGAGGATTATACCCGACCAATATTGTATTATTTCATTTACATTTGGAGTCGAGGATTAGTCCCGGCCAATGTAAATGATAGGATAATTCGATTCGATTATTAGACCGGGCCAGTACTCCTCGTAGTATATATTGTGTGTGAAATATATACTATATGAATAATCTACTTGGGTAGAATGGTGGATGATTATATGATGTGCATACATCTAAAAGATAAATAATTTGGGATAATTGGAGTCGATGATTAGACCGGGACAATTGTCCTTATAGTATATATTGTGTGTGAAATATATACTATATGAATAATCTACTAGGATGGAGTTGTAGATAATTAGATGATGTGAATACATATAATTAGTAACTTAAGCGGAGAAAGTTTAATTGGAAAAATATAATATTAGATAGTTTACATCTAATGAATAAGATTAAGTGGTCAGACTTAACTTTCAAAATCAGAAACTAACATATGTGAAGTTTTTACTTAGAAATTTATTAACAATATGAGAAGTGTTAATGAAACTTAGTATTGTATGGGCGGTACGGGGACATAGCCATGTGGATAAGATTAAATGATTACTATAGTCTAAATAGCTTGGGTAGATGTAGCTAAATGGGGTAAGTGTGAAATGTTAGACGTGCTCTATAGATGGGAGGTGAGGAAACTCAAAAGAGTGTGCGTGAACCTAACATGTGTAACTAATAACTAATTTTTACTACAATAAATTACTTGCTAAATATTTTCAAAATGTTTTGAGTACTAATTCTTCCTCTGTAAAATATTTTTAAAAAGGTTTTTGGTGTCCAGTCACAGGGACGCCAAGCGTAAATTCATTCTAGGGATTTCGGAGCTACAACACAGGTGGATGTTGCAGGACATTTATTAGACACTTCTTTTATCATTTCTGATCTAGTGTAGGATTTCAGTTTTAGTATGGACATGTCGTCCCACAATACTTTCATTATTTTGAGTTTTGATAATTATTGGATTTTTGGCCAATGGTTTATTCGGCAAGACTTGTTTACCTTAGTTGATATATTCAGATTCTTATGTTGTTTTTTGTCTTATACATTGTTCCGCATGTTGTTGTACGTTTAATGGAAGTTAAAATTTGGCACTAGTCTAATTTTTCCTGGGTGGTTAGTAGTTAAAAAGTTTTTGATTGTGATTCTACGAATGAACCAAGTGAGAAACCTATTTTTATTTGATTTAGGACTGATCACCCGGGATTTGATTAGGCGGGGTGTCATAAATTTGACACCTTGTCCATTCTAATAACTGGTGATCAGCCCTTTATTAAAATAAAGTAGGAATATCATCTGGTTCATTCTTAGCATCACTGTCGAAAACATTTTAGTTACTAATACCCTTTTTGTCCCGGTGTCAAAATTTTTAAAACTTTTTAACTTGCTTATATAAAATTTGCAATCACATAACCAACCATGAAATTAATCAAACTTACATTCACCACTATAACACACTGTACATAGAATAAAATGGAATAATAAAATTAATCGATAACTCTCGGTAAAAATTGCAATACAATAATCCCATTAACTAAAATTAAAGCATCCGAATAAAATAAATAACAACTAACTGGGCTACATGCTCAGAATAACTTTGAATTACCTCCTATCTAGATCTCAAGGGTATAAGCATTTAACGAATCCTTGCAGGCATCCACAACTATTGCATCTGACTGGAAGGATGGTTAAACTAGGCATCCATGTGGGTGAGCATCTAAAAGTTTTGAAAATATTTTGATACGGGTCAGAGCCCAAAATCTTTTGAAAATATTTTGCCAATGTTTAAAATACATTAATAAATGTGCACTGTAATATTTCATATTTAAATTGGTGTCGTACTTCCATGGGGTACCCCTCTCCCCTTAACTATAGTGCACACCTAGCGCATGTATTTTAAACACCCTAGTTACGCTACCTATCCTAACTAGTCTTAACACCAATCTTAATCCCATACATTATCTTGTATCACATGTATACCTTATTTCACTTTAAATTCTTAGTTAACTTCCACAACCTCTTTATAATTATAATTATAACTATAACTTATCAATTCACTTCAAATAACTTTTACAAGTTTTTAAATTAATTGTCATATTGTAATATCTGGTGCCCGTATACATATTTTTCTTCACAATAATACACGTATTTTCATATCACAACAAGTATACATACATATATGTCACTCACTATATATGTATAACCACATTCCCTCTGATTAGTAACTCGTTGGATGCGAATCTCTAGTAAGCCATCAGGCTCCAGGGCATACACACATCAAGCTTGGCTACCTGCTCGAAATCGCACCACCGAACCTAAGTTGTAAATGTAACTTGAGGCGATCATAATATTAAATCAGTGGGTCATAACTATACCACATTCCTCCACTTGGACTCCAAAATCATATAGAATGGGCATGCACAGACCTATGACCCTGGGGACCGATACTAAACATGCTAGGATTTTCCAGGAGAGATCGTCCACAACGAAAAGCCTCCACCGATAGCATCCTATTAGAGTGGTATGTTTCAAATATATCAACCACACACAAATATATTCATGAACATATATATACAATCTCTATACCCATATATATATATATATATATATATATATATATATATATATATATAATAAAATCGGCTAACTGTGCATATCACTCATATCACTAGCCTAACTTCCCTCAGCCTAAATTGGACTCCTAAGTTCATAAGTAGTCACGTACTTATTTATATGTCACGATTATAATTTATTATTGACACTAATTCTATCTCAATCCATCCCGTATCCCAATTCCATCCTAAATTTCCATTCGAATCTATTAATATATTTTCAAATGTCATTCATCGTAAACACTCCTAAATCCATAGCCCGATTTGATTCCCATTAAGCTCAAGGTAATACTATATTCCAAAAATACCAGAAGTTCAAAACACCCTCTACGGATCTTCCAATTTAACCCGAATCCCAACCGAATCAATAACACATCATAATACCCAATCCAGGCTGAGCAGGCCAGCTGAACTGGTTCAGCTATGGGGCAAACCAGTTCCCCCTAGGAGCAGACCAGGTTGGGCAATCATTTTTGTTAAGAACTTACACCCAATTTCACAACCAACATGATTGAAAAAATAACCATAGAGGTATATGTTTCATTGATTCAATTCCATCCCAATCATGGGGCTTAATACGAAATTAGTCTGAATTAATCCACCATTTAATTAAATGTTTATCACCCAAATTTCCATATTTCTAATTCAATGACATCTATATAATGAAATCAATTTCAAAATTATTTACCAAGGAATCTATAATTTTACCAGTTTCATATGGAATAATCATCAGTCACTATCCATAATATACTTTCTCCAAAACCCATTTTGATAGGTAAATCCCACCCAAAAGTTCATATCAATTTTTCACCAATCATGATATGAACTAAAACATAACATATAATATCAATGAAAGTTAAACACTTGCCTCTAATTGTAGAAATCTGATCTTTCTCCTTGAGATCCTCAACCCGCAATCATCCAAGCCCCGAAATTGTTTAATCTCCTCCTAGCATGGTGTTCTTGAATTTTCTCTTGAATTCCCCATCTCCTCTTTCCTCTCTCAATCTAAGATGATTTAGAATGATATATGGTTGCCTTCCTTCTCTAAAACCCTATTATCGTACCCTAATCCAGAAATTAGGTTAAATAATAACATTAAAATGACTTGAATACCCCTGTACGGGTCCCGTATATCTTAAAAAGTCCTAAAAAACTGACTACAACCCTCATGTACCTTATTCTGACTATCTCGACCAATCCCGTATCATCCTTACACTCGAAATCACCATTCGAGTCTCCTATCATCAATTTGATATCTTATTCCCAGCATGACCCCACACACATCCCAAATAAGATCCTCTCAACCTGTCGCTTTTACCCATATACGACCTAATATAAAATAATACAATTTCATTTAATTATCACACGAGGAAATATAATGACACATAAATATTAATCCAATATTTACTAATGAATATTTCTTTGATTCACTTTATTCCTCAAATTAATTAAATTACGAGTACATGTGTAATTTATATATTCCCCAAAATACGAGATGTTATATAGCAATGGTAAACTGGTACGAGTTATTACACGCAACTCTACCCATCGTCATTATTCCTTCCAATTATCCAAAAATCTAGAATATGCATCCCTCGTATTCTCTAACATTTTAGTCACCTCTCATGTCTACTCCTCGATCTACGGTTAATACATATTTCTCAAAATGCATATTCATCCCCATCGCCTCTTGATAATCCCTATTAGTAGTGGGACTTAAGGAAATCATTCTAATTCACAACAATGTTGGGCGGCAACTTGTGCCGGTTAATTCCCTCTCTTCAATGAAATGTTGGGCACACTGCCCGATAGTATAACTCACCTAAATTAGTAATAACTGCTCCATCTCTATCAAACCAATTCAACACAAGGGAAATTTAGACCTTTACGCGATGTAGGTAACCCAACACGAAACTCTATCGGTCTGCTTATTCATTATATCCCTAGAATTCCCAAATATTGTAATATTCCGATTGATCACCTCTGACCAACCTTTTTCCCCTCTACGGGTGGTCCACCTGGAGATGACTTCTCTAGGTCTCTCAACACCGATACACACACTCTATACCCCACATCGTGTGGTACATCTTACTCCCCTTCTTGGTGTACGCCAAATACAGTGACCCGTGCATGTACCCTAAAACTGTGCACTTCCTGGGTTCTTTTTGCCTGGTAGAATCAATATCCTATTTATGCACAAGTCACCCTTAGAATTTAACTGAGTACGAATCCACACTACTTCCCCCAAATTGTTGGATCCTCCTTTGGCCAAAGAGATCCTTCACCTGCGTCTCCACAGTCTTTCACCCCCTTCTGGTTGTGATAGTTTTCCTTTCTATACACATATTCAGACTATCTTCCTCCTCAATGAGGTTCAGTACTTTTTAATTTTCTAACTCTTCTTCTACTATCCCATGAGCATAGAGTTCAACTTATTTATTACCACATCCCCTTATTCGAGATGCTGAAATTCGAACTAACCAGGGTACCCATACACACTATAGCCCTCACATATATGCACAAACATTACAAACGTAATATATTTATGTCAAACTCAACCCCGTATACTCGGTGTGACTACACAGTAAAAATATTCTCTATTACCTTATTAATCGAGACTTAATTATCCTCGAGATTGTCCCACTTATTAACTTATGTTACTAATGCTCCCCAATGTTTTCCATAGAGCACTACCCGGTTCCACTGGACCTTGTATCGTAAAATAGGTCCCAGTTGAAAGTTTTTTCTCCACACATACATTAATTAACATTAAAAACCAATTCCCTATCATCCACCAACGTCTCCCAAAAAGGAACTCTCCCGATGAACTATCACCTTGCATCGTTGGTCATCGAGATCCTTTACCCCAAAGAACGTAACCGAGACACTCAAAATCCTATCCCTATCCCTGGATGTCTAAGTCTAATTCTCTACTCCCACATCTCTAAATAAGTCATACCATACGACTCTCGTACTAACACTAATTACGTAGTGCCTAATCAATAACGAGCTTAATCTCTCCACTATGCGATAAACCCGATATCCCCTGAATCACATTAGTAAAGTCCCTACGCACCGAAATTGAATATAACAAGACAAATATAATCTCTGAAGTCTCCTCTACATTATAATATCTATACGTGGGCTCGACCTTCTTTCAGGTGAGACATTGTAAAAACAACACATCCCGCCATGGAAGAATGAAAATAATAGCCTTACTATAACAGTTCACCATTGCTCGAACCATCGCTAACCAGTATGTACCCAAGATAACATCATATTCGCATAACATATCTCTCTAAAATGAGCAAATGCATTAAAATATACCCTTTCAGTGTTCACACCCGCTCCCCTGCAGATGGAACTAAAGAGAGTTGAGCTACCTAATGGTAAATATATACATACAGTAGTAATACGAGTGATACATGAACTAAACCTGTCCCTCATGCGAATCTAGTGCTAACCAAAATACAGTGATGCACCAGTGTCATATAAAACTTATCCCATTTACCTATGGATAAAAGATCATACCGTCCATTGCCAATGTCACTGGATATTTAAGTGGTTTGTGGAAGTATTACTCACATCTAAACTGAACCCAAAATTTTTGTAACTATATTCCCTGACTGGGAACCCTAATCATGTCCCTTATCTCGTTGCAGACAAGATCGACGCATGTGTACCTGCTAGCCATGTCGGGGTTTCTCTACTCTCAATCCTTGGTAGCCTCACCTCTGATGGCTGCCCAAGTTATTCCCTTGGCTCTAATGTTCCTCTACAATATGCTGCTACCCCTAATTTCCCTTTTTGAATCCATAGTCCCCCGATCAGAATTTCCCTAATTTGAATCATTTACACGATTTCCCCTTCTGGGCACTCCCCTGTGGTGCCGCACTAGCACCGATACACCAAGTCTTGCTTTGCTAGATAAAATTTCTCACTTTCCTGGTTCCCTTCACATGGAATTGGTGATATTGACATTGTAAAATTAAGACATGGACAACATTAGCATAAGTCATACAAGATAAATTTTCCCATAAGTGCTGGCTACTTCTACTCGTGAGTCCATCATCACACTAATACTTTTTTCTCCCTCGTATCAACCTTGTCGGGTACACAGTTTGCTAAAGAAGTAAAATCTTCCTCATACTCGCCCCCTGTCTAACCCTCTTATGACAAGTCTAAAAATCTTCTTCTCATCTTTGTTTAAATAATAAATGGAAATAACATACACTCGAACCACACCCAAAATTCCCCATTAGTCAAAGTGTTTATCTCCTCAGACATGGTGGCTAACTCCCACCACAAAAACGCTGCTCCTATGAGTTTAAAAGTTGCCACAATTTGTTTCTGAGTGTCGCTTCACTCCACCCTATATAAATGTCTTTGGATGTTCTCCTTTCATTGGGCATCTAATATCACATCTGCATTTCCTAAAATTTAATCGAATGTCCCTTCTGAATGGCCCCTATGATTCTCTCCCATACTGACAGCACCGGATGTGTCTGAAGTGGCATCACCGTCTGCTGTGGTGGTGCTTGGGGGTTATTGCTACTCTCGAATAGTTATATAAGCATTAACTGCCTGAGCAATAATAGTGGCAACCCATGTTGCGGTCACTATCCCCTGAATAGTCTTCAACTTTGGTCTCTCCTCTCCTCATGCGTTCCTCATAATGGCCCTCACTGGTCATCCTCTACTGTTAAGCATATAAAACTCAACCGAACTCGTATAAGATTCACTTGAATTATACATAATATCAAGACAATGTAAATCACAATATGAATCAATAGTCCTAAGAATAAGGCTCTAAATCAAACAAAGGCAACGCCAAAAACGTAGTAAGTTCGCAAAAATCCTAGGGACACTAGAACCTGATGCTCTGATACCATCTGTGACACCCCTCACATTCTAATAATAGGTGATCAATATTTAATTAATTAAAAATAGAATCTCATTTGGTTCATTCAAAGCATCACTGCAGAAAACATTTTAATTACTAATACCCAAATAGGCCTGGTGTCAAAATTATAAAACTTTTTTAACTTGCTTAAAAAAAAATTCCAATTACATAACCAGCCATGCAATTAGTGAAATTTACATTCACCACTTTAAAAAACTACAAAAAAAAAAGACCGATAACTCTCGATAAAAATCAAAATACAATAATTCCACTAACTGAAATGAAAGCATCTAAACAAAATAAATAACAACTAACTCGGCGACATGCCCAAAATAACTCTGAAGTAGCTCCTATCTAGATCTCAAGTATATAAGAATCTAATCAATCCCTCTATGCATCCACAGCTACTGTAGCATCGGCTGACTAGAAGGATGGTTAGTTTAGGTGTCCTTGTGGTTGAACACCTAAAGGTTTCAAAAATATTTTGATACGGGTTAGAGCCCAAAACCTTTTAAAAATATTTTGCAAGTGTTTAAAATACATTAATAAATATGCAATGTAATATTTCATATTTAATTAGGTGTCGCACTCCCATGATATATCCCTCTCCCTTCACTATAGTGCACACCTTACACTTGTATTTTAAACACCCTGGTTACACTACCTAGCCTTACTACTCTCAACACTAATATTAATCCCATACGCTACCATGTATCATGCGTATACTTTATTTAACTTTAAATTCTAAGTTATCTTCCACATCCACTTTATAATTACAATTCTGACTATAATTTATCAATTTGCTTCAAATAACTTTCACTAGTTATTAATTATGTATTCAGACTTTAATGTCTTAGGACCATATATATATTTTTCTTAACAATAGTATACGTATTTTCATATCACAACAAGTATACATACATATATATTACTCACTATATATGTATAACTGCAATCCCTCATAATAATAACTCACTATGCCATCAGGCTCTAGGGCATACACACATCAACCTAGGCTATCGGGTCAAAATTTCACGACCGAATCTAAATCATAAATATAACTGTAGGCGATCATAGTCTTAAGTTAGTGGGTCATAACCATACCACATTACTCCACTTGGACTCCAACCTCATATAGAATGTGTATGCACAGACCTATAACCTTGGGGACTGATCTACACATACTGGGATTCGCCAGGAGAGATCGCCCACAGTGCAAAACCTCCACCGATAGCATCCCACTAGAGTGGTATGTTTCAAATATATCAATCACACACAAATATATTCATGCACATATATATATTATATATATTCCCATATATATATATAAAACAACTTCGGCTAACCGTGCATATCACTCGTAGCACTATCCTAACTTTCTCGAGTCTAAATATGACTTCCAAGTTCATAAGTAGTCACTTACTTATTTATATATCACGATTATAATTTATTCTTGATAGTAAGCCTATCTCAATCCATCCCATATCCTAATTCCATCTGAAATTCCCATTCGAATCCATTAATATATTTTCAAGTGTTGTTCATCCTAAACACTCCTAAATCAATACCCCAATTTTATTCCCACTAACCTCCAGGTAATACTATATTCGAAAAACACCAGAAGTCCTAAAAACCCTCTATGGACCTTCCAATTTTACCCGAATAGAAATCGAATCACTAACAGATCACAATATCCAACCCAAGCTGAGCAGGGCAACCGAACTGATTTGGATATGGGGTGAACCGGTTCGCCACTGGGAGCAGACCAGGACGAGTTTCAATCTTTCTTACGAACTTGCACCCAATTTCATAACCAATATGGTTACAAAACTCCATCCCTACACAATTTAATCATACCCTATCAATATCCACCATGATGGTATATGTTTTCTTGATTCTATTCATCAAACATCCATCCCAATCATGGGGTTTAATATCAAATTAATCTGAATTAATCTGCCCAATTAAATGTTTATCACCCAAATATTCAGATTTTCAATTCAATAACATCTCTATAATTAAATCAATTTTATAATTCCTTATCAAGGATCAATCCATTTTATAGGATTTATTTAACCAATTTCATATGGAATAGTCATCAATCACTATCCATAATATGCTTTTCCTAAAATCCATTTTGACAAGTCAATCCCACCTAATAGTTCGGATTAATTTTTCCCCAATCATGATATGAGCTAAGACATAACATGTAGTATCAAAGAAAGTTAAACACTTGCCTATTATTGTAGAAATCTTATATTTCTCCTTGAGATCCTCAACTCTCAATGATTCAATACCTGAAATTGTGTAATCTCCTCCTGGCATGGTGTTCTTGAATGTTATGTTGAATTCCCCATGTCCTATTGCCTCTATCTTAAGATAAGATGATTTAGAATGATATATGGATTCCTCCATTCTCTAAAACCATTTTATCTCCCCCCTAATCTAGAAATTAGGTTAAATAATAACATTAAATGACCCGAATACGCCGATACGGGTCCCGTGTAGCGTGAAAAGTCCCCAAAACCCGATTATAACTCTCGAGTACCTAATTCTAACTATCTTGACCCATCCTGGATCATCCGTACACTCGAAATAACCATTCGAGTCACCTATCATCAATTTACCATCTTATTCCCAACATGACCCCACACCCACGCCCAAAATAAGATCTTGTCAACTCGTCGCTTTTACCCACATACGGCGTAATATAAAATAATACAATTTCATTTACTTATCACACAAGTAAATATAATAACGCATAAATATTAATCCAATATTTTTAATTAATATTTATTCAATTCACTTTATTTGTCAAATTAATTAAATTACAAGTACACATATAATGTAAATATTCCTAAGAATACGAGGTGTTACTGGAAATGGAGTATACTCGTCACCCGAGTTTAAATAATTAATTTGGGTTTCAAATAAATATTCAAAAATCCCAAATTACATCCTTGTAATTTATTTTCATTCTTTATTTAACAGCGATTAATTCCACTAAATAATAGCAGCTGCATTATAATGCAATTATCTCAAAATCACTCAGAATAAATAGGTCTTGTTTGCAAAGTTAGATAGTGTATAATAATATTCCCCTCATTAAGTATACACTACCCTCTTGGTCAAATCAATTCGTCGTTAATCGATTTTAACCAAAATTTTATTTATTTCTAGATTCTCAGATATAACTTAGTTGATACTTTATCGAATGATAGGATCCACTAGGCGGGTTTACTTCTATAATCAAATATCATAATTATAGCAAGGGGGTGGACGTGGTTTCCTTCAAACTATGATCTCGGACCTGAAATGTGAGATTTTTGGTCTAGTGCACAAGGGGGTATAATAAGACTATCAAACTGAAATACGATTACTTGAAAACGACAAATAAGATATTTGGCCTAGTACACAATATTACATATATGTGGATGACCACTGCCAAAGGATATAGTATATTCCTCATTCCTTCTAGCTGAGCAAGTAGTTTAGGACACTAATCCCCAGATAGAGTTATTCCATGCTTAAAAGGAATTTTTTTATGGAATACCCATGCTAATATTGTGAGTACAACATTGATATAAATAGGTTTGGATAATCCTAACACCATTTTTATTCGATCTAGAGAAAGCTTGATCATAAGGATGTGGCTAGCTTATCCAAAGAAATTTATATCAAGCTATGTGGACAACCACACTCTTATGTAAGACAATACTCCCACCTTGTTCTTGATTAGGATAACATTATCCATATATTGTATAAGAAATATTACCACATTTCTCCCATGCTTCTGATAGAAACAAATATTATTCAATCTTTAATCAAAAATAAAAATTTATTACCTCATCAAACCGAATGACCCAAGACCTTGATTTTTTCTTAATTCCATAATTTTTTCTATTAATATTACATACTTTTATTTCATGACTTCTTACTATGTACTTGTCAAGAATTTTTTTTAAGAATGTATTCTTAGCATTAAAAGAATCCCGATGGAATTTAGCAAGGCTATCAGGGAGAAGGTTTGCTCATAGTCACTCCCTTTCTTTCTAAGTATCTTCATAACAAGACTTGCCTTGAAGGTTTCAACATTACCATCCATATATTTTTTAACTTCTCGCAGATCCACTTTCACCTAATGGCTTTTATCCTATGATCAAGTCTACAAGCTCCCCATACATTATTTGGAAATATCAAATCCTTATTGGTATCAATACTCTTAAGTCAAAGCATAAAGTTCTTGTCTTGGAATGCCTCATTTTATGTCTTGGAACCCTATACATATTTCCTTAGGATTTCACTTAAATGTTCACCCAAAAACACTTACCAGTCATGATGACTTTTGATTCTCACAATACGATGTTGTACCGTTTACAAACTAGTGTAATCGACAAGTGTATCCTAACCATCGATAGTACTTCCAATACCACTATGCATTGTAATATTGATATGGAGTTGTATTTTATCTTGTAAGGGTGATCTGGAAACACCATTAATATGATGTTCCATTCTTTTCTTTTAAGTTTAGCTCAATCATAGGCCCATCGTTTATTACATAATCCTCTTTCAAGAACTGAATATTGATGAAATCAATTACGTTATTGTTCTCGGGAATATGATATAAACTACCTCTATAACATTTGAGATTTCCAATAAAGATACATGCTTATGTACTTGATTCCAGCTACCTTGGATCCCTCTACACTACTAGTATCAGGAACCCCCCCAAATCCTAATATTTTCCTGGAATGATCTTGTATCCACTCTATAGTTTCATGGGAGTTGAAGAGACTGATTCAGATGAAATTAAATTTAAAAGTATATATACGTTATTTATTTCAAATCCCGATACAAATTTTATAGTTCTGAATAACTAACCATGGACCTTACCATATCTAAAAGAGTCTTATGGCTTTCTATCCTCTACACCATTCTAATGTAGAATACTTAGTGTAGACAACTCGAATATAATCCCCACTTATGATTATTGATTCCTGAATTCTCTTAAGAGGTGTGCATCGTCACGATCGTATCTTAGAGTTCGTATTAGTTTATCTCACATATGCTCCACCTTTGACTTGAAATTTATAAGGTAAACAAATACATACTTTGAGTAATCATCAATAAAATTAATGAATCACTCATAACCACCTCTTAATCGAATAGTCATGAAACCATATAAATCGAAACGAACCCTTTCCAACACATCTTTGGCTATTTAAATCTTGGTTGTGAAGGGACCTTGGTAATTTTATCTTCTCAAGGGTATTCAATACTAGAAGTTCATCCAAATCCAATGAGCTCAATTATCCATTTTAAAAGAGTCTTGGAATTCTTTTTATAATAAAATGACTTAAGCATAAGTGCCATAAGTGTGTATGGTTCTACTAAGAAGGAAACTTTATCTTCAATAAATGTCTATTAACATTATTCATTTCAGTATTTAGAACTGGTGAGACAAACCTTATAATGTATATATTATTTTCCAATGTACCGGAATAGGTAAAAGTCATCCCAATTTTTAACTGAAAAAATATTTTCTTATAAAACAAGGTACATTAAATAATTTACCTACATTATATTTATGCCTTCACCATTACCTAAAAGGATAGCCTATTGCTAATATTTCTTCCCTATTTTTATTTCCCATTATTCGAAACATCTCCCTTTTAAGTAGTTCCTTGGCTACCTGGAATCTCTATAAAGAGTTGTAGTCCTGATTTGTGGTTCTCGAGTTTACACACCAAGTTCTCATTGATAGCACAATAAATCATGCACTTAATTTTTAATAGAAAAATGATTACCATGCCCTTTTCCTTATAAATCTAGGAAAAAAAGAATATCATTGGTATCAATGTTATATCTAGTTGCAATGGAAACACACGTCTTTCAAATTTTTCACTACTACCGAGGAATATATTTCTTGACCCTAAACCATTTCACATGAGACTTGGCCTTATCCTTCCATATCTTTTTGAAAATCAAGTAAAGTTCTTCTCAATAACTAACACAATCCCTTGTATACCAATGGTGCTCATTCCTGAATTATGAAATTGACCCGAGTTTCCCCACCATATCTAATACAATAAATCCTTGTTCAATTATTGATGAAGATTATTTTCAGAACATGATTTTATAGATGAAGAACATGTTTAGAACATGATTTTTACTTGGGAGTCATCAACCACCATCGGTGTTAACAAATGACCATGGGTCAAATATATAAAGTTAAAAATGTACGCATAGAATTTCCTTGTTGGGTGCCTTATAATTAAAAATACAATGATTTTGTTATTAATTCTATCTGTTGGGGGGGGGGGGGGGGAGGGGAGACAATTTTGACACAAGGGGTTAATCACATCAAAATTTAAAAACATTGATGGGAATCATTGGAACAATGTCCAATTATCATTTATAGTCCTTGAACTCTATTACGATTAAAACTTGTTTCTTTAAGATAAAAACCAACGAGTGAAAGTCTAATGCATTGTTGAAATCTTAGAATCACATTGAATAAAAATCATTTTCAAATGAAAGACTCAATAATGATCTTGATGAAATTTTAAAGAGTCATCCTTTTGTCGCCAATAAAAAATTAATCCCCTTGAGTATCTTAGTTCCATTATGAAGTGAGATTTCTCATTAGGAGCTTAAATCACCCCACTTAAAACTAAATAGATTTTCATCTTTCAATAATATTTTTCAAACAGTCTAAGAATATTTTATCCAATGAAACTAAATATTTGACGTCTTTTCATCCCGAATTAATGGCAATGGTCCTTTGGAGAGGATATCATTAATTACGTTTAGAATTTACCATCCGTTCATTACTCGAATATGAATCCACTAGTCTAGAACTTCCTCGTTGGGGGGAACTAATTCACTCACATTCAATTCTTGGAACAATCATTTAAGAATTTTAAGAATATCGAATGTCGTGTTTAAATCCATCCGTTAGTGGGGCAACCGAAGCTGATGCGAGGAAGTATCGCATCGCATTGTTAAAACACCAATGGAGACTGTAGGATTTATATTGAAGCCCATCTCCTACTTAATATTTTGAACTTGATTTTGAAAAAAAATTATTCAATTCTAAATTTCTGAATGAAATCCTTGGTAATTCCTTATATACTTGTCTAAAATAAATTTCTTGATCTCGCTATTTTAATTTTCCAAAATAAAACCATTTTAAAATTAAAATAAAACTCACATATAAAAATTTAAATTATATCTTTAAATTAATCTTCTAATTAAATTAAAATTAGTAAAGAATAAGTAAAAACGTATTTTCATAAACAAACGTGATCTAGGATGGTCACAATACTCGTACATATTGTCCATAACAATGTGGGGCCCTAATTAATTAATTAATTAATTAGCGTACGATAATTATTAACACGAATAAGATAGTGGACTCATAGTAATGAATAATAACATGCAATCACAATTCAAATATGAATCAAATTCCATTTTCCATCATGTCCTGGAGTTTCTATTGAAGTAAAACTCTTCAAGATCAAGAATCCCACTTAAAGTTGACCGAACAAACTTTATAACCAGCCTATGAGCAGATCAATCCAAACTAATTTTGGATCTATCTGAGTCTTTTGCAAATTGATTCGATGGAAGTTTGGATCAATTTCGGTTTATAGCTTGTTTTTGTGTCTCGAGTTTGCAATTTTCATGCAAAAACCTCCATAACTTCCTCAAAACTTCACCAAACTCCATGAAACTTTGTCTAAGGTTAATACCCATGTAAATGAGGAATTATAATTCTAAAACTATTACCCCCCGCCAATTCTCCTCCAAATACACTGGTTGATATAATAACTTAATTATTACAACGAAGTCAAATCTATGAGGAAAATTGCTATGGAAAAACCACCATAGGTTCCATTCACATAAAGAAATATATGTGTGACCATGATAGAAGGGATATAAACATTAGAACCCTATAAAATCATGTTTGTATGAAACTGTAACGCCTCGGCCCAGATTTATGGGTTACCCGTAATTAACCCGATATGACCAGAGCATTAGGTGTAATGTGCAATGAAACAACCTATATAATGTTACTAGTCCAGTTTTATTTTAATTAGCGTTTTACTTGTTTAGCATGAAATTCAAATTTCAAGTTCAAACTATGTGAAGGACCCACGGGAAGCATCCCCGAAGTCCAAGTATACAGAGCTACTAACGTGAAATTAAATAAAATACTTATCTTTTTTACGCTCTCAAAATACGAACCCGCCCCCAACATGTCGTAAGAAAAATGAGGGTGTGGTCCAATGCCCAGTGGGAATTATATGAAATACATTATAAAAACAAACGACAGGAAGAAGAATCTGACACATTGTACCTATGTGTATATGCAATTACCTTGTAAATATATAGATATCCAATATATGCATGAAACTGTTTTACTTCCGAAATCATTGTTTCGTCCGATTAATTTATATTAATATCATAAGAACTGCTTCTCTTTTAACTTTACCTTTATTACTTTATTTGACACCCATAGTTAAACGCTTGAAACAACCACACTATATTAAAACGAAAACCATTTTTTTAATCAAAATTTTCCTTTTTATTTAAACTAATGTACTTTAGTATTTTCATTTGGAAATCACCTGTTCAACCCATACGAACACCATGTTAGAAAAAAATTACTTAACCTTTGGAAACCTTTCACAACACACCCTTGTGTTAATTATGGCTAAACCTTCTTAATTTTCTTAACTCACTCGTGTAATCATTATACTTTACCGTTTAACCATTAATTTACACATTTGTTGTCCACTTTAACCTTTATCGGAACATTCATTAATTAATTTAAGTTAGATTGTATTAACGCATTTTTACCACGCAACCCATTTCTTGACATGATCCTTCTTTCTTTATCTTTTCTCAGAGTTCTCTAATAAAACGCGTACTTCAACGGGCTCCACATTGTCGGCGACACCATCATTTGCTCTGGCTAGTGGTTTTAGATTTTTCACCCTGGGTTTCGGGCCCTCCTTAACTAACCCGGTGTCATCAAAGTTCCTTTTTTTGTTTTAATATTTTACAAATGTCCGCATTATTTCTTCTTTACCTTTTTACTCGGTTGAAGCCAAACTCAGGTTTCACCCCAACTCTTGTTACACTTTGAAATTATCATTTCACATCCTTTACACTTTAACTTTGATTTTATTCCAAAATTATATTCATGTAAGACCAATTTGTGCAATACCATTTTCAACATTTTTATTTCATAAAAATGTTCCACTTTAAGTAAAATTACCATTTCACCCATTTTTTTCCAAACTCACCTTTTACTCCATTTCACAAGTGTTAATTTTGCCCAAAATACCATTAAGTTACTCATACTAACTTCTTAAGTGTATTTAATATCTTAACACCTTTTTAACCTCGGAGTGTCATTCTTGTAAAGTTGGAAACTTCTTTATTCCATTATTTTCTTTTCAAATCCATATGTGTTAATCTTATTAACATTATTAAGTTAAACACGCTAAGTTCCCAATATTTAACCATTAACAATTATCCAACAGATTTACTAACCATATTCTAAATTAAACGTTTATTTACTTTCTTTGTTAGAGATATCTAATTACACTTAATGACTAATTTTATAAGAAAATATAATTTTCCTTTTATCAATACATGTAATCTTACAACCTTATATTCATCACACATTTGACCCTTTTTTCACACACTTTTAAGATTAGAATTTCTACTTTTTATTCTTTCTTGTTTAAACCTAACAAGTGTCCTTTAAAATTGTTCACTTATTTATTATCAAAATACTACAAGTTTATATCCATGAGAAGATGAATTTTAAATCCTAAAATCCTATTAAATAGGTTAAACATACATTTTAGTCAAAAAATTCACTATACTTACAAAATTATGCTTTTCAAGACATAAGGACATTATTCATTTCTTCAAACATGGCAAATTTCATTTATTCTAAAATCTCCATTTTTGTAGGAAACTTTATTTCATAAACATTTACCAAAATCAACATTATTTGTCAAACATTTTATTTCATGAAATGTTTAGCATCAAATTTCTAGAAAATGCACCATTTTCATAGAATGCCAACTTTAAACTGCCAAAACTTTGAAATATTTACTCACCCTTTATTTCCTAACAAAATAACATTTTATCAACATTTTTAATCCATAAAAATGTTTAATATTAGTCTACTATAAACCATTACTTATTCATGTGCATCCTAATCATGCAATCTAACAACAAGACTACTACTAATGCAAATAGAGTCTTAAACCCCAAGGATAGATTTTTCCACATCAAAGACTTTAAATGGTGGTATAAAGGTTGGAGTAGGAGGAGTAAACCCCATCCCCAAAGATTTCCCCTAGGGATCACCAAATGCATCCTCCAAAATGCTCTATATGTTCCCCATTCAAGCTTTGAAGCTAAAAAAACCCTTCAAAATCCATAAAAGCTTCCATCATCTTCTCAAAAAATCCCCCATCACTTCTCTAAAATTCGTATCTCCACTTTAATAATGGTGGAAATGGGTGTTATAGGCATGAATGTGGTGAAATATTATAAGAATAAGATTATTTTGGGTGGTTTTGAGGTGGAGAGAAGCTCTCCCACGGTGGAAGACAAAAGTCACCCTTATAAAAACCCTAAAAACATTAAAAATACTATTTTTCCAATCTGAGCTCACCGGGTTTTGATAACTTAAAGATCCAAGGGTCAGAAATGTGACAACACACAAGGGCAAGTCATATTTAACATTTTTGAAGCACGTTGTTTGAACAACACTGAGCCTCGTTCAAATGACATGTTCACGTCATTCGATTTAAGGATTGTCATGACCTTCAAGCCATTGGGACTGTTATGGCCATCTTATTTATTTTTTACACTCAAAATTTTACTACTAAAATAAATATTATGAATCCATTATTTGTAATCAATTGTGAACGATAAGACTTAACTATGGACTCATTTGGGATTGGGAATTTAAATGCATGTAATATCTAGGATTGTTTTTTGAGATAATCCAAAATACATCGAAATCTGAGAGGTATGTTTATAGTTATGATTTATTCCAATTTCAATTATATATTTATTCCTTTTGGACTTGTTATTAACATTGTCGAGTTAACATTTTAGGACCGAGGCCTTCGTTTTGCAGCCTTGATCGATATTGATAGTATCACTCCATACTTCTTATCGTAGTTCTGTATAAGATGTAAGTGTCCCTATCTTACGTGCAAATTCTATCATTTCTTTTGTTTTTCTGTTATAGTAACAAGAGATACATACTTGTATTTTTACACTTTATATGGATATGATTTGGTTTGTATGATAAAATTGATATATTGTTTCTTGGCTTATGATGACGGTATCGAGTTATGGCATATATTTCATTGTAGTTACTCAGTATTGATTTTGACTTATTTATTTTCACGCATGCTTGGAATGGTACTTAATTTTTTTTACTCATGTATTGTTTAACTTAGAACTAATCAATATATTTTATATAGTACGGGGTGTCATATAAATATCTATTGTTTCCTCAATGAGTCTTGGCTTTTGTTTTATATTATGAAGTATAACTACATGTGGAATGATCTTATAAAAATATATAATTATGGTTATCATGGGGAAACCGGATAAAATTTGGGTTTTTCCTTCATTAGTTTTATTTTTTCATTAATATAGTAGCTAAATATAAATTTGATGTGGCCATCTGCTACCACACCACTAACTTTGTTGTTTTCTTGGATTTAATTTGATAGTTAGTGAAACCCTAATTTTTGAATTAGTTGTTGAATAATTTTGTGGAATCTTTGTCACGAAATCATGAAATTTGGTATCATATATGTGAAAATATCAATCTTGATTTGGTTTTGTACGTAATTTGCAGTTCGTGTATTTAACTGTTTGTCTAGAATTCGTTTGCTCCCACATTGTGTGCATTATTTGTTATACATAAATACAATTAATGAAGCACATTTACTCACTATGTGTGCATTGGTAGCATCTACATGAAAATATCAATCTTGATAAATATCACTTTGCGCGCACATATACTCCACTTCATTAGCATCGTACTAATCTGAAATGTATAGTTCCTACATCTTACACTAGTCGCCAAGATATGGATCATACATTAAATAATAGTGTTATATTTCCATTAATCATGTGTACTAAATATTTTTGGTTGTTTTTACTTCGGGAGATCGATGTGGCATATTTAGATCTCACTACTTCGAATGGATAATGGCAATAAAGTAATATTACTCATTACCTGTAATTGACGGATATTTGGATCAAACTTTCAATAAGATTATTAATCCATTTTCATTAATGGTTGTGGTGGTTTGCCTATCTAATTATGGAGTAACATTTGTAGACACCAATTTCTAGACACTGCCTTGTTAATTATGTAGATTTTTTCTTGTTCATTAATAATTGAGTGTTTTTTGTGGTATTTATCACTGTAACGGCCCCCTGTTTGTATTTCCCTTTCGAAATCATCCCCTCCTGACATTATTATCGTCATCTAGTGGCCATATTTTATTCCTCATTTCAGGTTTTGTTTCATTTAAATGGGTGTAGGTCTTTGCATTTAGAATTAGGCCTATGTGCCATGGGATTTTTAAGTGCTATTTTTTATTATTACATAGTGCAATTAATTATATATATTACAGTGATTATATGTGGTTTAGGCTTTGATGAGTGTAATTGATTATTTGGAAGACTATAAATGGTTATAATTGTATTCTAGGTGAGGTCGAGATATATCTAACCTTTAGCATTTGTTTATTTGTAATATATGAATATAAACCATTTGTTTGGGGTATCAATTTTGTTCATATCATACTGTGTACCAGCAATATGAAAGATTCAAAATTATATGCCATGTGTTTGGGAAAATTTGCGAGATTATTATCTTCTTTTTTAACATCAAATTTTCAAGTTTAGTGTATATGCAGTGATTGATAGAAAAATTGTATGGGAGAGGATGATGTCCAACGATTGGTTCTTGAGGGAGAGATAAATTTTGTACCACCTAATACCATTCTATCCTTAATTTATTTTTGATGAGTTTATCTCACTATTATGCCGATGTTTTTATATATGTTATAGGTACGTGTCAGCATGTACAAAAGTTATTACATTTATTATTAATGCTCTTTAGTCATTTGTAAATTATGTTTTAGTTGAATGTTTTCGTGCATTTCGAGTATAATCTTGTCACCCGTGAGTATTTTTTATTGTGAAACTCATTCCCGTGTTTTAGAAGACTGAAATCGGGTATAGAGTAAATAAACAAAAACCATATATTTTGTTGCTTAGAACATAAAATCATAACCAATGTTTAAGACTGAAATTTATTAAGAACCCAAGTCATCATTTCTTCTCGGTAGATATTTCATTGTACGAAATAACACCCCACTCACAATCTGTAGATGATTATTGATCAAAAACTTCTCCACGTGAAAAATTATTCTATGTTCAAGTTCAACTGCTATATAATTGATTTGATTACAATAATTGGCATTATTAGTTGGACTACATCCACCAGTGAAATCCCTCATCCACTGGAATATTGTGACACCCCGCCTAATTAATCCCGGGTGATCAGTTCTAAATTAAATTAGAACAGGTTTCTCATTTGGTTCATTCTTAGCATCACTATCTCATTTTCAATTACTAACCACCTAAGTGAGGAAATTAGACCGGTGCCAATTTCATCTTTCAATAACCTAAATGAAATACTCATGCGGAAACCAAAATAATATGACAATCACAATTTACTGAATTCAACCATTCACAATTCAATAACTGACCGAATAAACCATCGGTTCAAAATCTAATCGAGATAAAGACAAGCAAATACATCTCAACAAGTCTAACATAAGTGCTTAATAAAGCAGTGAGAAACATGCTCGAATAGCTGATATGAAATTTCTACACTAGAAATGAAAGGAATGAGGCGCCTATCAAACTCCCGCAACATCCACATATGCTGCAGCAACGGGTCCCTGGATGAGTCAAGCCTGGCGTCCCTATGGCTGGACACCTAAAAGGTTTTTAAAAGTTTTTATAGCAAGGGTTAGTACCCAAAACATTTGGAAAAGATTTAGGAAATGATTAACTCGCAGTAATAAGTAAATATCCATGCTCTTCATATTTTAGTTAGTGTCGCACTCCCCTGAGAACATCCTCACCCCTCCTCTAATGTGCACTACCAACGCCTTAATAAATTTCCCTTAGTTATATATCTCATAACTAGATAATCTATATAACCCCTCGCAACCACCCTACTTTAACCGAGTGTGCCACAATTATGATTTCTATGTTATTCTCAACATTAACTTAATTAAATTATTTTCCTTTTTAAGTTCATATAATTTTCACACCCATTATATGTAATACAATTCACAGCATGTACTAATTGTACCCGTATATAATTATTTATCTCACTACATACGTATAATCATATTACAACATTCACAAACATGCTGAAATAATAATTACTAATAACATCCTCCCGAGTAATAACTCACCGGATGTAAATTCTCTAAAGTGCTATCCCACTAGGTATATTCACACAGCCTAGTTACCCAAGTCAGAATCGCTCGCTAACTTGGTGAAAACATATAATTGGAGGCGGTCATATTCCTTCCTTGAAAGTGAGATGACCCTCACCCATATAACGGATGCTATGACCTGGGAATATACTCGCCCTACTCCTCAAGCTAGGGGATTCATCCACTATGCGCAACCTCCCCCAATAGAACTAGAGTATATAATAATAATATTTAGCCACTGATATTAATGCACACACCATATATATATATATATATATATATATACTATTGCACACCATATATATATAAATAATATTAGTTTCCCCGGCTATAACGTGTACTAAGTTCGTAACAAAAGCCTATTCAGAATATTATGAGTTTATGGTCCAACTCTAATTATTAATTAATTTGCACATTAATTAATTAAATTACTTTTGGTGTCATTCCCACCAATATACTCAGACTTACTCTTGTGGCCCGAAATAAAACTATACCCGAGTCTAAATCCCAGACTCCAAATTATTTAGCCTTTACTCTAAATAAAATTAACGTCTTGGTATCGATCAACCAATATCCCCGGACTTGTCCACTCAATCCGTATTTAATTATTTTGAAATGTTATTCCCAAAATTTAACCATAGTGTGTCCCACATAAATTTCCTCCAGTATCCCAATTATTTCTTCCTCACAATTAATTTGATTAGGCCCCCATGTTGGTTTCTCATTACATAAGGCATAGGAAAAGATTTAAAAGTTATTTTCCCATATATATACAAAGTGGTCAAACTGCCAGAACTTTTCGACCCTCGATTGATCGATTGAGCAGGTCATCATCTTCTCCGAGTTGCCTATTTCAGCCATGGACGAAATTCTAAAAACCCTAACTTCTTCCACCAGCAATCACAAGCCTTTCCATCAACAAAATAAACTAAAAACCTTATGAGGGACCCTCATAAATTCCACAAACCTTGTTTAATTTACGTTCTCCACTATTTTCACAAATTGGGGGAAAAGTTCGATTTAATCTCTAACCCATTTAAACATCAAATCCTTATCTCAAATTCGTTTCTAATTCCTCCGGTTTACACATCATACCAGATATATATGATAATCTTATAATTTACGTGAATTTCTACATAATTTAGAAATCAGAATAACGGTTCACAAAATCCCATGTTTATACCCTTTAAATCCCAAAATGAATTTCTTCGATTTCACACATCACATGAATATGAATTGAAATAAAATTTAAATGCTACAACAAGTTAACCACTTGCCTTATGGGTTTGTAGGGTCTGATCTGAGTGTGATTCGTAAGATTGATGATGAACTTCCAATAGGTTCCTTGCCTTATCTCCAAAAGACTCCAATTTTGCAGCAAAATCACTCCCTATGGCTTTTTCTTCAAACCCTAGGTTCTCCCTTGGGTTTTCTGCCATTTTTTTTCTTAGATTTAGGTCTTAAAATACTAATCCCGTTTTTATCCTAATGGGCATAATTAAAATGACCCAACTAACCCGTGTGGGTCTGGTCATGCCCAAAAATGCCACGTGAACCATTTACTACCCCTGGGTACATTTTTTCGACTATCTCGGCCCATCCGAACTCAATCGTGCACTCAAAATTGACATCCGAATTAATTTATAAAAATTCTCATCTCACACCCAAATTAGTCTATACCGACTCCCGGCTGAGATAAATAAATGCCACATTGCTAATACACGTTATGACGTAAATAAATTATTACTATTAACTTAGTAATTAAATTTTGCTAAATATTAACCATTCACTCTCCGATTCATATTTAAATAAATATTACCATAATTAATTCAATTAAATTATGACACACTAGTAATTTAAAATTTCCTGAATTAATTAAATAATACATGCACAGAAATACGAGGTGTTACATACTCCCCCCCCCCCCCCCCCAACAAAGGAATTTCGTCCCAGAAATTTGGTCATTACTACGGCGAATAACTCTGGATACTTCTCTCACATATCCTTCTCCCGGTCCCACGTATGCTCATCAATACTGTAATGACCCCACTCCACCACATTCTAACTGGTGGTACTATCTTAGACTGCAGCTTGCGCTCCCATAGCTACCAGTCTCCCCTCATATGAGGTGTCTTATTGCAAGTCATTATCCTCAAATGGAACGTGCCAAAAATCTCAGTCGTTCCTCCTGTATCCCTCCAGCTATGCCACGTGGAACACATACCGTATCCGTTGAAGATGTTCTGGCAAACCCAGTCGATAAGCTACCGGTCCCACCCTCTCAAAGATAGGGAAAATGACCCACATGTCTCGATGCTAGCTCCGGTTTCTTGTCGAACTACATCACTCCTTTCATAGGAGACACCCGAACCAATACCTGGTCACAAATCTTTAACTCGATGTCCCCTGACAACATAGTGCCCCAGAAGATGAGCCTATACTTTGCCGGCTCCACTATCTCTCAGTTAGGAAATTTCCCTCCTATATGGGTGTTGATACCAAAATTAATATGCTGGTATGGACGAATAATATGAGAACACGTGTCAATCTACTTGGCACAATAGCAACGAGGAAGTGCATTTCCCCGACCAACTCATGGTCTCTCCGAGCAACGAGGATACACCGAGGAACTTCAGCACTCCGAGGTACTCTAGCGCTCCGAGGAACTCCTGAGCAACGAGCAACTAAGGCGGTCCGAGCTGCATCTCGTCCATAGCATTAATTGCTAGATAATCAACAGTTTAATTATTCATTGAATGTTCATCATCTTGACGCACACGCTACATTAAATGTATTACCCTTTCATATGTATATCATTTAATGTATCAACCCTTGCATGTACAGCCTAAGGGCTATAAATACCTTGTATCGCCCTCATTCAAAGGGATCGGAATTTCTTGAGAGAATTAGTACTCTACAATTCCCAAACACTCAGCAATAACATAACAGTGGACGTAGGCCATTCATATAAGGCTGAACCACTTTAAAAATATTTGTCTCATTTTATTTATCTATGATTGAATAATTAGAGCGAGCTAATTTTTTACATCAAAAGATTGGCGCCGTCTGTGGGAACGATTGCTATTATCTTTTTTCACCAAAAATCATTCATCATCAATGGCGGATAATCCAGAATCTAGCAATCGAAACGCTGGAAATACTGGAAATCCTCCAAATCCCTCTACACCTCCAGATCTGGCCGGAATTACGACGAATCTGGCTCAAGGAAAAACTGCCATGCAAGACACAATGAGGCAACTCATACAAACCCTTCATGGCAATGCACCTGCACGTTCAGGACAGCAAAGCGGTCAGAGGCAAACTTATTTACTTTCTTCACATTCCAGGCGTACTGAGTCATATCGTAATGAGGAGTCTGATGATTTCTCTTATCAACCTGGGCGAACTTCGTTAATAAAGGTTACAGATACTGATCAACGTATCACCCTCTCTCTAGAAAGACCCAGTGCCTTAGAAATATTGAGTAGGGTGTCTCCTTTCAGTCAATTAGGCCCTAGGAGGAATAGGAGTCCACCTAAGACCATGTCGAGGAGTTTTCGATGACCATTAGATCTAAGAGAAGGATCAGCACAATCACGACCAGTTGCTCATCAAGATAAATCTCAGGAGGCTACTTCAGAACGATCTATTGCTCGAACCAATAGGCCCGAGGAAGGAAATGAAGCGTGGAAAGGATCCCTTCAGCGCTTGGAGGATAGATTGGGAGAAATGGCTAAGGCGAAGAATCCCTTACAACGAACTTTTGTTTAAGGGACACCTTCTGTCCAGGCCATTGTGGGTTTTCCTACCCCGTCAAAGTTTAAAGCACCTGTGGTGACCCCCAAGTATGATGGAAAGACAGATCATGTTCTACACATAGAGCAATATCAACCCGCCGCCGATATCTATGATGTCCCCGACGAGATGAGATGTAGAGCATTCTCTGGAACTCTTACTGGAGCTGCCCAGATTTGGTACAACAATCTTCCTCGGGGTAAGATTTCAACTTTCTTTCAGTTGGCTGAGTTGTTCATCGGTAATTTCTATTTTGGAGCAAAGCCAGTAAAACAAGTAGCACATTTGTTAAGTGTTAGACAAAAATCTGGTGAGAGTACTAGATATTACATAACTCGTTTCAATAACGAGAAGCTGGAGGTCATAGATTACGAAGAGAAGACAGCAATCACCGCTTTGATGAGTGGGTTGTTGCCTAATAAGTTGTATTATACTTTGGCGAAAGATCCACCTAAAACTATGTCAGAACTGATGGCAAAAGCGGCCAAAATCATGAATGCCGAGGAAGCTATGGCTGCAAAGAAGAATATAGATAAAGACACCAAGGTGGAAGTCGACAAGTCTAAGAATAAAGAGCATAAGGGTAATGGCGGTGATAAACGCTCCAGAAATAATAAATCATCATGGGAAGTCTTGAAGAAATATGACAATTATACTCCTTTGAAAATGGGTATTAATCATGTCTTGGAAGAAATCAAGAACAACGAGGAGGTAAAGTGGCCAAAGAAACTGAAGTCAGACCCTGATTCGAGGAGTAGGGATAAGTACTGCGAATTTCATAAAGATCATGGTCACATGACCAAAAATTGCATAGCTCTTCAGAACGAGATTGAAACACTCATCCGAAGAGGAAAGATAGCAAAATATGTTGATCGGGGAGGAGAGAAAAGAAATAATGACCGAACTAGAGATAGGTCTAGATCTCCTCGTCGAACGGAGGAGAAAAAGAAGAGGGACCATGAAGATGATCCAGAGGATGATCCTGATCTTCCCAAGAAAACAAGACATCCAGAACGAGAGGTATTTTCCATACATTTTGGATCATTTGATTGTAATGTTATTACAGGAGGAGATGAAGGAGGAGGAAACCATACTGCAGAAAGAAAAGCTTACCTCGGAGAGGCTCAAGCTTGTTCATATATTCAGCGAATAAATCTGGCCGAGGATGATCGTCCGAGGAAGGTAAACAAAGAGAAGCTGGTCATTGGTTTTTCAAAAAATGACCTGGCAGGTGTTCTTTATCCCCACGACGATCCTCTGGTGATCAAAATGAGGATGAAGGAAGTAGTGATTTCAAGGGTGTTGGTAGATAATGAAAGCTCGGCAGACATCATGTACTATTCATGCTTTGATAGCTTGAATCTGAAATTATCTCAATTGGAACCTTATCACAGACCCCTCCTGGGTTTTGCTGGCGAGAAAGTTTTTCCACTTAGGACAATCAAGTTGGTTATATTCATTGGAACTTGGCCTGCTTGTCGAACAGAAAGAAAACGCTTCTTTTTGATGGATAAGAATGTGCAGTCAGCCTACAACATCATCGTGGGAAGAGTTGGTTTGAAGAAATTCGAAGCAGTTCCATCTACAGTGCATCAATGCTTAAAATTCCCAACAAATTTTGGAGTAGGAGTTGTGAAGGGTGACCAAAAAGTAGCTCGGGAATGCTATTATTCATCTGCTGAACAAGAGGAGCTTGAGGAATCAAAGAAAAAGACTACAACCTACCAGGTGGAAGAAGCTATAGAGATTGAAACTCTCGATCCTAGAGATGAATCCCAACTTGTAAAAGGACAGGTGGTGGAATCTACAGAAAATGTTATTCTGGATGACGAGCACCCAGAACGAGTAACCCAGATAGGTTCATCGTTGGATACTTCAATAAAACAGGAGTTGATAATTTTCTTGAGAAATAGGAAGAAAACTTTTGCATGGAGTCATGAAGACATGCCAGGAATAGATCCAAATTTCCTATGTCATGAACTCAATGTGAATAAGGAGATCAAGCTCGTAAAGCATAGAAGAAGGGTATTTAGCCACGAAAAAAATCAAGCCATTCAAGAGGAGGTCGACAAGCTCCAGAAGGCTCAATTCATTGAAGATGTGAAATACTCGGACTGGTTGGCGAATGTGGTGATGGTAAAGAAGAAAAACAACAAATGGAGAATGTGTGTTGATTTCACTGATCTCAACAAGGCCTGCCCAAAGGACCACTTTCCATTACCCAGAATTGATCAGTTAGTGGATGCTACTTCTGGTCACGAGGTGCTTAGCTTCATGGACACTTATTCAGGCTACAACCAGATCAAGATGAAACCTGAAGACAGGGAGAGTACTTCTTTTATTACCCCTAGGGGAACTTATTGTTATAATGTTATGCCTTTTGGTTTAAAAAATGCAGGAGCGACATACCAGCGGCTGATGAACAAGGTTTTTGCCGAGCAAATCAGTTGCAATATGGAAGTCTATGTCGATGATATGCTGACAAAAAGCAAGAAAGCTGCTGATCATCTAGTTGATTTAAGTCAGACTTTTGATCAACTGGATAAATACCAGATGAAGCTCAACCCAACGAAGTGCACATTTGGAGTACGAGAAGGAATGTTCCTCGGGTACATCGTCAACCAAAGAGGCATTGAAGCAAATCCTTAAAAGATCAAAGCCCTTTTAGGGTTGCAATCACCAACGACAAAGAAAGAGGTGCAGAGTCTTACAGGACGAGTTGCAGCGCTCAACAGATTTGTATCTCGAGCAACAGATAGATGCTTACCATTCTTCAAAACACTTCGAAAAACTTTCGAGTGGAATGATGAATGTGAAAAAGCCTTTCAAGACTTGAAGAAATATCTGGGAACACCTCCGCTGTTGTCAAGGCCTATAACGGGAGAAAATTTATACTTATACCTGGCAGTATTAGAGCATGCAGTCAGCTCGGCATTGATCAGATTGGAGAATGGAGTCCAGAAGCCAATTTATTACACAAGTAAGGCTTTCCGAGGTGCAGAGATCAGGTACCCAAAGTTAGAAAAATTGGCATTGGCATTAATTGAAGCAAGTAGAATAATGAGGCCATATTTCCAGGCCCATACCATCATCGTGTATACCGACATGCCATTAAGAGAAGCCCTTCATAAACCAAAAAAGTCAGGGAGACTGATGTACTGGGCAATAGAGCTCGGTGAATATGATATTGTGTATGAACCCAGGTCATCATTGAAAGGGAAAGCTGTAGCAGATTTTATAGCATAGTTTACATATCCTGATATCCTCGAGGAACAAAAGTTGCTCACTGACCAACCTGTGGATGTTACAGGATAAACAGACATAAGTCCAGACCAACTCCGGTTGGTAAAAGGGCTTGTGGATGTAGAAAGATCATCAAATTCAAACGCAGACCAACTCAGGTTGGCAAAAGGGCGAGAGGAAATGGTCGATGAGGAACGGAAATTAACAAAGGAGAATGGAAGAGAACATCAGATATTTCACCGAGGAACTCTATTGGATAAGAAATTTGAACACGAATTACCTACATGGAGATTGTATGTAGATGGGTCATCTTGCACAGCAGGTTGTGGAGCGGGGATTATTTTGAAAACCCCAGACGAGATTGATATAGAATATGCCTTGGGATTTCAATTCAAAACCTCCAATAATGAGGCTAAGTATGAGGCCATGATAGCAGGTCTTAATTTAGCAAAGATCATGGAAGCACAACAAGTGATGGTATTCAGTGTTTCTCAATTAATTGTGAATCAGATGAGGGGAACATATGCGGTTAAAGGGGAATTAATGGTCAAGTATCATGCAAAGGTGATGAAATTGCTGGCAGAATTTGACGCCATTAAGTTGATCAGAATACCCAGAATAGAAAATGCACAAGCAGACGCACTGGCCCGACTAGCATCAGCTACTCGTACCGAGCTGCGAAGAACGATACCAATTGAAGTACTGGAAAGTCGGAGCATAGATGAAGACCTGACGATGAATGTTATTACCCTTGATCTAGGACCATCTTGGATGGATCCCATCAGGGCATATATTGAAGAAGGAGGATTTCCAGAGGACAAGCTCGCGGTAAAGAAATTGAAGTTTAAAGCTGCCCGGTATGTACTAACTAATGGTGTTTTGTATAGACGAGGAATTATGGTAGGTTTGCAGAGATGTGAACATCCCTCCGAGGTGAAAGAATTGATTGAAGAGATCCATGAAGGGTCATGTGGAGCCCATGTAGCAAGTCGAACACTTTTATAAAGGGTGATGACACAGGGATATTTCTGGCCGACGATGAGGGCTGATTGTATAGCCTACGCCATGAGATGTGATAAGTGCCAACGTTTTTCCTCCATCCAACAAACTCCATAAGCATTGTTGACACCCATAACTTCCCCTTGGCCATTCGCCATGTGGGGAATTGATTTGGTGGGACCATTGCCGACCACCCGAGGAAGATTCAAGTACCTCGTCATCGCAGTAGACTATTTTACTAAGTGGGTAGAAGCTGAACCCCTTATAGACATGACGTATGAGAAGGTATACCAATTTGTCTAGAAGAATATCATCTGTCGATATGGTCTCCCTCATGCCTTCATCACAGACCATGGAACACAATTCGACAACGAAGAGTTTGCTGCCTATTATCAACAATCAAACATCTTGAAGACTCATTCAGCACCAGGTCATCCTCAAAGAAATGGGCTGACTGAGGTGACAAACAGAACTCTACTAAATGGCTTGAAGAAGAGGCTAAGTGAGGCTAAAGCTAATTGGATTAATGAGCTGCAGTCAGTATTGTGGGCTTACCGAACTACTCCCCGAGCAGCAACTGGAGAATCACCATACATGCTGGCATTTGGAAGTGAGGCTGTAATACCTGCTGAGTTGGGTCTCCCAACACACAGAGTGCTAAATTTCAATTCCCCAGTCAGTGACTTGATGAGAAGATTAGATTTGGACATGCTCGAGGAGGTTAGAGAAGAGGCAGCCATTAGGAATGCTGCTTACCAACAATGTACAACTCTATTCTACAACAAAAGGGTGAAGAAATGCAACTTAAAAGAAGGGGATTATGTGCTAAAGAAGGTCATTCAGAAGCACATTAAACTTGAAGCCAACTGGCATGGACTTTACCGAGTTACAGAAGTTGTCCGACCAGGAACTTACCGAATAGCAACTCTAGAAGGAGAGGAATTTAAGAATGCATGGAATAATGAACACCTACGCAAGTATTATCAGTAATGTAAAATGTAAAGCAATTCCTTCATTATGAATAAAACGATGATGTTTCACCATCTCCTTCCTTTTATTACAAGTTTTTTTTTTGGGAATACTAGTGTGATACACTACACTGATAGTTCGAGCGTGATCAACTTCGGTTGGTAAAATAGCGAGAACAAATTATACTCCTTTGGTTAGGAGGTGTACACTTGCGTGATCAACTTCGGTTGGTAAAAGAGCTTGTGGACAAGATAGTTCGAAAGAACCTGATAGTTCGAGCGTGATCAACTTCGGTTGGTAAAATAGCGAGAACAAATTATACTCCTTTGGTTAGGAGGCGTACACTTGCGTGATCAACTTCGGTTGGTAAAATAGCTTGTGGACAAGATAGTTCGAGCGTGATCAACTTCGGTTGGTAAAATAGCGAGAACAAATTATACTCCTTTGGTTAGGAGGCGTACACTTGCGTGATCAACTTCGGTTGGTAAAAGAGCTTGTGGACAAGATAGTTCGAAAGAACCTGATAGTTCAAACCCACAATCAACTTTGGATGGTAAAAGTGCAAGAACACCATTCTTAAAAATGCCAATTTTGGCTGGTTAAGAAACAAAATATTCCAAACTGAGCCAAGTATAGTTGGTCGGGGATAAAAACCCACTAACTGTAGTTGGTCGACGAGGATAAATTATCGACCTTGGTTGGTCGGACACATTTTATGAAAATATTTCAAATTGAACCAAGTATGGTTGGTCGGGGACAAAAACCCATCAACTGTAGTTGGTCGACAAACACTATTTAACAACCTTGGTTGGTTGGAAACATTTTAAACATTTTATGCTCATCACTTTATTATTAAGTGATCGAACAACATTTTTGATACTTGTAACTGTTTATTACTAAGTTGGTTGATGAACATCACCAAATTATTATCTTTTTAACAGATACATATGTACAAATATAAAGTGTTTAACAAGCACAAAAGAACAGCAATACAGATTTACAAACAGAAAATGAAAGTCTTTCATTAAAAATCAAAATAGATTACAAGCTACATGTATATATGCTAACCATTACATTGAAAATCCTATTCTATTGGTTTCTTTCTTTTAGCTTTTGAAACAGGCTCTTCGCCAGCAGGAGGATCCTCTAGGTAAAGAGGAGAATTAATGAAATTAACATCTCTGAGCATTCTGACGTTCATCACAAAAGGTGTATCCAAGAGATGCTCAGGACGAGATAATTCAATCTGAGAATGAAGACTATAGTCACCAAGATATTTTGAAATTAAACTCCGAGGAATGGAACGAGCTGGGATCCATTCCATGTCCAATTTGAAAGGTGGTACAGGAAAGTCTAGTAACCCTAGAGCATGATAATCCGATAAAAAATGCCCTTGCACCAATTTTAATACACCTAGGGCGTTCAACCACCCCTGCTTATAACCTTCATTATTGGCGTGTTCAATACGAGCATCTAAATGAACAAGGGCTTCATTGTATCCTGCCATCCAAAATTCCCTGGGCTGTTTATGGAATTGAAAGGTTAATCTATCCAATTGTTCATGAAGGTTTTTGGAGAAAAGATCCTTGGTATGTAAAGAAAACTTTGTTGCAGTAAGTTGATCTTCCAAAGATAGGTTTTTCTTGGACATTTCAGACAAAGCCCGATCTTTGGCGTTCAGTTCGTACGCTTGGGCTTCCAATGTTGACAGAGTACGAGATTCTTCAACATTACGGCTGAGAACTCTTGATCGACTCTGAGCTGGTGGAGAATTTTGCTCCTCGACAACATTTTGAACAGTTCTTCCTCGCCCACGAGATCCTCTTCCTCATCCCCGAGCAGTAGTAGAGATACCAGACCTTCTCAGAGTATCCAATTCTTGCCTTAATTTGGCGTTTTCAACCTCTAATAAGGAGACTCCTTCATCAGTGACCGGCACCAAGGCAGTAGAGGATGAAGTTGTAGATTCGTATTGCGCCAACTTTTTCTTCAAATTGTTGTTCTCTTGTTCTAGCAGCTCGGCGATCTGTCTGCAGGCCTCAACTTCACCTTTTAGGGTTCTCTCCCTAACATCGTACCCAGCAATAATCTTTTTGTGACCTATCTCAGAGGAAAGCTATTGATACCTATTCTCATATTCCTTGTGCAACAAAGCAGTTGATTCATTGTGCTAACTCTGAAGATCTTCTAAGGAACAATGAAGCTCCTCAATCAAGTCATAGTAGGCCACGTTGTTGGCCACAGCTCGGTCAAGTAAATCCTTCAAGTACCGATAAGCCTCAATTGCTTGTTCTGAGGCATCATGGCCAAGGATGTCAGCAATTTCTGATACACTCAAATTTGTATGACCAGCTCTATAATATTCATGGCATTGTTGCATCAGCTTTTTATCATGTGCAGATATCAGTTCCATTCTAGCCACAAACTAATAATGAAGAGAAGACAACAATCAACAAAAACAAATCATCAACAACAGAGATGAACAAAGATGTATTTTATTAGATCACAAAAAGATTACATTGTTTGATTACAAATAATGAAAGATAGAAATGATACCGAACAACTTCACACCTTTTCCTTGTCTCCCAAGACTTTCTCGGGAGGCTGGGACGAGGAGCTTTGTTGCTCGGTGGTAACAGCAGCTTGATCAGCAGGAGTTGAAATTTTCTCAGGAGGAGGAGGCATGGAAGAAATGTCCTCATTGGTAGAAGGTAGAGAGGCAGGAACTTGATCACCCATGGCCATGGAAGATTCATCAGAGATGGGCTCATCTTCTTCTTCTTTTACAATTCGTGGGGGAGGACCAGGGAGGTGCAGCTGAAATAGCTCAGAGTCGTCTTTGATCTTCAATTCCTGCAGGGCAGCTACCCAGCCATCTCGGAAGTATTTCAACTTCCCGTATTGTACTTGGGATGTCATCGCAGCAATCCCTTTGTCCCATCCTTTATCCCAGCCAGCGCTGAAGGATTTTTTAACTGCTAGCTTTCTTTTCAGTTTCTCCGAGGAGAGCTTCTCGGATAGAAGATCCTCGGCAGTCTTTAACTTCACATCCAATTCTTCTTTTTGGCGCTTTACATCTCGTAGGATGGATAACTCTTCCTCTGCCTTTTTCAGCTTATCTTCAAGCTCTCCAAAGTTCTTGAGCTTGTCGTCATATTTTTTATGCTCAATCTCTAAACTTTTCACCTTATTCTCCAAATTCTTGGAGGTCTTAGCCAACTTCACCTTCTCAGCTTCAACTATAGACAACTTTTTCTCCCAAACAGCTTTGTCCTCACTATACTGCTGACGAGAATCTTTCAAGGATTGGGTCAAACCCAGCAAAGCATCTTCTACCCCCGACGAGGAGCTGGAAGCTTTAATTGCTTCATATTTCTTCACGATGTTGTTAAAACAATTCACCAGCTAAACAAAGGAAAAAGTGACATGTCAGTACAAAAATACAAGTATTCAAAGAAAGAAAGGAAATTCAGAGTGTGAGAAATTTACTGAAGCAAGGTGACGGGTAGCTAGGGATGTCAGCATATCCCTAGAAATCTTTTCATCAATGCCTTGGACCTCGGGTATGGTCCAAGTTTTTACCAAGCTCATGGCAGAGCTCGGAGGAATGATGGTTGGAACACCAACACCACCAGCTGGTAGAGAGGAGATGGTTTCAGTCAGATTGGCAGTTTCAGCCAAATGTACTGAGGACGATTTCCTCAATCTCCTCAAAGGAACTTCAGTAATTTCAACCAAGGAAGAGCTCTTGGTCGGAGAGATAGCAGTCATCTCCATAGGAGCAACCTTCTTGCTCAGAGCCACTGAGGGCTTCTCGGCATCTTTGGAAGGCGCAACATCCACCTTCTTAGTCCCCTCTGGGACATCAATTTTTCTTTTCTTGGCCTCAGCAGCAGAAGTAGTGTCATCAAATAGAACAGGAGGAGCTCTTTTCTTGCCCATTCTCTGACTTAAAGGGAGGTGAGAATCTGAAGAAGAATCCTCTGGAGTTGAGGCTAGCTCAACAGATCTAATCACAGGACGAGCAGTATAAGAAGCCGTATAGCTCTTATACTGCAGCAAATATGATGCAGACTTGATGTGCTCGTCTGCCACGTTCTTATGCAAACCCCAAATAAGTTTCAGATGCTTAATATTAACCTCTGATTCTTTTAGAGTTTTTCTTTTACTATCCACTGCAAATAAATACATAATGAAATATCAGTCATACATTTTGTCAAATATGATAAAAGCATAATTTCATAAGTAAAGGAAAATGAGAATAAACCTATCCCATTGCCATATGGGGGGCATTTAGGACCCTGGTATACTGCGTCTCCAACCAAGGGGGCATATTGCCAATTTTTAATAACCACTCCATGTTCAAAATAATCTCTATTTGCATCAGGGAGGTTAACTACAAGAGCCCTATTTAAAAACCTAGTTTTTAAGTAATAAACATTATCTAAAATAGCCCATCTATCGCAATACATAATTTCAGGAATCCCTATATGGGTCCCATGAGTCAGATTTAATTCATACACCCCATTAATTATTCTCCATGAATTGGGGGCTATTTTTGCAGGAACAACGTCAAAGTACTAACAGAACTCTAAACATAAGGGATTTGGTGGAAAAGAAAATCCACATTCAGCAATGAATAGACTGGGGAACCAATGTCCCTCAGCCAATCGAAAATAATATAAAGGCTCAGAAAGAACCTCTAGAGTTACCCAGGAAGGAATGAAAAAATCGGAACGAAATTTCTCAGCAGATTCCAAAAGATAAACCATAGTGAATAAAAGAAATACAGAAGAAAAGAAGAGAATCTTACAGGGAAAAAAGGAAGAGCTGACAACTAGCGAAGGAAAAGATGAACGCACAAGAGAGAGAGAGAACAGAAAGCTTGAATGCAGAAAATGGGAAAAAGTAGAAGACGGTATGGTTACCCAAGAAGTTTAAATACTTTACCTTGGGAAGCTGCGAAGGAAATGATTACCCAAAAGAAACTAATACGCCACCGGCAGCTAAAAGGACAAAAATGCACGAAGATCGAAGCACCTATAAAAATTCAAAAAAGCGGACTCCGCGAATTTAGGAGGAAATTCAAATATGAAGAAAAGGCTCCTAAAACCCAGGAAAGTCATTTAATATCGCCATATAACGAAAAAGAATGTTCCATACTCCTCAAAATTCGAAATATGAAACATTGGGGGCTTCTGTTGATACCAAAATTAATATGCTGATATGGACGAATAATATGAGAACACGTGTCAATCTACTTGGCACAATAGCAACGAGGAAGTTCATTTCCCCGACCAACTCATGGTCTCTCCGAGCAACGAGGATACACTGAGGAACTTCAGCACTCCGAGGTACTCTAGCGCTCCGAGGAACTCCTGAGGAACGAGCAACTAAGGCGGTCTGAGCTGCATCTCGGCCATAGAAATAATTGCTAGATAATCAACAGTTTAATTATTCATTGAATGGTCATCATCTTGACGCTAAATGTATTACCCTTTCATATGTATATCATTTAATGTATCAACCCTTGCATGTACAGCCTAAGGGCTATAAATACCTTGTATCGCCCTCATTCAAAGGGATCGGAATTTCTTGAGAGAATTAGTACTCTACAATTCCCAAACACTCAGAAATAACATAACAGTGGACGTAGGCCATTCATATAAGGCTAAACCACTTTAAAAATATTTGTCTCATTTTATTTATCTGTGATTGAATAATTAGAGCGATCTAATTTTTTACATCAACAATGGGTGTCAGTTTTCTTATTGCCAAAGCGCGTGACTATCTTCCGCGTAATTACCCACCTCATCCATGATTAATCATATTACATTTGAACCTTTAACTCACGGTGATGTACCCCTCCTTACGTCCCTGAACCGTATGAAAGGATATAACATACTTAATTCCCGCTAATGGACCGTAAACCATCTCGGGTCCTAATAACTTGTTATTTCCTCACCTCTTATCTACCAAAGGTGGGTAATGAAACTTTTCCCATAAAGTCTCCTAAGGTGTCACGCAGACCAAACAGTTACGAGGCATCAAACGTAACTTTTTCTGCGGTAAATACTACTCCTGAATTACCCAAAAATCTAAAATGCACAATCCTCACTTCTTGTCTACCCATCGACTTATGGGCGACACTTTCAACCCGATATGTAACTCTATCCCGATCACCTCCTGACAGTATACCAACTTGAGCATTAATCCCTTCACTGGGACCGTAGAATGAAAAAAAAAATCTTGGTTGATACCCTCCAATCAACATCTTTCCATACTTAAATGGTCTACCCGGCGACAAATTCACTATGTCCCATTCAGCACCGATTCCCACGCTCAAGAACTCTATTCCTTGTGCGATTTTGCGTCGGGAAGGAATCTATACCTTATCTATGCGTAAAACCACTCTAGGTATATGACTAAGTGATACTCTTTTCTATCTTCCCAAAAATTTGGGTTTCTCCCTTGCCTAGGGATATCTTATTACATATGTCTCCCCCACCTTCCCACTCCCTACGGTGGAGGTAGTTTTCCTTGATACATATAGTCTGACTATTTCCTTTCTCACACGGATTTCAGTTCACTACACTTTTCCACTTATTCTCTGACTGCTCCACAGGCATATATTCAATATGTTTATTTACACATCCCTTTTATTTAATACAACTCTGAAATCACACTAACCAAGGCATACACCCTATGTCCCATGCTTAACCGCACAAAATTTACCTTAATTAACTAAGGTGCCCATACACCCTGTACCCGTGCTCAACCACACGAAAGTTACCCGACTATGCTAGCTGTAACCTATAGTATACTTCCAACTCGTAGTCATATCGCATACATGAATAATAATAGGGGTACCCAACCTATGTATTAATTACCAACCATCTGCCCACTTCCAATATTGCGCTAAGTTTCATGTGTGGGACGTCTCGTAAAGAGAAATCCAAACAAGGAACCCCCTCGTACCACACAATAAAAGCTATATACACACACATATATATAGACTAGTCTCCTTCGCAGGTACCTAGTAGGAGTCATTTACAACCTGGTGTCACGAACACCAAAACTTACTATCACTTATCCGTAATAGTTCACACCCATTTCTAACCAATCCATACCCAGGAAAAATCACACTTCCGTAACACTCAAAATGAGTAAATCTTATAAAGTATACCCTTTCAGTTTTCACACCTACTCCCCTGCAGATAGGACCAAAGAGAGCTCCGTTACCCCGTGGTAACCATATTCTTAATAGTAACACTACTATACACCCACCAAATTCATCCCCCACGCGAATATAGTGCTAACAAGAATATTGTGATCACTCGTGTCATGAAATTCACCCCATCTATCCGAGGATAAAACTCATACTTCCACTCGCCTATCCACCGGCGACCCAAATGGTTCCTGGACATAATATTCCCATCCTATGAACCAAAATTTTGCAATTGTTGTCCCTACTGGGCATTCCCTTCTATCCCCTGCCTCACTATGGACATAATCAATTGTTGTGGTTTCACTTCCACACATAAGACACCTCCCTGTGTCAATCCCCTGCCTCTGGCCCAAATGGCCATGTTGGGGTTGTCCTTCTCACGTACTTGGTATTCTTGACCCCAAGTGTTACCCCCATTGTCCCTTAGGCTTCCCTAGCCCTATGGGACTCGTTATTGGCCTCGATGACATGGATCAAATACACTATTAATAGGTAGAAATTTACTTAATTAAAAATGAAAGATGGGTCCCTTACTAGGTATACCCTTCCATCGTGCTTCAATAGCACCATTAAATCTCATTTCGTTCTTAGGTTAAACTCTATAACCTTATTGTCTCCTGCATCTTAGGAGCGTTAATGTAAGATGGTAAACAAAAGATATTGATGACTTCAACACTAGTTATCCTAGTCGGATTTCCCCTCCATTATTGTGTATTCTCACACGGTTCATTATCCATTTGCGGGTTCCTTTATCGTTCTCCGTATCTCCTTCCTCAGTTACGAAGTTTGCTTACACATTTTACCATCTCTCTTACGATTAGTTACAATCTTACCCATTTCATAAATTCTAAAATTTTGCTCACATCCTTATTGGAATAGAGGATGGATGGTCTTATGGTCACACCGTACCCAAAATTCTCGTTTCACTCCATATTTTCTCCTTCATATGTGGTGACTGACTCTCTTACCACTACAACACCGCCCCATTGGGCCAAAAATTTTATTCAAAATTTAGTCCTGGGTGCCGTCGCACACCACCCTACACAATTGTCTTTGGGTTATCTCTTCCCATTGACTTATCACGCTACTCCGCTACTATAATACTTAGATGGCCCTTCCAAAAGGGTCCTTCCACACTTTCCCCACCCTTGCTAACTACGTCGGGTGAGACTTAAGGTATATCACCGTTATCTACAACAGTGGTTTGGGAGACTATGGCTCCCGGGTGATTATTCTATCCCCGCTAACCTGAACAACAATCAAGGTGATTCCTATCACGATCACCATTTCCAGAATACCCCAAGTCTTCTATTGAGCCTCTCCTCCTGTAATCCTCCTTTGACCCTCGTTGGTCGACCAAAGAATGTTCGGTATAACAAGCCCAACCGAACTCGTGTATGAATCACATCACTATACTTAATAGCAGAAGATTGCGAGTCGCATACGTAGAGGAATAATACAATCGTATCATAAGGCTCTACATCAAGTAATGCTAAGCTGAAACGTATAAAAGCTGCACAGATCCTAAGGACACTAGAACCTGATGCTCTAATACCATCTGTGACACCCCGCCTAATTAATCGTGGGTGATCAGTCCTAAATTAAATTAGAACAGGTTTCTCATTTGGTTCATTCTTAACATCACTGTCTCCTTTTCAATTACTAACCACCTAAGTGAGGAAATTAGACTGGTGCCAATTTTATCTTTCATTAACTTAAATGAAATACTCATGCGAAAATCAAAATAATATGACAATCATAATTTACTGAATTCAACCATTCACAATTCAATAACTGACATAATAAACCATTAGTTCAATATCCAACCAAGATAAAGACAAGCAAATAAATCTCAACAAGTCTAACATAAGTACTGAATAAAACAGTGGGCAACATGCTCGAATAACTGATAGGAAATTTTTACACTATAAGTGAAAGAAATGAGGCACCTATAAAACTCCCGCAACATCCACATACGTTGCAGCAACGGGTCCCTAGAATGAGTCAAGCCTGGCGTCCCTGTGGCTGGACATCTAAACGTTTTTTTAAAAAGTTTTTATAGCAAGGGTCTGTACCCAAAACATTTGGAAAAGATTTAGCAAATGATTAACTTACAGTAATAAGTAAATATGCATGCTCTCCATATTTTAGTTAGTGTCGCACTCCCTTGAGGACATCTTCTCCCCTCCTCTAATGTGCACTACTAACGCCTTAATAAATTTCCCTTAGTTATATATCTCATGACTAGATCATTTATATAACCCCTTGCAACCACCCTACTCTAACCGAGTGTGCCACAATTATGATTTCTAAGTTATCTTCAACATTAACTTAATTAATCATTTCCCTTTTGAAATTCATATAAGTTTCACACCCATTATATGTAATATAATTCACAGCCTCTATTAATTTTACCCATATATAATTATTTTCCTTATTATATACCCGTATCCATATTACAACATTCACAAACATACTGAAATATTTATTAATAATAACATCCTCCCAAGTAATAACTCACCAGATGTGAATTCTCTAAAGTGTTATCCCACTGGGTATATTCACATAACCTAGTTATCCAAGTCAGAATCGCTTGCTAGCTTGGTGAAAACATATAATTGGAGGCGGTCATATTCCTTCCCTGAAAGTGAGATGCCCCTCACCCATATAATGGACGCTATAACCTGGGAATATACTCTCCCTACTCCTCAATCTAGGGGATTCATCCACTACGTGCAACCTCCCCCTATAGCACTAGAGTATATAATAATAATATCTAGCCACTGATATTAATGCACACACAATATATATATATATATACTATCGCACACTGTATATATATATATAAATAATATTAATTACCCCGACTATACCGTGTACTAAGTCCGTAATACAAGCCTATTCAGAATATTATGAGTTATGGTCCAACTCTAATCATTAATTAATTCGCACATTAATTAATTAAACTACTTTTGGTGTCATTTCCACCATTATACTCGGACTTAATCTCGTGGCCCAAAACAAAACTATATCTGAGTCTAAATCCACGACTCCAAATTATTTAGCCTTTACTCTAAGTAAAATTAACGTCTTGGTATCGCTCAACCAATATCCCCGGACTTGTCCACTCAATCCGTATTTAATTATTTTGAAATATTATTCATAAAATTTAACCATAGTATGTCACACATAAATTTCCTCCAAATCCCAATTATTTCTTCCTCACAATTAATTTGATTAGACCCCTATGTTAGTTTCTCATTACATAAGGCACAGGAAAAGATTTATAGTTATTTTCCCTTATATATACAAACTGGTCGAACTGCCAAAAATTATCGACCATCGACCGATCGACCCCCAACCCTCGATCGATCGATCGATCAGGTCATCATCTTCTCCGAGTTGCCTGTTTCAGCCATGGACGAAATTCTAAAAACCCTAACTTCTTCCACCAGCAATCGTAAGCCTTCTCATCAATAAAATATACTAAAAACCTTATCAGGACCTCCATAAAGTCCATAACCCCATTTAATTTATGTTCTCTAATGGGTTAAGCTTATGTTGAATCTCAAGATTTGTCTCACACATTGATAAACAGGACTGGGGGAACCTTGATAAAAGAAGGCTCAGGAGATAGCCATGTAGAACGACCTTAAAAAAGCTCTATTCAGAGATCGAAGAACAAATTTGTTGATCTGATAAAGAGAAAAAATCCTTTTGAAAGGGGATATATGGAAGGATCTCCTTTTCACCTAGAGATTGTAAGCTATCTTACTCCTGCTAAATTCAAACCCCCAGAGGTAATACCAAGTTATGTGTCATACCCTATTTTTTAGTAGGAATGTACAAGAGATTATAAAGTAAAGAATTAAAGTTAAGGTGAAATACAAACCTTTCTTCATTAAGTAGTGTCACACACTTATTGTACTACCACCATAGGGGTGAATTACAATTTATTCTAAAAAAAAAAGTAAGTCATTAGAAAATATCATTCCTTGCTCCCATATTCTGTAGTCTCCATCCTATAGTTAAATGTACAAAGTTACATCCCATGTATATCACAAAAAGGGAAGGGGTCTATCATCTACCTCCTAGAACATCTAGAGGAAAAAGGAATTAGCACAAATATGTTACGCAGATCTTACAAATATTATAGAAAATTTTATGTAGATAGAAGCTTAGAGTGTGTATAGAATTTACGATTTGGTACAACAACATAGTTCAAATTTTATAATAAAAAGGCCAAGGAATTTTAGATGATAAGCCTATACTTTTCAGATTATAAATGGGTATGGAAATACGCGAAGAGTCATCAATATAAAAAAATTATAATTAACCCAAAACCTTTTGGGAAAAGTAACCAACTAGGCACACAATTAAAGTGGCACTCATATGTATGTAGCTAAATCTTAGGAGTTCAAACAACTGAGACCTTAGCCCAAGTAGAAAAATTATGTGGGACAACACGGCTATCTACTCCTTAGTTAATATTGATGCTTCTTTCAATAAAGAATATGGAGAGAGGTGCAGGGAAAACTGATTCAATCAGTAAAATGATTTTCATCGTATCGGCTATTAGATTATAAGGGTTAAAATTTATCCAATTGATCATGATTAAAATAAATAACTAGAGATATAATAACATATTAGTAGGGCTATCACATAGTGATATCAAATAGAAGTAAAACAAGTAAGAAAAAAGTTACTATTAAAAAGGTAAAACCAACGTGTACGTAGTATCAGACGGGCTTAAGTATGACTAAAGAGAAGTATGGGAGGGGTTGGTACTTGATTATCTGTATACAAATACTTTTATAAGTTAGTGTGATTGATAATAATGTTAGTTTGGTGAAAATAACTAAGGCTTGTAAAAGTTTAAGGGGGTAAATTGTAAATATTTTAGGACTTTCAAATCTAATGCTTAAAGTCAAATATGAAACTTAGGGCATAAGGCTTTTTGACATAAAATATATAGAAGTACTTGTAGAAAAAAGTTGGGATTAAAATTCATAACTTGGAAAAGTTAGAAGGGGTCAATTTGCAATATAGAAAAATATTTCTAGCCTAAAACCCTATTTTTTTTGTAAATTTGGCTAGTCTTAACCAAACATATTCTTTCCTTATTCCATTTTGATCATAAAAATACTAGGGAAAACTAAAAAAAAAATTGATTAGTCATACACCCTCGCGCGCTTGGTTAAATGGTTCAGGTTGAAAAGTTCATCTTCAACCTCTTGACAGTTGACTTAAAGTTTGAAAAAACTTTGACCTTGAATAAATCCTAATTTTTTAAAACCATTTGAGATGATTCCCGAGCCAATCCAACCTAACTTTTCACAAGGAATCTAAAAATATAAGTTTTATGGATTGAGGTTCAATATTCATCGACTTACAAAATTGTGTTTTTTTCATAAATTTTGACCAAACTTTTGAAGCTTCAATGCATATGGAAGAGTGTCTTATCGATATGGTTATGTTTTTTCTATCCTAAGGAAGGATCTGGTTTTGGTTTGAAGGATTTTGGTGGTCGGGTTGGGGAGAATTTGAAGTTTTTGTTTTTCTAAAACAAAACACACTTTTAAGCACTTGAGGCTCAAAAGTTATGATTTTTTTTAAATGATCATTGCACTGGTGTTCTTAAGTTCATAAGGAACCATTTCCTCACTTTGAAACTAGTTTAAAGTCAAGTAATCAAATTCCATCATTAAAGCTCAGACTTTAATGGAGTTTTCTCTAGTTTCTTTGAACGGAGGTTGTTTTGGACGTGAAAGCTTGGATATTTGGATTGATATGATTTTAGTAACAAGACAAAAAAACATGGGAATTGGAAGTGTGAAGTTTAACACATAAAATAATAGAATACCAGTTTAGAGGGATAATTTTAAACTTTGGTAAGGCTCAAGGGGTGAGGTTTATTTCTTCTAGTCCTGGGGGGTTTATAGTAGGAAGTATGGGGAGTCTATTGGAGCATTTTGGTGGTGAATTATTCCTTTGTTAAAGAAGATAGAATTATTGAAACTTGAACTTCACATGGTTACATGGTTAAACTATGTGCTTTTTCTTCTATTGCCCATGTGGAGGTTCATGTGGTAAGGGGTCAGTGTGTAAATATTGAATATTTAAGTTTTAGTCCTTGGTTTAAAGTTTTTATATTTATTTAACATTAAATATGTTGTGGTTTTTAAGTTTTAGGAACTTTTTTATAATTTCATGAAAATTTAAGGTTGGGGCTATAAATTCTAGTTAGTTTAAGTCTAGACGTTTAATTTTATATAAAGTTCGGATCTGGAGGTTAAGTTTAAGTCAAGTTATGCTTGTTTGAAAATTTCATGGGTCATTTTGGAAATTTTAAAACTTCTAGGGGTACTTGGATAATAAGTAAAATTATAGGTTTGGTAGAGTAGTTTGATCTTTATTTAGGATGCTTTTGAATTTGAATACTCCAAGAGGGGTATAATAGGACTTGTAGGTAATAATTGATATTAACTAGCTCAGTTAAGAAGTGCGGGTGTTAGAGTCAACCTACCTAAAAAGAAATTTCACCCATAATTTTACCTTGAAAGAGATTCAGATATTATTCTATCATTTCTCGTTCTGGTTTCCATGCATCTTCTTTCTGATTTTGATGTTTCCAAAGTATCTTGACTAAGGAAATTTCTTTATTCCTGAGGATTTTTACCTGACGGTCTAAAATATGAATGGGGCATTCTTTAAACTAATGGTTGGGTTGAAGACAGATTTCCTACCATGAAAGAGCTTGGGTTGGGTTGGAATATATCGACGTAACTGGGATACATGGAATACATTATGAATATTGAATAACTCAATTGGTAATTCTAACTGATAGGCTACAAAGCCAATGTGTATAGTAATAGTAAAGGGCCCAATATATCTTGGAGCTAGTTTTCCTTTATTTTCAAAACGTGAAAATTCTTTTCAAGGAGAAAGTTTTAGAAATACCCTGTCAGAAACTTAAAACTCTAGTGGCTTTCGATGATGGTCAGTATAACTTTTTTGGAGATCTTAGGCTGTCTTGACTCTCTCTTTGATTTTCTGGACTTTTCAGTAGTTTCTTGGATTATTTTGGGGCCAAATCTTTCTATTTTCTAATTTAGTCCAACATGAGGGCGATCGACACGGTCTTCCATAAAAGGCTTCAAATGTGGAGGCTTTCATACTTGACTAGTAACTATTATTATACGAATACACAATAAGTAGTAAATGCTCACTCTAATTGTTAAGCATTTCTAATGTATAGGGCCGTAACATATCTTCCAAATTTTGAATTGTACGTTCAAATTGTCCATCTGCCTGGGGATGAAAGGTAGTACTCAAATGGAGTTTAGTTCCCATTGCGGCTTGAAGTTCTTGCCAAAATTTTCCTACAAAATGAGAATCTTGGTCTAGTACTATAGATTTGGGAATTCCATATAATCGGAAAATTTATCGAATGTAAAGTTTCGAAGCTTTTGAAAAGAAATGGTGGTTTTTATTCACAGAAAATAGGCAAACTTGGTGAGTTGGACTATTATCACCCAAATGTTGTTATGTCCTTGGTACGTACGATGTAGTCCACTATCAAAATCTATGGTGATATGATCCGATTTCCATTCTCGAATTGGTAAATGTTGGAGAAGTCCACCAGGATACTGGTGTTTAATCTTTACCTGTTGATAAGCAAGATATCTTCTCACAAAGTCCTAAATGTCATTTCTCATATTTGGCCACTAATATTGTTTCTTCAATGCTTGATACATTTTAGTACTTTTGGGATGAATCATGAATTTGGATTGATGGGCTTATCATAATACTTCGTCTTATAAGGATATTTCTTCAAGTATATATAATCAATTTATAAATCATAATGTAAGGACACAAATTTCCAATTGAGTCCCTTGTTGTTTTGGCTCAATTTCGGACAAAAATGTTTGAGTCATAGGATAGAATACTTGACCATCCTTCGAGCCTATGACATGCAAGAGTTGAAGACATAGCGGCCAAGTCTTATAAAGGTTCATCATTGACGAGTTTCAAGTGCTATGATTCTACCTCATCAACTTCATATTCCATTGTATCCAAAGGTATGAATGCATTTTTATATAAATATAGGGAGACTTTGAATAAGTTTATATTGGGTGTACTTTTATTTTAAACTAAGTTTTATTTTTAAGAAAAGTTTCTTTAAAACTTTAAAATAAAGTTTTTGGGCTAAAATGGAATTTTTAAGCTTTATGTATCTTCATTCGAAATTGTCGTTCGAACGAGAATTTCGTTCAAACGAGGTTTTTTAATGACTTTCCACTGGAACCTCGTTAGATAGTTCGTTCGAATGAAATGTCATTCAAACGAAAATGTCGTTCGAAAAAGATTTCGGCGGGAACAGTTTTTGGCAGTTTTTTTGGCACTTTCCCACTACTTTGTCCCACTATTCTTTCACAGAATTTAATGACTTCGGGAACAGATTTTTTAAAAAGAATTTTTTGCATGTCTTAGTGAGTGTTTGAGAGGTTAATTCTTTTATAAAAAGTTCCCTTGGTGTTTGTTATCCAAATTGACATATTCAAAGAACAAAACCAAGTTTACACCCAGTTGTTTGTTTTAATCCAAGTTTCTATCTATATTTATATACATCTTGCTTGAAGAGTTTGTTTTGGCACCGGATTCATCTCTACCATAAAAGAGAGTTTGGGTTTGCTTCAAGATACCACAAAAAATAATCTTGTTTGCGTTGACTTACCCACTTGGAGAAAGGCTCCTTGTTCGGGTGGCGGTGACCGAAAAAGTTCGATCAGTGGATTCCGAGACCGCGGTGGAGCTCCGTGGTTATTCGCTAGGAAGAGGTGTATACAAGAAGACGCTTCGGGGATTGGATGGAGTCAAGTCGAGTGTTATAAGTCTTAATGTCTTGTATTTGTAAAATCGTACTTAGTGGATTTGAGGCTAGGTCCGTCCGAGGTTTTTTCCCGTTGTGGGCTTTTCCTCGTACATCGTGGCGTAATGGTTCTTTGTTTATTTTATCTTTTGCAAAACTCACCTAGAACGCATGCATAGGTAAACAGATAAAACTTGGTTTAAATCACTACTTGTTTAATTTGGTGCTAAATAAATTTGGGTATTATTTATGTTAATTTAATTCAAGTCATCATTTAATTTGGTAAATTTGGTTTGGCCTAACTTGGTAATATTGCAAATATAACTTAGGCAAATTTCTAGGACTTGAGTTGAGTTAATATGTTAAAGTGAAAAATTCATTTCTTAAATAATTTAATTTCACTTTAAGTTGTGTTTAATCTTAATTTGAAAAGAAATTAAAATTAGTCAATTTGTTTAATTGAACCATCTCGCTTCCGCATCTTTAAAAGGAAATTATTTTTTGTAGTAAAGATTTTAATATTGGGGGCCTCGTGTTCCCACACATAAATCTGCTTCCTTATTGTTGAATAAATCTCGAGTTTCATGATGGGCTTGTTATTTAATTACAAAGGGATCTAGGGGTTATTGTTCTAGATAATTCTTTCTCATATCTGGATAGGCAATTATGTTGGAGAATTTTGAGAAAGGCAGAATTGGTTAAAGATCATAATGCTCTATGGTTGCAGAATTATCATAAGATATTAAGGTCTGAAGTCTCCCAATCGGATTTCAACTTAAAGCGTAGGCTACCACATTACCTTTTCCTGGATGGTAGTCCAATTTAAACCAATAATCTTTCAAAAATTCCATCCAACGTCATTGTGTCTGATTTAAATTCCTTTGGGCGAAGATGTATTTTAAGATTTTTTGATATACAACGACTTGAAATTATTCACCGTACATGTAACAATGCCATATTTTTAAAGCAAAGACCACAAAGGCTAACTCAAGGTTATATACAGGGTAATTACATTAACGGGTCTTGAGTTTTCGTAATCCATACTCCACTACTCTTTCTCTTTCCATCAAAACACAAAACAAGCCTTGCAATGAGGCATCAGTATATACATCGTAGCTTACATCACTAGAAGGAATAGTTAGGATAGTGACAATAGTTAATTTGTCCTTTAATATTTAGAAGGCCTGATTGAATTTAGCAGTCCATACAAATGTTACTTCCTTCCTAGTTAGCTTTAGTAGTGGGAGAGGGATTCGGGAAAAACCTTCCACAAAATGAATAACCTACTAGTCCAAGAAAACACTTTATCTCGGTGACATTGTGGGGTTGTTTTATTCTACAATGGTTGAAATTTTGGTTGGATCAACTTAGATTCCATTCTAATAAATCACATGTCCTAAGAATTCTACTTCCTTCATCGAGAAGTCACACTTTCTTTTTCTTAGCACATAATCTATGATTTCTTAAAGTGCCTAATACAGTTTCTAAGTGTTGGGCACGTTCTACATGATTTTGAGAATATACAAGGATATCGTCAATGAATAAAATAACAAATAGGTCAAGAAAAGGTCTAAAGATTTTATACATAAGATGAAAAAAAATTGCGGGAGCATTAGTTAAACCAAAAGACATGATGTTAAATTCGAAATATGCATAACGGGTTCGAAAAGCAATTTTTGGAATATCTTCTTCTCTTGCTCGTAGTTAATGGTAATCATATCGTAAATCTATGTTGAAAAGACTTTCTCTCCCCTAAGTTGATCGAATAAATCTCCAATTCCGGGTAAAGGATAATTATTCTCATTAATTACTGAATTTAGCTTGCGGTAGTTTATACATAATCTAAAGCTTCCATTGTTCTTTTTCACAAACAACAGAGGTGCTTCCCAAGGAGATGAACTAAGGTGAATAAATCCTTTTTCGAGAAGATCATCTAGTTGGGTAAGCTGTTCACTAAATTCAAAAGGATCTATTTGATACAGAGGTATCGAAATAGGATAAGTGTTTGGAAAAAAATTAATGGTAAATTCTATTTCACGATAACAGGTTATACCTGGAAATTCTTCTCGGAAAACAGGCTCGAATTGCTCCAAAATTCTAAGAATTCAGGAAAAATATGAATTTTGAATTTGAGATGTTGAAGGTTTAGAATGACCAGTTCCTTGAAACATAAAATATCCATCATCCTGGTCTTGAAAATATATTCTCATTCCATGACAATCGATATAAGCGTGATGTTTTGACAATACATCCATTCCGATATTAATACCTAATTCATAAATATAAAAAATTATTAAATTTACAAAGATCGTACCTAAGTCTAGTTGAATTTTATAATTTTCATACCCTTGGGTAGGTGTGTTAATTTCACCTGTAGGTAATTATATTTCCAAGGGAGTAGTTAAATATGTAGGAAAAATTTATAAAACTTTATCTAGTTTAAGGCTTATGAATGAATGTGTTGAACGAGAGTCAAATAAAATATGAGCGGGAAAATTATGAAAGAGTATTGTACCTTATATATTGTACCTTATATCACGTCATGTGAATTTTGTACAGACATTATGGCACAATTCTTTCCATGACGAGGGATTGATTCATGTTTCCTAATAGGAGTATGGTAATGGTGATTTGGAAAAGGACGGGTTTCCTGAATTCTCAACGGATTGCCTGATTGACGACGAATTGTAGGAGGGTTTAATTTGGGCACTCAAGGCGAATACGTCCTACTTCATGATTGTTCCTAAGAATATGGGAGAAGAATGTGAATAACTTGGGGAATTTCATTCAACAATTGATGCGACTTCGATGAGCTGGGAAAAATCTTAAATCTGCAAAGGGGTGATAGAAGGTTTAATTCGTGGGTGCAGACCTCTGTCAAACTATTTGCATTTCTTTATCTCAGTATACACATAATCGTCTACATAATCGGATAATTCAATAAACTTAACTTCATACTGAGCCACATATAAAATTTCTTGTTATAACCTTAACAAATCTAAAGTCAACTGGTCTCTTTCATTCTCGGGAAAGTACTTTTTGAAGAAGATTTCTTCAAATTGTACCCAGGTTAAAGGGGATATATTACGTCTGTGGGCTATGGCATGCCACCAGAAATCGACTTCATCTTCAAACATGAAAGATGCCAAGGTTACTCAAAGATTAGCAATGATTCATACTCTATTAAATATTTTCATAATCTGACGTATCCATTTTTCAGCTTCACTGGCGCCTAGATTTCCTAAAAATAAAGGGGGGTCATTGTCGTAAAAATTCTTTAAGATCATTCATTCCACATGTCTCATCTGAAATTTCTTCTCGAGCCAGGTATGGAACTTGTTGTTGTTGAGCTAGAGATGTTAGTTCTTGAAGGCATCGCATAATCCCTTCAGTATGGATCAGCTCAGTTTGAGTTCCGATAGAAGCAGTTCGAGTATTAACCATCTTAAAATATCATATAACAATTTTAAATATGTAAGAACATTTCTAAAAAGAGGATATAAAAAACCTTTAATATATCATACAAGGAGCTTTGAGTAGTATGTTACAATCTGCATTGCCTAATTTCACACAAGTTAAAGTTAGTTAACCTCCTAAGCTTTAGGCACACTATGTACACTACTTTATTAACGTATTTACACTAGGAAGGACATTTGCATTTGCATTTTGCTAATTAGGAACTGTGGTATCTCTCTCGAAAGGATTAGTGTCGAGAACAATAGAGAAAAGGTCTTATTATGAAGGGTCATCATCTGTCAAATCAGTGAAATCTGAAGAAATTCCAATGAGTTCACCATTCGATGTAGCTTCAGGATAAAGTGGAGGAGGTGGTTTTACATCAGTCAGAGAAAGATTGATTTCCTATGGAAACACGATTTGTCTAAGGACTTGGGTTTCTCTGGAAACACGATTTTTCAAGACCAACCCCTTCACATCTCTACTAGAGTCAAGCCATTCTTCATCAACTCTCCTAATAATTATACTAAGGTGTATAAAGGCCTCCCCTCGAACTATAGTATCCCATTGATTTTTAGATATTATGTCTAAACTAAATAGGAGGGAATCCTACGTATTCATGCTGCAAAATGAATTTATTAAATGAATAGATAAAGAAGTTATGAAAAATGAAAAATAACAAAATAGGCTATGAAAATTTCCCCATATAAGAGTCTAACCCGACGTATTATTACTTTTAAAACACACTCTGATACCTACTTGTCGCACCCTATTTTTTGGTATGAATGTACAAGAGAGTATAAAGCAATGAATTAAAGTTAAGGTGGAAAAAATTACTTTATTCATTAAGCAGTGTCGCACACTTATTGTACTACCACCACAAGGGTGAATTATATTTTATTCTCAACACGAAAAATAAAGTAAATCATTGAATACCGCAATTCCTTGCTCCGATCTTCTTCAGTCTCCACCCATATAATTAAATATGCAAATATGAGGCCCATGTATATCACAAAAAGGAGGGGAACTATCCTATTTCTCTTGGAACATTTAGAGGAAAAGGGAATTAACACAAATATGCTAAGAAGATCCTACCAATTTTATAAAATATTATATGTAGATAGAAGCTTAAAGTGTGTATAGAATTTATTGTTTGGTATTACAACATAGTTTAAATTTTAGATTAAGAAAGATAAGGAATTTAAGATGATAACCCATACTTACCAGATTACAAATGGGTATAAAAATAAGTGAAGCGTCATCAATCTAACTGATATGACCAAAGTGCACCTTCCTACTCAGAGACACTAACCTCGGCCTGTCTCATAGCCGAGGTGGCAGAAGATCAGGATAACTGTCAGTAATAGTCTCTCATAAGGTCAGCCCTGGCAGATGTAGCAGTAACCCCAATACATCAACCTCAGCTGGGTGTCAGCCGAGGTCAGCAATGACATGGGTTCAACCATCCATTAACATCATCATCGGCCACAACGGACGTTACATTTTATCACCCAGCCATCAAAGCCTCAAGGTCTCAATCATCAAGTAGTATGTCATCATTGGCCGAGGTCGACGTTACACCTCATATCCAATCTCAGCCAGCCGCCCTGGCCATGTTATTCATGGATGTTGATCTCGGACAAGGAAAGGGTCAGACCTCACAAACCTCGTACTCGTCTAGGCCGAGGTTGGCACTAATCAAAGACAGCTGAGTATTTACATACATATGTATGGCTTGTAACAAGTGGACAAATCTGTTATAACTGAATCATTCCCACCACGTGAGGGAATATTGAGGTCATCATTGTTTAGCTAAGATCATCCAGGTGTCATCCTGACACTGGTTGGATCTTAATGCACATGCTCATTGCATGCTTGGGGGGTACATTACACCCCCTAAGCACTATATATAGAGGTCACCCTCTACCTTGTATAACGATCCATAATTGCAACCCTAGCTGAAACTCTGGTAATTCACACAGTAGAGAGAGAAAGCTTGAGAGAATGTATCTATGGCCGTTAGTGCCTTCATCTAGTGATATTAACACTCACCTGCACAGTGGACGTAGGTCAGATTGGCTGAACCACTTACATTCAAGAGTTCATCCTCTTCTCCTCACCTCCTTCTACATATATATATATATATATATATATATATATATATATATATATATATATATATATATATATTCTCCTGTGCTGCCATTGTTATCACTTGCTTGAGCTTGGGAACACCTTATCTGGTGGTGCTGTTTCCAGCATCATCATTTTGGCATCATCTGTGGGAACAAGAAGATTCATCTCTTCCTTTCCTAGCTTAACCTCACCGGAGACTCTGGTGGTGAACCAGGCCTCACCCTTCGTGTGAAGCTGTTTGACCATTGAAAGAGGTCCTTTAAGGTATTTAAGCTTTATAATACTTTCATCACAATCTCTTTAGCCCAAACATATGGCACCAGAGTTACCACCACCTTCTCCACCATCTGGCGTTGAAGGACCTAGTTCCATCCAAGAACCACCCTAGTTCGAGATGGCTGAAGTAGCAGCAGCTTTGAGGTCGTTGCCTACAATGCATCAAGCAATGAAGGAGCAATTTTGCCCAGCTAAGCCAAAATATGATGAGGCCACCTGGGATCTCACCAGAAATGATTTCTCTGGTGCCTGTTCAACCACATCCAGAGACCAGGGGACCACCCCAGGCACCATGAAAGGACCAACCTACACCTCAGTGGAGGAGGGACGTTGTTGACCCTAGACGTTTGTGTCTGGGGAGGTAAGGAAACCCTTTCCCTGAGCATAGGTATGATGATATAGAAGAAGATGATGCTCCAGCAGACTTCTGGGAGCCATATGAGGTTTCAGAAAACACAGTACATCCTCTACAGTAGAGACGAGGTTGCTGAGAAAGAAGGGCCGAGGTTGGTGAGGCCCATCCAAGAGGATCGGATTTTGATCGCTTGAGTAGAGGGTCAGCCTTTGAAAGGCTCGGCCCAGTTAATGATCTGAGGCAGAGGTTATCCAGGTCGAGAAGTTCAGCTGGATCACAAAGGGGGGATGGTGAACATCGGCCTCGCCATAGCCGACCCCCACATGGCCGAGACTATGGCCATGAGATCAACAACCGATGTTATGTTGCAGTCGGGGAACCCTCAGTCCACCCCTTGGAGGTGGCTGGGGACAACCTCGACTAGGAAAACATTGCTAAATCATGGAATGAATCCATCCAACGTCTCGAAGAGAAGATTGGAAACCTCATCAAAAGTCGAGACCCACTGCAAAGAGGGTTCTCAGAGGGCTCCCCATTTGTGGAAAGAATTGTGAACTTCCCAACCCCTTCCAAATTCACACCACCAATGGTGTCTCCCAAGTATGATGGAAGTACCAACCCTGTACATCACATTGAGATGTATCAGTCTGCGACAGATATCTATTTAATTCCTGATGAGATGAGGTGCCGAGATTTCTCAAGCACTTTGACGGGAGCTGCGTATATTTGGTTTACTTCTCTTCGAAAGAACTGTATTCAGAACTTTAAAGGCTTGGTTGAACAGTTTATTCACAACTTCTGTTTTGGGGTAAAACCTCAAAAGAAGACCACTCATCTATTGTATGTCAAGCAGTGAAAGAATGAGAGCCTAAGAGACTACATTGCAAGATTTAACAAGGAGAAATTGGAAATTGAAGATTAAAAAGAGAATATAGCTATGACAGCTCTTATAGGAGGATTGCAGAAAGGTAAGTTACTGTGGAAGCTTATGGAAGAACCTCCAAAATCCATGGCCGAGCTGTTAGCAATAGCCAGAAGGGTTATGAACGCTGAAGAGGCAATAGCCGCAAAGTATGAGGATGAGAATGGAAGTAACAATGGAAAATTCCAAAGGAAGAAAGACAAAAAAAAGATGTCTACAGACGACAAGTTTTCACACTACACTCCTCTAACTTTGAGCTGCGAACACATCCTCAATGAAATAAAAAATGACCGGTCCCTGAGATGGTCGGAGAAGCTGAAGACTCCTCCGCATAAGAGAAACAAAAACCTATGGTGTGAGTTACACGAAGATCACGGCCATATGACACACAAGTGTTTTTCCTTGAAGGATAAAATTGAGAAGATGTTAAAGTCTAGAAATCTCAGGTTAGTATGTCGATGGTAGAGATTCTATGGGGGGAAGAGATGACCCTAAAAAGAAGAGAAACGACAGGTGTCGGGAATATGCCCCAACCAGAAGAGTTGAGGACTCAGATGATGAGGATGAGGATGACCCTGACCTCCCACTAAAAGATAAGAATGCCCCTATGAAGACGGTTGGCATGATATCATTTGGTGCTAACACCATCTGTGGAGGACTAGTAGGGGGTGGCTTAGAGGTAACCGACCACAAAGCTCATGTGGCAGAGGCTAAGTTAGTAACCAAAGTAGAGGCTCTGAATCTGGCATCTTCAGAGGCTAAACATAAGATAAAGAAGGTAGATATGGATAGTCTTATAATTGGGTTCTCCCGACTTGATTTCAAAGGTATCCTTGCTCCACATGATGACCCTTTGGTAATCACTACAAGAGTGCATGGATGTGAGGTGCAAAGAATCCTCGTGGATGGAGGAATTTTAGAAGATGTAATGTCCTGGCCTTATTTTAAGAGCCTAGGCCTCAGTAGAGCTAAGCTTGTACTATATCATCATCCGTTGATTGGTTTCAGTGGTGAAAAGGTCCATCCATTGGTCATGTATGAGATGGATTTACGAATGGGAGACGAGTGGACTAAGAGGTTGACCCAGAATATTAATTTTTTCGTGATGGATGAAAACTTCTTCCTGGCCTACAACCTCATCATAGGACGAGTAACCCTCAAGGAATTTGAGGCCGTGCCTTTAACGGTCCACCAAATTCTAAAATTCCCGACCTCCTATGGGGTAGAGGAAGTGCAGGGTGACCAAACATGGGCACGTGAATGCTACTTCAACTCTGCGGAAGAGAGAAAGGCTCATAAGAGGAAAAAAACCATGTACAACATCGACACACTTAATCCTAGGGATGAGACAAAGCTGTAGAAGGGAGAAGACACGGAAGAGGTAGAATCCATCATCCTCAATGAGGACGAGCAGAAAAAAACTGTCCAAATCGATAAATCCCTAAGACCTGAGATCAAGGAAGAGTTGGTGAAGCTACTGAGGAAGAGGTAGAGTGTCTTTACCTAGAGCCACGCGGACATGTTGGGTATTGACCCTGAAGTTATGTGCTATAAACTCAATGTTTTAGAAGATGTTAAGCCCATCAAACAAATAATAAGGGTTTGCTCAAGGGAAAAGTATGATGTCATCAGGGAAGAGGTCAGAAAGCTTGAAGAGGCCAAGTTCATCAAAGAAGTCATATACCCTGAGTGGTTATCTAACATCATCATTATGCCGAAAGTTAACGGGAAATGGAGGATGTGCGTAGATTTCACTGATTTAAACAAGTCTTGTCCAAAAGACAGCTTCCCCATGCCACGAATTGACCAGATGGTGGATGCCATAGCAGGGCATGAGCTCATGAGCTTCGTGGATGCCTATTCTGGGTATAACCATATTTTTATGGACTCGAAAGACTCAAAGAAGATAGCGTTCATAACCGACAAGGGAACCTATTACTATAAGGTCATTCCCTTCGACTTGAAGAATGCAGGGGCCACTTATCAACGTCTTGTAAATAAGATGTTCGAGAATCATATTGGAAAGACCATGGAGGTATATGTGGATAACAGGTTGACAAAGATCTTGAAGGCCGACACTCACATGGCCGACCTGGAAAGGACCTTTGACACCATGGATTTATACATGATGAAGATCAACCCTTCCAAGTGCGTCTTCGGAGTAGGAGCAGGAAAGTTCCTTGGGTTCATCATCAATTAAAGGGGAATAGAGGCTAACCCCAAGAAGATCAAAGATTTTCTTAAAATGAAGACACCTAGAACTATCAAATAGGTTCACAGGCTAACTGAAAAAGTTGATGCACTTAACAGGTTTGTCTTAAGAGCTACAGACAAGTGTCTTTCCTTTTTCAAGGTGTTTAGAAAGGCCTTCGAATGGGATGAGGAATGCGACAAAGCTTTTAAAGAGGTCAAGTACTACCTCGGATCCCCTCTACTTCTATCTCGGCCCATTCTGGGGGAGAATTTATATGTTTATCTAGTTGTCTCAAAGTCAGCCATTAGTGATGCCATAGTAAGAAAAGACGATGGAGTACAGAGGCTGGTATATTTCAATAGTAAAGACCTTAAAGGGTCTGAAAAGAACTACTCTCGAATGGAAAAGTTAGCATATGCTCTGATATACACTTCCAGGAAGATGAAGCCATACATCCAAGCCCACTCTATGGCTGTCCTCACTGACTCTCCACTAAGACAGGTCCTCTACAAGCCTGAGAAGTCGGGCAGGTTGATGACTTGAACCATCGAGTTGGGAGAATACGATATTGTTTATCAACCTAGGGTTGCCATCACAGGGCAAGCCCTTGCAGACTTTGTAGCAGAGTTCACGTGGGAAGAGGTTGAGATTGATAATAGTCAAGGGATTACAGATGAGCCAAATAGCAACGTCTTCCATGGTCCGAACGAGGTTAGGTCAAGCAAGTTTAGAAAAAGTGTAGATGAGAATGAGGAAGACAGGTACCTCTTCAAGCAAGGGACCCTGTCAGAGGGGAACTTCTCTTCAAATGAAGATGTTTGGAACCTCTTCATTGATGGGTTTTCTTGTAAAAGTGGAAGTTGAGTAGGGCTGATAGTGTCAACACCAAATGGTAGTGACATTGAATATGCACTGAGGTTTAACTTTAAGGCTTTAGAAAATGAAACTGAGTCGGAGGCATTGATAGCAGGTCTCTCCTTGGCAAAATCTCTTAGTGTCGGTCAACTCTTAGTCCACAGTGACTCAAGGCTGGTCATCAACCAAATCTTGGGAGTATATAAGGCAAAGGATGAAAGAATGTCCAGATGCTTGAAAAGAGTGAGAATGATATTGGAAAGCTTTGGAGAAATGAAGATGAAGAGGATACCCTGGCTTGACAACAGTCGGGCAGATGCACAAGCAAGGTTGGCCTCAACAACCAGGACAGACATCAGAAGAATAGTACGAGTCAAAATTCTGCTCAAACCGACCATTGAAGAAGAAGAGGTTACTAGACCTTGCCTCAATTTGAATCTAGGAGCCTCGTGGATGGACCCTCTTATCAAATCTATCAGGCAGGGAGAGCTTCTAGAATCAAAATTAGAGAGGAGAAAGCTGAGGTTCAGGGCTCCCAAGTTCTCAATTGTAGGAGACGTTCTGTATAAAAAAAGGTTTCCTACTCCCTCTTCTTAGATGCGTCCACCCCTTAGAAGTCCCACATATCCTTCAAGATTTACATGAGAGCCCTTGCTCCAGTCACATAGGAGTAAGACCCTTAGCTAAGAGGATGATTACTCAAGGATACTGATGGCCGACCTTGGCCAAAGATGTTGCTACTTACGTGAAGAAATACGATAAGTGCCAGAGATTTTCCACTATCCCTCATCAACCTCATCAACCTATGACGTCAATCAGTTCTCCTTGGCCATTTGCAATATGGAGGATATTTTAGTAGGACCGTTGCCAAGAGTTGCGAACAACTATCGATTTTTTATAGTAGCAATTGATTACTTCTCGAAATGGGTAGAGGCTGAGACAATGATCAACATCACTGAGCAGAAGACCTTTAAGTTCATCTGGAAGAACATCATATGCAGGTACGGTTTGCCAAACACACACATATTAGATAATGGAATGGAGTTTAAGAATGCTTCCTTGGAGAAATATTACGAAAGAGTTAGGATCAAGAAGTTTTTCTCTTCTCCTGGCCGACCTCAGGAAAATGAGCAGACTAAAGTCACGAACCTAACGATCCTTGATGGGATTAAGAAGAGGTTGGAAGAAGACAAAGGGAGATGGACAGAATATGTATACGCAGTGTTATGGGCATACAGGACGACAACGAGGATGCTATCGGGAGAGACCCCCCTCATGTTGGCCTATGGCTCAGAAGCTGTCATCCCTACTGAAGTAGGACTTCCCACTCATAGAGTTCGGACCTATGACCTTGAGAGGAATATGGAAGAGAGAAGACTTGATCTGGATCTGATCGAGGAAAGAAGAGAAGATGCGGAGATTAGACAGGAATCCTACCAGTAGAGAACTGCGAAGTTCTACAATTAAAGGGTGAAAATAATACCTATAGTTATGGGAGACCTAGTTCTAAAAAAGACGTTGCAAAAGGAAAATAAGCTCAATCCAAACTGGCATGGTCCTTACAAAGAAGTTGATGAGGTTATTCCCGGTACCTACCGGCTAGAAAATCTCGAAGGGGAACCTTTCTCCAATCCTTGGAACGTTGACCACTTAAAGAAATATTACATATGATGCTGCAGTTGTTTCTTTGTAATACATATACCATTTTTTGAAGAGGATATTAATGAAAAGAGCAATTCCTGTGTCAATACTTTGTTTCATTGTGCATAAACATCAATAATTTGGTGGAATAATGAGGTGAAACATCATTGTATGGTGACCTCAGACCTTAAACATCATTGGTTTGGTGAAATTATGAGAAACATCATTATATGGTGACCTCAGACCGTAAACATCATTAATTTGGTGGTGATTTATGAGGGTAAACATCATAATCTAATCGCCTCAGACCTTAAACATCATTAATTTGGTGGCAATTTATGAGGGTAAACATTATTATATGGTGACTCAGACCTTAAACATCATTAGTTTGGTGAAATTATGAGAAACGTCATTATATGGTGACCTCAGACCTTAAACATCATTAATTTGGTGGCAATATATGAGGGTACCTTAAACATCATTAATTTGGTGGCAATTTATGAGGGTAAACATCATAATTTGATGATCTCGGACCTTAAACATCATTAGTTTGGTGAAATTATGAGGGTAAACATCATAATTTGATGGCCTCGGTCCTTAAACATCATTAATTTGGGGGAAATTTATGAGGGTAAACATCATTATATGGTGACCTCAGACCCTAAGAACCACTAATTTGGTGGTAATTTATGAGGGTAAACATCATAATATGATGACCTCATACCTTAAACATCATTAATTTGGTGAAATTATGAGGGTAAACATCATAATTTGATGACCTCGGTCCTTAAATCATTAATTTGGTGGCAATATATGAGGGTAAACATCATTATATGGTGACCTCAGACCTTAAACATCATTAGTTTTGTGAAATTATGAGAAACATCATTATATGGTGACCTCAGACCTTAAACATCATTAATTTGGTGGCAATATATGATGGTACCTTAAACATCAGTAGTTTGGTGAAATCATGAGGGTAAACATCATAATTTGATGACCTCGGACCTTAAACATCATTAGTTTGGTGAAATTATGAGGGTAAACATCATAATTTGATGGCCTCGGACCTTAAACATCATTAGTTTGGTGAAATTATGAGAGTAAACATCATAATTTGATGGCCTCGGTCCTTAAACATCATTAATTTGGGGGCAATTTATGAGGGTAAACATCACTATATGGTGACCTCGGACCTAAACATCACTAATTTGGTGGTAATTTATGAGGGTAAACATCATAATTTGATGACCTCATACCTTAAACATCATTAGTTTGGTGAAATTGTGAGGGTAAACATCATAATTTGATGACCTCGGTCCTTAAATCATTAATTTGGTGGAAATGTATGAGGGTAAACATCATTATATGGTGACCTCAGACCTTAAACATCATTAGTTTGGTAAAATTATGGGAAATGTCATTTTATGGTGACCTCAGACCTAAAACATCATTAAATTGGTGGCAATTATGAGGGTAAACATCATAATTTGATGACCTCAGACCTTAAACATGAGTAGTTTGGTGAAATCATGAGGGTAAACATCATAATTTGATGACCTCGGACCTTAAACATCATTAGTTTGGTGAAATTATGAGGGTAAACATCATAATTTGATGACCTCGGTCCTTAAATCATTAATTTGGTGGCAATGTAGGAGGGTAAACATCATTATATGGTGACCTCGGACCTTAAACATCATTCGTTTGGTGAAATTATGGGAAACATCATTTTATGGTGACCTCGGACCTTAAACATCATTAATTTGGTGGCAATTATGAGGTTTAACATTATAATTTGATGACCTCAAACATTAAATATCATTATTTTGGTGAAATCATGAGGGTAAACATCATAATTTGATGACCTTAGACCTTAAACATCATTAGTTTGGTGAAATTATAAGGGTAAACGTCATAATTTGATGACCTCACACCTTAAACATCATTAGTTTAGTGGCAATTTATGAGGGTAAACATCATATTATGATGGCCTCAGACCTTAAACATTGTTATAGGTAAACATCAGACCTTAAAACCTTAAGGTAGACCATATTATATGGTGACTTCAAACCTTAAGGTAAACATCATTATATGGTATCCTCAGACTTTAAAACAACATGCAAGAGAAGACACACAAAGGAGCAATATAGTCTGAGGAAGATGGTATTAATATTTACCACTGAACAGTCAGAGTTACAAATCAAATATACTTTCCAGAGTTCACAAAAATTACAGACGACAAGAAAGAAAAATTACAACTTAAAGCTTCACAGGACCAGGCCTAAGTATCTGCAGTAACAGTCGTCCTTTCTTGGATGATGTTGGTCACCTCTGTTGTATCATCCTGAGGATTGGCCTCTTCAATTTTAGTGACCTCCAAGGGAGAAGTCTTGGCAGGGGTAGCACCGGCCTCCTCAACCTCCTACAAGGACTGAGCAAATCGGTGATCAGCAAAGACCAGGCCCTCAAAGTCCGAGGTAGTCAGGCTCCCTAAATCTTTTTCCTTGGAGGCTGCCCATTTACCACTGACTTCGATACCTTTTTCAATGTATTCAAAGCTAAAGTTGATGAACTCATCACAGACCTTATAGTCTACAGGGATCTTCTCTAAGGAATCCTCTAATGACGCTTTGACTGCAGCATCAACTTTGGTTTGAAGGGCATCATCTTTAGCCTTCAAGGCTACCTCATGATCCCTATTGAGCTGGCCCATGTCCCTATCACTTTGCTTAACCAACTTGTCAGCCTCCTTCAACTCTGTCTGCAGATGTTCAATCTCTATATTCAAGGAGGCCTGCACCTTTTTAGGCTCCTGACCTTTCTTTATGAGAGGCAGCTTCGTCAGGGTCCAGTTAACTAAACGATGCATGGACAAGATACCCTACAGTGGAAAATCAGACGTATGAATATGGTTTAACTTATAAAAGGCTGGGGTTACACTTAAAAGAGAAAAATAGTAGAAATTAGTACCTGAATTGATCTATGGAAGGTAAAATCGACCAGCAAAGGGATATCCAGATAGCGTTGAAAATGATTATCCTCTTCGGTCATTACAGAACTGATGGCATCAATAACCTTCAGACCATGGCCAATCAGACTATTATTGATCTTCAACTGAGAAAGACGAGTTGCTAGGGCTTCATTTGAAGATATCAGAATGATACGATCCCTCTTTTGATTTTTACTCGGACTTTGAGGCTTCGAGTCCGTTGTGGTCCTCCTCTTCTTCGTAACATCAGCCTTGGACGTGCCGATGTTCTGATTGGGAGGACGAAGGGCTACATTATGGTTGGTCTTCTTCATCATCTTTACGAGACTTGGACAGACATTTCCTAAAGATCGTCATAAATACCTTCAGGGCGCTCTGCAAAAAGAAGTATCTGAGTCAGTAAATCAGAGGCATGAAAAGTAAGAGATACAACTTGTGAAAAATAATAATTATGAAGATCCGTTAAAGAACTACCGCCTAGTCCTATCTGAGAGAGGTAGTAGGGGTCATCAAATGTTCGTATTTAACCAGACGACCTTGCTCCCCCTGATCTTGAAGGTCCTTAACCTTTTGAATATTCTCCTGGATAAGTCCAGGGTCGGCTTTTGTAGCAAGAAAGACCTTCCCCCATCTCTAAGGAGTCCTTAGAACCGATGTTATAGATGCCTCATGGGGACCAAACTCCCATGCCCCAGATGCAAAGAAATACCGAGGCTTCCAGTTGTGATTGGAGGTCTGGGTAACCAATAACATCTTCTTATCTGACTTCCTAGCTAGGAAGTGGTAACAGCTAGGATGATTTTTGGCAGAGGAGGGGACGTAAAAGCCTATGAAGACCCTAATAGGAAGGTCTGAGTGGTGGACGTCCCTCCACATGACGATATCCCCTATCATCACCCTCCAGGCGTCGGGGGATAGTTGTGAAGGGGGTAAATTTATATGGGATAATATGGCCCTGATCGAGGGATGGATAGGGAGACGAAAACCCAACTTGAACATCTTCTCGTAGATGCAGATCTCCCCATCTCGACCACCAAACTCTCTCTCACCCCTCAGAGGTCTCTTAAGACAAATGGAAGGACCTATTGAGTAGAGGTGCTTAAAATCCAGAAGATCGTACTCACTAATGGATCTCTCAATCTTGGCTGCCTCACAGGTGTCAATGTCGCTCTCATGCCCATTATCTTCATCCCTTGTGACATCATCCTGGGTAGATACTAGGGGACCATCAGGAAACCTCTGAGAGAACTCAGCCTCGGTGGCGACCGACAGGGGAATAACATCGAAAATGGGGGGGAATGGACACACTTGGCCCTATAATTTTGACATCCCAAAAAGACTGAGAAGTGTTTGCCCCTGGTGTGATGAGACATGACTCGAAACCTCGGCTTGATCAGGGACCTGATCTAGCCTAATTGAGTAATCCATAACCTCTTGGAAATAGTCTACAGACATGGGGTCTGAGGTAGACGACTCAGACTCAGACATGGGTTTTGGGTCCACAAGAACCTCTACTAGCTCAGCAGGCTTGGTTGGCTCAGGGTATATTACCTTCAGAGGAGGAGGAAAGATAGGTTTGAGGGGGAATGCCTCAGCCCTATGAGATTCCTCTTGGGATATCTCTATCTGCCTAATTTTTTCAAATGTCTTCTCACGAAGGGAAGGGAACTCTTCTATCAGTTGATACAGAGGTCTGAGCATAAGGCAGACGACACAACACTTGCGGCTCAAAATCAAAAATAGACAAATAACTTGGCTCAACCTAAACTAAGGATCAAATAGGGAAGGTGAAAGGTTTTCAAACCAAGAACATCTAAGAATAAGGCCACCGAAAAACTCAAACACTCATCGAAAAACTCAAAAACTCATTAAAAAAACACAAACCTTCACTGGGAAACGCAGAAATGAGAAATAAAGGCTGAAAATAGTAAAGTAAAGAGGAAGATGGTACCTGACTGAGTGCAAAATGAAAGAGAAGAAGGTTAGAAGCAAAGCAAATAAAGCTCTTGAAAAGAGAGAATCGCAGACAGAGAGCACAGGTGGGAAAACTGAAGAAAGAAATGAAGAAGAAAAGGAAAGGAAAGGAGGGTTTTAAACCCACAATCATTTTGGCGCGCGTCCCAAGGCCCATCGTTGCCTTGGGAACCCAAGGAGAAAATAAAAAATATCATGCCTTGACAGACACGCCACCCACTTCAGCAAGTGACATGTGTCAAAAAAATATTGGCACAGAAGAAAACTCAGCCTCGGCCTTCCTTACCCCTCAATCACCTATTCACATAGGTAACTAAGGGCTAGGGGTGATTGATATGACCAAAGTGCACCTTCCAACCCAAAGACACTAACCTCCGCCAGTCTCATAGCCGAGGTGGTAGAAGCTTAAGATAATCATCAGTAATAGTCTCTCATAAGGTCGGCCCTGGAAGACGTAGCAGTAACCCCAATACATCAACCTCGACTGGGAGTCAACTGAGGTCAGCAATGACATGGTTTCAACCATCCATCAACATCAACATCGGCCATAGCCAACGTTATATTTTATCACCCGGTCAGTAAAGCCTCAGGGGCTCAATCATCAAGCAGTATGTCATCATCAGCCCAGGCCGATGTTACACCTCATATCCAACCTCTGCCAGCCATCCTGGCCAAGGTATTTATGGATGTTGATCTCGGATAAGGTAAGGGTCGGACCTCACCAACCTCGTACTCGTCTAGGCCGAGGTTGGCACTAATCAAAGACAGCCGAGCATTTACATACATATGTATGGCTTGGAACACGTGGAAAAATATGTTATAACTGAATCATTCCCACCACGTGAGGGAATATTGAGGTCATAATTGTTTAGTTAAGATCACCCAGGTGTTATCCTAACACTGGTTGGATCTTTATGCACATGCTCATTGCATGATTGGGGGGTACATTACACCCCCTAAGCACAATATATATAGGTCATCCTCTACCTTGTATAAGGATCCATAATTGCAACCCTAGCTGAAACTCTATTAATTCACACAGTAGAGAGAGAGAAAGCTTGAAAGATTGTATTTATGGCCGTTAGTGCCTTCATCTAGTGATATTAACACTCACCTACACAGTGGACGTAAGCCAAATTGGCTGAACCACTTACATTCAAGTGTTCATTCTCTTCTCCTCACCTACTTCTACATATATATATATTCTCCTGTGGTGCCATTGTTATCACTTGCTTGAGCTTATCAACACCTTATCTGGTGGTGCTGTTTCCAGCATCATCACTAACTAAATTACAATCAACCCAAAATCTTTGGGAAAAAGTAACCGGCTAGGCACATAATTAAAGTGACACTCATACGTATGTAGCTAAAATCCAGGATCTCAAACATCTGAGACCGTAGTCCAAGTAGAATATTTTCGTGGGACAACACGATAGTTTACTCCCTAGTTAATATTCATGCTTCTTTCAATAAATAATATGCGCAAAGGTGCAAGGTGAACTTATTCAATCATTATAATTATTTTCATGATATCAACTATTAGATGCAAAGGGTTAAAATTGATCCAATTAATCATAATTAAAAATAACTAGAGATATAATAACATATTAGTATCGTAATTTATACACATACCAAGAATCAAATAGGGCTATCACATAGTGATATCAAATAGCAGTAAAGCAAGTACGCTAAAAGTTAATATTAAAAGGGTAAAACTAACTTGTACGTAATATCGAACGGGCTTAAGTAGGATTGAAGGGAAGATCGGAAGGGGCTGGTACTTGATTATATGTATAGAAATACTTTTGTAAGTTAGTGTGATTGATAATAATGTTGGTTTGGTGAAAATAACTAAGAAAACAATGTTTGTTAAAATTTAAAGAGGGTAAATTGTAAATATTTAGGGACTTTAAAATCTAAGGTTTAAGATCAAATTTGAAACTTAGGGCAGAAGACTTTTTGACTCAAAATCTATAAAAGTACATGTAAAAAAAGTTGGTGTAAAATTTCATAACTCGAAAAAGTCAGGAAGGGTCAATTTGTAATTTAAAGAAAATATTTCAAACCTAAAACCCTAAGTTTTTGTAACTTTGGCTAGGCTCACAATCTTTCCTTATACCATTTTGACTAGAAAAATAAAATAAAAGCGTTAGATAAAATTAGAATTTTTTGATTGCCACACGCCCTCACGTTCTTGGTCAATGGTTTTTGTTGTAAAGATCTTCAACCCCTCTACAGTTGACTTATGGTTTGAAAAAAACTTTGACCTTGAATAACTCCTGATTTTCTAAATCATTTGAGATGATTTTTGAACCAATCCAACCTAATTTTTCACAAGGAATTCAAAAATATAAGTTTTGTTAATTGAGGTTTAGTATTCATCGAGTTACAAAATTGTGTGTTTTTCATAAATTTTGATCAATCTTTCGAAGCTTCACTACATATGGTAGAGGGTCTTATGGATATGGTCGTGTTTCTGCTATCCTACAGAAGGATTTGTTTTTGTTTGAAGGATTGAGGTGGTCTGGTTGTGGAGAATTTGAAGTTTTTGTTTTTCTAAAACTTAAATCACTTTCGAGCAATTGAGGCTCAAAAGTTATGATTTTTTTTAAAACGATCGTTGCATTGGAGCTCTTGAGTTCATAAGGAAAAATTTCCTCACTTTTAAACTAGTTCAAAGTAAAGGAATCAAATTACACCATTAAAGCCGAAGCTTTGATGAAGTTTTCTCTAGTTTCTTTGAACAGAGGTTGTTTTGGACGTGAAAGCTTAGATATTTGGAATAATATGAGCCTAGAAAAAGCAAAAAAAAAACATTGGAATTGAATGAATGATATTTAACACATAAAATAACAAAATACCAATTTGGAGGATAATTTTGAACTTTGGGCGTGCTCAAGGGGTGAGGGTTGTTAGTTTTAGTTATGGGGGATTTATAGTAGGAGGTAAGGGGAGGCTATTGGAGCATTTTGGAGGTGGATTCTACATTTGTTTTAGAAGATAGAATTATTTAAACCTAAACTTCAAATGGTTTCATGTTGTAACAGTGTGTTTTTGTCTTCTACTACATATGTGGAGGATGATGTGACGAGGGGGCAGTGTATAAATATTTAATATTTAAGTTTTAGTCCTTAGTTTAAAGTTTTTATATTTATTTGACATTTAAATATGGTATTTATTTAATTTTTGGGGGAATTTTTGTAATTTCATGAAAATTTAGGTGGTGGGGCTATAAATTCTAGTTATTTGAAGTCTAGAGGATTGATTTGATAAAAATTTTGGGTCTAGAAGTTAAGTATACGTCAAGTTATGCTTGTTTGAAAAGATCAATGGTCATTTCGGAAATTTTATAACTTCAAGGGGTACTTCGATAATTAAGTAAAGTTATAGGTTTGGTAGATTAGTTTCATCTTTATTGGAGATTATTTGAATTTGAATACTCCATGAGGGGTATAATGGGATTTGTAGGTAGTAATTGATATTAACTAGCTTGGTTAGGAAGTGCGGGTTTTACATTATGATGGGAGTACGAATCCAATTTATTATGTAAAAATGTATCAATCAGCCGCATAAATCCATTTAGTATTAGATGATACGAGATGCCGAGCTTTCTCAGGAAATCTCACAGGTGGAGCTCATGTTTGGTATACTAGTTTACCAAAAGTCAAATCGAAAACTTCAAAGACCTTGCTGATAGGTTCATAGACAATTTTTTCTTCGGGTTAAAACTAGCAAAGAGGGTCACACACTTCCTTATCGTCCGACAGAAGAATAAATAGACTCTTAGAGATTTCATTTCACAGTTTAACAAATAAAAACTCAAAGTTATTGACTACAATAAAAAGATCTCCATGACAACCCTAATCAATGGGCTTTAACCCAAAAAGATTTACTGAGCGCTCTCTAAAGACGCTCCAACAATAATGAATGAAATTCAAACTAAGTCTAGAAAGGTTATGCTTACTCAAGAGGAAATGAAAGAAAATAAAGGAGAGTTTAAAGAAGATGGATTTGCGAAGTCAAAGAAAAGGGGGTAAGAAGTCAGAAGGGAAATTTAAACATTACGCATCCCTAACTCTGAAAATCCACCAGATCCTGAATGAAATCAAGGAAGAAGAATAGGTCAAGTGGTTGGGAAAATTGAAATCCCCACTCAACAAAAGGAATAAGAATAAATATTTTGAATTTACCAAAGATCATGGACACGACACCAACAATTATTATGGTCTAAATAATTAGATCGAGAATCTTATCAAGAAAGGCAGTTTGAACAGGTTTGTGGATCAGAATGGTCATTCTCAAAAGAATAGATCGATCAGGGGTCTCCTAAGAGAGGAGGTAAAAAGCCTAAAGAAGATGAATCAGATAATGGGTTTGATGGATAAGATGTACATTTGCCTAATAAACCCAAAGCTCTAAAGGTGAACCAATGCGTGACTTCATTTGGTATAATGATGATTTCAAGAGTAGTTGGGGGAGAAACTGAACCAGATGATAGAAATGCCCATATAGGAGAGGCGAGAGCAGTTTTATAATGAACAAATATAAATCATACAATATAAGAGGAGTAAATTCGTCTTAGGAAAGTGAACATCGACCATTTGATCACTGTCGTTTAAAAATGGATTTCAAGAACATCCTTTTCCCACATGATGATCCACTAGTCATAAGCCTTATGGTTCACCAGTATAATGTCTCCCCAATTCTTGTTGATGGACGAAGTTCGACAGATGTAATTTTTGGGATTTTTTAGAGGATTAAATTTGAATGTAAAGCTGATAAAACCGTACCACCAACTCCTCATTGGTTTCAGTGGGGAGAAAGTCTTACGACTTGGTATAATAGAATTGTACATATGTATAGGAAGATGGACAATGTTCTTGACAAAGAAAGATTTTTTTTAGCATGGATCAACATCTGATATCGACCTATAACATCATCTTCGGAAGAGTATGCCTTTAATAATTCGAAGTTGTGCCATCTACAGTCCATCAATTTATGATATTCCTTACTCACATTGGAGTAAGAGAAGTATACGAAGATCAGATGGAGGAAAGGAATGTTATTTCACGTATGTTGATCAAAAGGAAGCTTATAAGTGCATGACCATTTAATACAATATCGACACTCTTGACCCAAGTGATGAGAAAAAATTAATAAAGGATGAAGCAACTGAGCAGGTAGAATCAGCAGTCCTCAATGAAGAGGACACCGAAAAAATCGTGTAAATAGGCTCATTTTTAATGCCTAATATTAAAACCATGTTGGTAGATCTTTTGACAGAGAGGAAGATAATCTTCGCATAGTTCCACAAAGACATGCCCATGATTGATCCTGAAACTATATACCATTACCTAGATGTTGATCCCTTAGCCAAGGAGGAAAAGAAGAAAAGAAGATAGTTTGGTACCGAGAGATATTAAATAATTCATAATGAAGTAATGAAGTTTTTTTATGCAGGTTTTATAGAGGAGGTCAAATATCCATATTAACTGTTTAATGTGGTGCTCGTACCAAAGAAAAATGGTAAGTGGCGCATGTGCGTCGACTTCACCAACCCTTTTTAAGTAATATCTAAAAGACTATTTTCCTCTACCTCGAATACATAAAATGGTAGATGCAACGGCAGGTCATGAGCTTTACGGACTAATAAAACATCTACAACCAGATTTCTATGAATGAGGATAATGCATATAAAACCCCATTCATCATCGATAATGGTACGCATTGATATAAACTAATGTTGTTTGGCTTAAAGAATGTTGGGGAAACATATTAGAATTTGGAAAATATAATATTTAAAGACCACATCGTCCAGACAATGGAAATTTATGTTGATGACATGCTGACCAAAAGTCTAAAGGCTGAAAATCATGGGAAAAACTTTTCCAAAACCTTTGGCACGATGGATAAGTACAAAATAAAGATGAACCCGGCCAAATGCGTATTTGATGTATGGTCTGGAAAGTCCTTAGGCTTCATCATGAATTAAAGAGGAATATAGGAAAACCCGACAAAAATCAAAGTCCTGATAGAAATGAAGGCACCAAGAACCAAAAAGGAGATCCAAAGACTTACGAATTGTGTTACTACCTTGAACAGGTTCATATCTAGAGCCACTAATAACTGCTTTTCGTTCTTTAAGACATTGGGAAAATAAACCTCTTTCATCGTGGAGTGGGACGAAGAATGTGGAAAGGAATTTCAAGAACTTAAAGGTGTATTTGAGCTCTGCTCACTTATTGTCACAACCATTATATGGAAAAAATCTTTACTTGTACTAGGTTGTTTCAGAGTCAGCACTAAGCTCGGCTATGGTTCATTCTGACCAAGGAATGGAGAAACGTGTTTATTATACAAGAAAATCATTTCAATGGGCAAAAAGAAGGTACCCAAGAATGGAAAAGTTAGCATTATCCCCGATCCATATAGCAAGGAAAATGAAATCTTACTTCCAAACGCATTTGATTGTGGTATTAACAAATCAATCTTTGAATCAAGTATTGCATAAACCAGAGAAGTCAGGATAATTAATGGCATGTGAAGTTGAAATAAGAGCATATGATATCAAATTTTAACCACGCACAACAATCAAGAGGCATGCCTTAGAAGCTTTTATTATAGAATTTATGTGAGAGGATCCAATTCCTACCAAGGAAAGTTCATCAGAAACACTACTTCAGTATGCGACTAATAAGGGGTCGATTTTTCTCTCAAGGGAACCCTCTCATGGGTCGGATATTAAAGGTTCAGCCATTGAAAGGTTAACATTCTCCATAGGACACCCTCTCACAGGTCAGCTATTGAAGGGTTAACCATTCAAGGTTTGGTCCTTCTCTAAAGGGCACCCTCTCGCGGGCCGACTATTGAAGGGTTGGCCATTAAGGGGTCAAATATTCCATCTGGAGCACCCATTTATGGTTCGGTTATTGAAGACTTGGTTAATACTAGTTCTCATACTACGAAAGGGAGAAACATGCCTAAATATGACCCTAATCCATTCTTACGAGAAATCCCCGTATGGGAGTTGTATCTTAACTGTTCTTCATATGGTACAAGAAGTGAAGCATGAGTCATACTGTCAGCTTCGGATGAAACTAATATTGAATACGCACTTCGGTTTAACTTTTCAGCCTCTGATAATGAGGCAGGATATGAAGCCATAATTGCGGGGTTCAACCTTTCACTGAAGTGGGGTCAAGAATATTCGAGCTTATAGTGACTCACAACTTGTGGTGAGATAGATAGTCGGGGAGTGTGATGAGAAAACTGAAAAAATGGCTAATTACTTAGACAAGGTAAAATACCTCATTATGTGGTTTGTGAAAGTCAATATAAAAAGAGTACCTTTCTTGGAAAATGCATGAGCGGATGCCTTAGTCAGATTAGCATCGGCAACAAGAAGAAAACTTTGCAGAGTTGTTCCAATCGAAATACTAGCGGAACTAAGTATTAATAGTGAAGATGCGGAAGAGTCATAAATTTTCAATCTCATTCTCAATCCATCATGGATGGATCCTATCATTGACTACCTAAGAGACGAGAAGCCGCCAAAATCAAAATGCAAAGCCAAAAAGACTAGGTTGAGTCGCAAAGTCCGTGATTTTTGGAGATGCATTATACAAAAGGGGTTTTCTGCTCGTATTATTGCAATATGTTCATACCTCGGAGGTAAATTACATTTTTAGGGATGACCGTGAAGGATTTTGTGGAAGTCACATAATAAGAAGATCATTGGCAAAGAAGATTGTTATACAAGGGAACTTTTGGCCTACCTTGTCCAAAGATGCACATGCCTACACAAAGAAATGCTATGCTTATCAAAGGAAAGCAAACATAAAACATCATCCCCATTAGCCTCACACACCAATAAAAGTCTCATATCAATTTTCCTGATGGTGGATGGATATTGTTGTCCCTCTCCCTCAAGCACTAGGAAGGTTCAAATACTTTATAGCAGCCGTGGATTACTTCACATGATGAGTTGAGGCTAAACCTTTGGTAGAAATCACCAACAAGAAGTGCTTCAATTCCAAGTGGAGGAGTATTATGTGCAGATATGGGATCCCCCAAGCGTTAGTTACCGATCATGGAACCCAATTACGTAATAATGAACTCAGCACTTGCTATGAATAACAAGGGATAAAGAATTTCTTCTCTGTGCGAGGTCACCCTCAAACCAATGGCCAGACAAAGGTTACAAGCCGAACCTTACTCTATGGGATCAAGGAGAGGCTTAAGGAAGCCAACGGAAGATGGATGGAAGAACTCTATAGCATGTTATGGGTATACATGACTATACTAAGGACTCCAATGGGGGAAACCCCATTTATGCTTGCTTACGAGTCTGAGGCAGTGGTCCCAACTGAAATTAGCCTTCAAAGTCATAGGGTTTATAATTTTGACGAGCAAAGAAATCGGGATCAACGCAAATTGGATATTAATTTAATTGAAGAGGTGAATGAGGATGCCTAAATGAGGCAAGCAACATACCAACAGAGGGTTGCGAGGTTCTATAACAAGAAATTTAATAGCAAGCCACTGAGGGCTGGAGACTATGTTCTCAGGAAGGTCATACATAAGCAAAACAAATTACACGCAAATCGTCATGGCCTTACAGAATCATTGAGGGAGTGGTCCCTAGGACTTTTAGGCTAGAAAACACAGAAGGCAAACCATTTAACAACCTTTGGAATGCCTAGCACCTCAAAACGTCCTACCATTAGATAGCTATAGGGAGATTTTAAAGTAAATCAGGGCTATTAATACTTATATAAATTCGTGCCCCAATATGCAAGAAAATAAATACAATTCCCCTCATATCTTTATTGATTATATTACTTCATTATCATTTGTATAAACTTTGAGTATGGCATAAAAGGGGACGTGCCTAGTGATTTGAATTCAGAGGCACTTCTCAGACTATGGCATAAATGAGTTCGAAATTCCAAAAAGGGATTAATATAACCAAGGTTTGGCTCATCCTGGGAATATAATGATAAAGGTTATACAAGACTAATCTCAAAAGATTAAACTTAAGAACCCAAAGACTAGATATGACTTGGTATATTAGTCAAACTTTGTAATGATAGAAAACTATTTACAAGAGAAAGATCGGCACAAACATGCCCCTAGCAAAAGTTACAAATAACAACTCAAAAGGTGGTAAGCCTAGGCTCAAGTTAAAACGCTTTTTCAAAATCACATTTTTCTTAAATAATGAACTTGGATAAGATCCAGGATAAACATAAGAAGGAAGCATTAACTAGTTCGACTAATTTTATACAAACTAGTTCAAGGTCAAGTCTTGATTATTATTATTTACTTGCTCGACTGATTTATGATAGATTGGTTTTAGGACTAAATTTATATCAATACCATCCTCTCCGTAATGCAAAATTCTATTTATGACCAAGACAAGCAAAAGATGAATAGTAATCTCTGAATTTTACTTGGAAAATTAGTAAGATGTTTGGCTAGTTTTAATAAAAGTTAGTCCAAGGACAAATTAATATTGCATTAAGTTGTTCGTATAATTTAGGAAGAACATTTTACAAAATAAAATTTGAGGTAATAAATCCACAATCCTTGTAGCCTGATCTGACCTTCGGCCTTCATAGGTTCGACATATACATTATTAGGACCCTCAGCTCCTTTGTCCTTCAAAGGGTCTTCCTGCACATTATTAGGACCCTAAGCTCCTCGGTCTTCAATGGGTCAGCCTAAACATTATTAGAGCCTTAATCTCCCTCGACCTTCAAAGGGTCAACCTACACATTATTAAGAACCTTATCTCCCTCTGCCTTCATAGAGTAGGCTACAACATTTTAGTAACCCTCTTGTGCCTCGGACAAAATGGGGTCAACCTAAAAAATTTAATTATCTTGTGAGATGATTAACCAACCAAAGATCAATTACAGATTTATAAACAATGCATGAGTAAAAAATGATGAATCATATAGGGGCACCGAAAGGAAGACCTGTCAACATTAACATGCTTAATAAAAATACTCATAGTCAATCACATCAAAATAAATCAGAATGGAACATAAAAAGTCCTGTAGCATAGCAATGGATAACTCATAAGGAGTTAAATATGTAATCCCTCAGAAGGGGAGTATCAAAAATTACAAACCAAACACAATTATCTCAAACAAAAATAAGAGCGATGCTATGCAGGGCTAAAAATATAGCGCAGTATATTCAGCACCATCTTCGTCAAGTGTTGGGTCATTCCCATCACCATCATTATCACCACCCTCTCCTTGGGTTCCCATAATTTGATGCGCAGTACCATACTCATCAGTTGCCCTCTAATCTACCTTGGCATCAAACTCCAAAGAAATGGATCTACCCACATCATCATTTATAAGATAGTTGTTAACCTCCTGAACGATTTTAGGGAATTCACGGTTGACCCTTACTTTCATCTCTTCGTAGTCGCACCTGATGTAGTACAAGACCAAATCCTGGAAATCAGAGGAACTATGGTACTCGCTGATAGCATCTGCCTTGGCCTTCTTCACAGCCTCATCTAGCCTCTTATTAAAGTTGTATTCGACTGACTCAAATGCAAGCCTAGACTCTTCCGCCATCACGAAGAATTCATTATCCTTTGACTTCTTATAATCCTCGATCTCCTTATTTTTCTTCCTCATCAGTCTTTCAAATATTCCTTTGTACTTGTCTAAAGCCTTTTTATTGACACCAACATTCTCTAAGGCTTCTTGGTTTTGTTGGACCCATTTTCAAAGATCAGTCACCATCATCAGACCCTGAAAAGAATAAATATAAGGAACAAATTAACACAATTTCTAAGAAAAGTAATGCACAAGACAAAGAAGAGATAAGTAAGGACACACCTGAAAAAACTTGGTGTTTGCCAAGACCACCTCCTCACCTCAACTAAGGTTTATGAAAAATCCCTTATCACAATCAGGTATACCATTGTAAAGAAACTCGCGTGCCCGTATGGAATTTCCATAGAGGGTATGAGGGTCACTCTGAAGAGCATGGTATAGCCCACGAGACTAGGGTTGGTCTTGCAAGAGTACCGTCTGAGTAGGACTCGAAGTGGCATCAGTGCCTTTTCTTGGGACCTTCTCTTTTGTCTCACCCAATGGAGCCCTAGTTTCAATTACTCTGTTACGAACTAGCTTTGGTACCATCATGTTCCACTCGCCCAATGATAAATCAGAAGGTTGGACTATAAAAGAAGAAGTGGCAATTAATGAATACATAAAATAAATGGAAATATAATACTAGTACAATAATGTAACACTTTTTGAGATCCTCCAAAGGGTGGTGGTTACCGATGATGCCAAACTCCTCGAGCTTCTTCAATGGCTAGAGATCTTCGAAAGACTTGATACCTGCCCTTATAACCTAATTTACAAGCGACCAGTCGGTAGAACTCAGGTCGAGATTAGCTTTATCTGTACATGAAAGGAATATAATAGAAATATATGACTATACAAATAAAGGGGATTAATGTACAACTGTTGAACCAAATAATTAAATAAAAGTAGAAGAAATAATACTGCTCAAAGAGAGTCTCCCCCAGTCACGAGGAACCCCGATCACACCCTCATAACGCTCGTCCTCATGTAACTCCCGAATGCCACCAACATAAAAATAGCCTTTATTCTAGTTGTGATTGGAAGTTTGGGACACGTACACAAGCTTCAACCTTGGATTATGAGGGCTCAGATAATAATAATAACTAGGATACCTATTGCTAGAAAAAACAGAGTAAACTCACATAAATACCTCACGAGTAATGTTATCGGTATGAACGGTTCTCCAAGCCATAATGGATTTTATTATGATCCTCTAAGAATGAGGCATACACTGGGTGGGGGTAACTCCTAGGCATGAAAGTATATCACGAAGATAGGGATGAAAGGGAAGACGAAAACCTAAGCAGAACATGAAGTCATAAAGACTATCTCCGAGGCATTCTTCAAATCGTTGACCCTCTCATCATCTGTTGGAACTCTAACATGAATGAAAGACTTAATACAATACAAGTGCCTACGTCTACAAGGCTTAACCCTATTAAAATCGATGTTGTGAGAAGAAGCGTGTGAAAGGTCAATTTCATACTCAGCATCATCCCTCTCATCTTCACACTCATCAGTAGAAGGACAATCACCCGTATTAAGACCAACGAAAGAAACGTACTCTGACTCTTTGTCCTCCTCTTCACAGTCCATAAGTTCATGGGAGAGGGTTTCCCTATCAACAATCGTAGCCTTAGAACCGTAGGAAGATGATGCTTCAGAAGAAGACAAAGAGTATCCAGAAAACGACGAGGCAGCATCATCTACTCGGGGGGGGGGGGGGGGGGGGATCCCTAGATGAAGCGGTTAAGGTAATAGCGTGAGAAAAATGACGTATCATTACACCGGTGGGAATATCATCAATGACGGTCTCAAAAAAGTATTTGTCTTAAATGATTGTGTTACTCCCGATAGAGCAATCACTAGGAGGCCGAGACGTCCACAATTTGCATAAGGGATCTAAGTCTCCCAGGCTAAGAGCTGGAAACACTCTATAAGGTGTTTAAGGATAAATGATTGTCAAGGGGGTCAAACAAATAAAACCAAAAGTTACTTTGTATGTAGTAAAGGTCTATCTAGCTAAAAACTATCCAAACTCTTTGTAAAATTCCACAATTGGATCGGACATTCATGTAATTCATGAACACAATTTTTCCTAAGATTTTAAAAATCTAAACATGCTAAAGTCGAATAACATAAGCAAGAACAATGGTGAATAACGTCGTAAGGATTCCTAAACGATTTTTACGGTGTGTGAAAAACAGTTATAAACTAAAATTCACTGTCGAAAAAGAATCTAAAGTCGAAAATTCTTACCGGTGTAGTGTGGACGAATGGTGAACACGAAGAATAACTGTGAAAACCCTTGAGAATCCTACAAAATAATTTTTACACTTGGAAGGTAAATGGCTAGTAAAAAATGTATGAGGGATGGTCCTTATAAAGGAGAAACGAAATGGACCACGGTCTTAGGGAAAAATAATTGACAAGCCCAGTCACAAAGTAATAATCCAAACACCCCAAATCATTTACGCAACGATTCATCCTCGCTTCGTCACAACCTCGACACCAACAAATTCTGGCACCCACAACAACTATATTGGTGGAGACCAACGAAAGGTAGTATACAAACTTCTAAAGGTATGTTGCATTTCCTTCACACACAACATATATAGTGGTGAAAGGTAAAATAAGTTCCTGCGAACTATATTAGTTCGTAGGAAATTCTTATGAATTAATATAGTTCGTAGGAATCCAAATTTAGATTCTTTGATGTGGTAATAATACTTCTTACGAACTTTTGAAGTTCGTAAGAATTTTTACGAAGAAAAAAAGTTCGTAGAAACCTTTACGAACTTTAGAAGTTCGTAGGAACCTTAGAAGTTCGTAGGAACCTTTTACAAATTCTCCAATCAATTTGTATTTTTACGGAACCTTTACAAATTGAACAACGAAATTTGCTCATTAAACTTCACCGGTGCAGACACCCCAATTTATAAAAATACAAATTTCCTGAGCATTATGGATGCTCTAATTCAATTCGTAAACAAATATGAAGACCCTCGGGTGACACAACCAAAATGATGAGGCCGAACAAAAAATCTCAGATTCCGAATTAAATCCTTTGGCCCAATCAAGGGTCGGAACCAAAATAGTTGGATACCGATTTGAGGACCAGCTTTAATGTTCGCAAAAATGCCAACCCCTAATCAGATAATTTAAACAAAATTTGGCAAGTGGGACCAATCCAAATCTTGTGCACAAACGAAGAAAAATGAGAACCTGATGAAATTTGTTCAGACAGGGATGATGGAGATTGCTACTCAGGTCAACAAGAAATCGAAACCTAATTACTGATAATTCAAATTGAAAGGGCCTGGCAGGTGCTTTGATGACAGGAATGAGATTGCTTCCGAATTAATACTAAGGGGCTAAAAATTCAAATTGGAAGGAAACCCACTTAGCTTTGTCTAGCACAGGTCGATATACAAATTCAACAACTCCCTCGGTGATTTTGACAGAGAAGAAGATGACGTGTAAATGGGGAAACCAAATGTTTGGGCTGAGATAGAAATGAACAAATCTTCGGCTGTTGAAATGACATTTTTAAATTTAAGGATGGTTTGTTATGAGTTTGAACCACAAGGGTTCAGCCAGGAGTGGAAAAAAAGGGTTCGTCCTTATTATTTGATGTATGATTATATGAATTAAAATTCCGACATCTACTAAATACTCTCTCAAATATTTTTTAATATACGTTTAGTTTATATTTTTTATTTTCTTTTGAACGTCTTTCATCACATAAAAACATTCAAAAAAAGAGCTCCGATTAGGATCGTCAGAGCTCCGACAATGGGGGAAAGGGATGTGGGACGAAAATGTCGTTGGCGTAACTCTTTAAAAATAAGAAAATATTAATTAAATGGACGTTTTAGGGACTTTTTCGAACAAATTAAAAAACTTGGACTAAATGCGTAATAAAAAATATTTGAGGAACTTTTTGGTATTTGATCCATTAAAATAACCCTTGGCCTTTCATGGGTTGCCTAGACAATTTTAAGAGCCATTATTTAGTCAAAAAAATTTACTCTAACTTTTATTTACGATAAATAAAATTATTGTAAGGACACAAATTTCCAATTGAGTCCATATATAGTTTTGGCTCAATTCCGAACGAAAACATTTATTCATAGGATAGTATTTAATTGTAATATTCTCAAGCCTATGAAGTGTTTGTTGAAGACGTAGCGGCAAAGAGTATAAAGCTTCATCAAATATGTCGGTTTGTGTGCCTTGTTTCTACGTCATCAACCATAGTTCCATGCTCCCAAGGTATGAATGCAATATTATATATATAGGAGCTTGGAACAAAGTTTATTGGGTGTTAGGTTTTGTAAAAACTGTGTTTTAATTTTCAGAAAGAATTAATTAAAACTTTAACTAAATGTTTATAAAGTTTTCTGGGTTTAAACAAGAATATTCAAACTTTCTGGTTTTTCATTCGATAGAGTCGTTCGAACGAGATTGTCGTTCGAACGAAAATGTCGTTCGAACGAACCTGCCAACGAGTTCCCATATTAGGCCACTGACATGTCGTTTGATATGTCGTTCGAACGAACCTTCTGTTCGAACGAGATATCCAACGAGATTCTAACGAGTTCAATCTGGAACGTCGTTAGAAGTCTCGTTCGAACGAGATTTCGTTCAAACGAAATGTCGTTCGAACGAGATGCCAGGCGGGAATAGTTTTTGGCAGTTTTGCACCCACTTCCCCACTTGGTTTTTAACCAACTTTTTCAGACTTTATTATGTGTGGGAATAACCTTTTCCAAACTATTTTCATCTCTTAGAGAGAGTTTGAGAGCAAAAATTGTTTAGAAAAATGTTCATGTTTTGAGTGAGATTTTTAGAGAAAAATATTTTATCACTCTAGTGTTTACACCCATATTGTTTATCCAAGTTCACATATATACATATCAATTGCTTGGAGTTTGGCACTGATTTATCTCTTCCGTTTCAAAGAGAAGTTTTGGTTTGCTTCTACATCCATCAAAGAAGAAGACGTTTTGTTGCGATTCTACCCACTTGGAGAAAGGTTCCTTGCTCGGGTGACGGTGACCATATAAAGTCCCATCGGTGGATTCCGAGACCGCGGTGGTGTTCCGAGGTTATCCGCTAGGAAGAGGTGTCTACAAGAAGAAGCGTCGGGGCTTGAGAGGGATCGAGTCGTGCGTTGTAAGTCTATCTGTCTTGTAATTGTAATTCCGTACCTAGTGGATTTGTGGCTAGGGCCGTCCGAGGTTGTTTCCCGTCTTGGGTTTTTTCTCGTACATCGCGGCGTATTGTGATTGGTTTATTTTATCTTGCTTAAATAATTTAGAATGCATACTTAGTATAATTCAAGATAAAATTCGGTTTAAATTATCACACTCACTTTAATTGGGACTTATATTAAATATTGGGTAAAATTTATGGGCTTGGATTATATGAATCAGTTTAAGTGAATATATTAAATGATTATTTTTACTTCACTTGGTGTAATTTTAATTTGTTTAAGGAATTGAATTTTTTTTTTAAAGTTGAACCACCACCTTACGCTTTCGCAAAGGAAATTGTTACTTCTTCAAATTGGTATCAGAGCTTTGATTTAAGAAAAGCTCAACGCTTTCAAATTGGTATCAGAGCCGGAGCGCTAAGTTATCGCGTTAAAGATCCGTTTTCCGGCTTTTGTGTTTCCTTACCTTTTTAGGTGGTTCAAAGTTGACTCACTCTCAATTTTTGTTTTATATCTCTCGATGGGACGTCTTAATGAAAATTTGTCCAATTTTTAATGAAAATAAAATTTTTGATTTTCGAGAGGAATTAAATGGGCTTAACAAATGTAACGAAAATTTAAAAGAATTAAATTTGAGATTTGTAAAAATAATTAAATTTCTTGAAAATGAAAATTCTTGTTTTGAAGCTCACATTGAGTCTTTGCAAATCTCCTTATCTCAAAAAGATATTTTTCGTGAAAAGCTCATGGACTTACATTCAAATTTTGATATTTTAGAAAAGTCCAAGAAAGAGAGTGAAAATCGTGAAAAGACTCTTAGGGACAAGTTTGCTTATATTGAGGGAGAGCGTGTTAACCTTCTAGGAATTATTAAAAATTTAAAGAAGGAGTCCCATAATTTTTAGGAGTCTAATTTATTACTTGAGTCGGAAATTGTAAAAATGAAAAATGATTTTCAAGACTGTAGGTAAAACCATTGTTTGTTTTAGAGGGTCAACTTTGTCCAAGGTCTTTAAAAAGGGTCACACCTTAGGTAACACTCCTCGTGTTTACACATGCTTGAATTGTGGTAGGAAAGGTCACCTTAGGTCATTTTGTTTTGATCTTAAAAGAAGTCCAAGGAAATCTTTATCTATCATTTCATTATTTCCTAATCCCCATCATTTTAAATATAAATCTATATGGGTTAGAAAATCTCTTTTAAACTCGCTAGATACAAGATTTGTTGATTCTCATTTACTATCACATGAAACCTCACTTGCTAAATTTAAAGGTTGAATGTGTTAGTGTTTTATGCATACTCTAGCTTTTTGTGCTTCATATTATATATCATTGCTAGATGTATGCATGTTTAGTCATTTTCTAGTCTTTGCCTCATTTCATATCATATGCTAGAAATTATGACTTGTTTATCTTTTTGTATTATATTTTGTGTTTGAATTAATTGAAAAATATAAAAAGATTTTTGTTTATCATTTGTGTTTTATTTATTTCATTTAAGCTTAATGAAAAATACAAATGGTTTTTGTTTGTTCTTTTGAGTATATATATTTATTTTTGGTGAAAAATGTTAAAAACTCAAAAAGATTTTTTATGTGTGTATTTTAGTTTGACACATTTAAGTGGCATATACTTGTGTTTGAATTCCATCGTTTACTCTCCCACGTGGCTAGAACTTTTGGTTTAGATTTTCAATCCTTAAAATGTTCTTTACCATGTTTTATATGGAGTAGTTGGATTTTGTGTTGTTTAAATGGATTCTATTTTTATATGCCTCTTTTCACACATGCACGAGCTCTTTTGAAATCTTAATGTCACATGTTATATTTGAGCTTTTTGAGGTGTTCTCCTACCAATCTAGTCATCTACATATCTATGACCTAGGAGGACTAGTGCATGTCAAAATTCGTTGCACGTGAGCTTTGTGAGATAAAAATTATATAAAAATGTGCACGGGGAAGGGCTCCGAAAGGATGAATTAAATCCTTTGTGATAGTAAGCCACCGTTTATTGGATCTAAAAGAAATACGTGATCCAAAGGCCTAAAAATAGAATATTTGGCATTAAAAAGAAAACAATTGCCAAGGCCTATGTTTGTTTGATATATTGATTCAAAAGAAAAAGAATATATATGCTTATTGAGAGAGAATTGGATGGTATATCAACGGTTTGCACAATGTCCGTTTATCCTAGTTGTCTTTAATGTCATGACTCTATTTGGTTTGTAGAATCATCATCATGCTAGGCTTGTATGCATTGTGTATGTTTGTTCATTGAGTTCAATCTTCATATTGTCACATGAGGTTATATTTAAATGTGATAAAGTTTGCAATCAAATGAGAAATCCATGAATGTTTATTAAGTGTTTGGGTCTAAATTTAATTGTTGCTAGTTCACACCCCAACACTTACGTTTCCATATGACACATTTTTGCCATACGAGTTTGCAAACTTATTGTATTTTGTGTTATATGTGTGTTTATATCTATATATATATGCAAGTGCTTCATTAGTATATTTCTAGTTTAAATATATATGATATTTTGTTGTGCCTTTGGCTTGCTTTTGTTTCCCATATGCTTACATATCTTATCACTTTAAGCTTCACCATGCTTTTATGTTTATTAGTTCTTTATCCTTTGCCTATTCCTGAACAAAAAGGGGGAGAATGATGATAGGGGGAGAAATGGTATCTAATCCTATTATTATCGTATCTTAGTTTGGGGGAGATTTATCTTAGGGGGAGACGTCTTTCTAAGTAGGTCATGTGTTTGATAAAGGGGAGAATTAATTTAGGGGGAGTAATTAATTAATTGCATTTAATACTTTGATATTCCCTATGCATTTGATGAGTTTGCTTAAGTGTGCAGGATTTCTTCTAAAGCGGCATTGTTTAATGGCAAAGCGTTTGATCCTTGGGTTGAATAAAGTTTGGGTGGGTTATGTTTTGAGTCTAGTAGAGCTTGACGGCCCTTTAGGATTTTTGTTTGGTTTTTGTCCCGGAATAGCCAAAGGGGGAGATTTGTAAGGACACAAATTTCCAATTAAGTCCATATATAGTTTTGGCTCAATTTCGGACAAAAACATTTATTCATAGGATAGTATTTAATTGTAATATTCTCAAGCCTATGAAGTGTTTATTGAAGACGTAGCGGCAAAGAGTATAAAGCTTCATCAAATATGCCGTTTTGTGTGCCTTGTTTCTACGTCATCAATCATAGTTCCATGCTCCCAAGGTATGAATGCAATATTATATATATAGGAGCTTGGAAAAAAGTTTATTGGGTGTTAGGTTTTGTAAAAACTGTGTTTTAATTTTCAGAAAGAATTAATTAAACTTTAACTAAATGTTTATAAAGTTTTCTGGGCTTAAACAAGAGTATTCAAACTTTCTGGTTTTTCATTCGATAGAGTCGTCCGAACGAGATTGTCGTTCGAACGAACCTGCCAACGAGTTCCCATATTAGGCCACTGACATGTCGTTCGATATGTCGTTCGAACGAACCTTCTGTTCGAACGAGATTCTAACGAGTTCAATCTGGAACGTCGTTAGAAGTCTCGTTCGAACGATATTTCATTCGAACGAAATGTCGTTCGAACGAGATGCCAGGCGAGAACAGTTTTTGGCAGTTTTTTGGAAGTTTTGCACCCACTTCCCCACTTGGTTTTTAACCAACTTTTTCAGACTTTATTATGTGCGAGAATAACATTTTCCAATCAAACTTTTCCAATCTATTTTCATCTCTTAGAGAGAGTTTGAGAGCAAAAATTGTTTAGGAAAATGTTCATGTTTTGAGTGAGTTTTTTAGAGAAAAATATTTTATCACTCTAGTGTTTACACCCATATTGTTTATCCAAGTTCACATATATACATATCAATTGCTTGGAGTTTGGCACCGGTTTATCTCTTCCGTTTCAAAGAGAAGTTTTGGTTTGCTTCTACATCCATCAAAGAAGAAGACGTTTTGTTGCGATTCTACCCACTTGGAGAAAGGCTCCTTGCTCGGGTGACGATGACCATATAAAGTCCCATCGGTGGATTCCGAGACCGCGGTGGTGTTCCGAGGTTATCCGCTAGGAAGAGGTGTCTACAAGAAGAAGCGTCGGGGCTTGAGAGGGATCGAGTCGTGCGTTGTAAGTCTATCTGTCTTGTAATTGTAATTCCGTATCTAGTGAATTTGTGGCTAGGGCCGTCCAAGGTTGTTTCTCGTCTTGGGTTTTTCCTCGTACATCGCGGCGTAGTGTGATTGGTTTATTTTATCTTGCTTAAATAATTTAGAACGCATACTTAGTATAATTCAAGATAAAATTCGGTTTAAATTATCACACTCACTTTAATTGGGACTTATATTAAATATTGGGTAAAATTTATGGGCTTGGATTATATGAATCGGTTTAAGTGAATATATTAAATGATTATTTGTACTTCACTTGGTGTAATTTTAATTTGTTTAAGGAATTAAAATTTGTTGTTTTTATTTAAAGTTGAACCATCACCTTTACGCTTCCGCATATCTAAAAAGGAAATTGTTACTTCTTCAAATTGGTATCAGAGCTTTGATTTAAGAAAAGCTCAACGCTTTCAATTATAAAATTTTATCTCGAACTTTTTAAACAAGCAAGAATATTTGTTAAAGTCAAATTTTCTAACAAATAAAAATATTTGTTAATTTCAGACATCTTGACAATTAAAAATAGTTGTTAGTTTCAATTTTTTAGGGAGTAAAAATATTCGCTAAATTCGAATCTTTAAACAAATAAAAATATTTGTCATCTTTGAATGAATTGCAAGTAAGACTATTCGTTAGGTTCGAATGCTTGGACAAATAAGACTACTTGTTAAGTTCGGATGTAAGGCTATTTGAAAGGTTCTTCCTCCATCAATGTAGATACATATATGCGCATCGGCCATTAAGGATTCTTTTTAAGTCATTGTGGACTCGTTCTTATGACTGATCTGTTTTGTCTCATCGTCCTAGATGCATCCAAAATTTCATAGCCTCCAATCTCCTATCATTATTGATGACATCTCCAAAAATTGAAGCCTAGGGGGTGATTGATGATCCCATATATGACATCTCCTCACTATTATGAAGAATATACCCCTCGACCTCAGGGGGTCGACCTCATAGGTTCCGCCTCAATAAGGTCGGCCATAGTAGAGTCGGTCAAAATCAAACAGACAACTATGAACGCGCATAATTTTTGCCAAAAAAGGTTATTTATGTCTTTTCAAGACTATCCAAAATGATACACGTGATGAACACGAGCGCGGGAGGAATAATCACCTCAATCATGCACCTTCTATAAAGACAGGTGTCACCCATCTAGTGGAACAAGTCAACATGCATTTTACATGTGACTTGGGGTGCACATTACACCCCTAGCCATATATAAATAAGCATTGTACTATATAACTTGAAGACTAAGCCATTCTTTATTCTTTCAAGTACTGAAAACCTTTTTGAACACTTGTTAAAATGATAAAGGACCATTGTAACTTGTATAATACTTATGACCTAATGAACTGCACTAAAGTGGATGTTGGCCAGTTGGTTGAACCACCCTAAATCTATATGTGATCTTGTTTATTATCTTTAATTACTCCATGGCTTCTGTTGAGTCCTCCCTCTTGCAATCCTTCTAAAGTCCCATGCTTTTCGTTCTACAATGTTTGATTTTCCATGCTAAAACGAATTCATATACGAATCAAATCAACTATACTTTATAGTAGGAGAACGTAAGTCGCATACATAAAGGAATACTACAATCCTATAATACGGCTTTATATCAAAGAACGCTAAGATGAAACGTGAAAAGTCGCACAGATCCTAAGGACACTAGAACCTGATGCTCTGATACCATCAGTGACACCCCGCCTAATAAAATATCAGGTGATCAGTCTTATATCAAATTAAACAGATCCTAATCTGGTTCATTCTTAGCATCACCGTCAAAAACTTTTTAAAACTTACTAACCACCTAGTATTAAAAAAAAATGGTGCCAGATTTTATCTTTTTTATCAAACAATAATAACAACATGCGGATGCATATAATTTACCATTCACACAATCAATGAGTCAAATAATACAGCAAATGAATAAATACAATCTTTGTCAATAAAGCCATCGTCCACAAAACCCAAATTCAAAAATATAAACCATAAGAATGACTAAACTAAGTACATTAACTGGATGGAACAAAAGAAATAACTAAGGTGACCTGCCCAAATGAAATACTGATTGCATCCTACTCTAGGAATAAAATAACTGAAGTGGCTAAGACTAAATCCTGCAATATCCACATATGTCGTAGTTGTATAGCCTTGGAATAAAAACAATCCTAGCGTCCTTGTGGCTGGACACCTAAAAGGTTTTAAATTTTTTTTATTGAAAAGCTTAAAACCCAAAATATTTTGAAAATATTTAGCAAGTGAATTAAATTGCAGTAAATTAAAATGCATGAATGCTCTTCATATTTAAGCTAGTGTCGCACTCCCTTGAGGACCGACTCACCCCTCAACTATTGTACACACCCAACGCTTTTCTATATAACCCACCTAGTCACCTACCCTATAACTAGTTCTCGATAATATCCTTCCTGTCGCACTACTCTAGCCCGAGAATGTTTAATATATGATTTATAAGTTATTTATCACATTAACTTAATTAACCATTTCTCATTTGGGACCATATAATATAATCACGTGTTATATATAATCAATACAGTTCACATCATGTATTTTACCCATATATAAATATCTACACCATATATACGTATCATTATATTACAACATTCACACACATGCCGTAAATATATAACCATCCTCCTGCGTAGACACTCACCGGATGTTCTTTATAATGCTATCAATCCAGGTATACTCATCCACCCGAACACCCTGACACGGTTAGCCCCTTGAGTTAGTGAAACAAAATAAATGCAGCTGAGGCAGTCATAATTCCTACCGAAAATGAGAAAGAATCGTACCCAAGACATCTCACCCCTAATCGTGAATCTCTATGACCTGGGGACTATACTCACCTTTCACCTCAAGACAGGGGATTCACCCACATCACGCAACCTCCCATGATAGCACTAGAGGGGCATATATTCCTATAAATATTATTCACACAAATATTTATAAAGCATACAAATATATATATATATATATATATATATATATATATATATATATATATATATATATATATATATATATATATATATATATATAAAATCCAGGCTACTTCGCGCACAAGCCTAACATTTTCAAGTCCATGTAATTGTAAGGACATTTTTCTTATGTCCAATATGTTTCATTTATGTATGTCGTACGCCGCTACATTTGGCACGTCACCTCAAGATCTCACATGACGGCCTCTATCCGAATTCCGGGAATCAAGCATTCAACATCTCCATTAATGTGTCCTACATATGCCTCAACGACTTCACGTTCCACGATTTTAGGGACTTAATGCAAGTGGTACGCAAGGGAAGTCAAAACAGTGAAAAAAGACTTGATAGGGAAGTTCAAGGGGCATTTTCGTAATTTCACATCCATTCTTCGGAGGTCTGGTCAACTATAAAGTTGAAGAGCTTGCCGCAACGAAGATACTGGAAGAAACGGCACCTCAATCCGAGCTACAGTGAAGAAGTTATGACCTTTTGAAGTTGGAGAAAATTCCTTGAAGAATGCTGTTTTTTAACCCCATACCAGAATGGTACAACCAAACCGGTTCGGTGTACCCCAGATGGGGTTCGGTGTACCTGTACGCTGATAAGTTTTTAAGAGTTTTAACAAAGCGGGACTCTTCATATTTTTTCCTATAAATACCAACTTCGGGGGAGTTGTTTTGCAAGACTTTAGAAGACGTTTTTGAGAGTCCAAATACCTCTAGTCTTCATATTTTTTGAGTCCCAAGACTCATGTTTTGATTCACACAATTGCCAAACCTTTGTGAATCTTTTTGGTAACCCAAGAACACATCTTGTGTATTTGTTTAGCCTCTGTGGAGAAGGTATCTCCATACTTTGATCGGTGGATACCGAGCGTAGTCATTCTACTTGTGGACGAGCCGAAGACGACGAACCGACACCTGGAGGGTACTTTCGCTGTCTCTCGTATCTTTGAAGGTTTTCTGAAGGCACCGTGCAGTATAGTCTTGTGGGCGATTATCAGGATTGTATGTAAGTCAAAGGTCTTGTTAACTTTTCAAAGTGTTATAAAAGGTTTTTACCCGGAAGGGATTTTTTTCCTCAATTGCTCGTCTTTATTTTACCATGCATGGCTTGAATGATTTATCTTGGTTAGATGCATGTGTAGGGGCTGTTTTAATAGACTCTAATTAAATAAGTGTGCCATCTTATTAATTTGCGAATCGAATCGATATCACACGGTGTTTCAAATTGGTATCAGAGCGGGTTACGCTAATCTATTGCGTATTCCTATTTTCCGCAAAATCGTGTGATATTGACTTTTTTTAAAGAATCAGTTTTGTAAAAAAAAAAAAAAAAACGCAAATTTTCCTATGGAGCACTTATATAATCAGATGCCTATTTTTGATGGGTCTAATTATGCCTACTGGAAAGCTCATATGAAATCGATTTTAAAATCTATTGACGAGCGTGTTTGGTTGCTTTGCGAAAATGGTTGGACTCCTCCCACGGTCACTGTTAATAACATCACCTCTTTAAAACCCGTGTCTGCCTGGACTGAAGATGATTATAAATTGTCCAATTTTAATTCCGGCGGTCTGAGTGCTATTTCTGGAGCTGTCTCTCCTGATGAGTTTCGCCGAATTATGACGTGCACCACGTCTAAAGAGGCTTGGGATGTTTTGAAATTGACACATGAGGGTACGAACGCAGTTAAAGAGTCAAAATTACAAAATTTGGCCACCCAATTTGAGACTATCACCATGTCTGAGTCCGAATGTTTTGATGATTTTTATGCACGATTGTCGGACATTGTTAACACATGTTTTAATTTGGGTGAGGTTATTGATAACACGCGTGTCGTTAAAAAGATTTTGAGATCTCTCCCAAAACACTTTATTCCTAAAGTCACTGTTTTGAACTCTTTGGGAAATTTGAAATCACTTAAGTTGGAAGAACTTGTAGGAGATCTTCAAACCTATGAGATTGATATGTTTCCCAAAACCATTAAGGCTAAGGATAATGGCATTGCTTTAAAGACTCATTTTAAGAAAAAGAAAGAAAAAGTTTGTGAGTCCGATTCTGAGGGAGATTTTGATTTTAATGATATGGCCTTGCTTGCGAAAAATTTAAAAAAATTTCTCAACATGAACAAAAATAATTCTTCCAATAAAAAGAATGTTTTTGAGAAAAATAAAAAGAAAGAGGAGGACAAAGATAGTGATAAGGAGGATGAGATCAGGTGCTTTGAGTGTGAAGGGAAAGGGCACATAGCTAGAGAGTGTCCTACTAGGATAAGGAGAAAGGGGAAAGAGACTGCTATGCCCGCCACACTTAGTGATAGTAGTGAAGGTGAGGGTGATGAGACTAGTGGTGAGAAGTTTGTAGCTTTTTCTAGTCGTGTGAGCACACCCACTTTGTCTCACAAGAGTGCACACGAGAGCGATAATAGTGATTTGTGTTCTTCGAGTGAGGGAGAAAGCGAGGAGGAGAGTGGAGACGAAAGTGAGCTCCAAAAAGCTTTTAGAGATTTGTACACCGAGACCTTGAAAACAAAGAAGTATAATAGGGATTTAGGTCGTCGGGTTTTAGATTTGGAGAAAGAGAATGAGGTTTTGAGAAAGGAGAAGTGTGATTTGGCCGACACGTTGTCTAGTCTGACGACACGTGTATCCGAACTCGAGAGTGATCTCGAACGTGCCAGGGAGGTCAAAGTCAATTTTTTGAACGCACCTAAGAAGGTTGAAAAGGTGGTTCATAAAGGTAAAGATGAGAAGTTAGGAATAAGTCATGACGGTGCTTCTACTTCCAAATTAGCACCCGAGCCGGTTCCCACTTTAGTGACTGTTTCACATGTGTCTCACCCTAACCCACCTAGGCGTCCCATTCCTATTAGGAAAGTGCGTCCTAGAGTTTTTGAGAGAGGTGTTCCTAGGCCTATTTATGTTTGTTCCCATTGCAAGAGGAGAGGACACCTTAGGGAATTTTGCTTTAAGTTGGGTTATGTGTCACGTTTTGCTTCTACACGTGTTTCTGGCACACATGCACCCACACATGATACTTTACATGCTCCCGGAGACTACATGAGAGAGTTTGCACATTTAGGTGAGCAAGATAAATTTTTGGTCAAAACTTCACAAGAATTGATGGAGGTTTTTCATAAGTTGTCATCACCTTTGGAAAATCCCTCCGCACCTAATGATTGAGGTTTGACTTGTTTACTAGCATAGGTTATTTTTCAAGATGATATGGTTTTCCTATTGCTAGTATGTATCATTGTTGTATAGATTTTTTTTATTTTTGGGAATATTTTGAAAAATACAAAAATATTTTATTAAAATTTTGAGAAAATCCAAAAAAGATTTTTGTATTTTGTTTGCATCGTTTATGGATGGAAACTTTGGATGACCGAGTCACAATATCATTCCATTATTTTCATGTGACTATTTGATAGTGTTTTGAGACAATAGGTCAATTCATCCATGTGCTTTATAATGTTTGGAGTCATTAAGATGTAATTAAGTGTTACTTCCTACATGTTTGACTCACTTTATCCTTTAATGCACACATGCACGGATTTGTTTGATTATTGTGCTTGTCTTATCACATGTTGGTTGGGTGTTTTCACTTCAATCCTGTCCTTAAAACGAACCAAGCGCGATAAATTTTTATAAGGAAATTGTGCACATAAAAACCGTTTTGTGAGTTTGTGTGTTTTGTTTGATAACGGGGAGGGGCTGCGAAAGGTAATCATCTATCCTTTGCGCAAAAGCCACCGTTAAAAAGGACCTAAAAAATTGAGGAATTTTATTATCCGAGGTCCAAAGAGGTTAAAAGAGCCCGAAAAAATTGAAAGGCAATAAAAAGATATTCATGCCAAAAAGGGGCCATTTAGGTTTTTGCATCAATTCTCCAAAGTTTGAGAATTTAGATTACCTCTAAAAGAAAATATATATGAGGGAGTTTGGTTGGAGAATTTAAAACGGGTTTGCACGTCCTTGAATTATTGAAAATGCGCTACATAGTTTTGGACGTTATTGGTGTGGAAATCATTTGACTTTGATTTGTTGATTTGTATAAGATGATGTCATTTAAATTCAACAAATTTTTACACCTAAGGATACTTTTGATGCTCATTCGTTAGGGGTACACATATGCATCGTGCACATATGATTGATTGAGTTGATTTACCTATCGAATGTGTTCACACCCATTCATTCCATTTCCATGACTTGGTTGTTTGAGTCTAAATCCATGGTGTGATTTTTGTTTCATATTTGTTCATATTGGTATCTTATTTTTGTATGAAAAATTCAAAAATAGTTTGAGAATATTTGTTTGAGCATCTCCTTGCTAGAGCATGTTTATCATATTGATTGATGCCTTGACTTGTATACCATGACACCCCGATTTTGCTTGTTTGATTCATTATTCTTTTTTGTCTATTTGGGGACATCATAAAAAGGGGGAGAAAGAATTATCTTATTCTGGGGGAGTTTGAATTTTGGGGGAGTTTTTGAGATTTGTCTTATGCTTATCATATATTGGTATCTATGTTTATCTCATTTCAAACTCGATACGTCACTTTGGTATTTTGCTTTGTCTCATGTGTGTAGGTACTACATTGATGATCTCTGAATTGCACACCCTGATGAGAAAAGATTTGAGATTCCTGAAGATTTGTAGAACAACCGATGAAGACTATTCATTTGTACCTTTTCCAGTTTTGGGTTCATGGGAGGGTAGATTTGTATAGGCAATTTCATATTTGATAATTCGGATTTTTTATGTATGTACCAGCATAGACATAGGGGGAGATTTGTAAGGACATTTTTCTTATGTCCAATATGTTTCATTTATGTATGTCGTACGCCGCTACATTTGGCACGTCACCTCAAGATCTCACATGACGGCCTCTATCCGAATTCCGGGAATCAAGCATTCAACATCTCCATTAATGTGTCCTACATATGCCTCAACGACTTCACGTTCCACGATTTTAGGGACTTAATGCAAGTGGTACGCAAGGGAAGTCAAAACAGTGAAAAAAGGTTTGATAGGGAAGTTCAAGGGGCATTTTCGTAATTTCACATCCATAGTTCAGAGGTCTGGTAAACTATAAAGTTGAATAGCTTGCCGCAACGAAGACACTGGAAGAAACGGCACCTCAATCCGAGCTACGGTGAAGAAGTTATGACCTTTTGAAGCTGGAGAAAATTCCTTGAAGAATGTTGTTTTTTAACCCCATACCAGAATGGTACAACCAAACTGGTTCGGTGTACCCCAGATGGGGTTCGGTGTACCTGTACGCTGATAAGTTTTTAAGAGTTTTAACAAAGCGGGACTCTACATATTTTTTCCTATAAATACCAACTTCGGGGGAGTTGTTTTGCAAGACTTTAGAAGACGTTTTTGAGAGTCCAAATACCTCTAGTCTTCATATTTTTTGAGTCCCAAGACTCATGTTTTGATTCACACAATTGCCAAACCTTTGTGAATCTTTTTGGTAACCCAAGAACACATCTTGTGTATTTGTTTAGCCTCTGTGGAGAAGGTATCTCCATACTTTGATCGGTGGATACCGAGCGTAGTCATTCTACTTGTGGACTAGCCGAAGACGACGAACCGACACCTGGAGGGTACTTTCGCTGTCTCTCGTATCTTTGAAGGTTTTCTGAAGGCACCGTGCAGTATAGTCTTGTGGGCGATTATCAGGATTGTATGTAAATCAAAGGTCTTGTTAACTTTTCAAAGTGTTATAAAAGGTTTTTACCCGGAAGGGTTTTTTTCCTCAATTGCTCATCTTTATTTTACCATGCATGGCTTGAATGATTTATCTTGGTTAGATGCATGTGTAGGGGCTGTTTTAATAGACTCTAATTAAATAAGTGTGCAATCTTATTAATTTGCGAATCGAATCGATATCACACGGTGTTTCAGTAATAAATCCCACATTTATTTATTTTGTTCACTCATGTTGTGTCACCCAACTAATTTACCCATGCCCACTCATTCGGTCCGAAATTTCATTTTGTATAACTTAATCCTCAAATTCTACTTATTAAGGTTAACTCCCTTTTTATCTTGAATAATCCATAATTTATCATATAACCCTATAATAAATTAATTCGGCCAAATTCGTGCCTAAGCACTCGCGACACTAGTCCTAAAAAATTCGAGTCAATTTTCCCGACTCTAAACTTTAATTAACTACGCAATAACTAATTTATTACCTTGGCATCGCTCAACCAATATATCCTAACTCGCTCACTTGTCCCGAAAATACAATATTCAGAATTTATTATTCAAATTCTCCTTAATAAATTTTGCACACTTATTAATCAAAGGTTTTAAATTTACTCAATTTCAACTTTACTTCCCTCATGGATTATTTTCTCAATTATCGCAACACTTGTCTCATTTTATGTAAACCTAATCACCATTTTAGGCCTAATGTCCTTATTATAGAACAACAATCACAATCAATCAATCTAAGCAACCTCCAATGGAATAACAACTAAAAATAGCATTTCTTAAAATTTGCCCCACGAATCTGCCTATATTTTTATAATGCCATTTTGAAGCATTTTGGTGTCATTTTTGGAGAAAACGTATCCGAGAACAAAATGCAAAAAACAGGATTTTCTATGAGTCTACGTGGACATAATAGCCATTTTGGAACCAAAATGTCAAAAAACAGTTTCTAAAATGACGGTTTAATTTACCCAATTTCATAGATTTCTTCAAATTCAAGAAGTTGTCCTACAATTCAATCTTACCCATCAAAACCCAATTTAGTTATCAACTAACCCAAAAATTATATCATCTTATCACACTCACTATGATATGAATAGAAATTTGAAATTAATTCAAAAGCAAGTTTAACCACTTGCCTTAGGGTTCGTAGGGTCTGAATTCTTTGGTGTAGATGATGATTATTTGATGAAGAATGGCTCCCATGGTTTCTCCAATTGCACCCACTTCTCTCTCTCTCTCTCTCTCTAAATTGAGGTTTTCTAAAATGTGTTATAGTTGTCACACTCTCTCACTTTTTGGGGTTTAATAACTCAATCCCTTTTTTAGGCTTGTGGACTTTGTAAAAAGGGCCAAAACACTCTTATGTGAGCTTGATTATGCCTAAAAATGCCCCGAGATCCATTTACTATCCTTGGGTACTCTTTTCCAACTATTTCAACCCATCCGAACTCAACCGTACACTCAAAATTGCCATCCGAATTATTTTACTAAAATTTCTTATCTCGATCCCAATATAGTCTGTGCCGAGTCCTGTTTGGGATAAATAAATGTCACGTCACTATTGCCTATTATGATGTAATTAAATTATTACTATTCACTTAATATATTTAAATACTATAAATATTAATTATTTACTCACCAGATTAATATTCAATAACTATAAATAATAATTAATTTAATTAAATTTTGACACAAGCAATTTAAAATTAATTGAATTTGTTAAATAATAAATGCCCAAAAATACGAGGTGTTACATACTCCCCCCCCCCCCCCCCCAAGAGAATTTCGTCCCCGAAATTAGGTTGTACCCACGGCGAAAACCTATGGATGCTGATCTCGCATGTCATCCTCCTGCTCCCAAATGGACTCGTCAACAATGTGGTGTCCCCACTAAACTCTAACAAGTGGTATCACTTTAGTTCGCAGCTTGCGTTCACTACGATCCAGAATAACTACAAGTATCTCATCATGTGAGACATCTGGCTGCAAATCAAACTCCTCAAGTGGAACATGTTACAAGCTCTCACGCTACTATGATAATCCTTCAGTGATGTCACGCAAACCACATCGTGTATCCGCTGTAGATGCTATGGTCAATCCAGTCTATAAGCTATCGGTTCAACTCTCTCAATGATAGGGATGGGCTCCCACAAATATCGACGCTAGCTTCCCAGTCATTCTGAACCTCATGACCTCTTTCATTGGAGAGGCTCTAACCAACACCTGGTCATCAACATCCAACTCAATGGTCTTTGAACATGTAGTGCCTCAAAAGACGAGCCTATGCTCCGTCGGTTCTAAGAAAAAGGCCCCACCCTATATGGGTGCAATTTCTTATTGTCAACCCATGACTCCCTCATGTTAAATACCCGCAACAATCCCTGACTACTTATGTCAGAATTCAAATCCTTAACTCACGGTGACATAACTCTCCTTATGTTTCCGAGTTATCTAAAAAAAGACGCGATTTGTTCCATTCCTGACGATGGACCATAAATCACTTTGGGTCCCAGAAGCTTGTTATTGTCCCATCCTTCCCAACCAAATGGTGGATGACAAAATTTCTCTAATAATGTCTCAGAATGTGTTATCTAGATAATACACTTCCATGAGGTATCACACGTAACTTTACTAGTGGTAATTAACATTCCCAATCACCCACAAATATGAAATTACACATTCCTCGATTTTGGATGTCCCCAAATATGAATTTCACCACTCATGCTCATCAATCCCGTCACTGGGAATATTAAAATTACACCCCGGATCAACCCTTTTCCATTCCTAAATGATGTAAATCCACTATATATTTCTCACCGCCGATTCCCACACTCAACGTTTCACATTACGAAGGACATATTACTCCCATTTTCTGGAATATACTTCAATCACCGCCCTTGCGTTTGCTCCCAAAACTGCTCGACATCTGATTAAGTGAGACTCTGCTCCACCCAGGGCGACCATATACCTATAACCCATGCATGTTTGCACGAACCTCCAATCATCACATACGTAACATATTTATCTCAAGTTCGTCCCCTGCATTCTCGGTGTGGCTAAATGTTCTGGTACTTTTTATGACATTAACAATTACTATTAAATTATTCCTAATATTTCCCCACCTGTCCACTTGTGGTGCAAATATTACCAGTGTTTCTTTCGCAACACTTCCCGGTTCCACCAGCCCTATTTGTTTATAGTTCCCCGATCAATGTGTTTTCTCCACATGTTCAATAATTATCATTTAATCCGATGTCTTAGAATCCAACGACGTTTCTTTACTCCCCACTTTTATTAAGGCTTTTACTTATAACATCTCACAGCAAGGCCCAAAAGAGCATTTCCTAATTCATTCTTCCTCTGCATTGTCAGTACTCAATTTTTTTAGAACCCAAAGCATATACCTGGGACACTCAAACCCTGTCCCTATACTCACAAGTCAAATCATGGACTCCCGCACCTCTAAATGATCGGTATACTACTGTGCTCGCACTATCAATAAATCATCAGCTCTAAATTGATAACGAGATAAATCTCTTCGCTCCACGGTAACCTGATATACCCTGAATCTTATCAGTAAGAGTCCCTACGCACCGGGATTCAATATAACTAGGCAACTATACTCCATGAAGTCTAAAAAATATACCGTTGCCATTTTGACCCTCTTTCAGGTGAGATATCGCAAAAATAATATACACCCTCCCCTGGAATAATTAACACTATAGCCTTTCGATAACCGTGTAATACCCCGTAATTTTATTGATATTTATTTAAGGGGGATTAATTAAATTAAATGTGAATTAATTGAAAATTAATCCGGATATAAATACTAACGAGATGTGAGTTGGTATGTGATTATGATGTGTATATATGACAATATATGAATATTGAAAATATTAAAATTATCGCGAGACTGAAATATGACAATTTGAGATATTAAGTTGGGATTAAAAAGTGAATGCAATTTGAGAAATTATCGCGTGTCAGTCGCGCCAGGAATGTAATTATTTTGATTAAAAAGTGAATTTTATTTTTATCAACTGAATGGCCATTTTGAGTGCGTCAATGAGTTCGGAAGGGTCGAACTAGTCAAAAAACACTACCCGGGGGTTTAGTTTGGGTCCCGGGGCATTTTTGGGCCATACCGACAACTTAAAAGGGTATTTTAGTAATTTTAAAAATTTGGGAATTAAAACCCACGAAAATTAGAGTTAATATTTATTATTCTAAAGGGTCCACTAAGGCCATTACCAACAAAAGTTTAGAAAGTGGGCTACGGGAGTTTTGAGAGAAGTGGGAGAGAAGTTACAAGAACCAAAACCAAGCCATCTTCAACCTTGGGAGAAAATCTGTAGAGAAAGGAGAGAATCGACCTTTTTCCACCAACATCAAATTCTGAAGAACAATCCATGGCAAGTGATTTAGTATTTTTAATGCACTGAATATGTCTTCCATGCTTAGTGTAGGAACTATCTTATATTGATCTTTTTGAAGAAAACCCATGAAATTTGTTGGAGAAACTTTGAATTTGGGTTAGGACTTACATGTAGTATGATAATGGAATGATTTAATAGTTGAGTAGTTGTATATGATGATTTAAAAATGGATTTATGATGAGTAATTAGGCATAAGAAAATTGGGAGTTCATTTTCATAGGATTTGGGGAAACATTTGAAGATTCATATTAATTCCATGATAATTTGTAAGATTTGACCCCTTAAATGTGTTAAGAAATGATCTAGGGAGATTAGAAATGGTTTATATACGTTAAAAAATAATTTGGATGGTCTTAGGGTGGATTTAGAGGAGAGAATAATTGAGAAAAATGGGATTGGGATTTTTTGGGCTGAAACTACCATCTCGTTAGAAGACCGGCCCAGGTCGTTCGAACGACCTCGTTCGAACAAACTTCTAACGAGATGACAGTATGACTTCTAACGAGTTGGTATTTCGTTCGACGCCCTTCGTTCGAACGAACTCGTTCGAATGAGACTTCTAACGAGTTGACAGAATGGCCTGATTTGATTTCTAGTATCCCGTAGACTCATCTAAATGGTGAGATAACTTTCCCTTATTAACTAGTGGGTATAGTTGGGAGAATTGGGGTACATTGAGGAGTGGAACTTAGAATAGGGTCGTAAACCGGATGTCTTTTGTGGATTGGGAAGAGAGTAAATAATCACGAAGTGAGAATAATTGATAACTTAAATACATATAAACTAGGGACTTATGATTTGTATAACACTAAGTGTTGGTATAATAACGAGAAGTATACCACTAATAAGAATATTGTAATATCTAAGATGTGAGAATGATTAGTATATGTAATTATTTGTGTATGACATACCTACCATACTTGCTATCATGGGAGGTTGGCGTTCGTTTAGGTCCATCTAATCTTTGTGTGCCTACGGGGGGAATTTAGATTGGTACCTCGAGGACATAGGTCAGAGAAGGGCTTATTGAGAAGTTAATAGTCTACTGATCATGGGAGCATAGGTATGTGCGTGACCCATGTGATGTGAACTATGTTCGCCTCCACTATTTGTGATTGTTGTTAATGAAATGTTTCCTGAGAGGTTCGGAATACGTGGTCCTCATGTACGTGATGTACCGGGATTTGATAGCAGAGTATGTGAGCACCGCAGCTTAGCCTCGGGGTGCTAGTATTGTATATTTATGGTGAGAATAATATACTGTTGATTGAAATGAATAGTCGTGAATAATTGTGAGTATAAGTAATAGCAACGGTTTGTAAAGTGAAAATGTAAGATTTATAATGAATTGTAATGCTAAAGTATAAAAATTGTGTAATTAGGCACAATACTCTATTAAATAGAATATGTTGGGATTTGAATTAGATGTCAGATAGAAATGTTAGATTTAGCATTGGACTAGATGGATATGGGAGCAACTAGAAATGGGTACGGGTGCGATAGGAGTGAATAATTAGTTGAGAGGTGAGGAACTCATGTGAGTGCACACACTATCATGTACTTTATATTCACTGTTTAATGATATTAAACACTTGCATATTTTTAAATTATTTTCACTTCGGGCTTTGACCCGTTTGCTTTCAAATCTATTTTTGTAAAAACCTTTTAGGTGGCCAGCCACAAGGACACCATGCATAGGAGTTCTATTCAGGTGACGTGCTGTAGCTGATGTGGAAGTTACAGGACCTTGACAGTAGACGCCTCCATTTCTGATCTTGACTCCATTATCAGTTTTTATCATTTGTGGGGCATGTCACCCATTCCTTTTAGAGACATCTTACTTATTCAGTTATTTCAAACTTTGGGTTGTATTTAATTTTAGTGATGCAGACTTTGTATTTATTTATTTCAGAATTCGGTTTGTTGTAAGGTGTTTTCCTCCAGACTCATTATTATTGGATGGTTATTCTATTGTGACTATATTGTTTATTATGTTAACTTTTCAAAATTCATTTATTGCATGTTAATCGGATTTAATTAAAATGGACAGCCTACTTTTTAAATACTAGGTGGTTAGTAACATTAAAAATGTTTTCGACAGTGATGCTATGAACTGAACCAACTTGGCGTTTTGTATTAATTTAATAAAGGAGTAGATACCCGGTATTTAATTAGTCGGGGTGTCACAGGTGATATCCGAGCATCAGGTTCTAGTGTCCTTAGGATCTGTACGGCTTGTTATGTTTCCGCTAAGCTTTCTTTGATATAGAGCCCTACATTTTAGGACTGTTGTAATCTTTTGTGTATGATTCGCTCTTCAACTATTTTGAGTTAATAACTGTGAACTTATAAGACTTTACTCTCATTTCAGATGCCTCCATGACGTGTGCAGCGAGTTCCTAGGGATGCACAGCCGGAGCCACAGCCTGCACCAGTTCAGGGCACTATGAATGCCGCCGAGGTTGCAGCTATCGTAGCCCAAGAGGTAAATGTCGCCCTAGCCGTTGTACAGTAGGCACCACCCCAGGCGTCGGTAGTCACGTCAGCTCAAGCTCATGCATTCCCGTCTGCTTGGGAACGTGTTCGTGATACTTTTCAGAAAGCACACCCTCTGGAGTTTGCAGGTAGCTTTGATGTTGTGGTATCCAGTCAGTGGAGGAAGGATATTCAGAGGCACTTAAGGATGTACGAGTGCACGGATGTTCAGAAGAAGATACTGGCTACTTTCAAGATAGTAGGATCTACATTGCAGTGGTGGGAGTCCATTACCACCGCAGAGGAGAGGGACACCCTCACTATACAGGAGTTCTGGGTGCGGTTCGATGCAAATATTTTTCGTCAGCTATTCACACGGAGATGAGGAGGAAATTGATGAACCTCAAGCAGGAGGTAAGGACCGTAGCCGAGTATGAGGCTGAGTTTACCAATCTCTTGAACATTTTTTTGGATGAGATACCGACTGAGGAGAAGAAGATTCAGAAGTTCATGGATGGATTGACTTGGAGGATCCGTCAATAGTTGTTGGGGAATGTCTCGTTGGCCACTTATTCTGATGTGGTTAATGCTGCATTACTTCACTGCCAGGATCATCGCTTCCACATGTCTGAGAGCAAGAGATCAGGGGAGTTCAGCCAACAGGGCAGGACCGGGGGAAATGGTGCCAGCGGGGCACAATCTGCTCAGGGACATCACAGGTAGGGTGACCTGAGTTCCCAACAGGGGGATTCTAAGAGATTTAGATCTCGGGGTTTCAGAAGTGGACAGGGAGGTTTTAGACAGGGCCATCAGGGTCAGAATGGCCATCAGGGCCAGCATGGTCAACAACAACAGTTTCAGCAGGGCCAGCAAGGCCAAGGTAGGAATGGTAACGGCCATCAGGGCCGGGGGCAGCAGGAACAGCAAGGGGGAAACTTCCCAGGGAAGTGTTTTGTTTATGGCAAGACTGGCCACAAATGCCAGGATTGTCCTGACAGGGGAAGGTCCCCACAACAGCAGCAACAGGGTGACCGACACGAGCCACAGAGGCCTATGTTTCCCGCCGCCCTTCCAGCACCACCACAGATGGCAGCACTACCACCCATTCCAGTGGTCCCATTCTAGTAGGGACAACTTCAGTATGGGAGAGTGTATCAGCTCCAGCATACAGCATCCCCACAGGATCCACCGGCCATTGAGGGTATGTTCTCTATTCAGGGGACTATGGGGCGTATTTTATTTGACACGGGGGCCACACATTATTTCATTGCCATGAGATTTGCACACACTATTGGGTTATCAGACACCACCGAGAGCACGGTTACTTGTGTAGATTCACCATTGAGTAGGGGTTCCGTGATTTCCCTTATTTGTAGAGGTGTGGGTATAGAGATCGGGAGGTTTACTTTACCCGCTGATATGTTAGTGTTAGAGATGACTTAGTACGATGCGATTATTGGTATGGATTGGCTAGTTGCGTACCGAGCCATGATTGACTGTTTTAGTAGGAGTATTATCTTTGCCGATCCCGGGCAGGAGATGTTTTTAGTGGCGATGCCTCGCCCTGAGGTAAGATCATCCACTCACTTGTACTATATAGAGGAGGAGACCTCTAAGGAAGTGGTGATACCATTCGATGTGATTCCAGTTGTTAGGGAGTTTGCCGATGTATTTTAAGATATACTTGGACTACCTCCGAGTAGAGAGATAGATTTTGTGATCGATTTGACGCCGGGTACTCGGTCGATTGCCCGCGCACCTTACCGTATGGCTCCGGTAGAGATGAGAGAGTTACGGGATCAGATTGAGCAGTTGTTGGGTTAGGGGTTTATCCGGAGGAGTACTTCACCATGGGGTGCCCCTGTGTTGTTCGTAAAGAAGAGGGATGGATTGTTGAGGTTGTGTGTAGATTACCGAGAGTTGAATAAGGTCACGATACGAAATAAGTATCCGTTGCCCCGAATCGATGACTTATTTGACTAGCTGAGAGGAGATTCTTTCTTCTCAAAGATTGATTTGCGATCAGGATACCATCAGTTGCGTATTAGGGAACAGGACGTCTCGAATACTACTTTCTTGATGAGATATGGTTCCTACGAGTTTCGGGTTATGCCTTTTGGCTTAACCAACGCTCCAGCCGTGTTTATGGACTTAATGAATATGGTATTCATAGAGTTCCTAGACTAATTCGTCATTGTATTTATTGATGACATTCTGGTTTACTCCCAGACAGAAGAGGAGCACACCGAGCATTTGAGACTGGTTTTGTAGACGCTACGTCTGAACGAGCTGTATGAAAAGTATAAGAAGTGTGGGTTTTGGCTGAAAGAGGTTTAGTTTTTGGGGCATATCATTTCAGACCGGGGGATATCGGTAGATCCGGGGAAGGTATCCGCGGTGAGGGAGTGGGGATAGCCCACGACACCGATTGAGATCCGTAGTTTCTTGGGCCTAGCAGGATACTACAGGAGGTTTATTCGGGGTTTCTCAAAGATTGCGGGTCTTTTGTCACATCTGACTCACAAAGGTGTGCCATTTATCTGGAGCGATGCCTGTCAGTTGGCATTCGATGAGTTAAAGGATAAGTTGACCTCAGGACCTGTGTTAGCGTTGCCCAGATCGGGAGTTGAGTATCTAGTTTACAGCGATGCGTCCTTACAAGGACTCGGAGGTGTGCTGCAGCAGGAGAGTCAAGCCATAACTTATGCTTCCCATAAGCTTAAGCCTCACGAGAGGAATTACCCCACCCATGACTTGGAGTTAGCGGCATTTGTATTTTCCCTTCGAATTTGGAGACATTATCTCCTGGGGGAGAAGTTTCGGTTGTTCACGGACCACAAGTCTCTACAGTACCTCTTTACGCAGAAAGAGTTGAATATGCATCAACGACGGTGGCTTGAGTTTGTGAAGGATTATCAGTTTGATATCGAATATCATCCGGGAAAGGCTAACGTGGTAGCAGACGCGTTGAGTCGTAGGCCAGTAAATGAGGTGGCCAAAGTGTGGAAAGCAAAGTGGAAGGAGTTGGGACACCAGGATGCAGTGGCCCGATCGTTCATGTCTGTGATGACTGCTACACCGCAGATTGTCACAAGAGTGGTAAAGGCCTAGGAAAATGACTCGTTCTATTAGGAGCAGATAGTTCGATTACAAGCAGAGGGAGCCGAGTCCTATACCGTTAGCTCAGACGGGGGATTACGCTTCAATGGGAGACTAGTCGTTCCAGAAGGGGAAGACTTACGACATGAGGTGATGGCAGAATCGCACGGCTCACGGTTCGCGATATACCCTGGTGGGGACAAAATGTACTAAAACATGAGACGTCAGTATTAGTGGAGCGGGATGAAGAGAGATATTGCCGCTTTTGTTTCTAAATGCACCACTTGTCAGTTGGTAAAAGTGGATCATCAGAGACCGACAGGACTTCTACAGCCATTAGAGGTTCCGACGTGGATATGGGAGAGCATATCCATGGACTTTATCACGGGGTTACCTACGTCACAGAGGGGTCATGACTCCATTTGGGTAATTATGGACCGGTTGACCAAAGTGGCTCATTTTCTACCCGTAAGGACAGACTACACTACGGGACAGTATGCCCAGATTTTCATTTCGGAAATAGTGAGACTCCACGGTGTGCCTCTAAATATCGTGTCAAACCGAGACAAGATATTCGTTTCACGGTTTTGGGAGAGTTTCCAGGAGGCCATGGGCACTAAATTTTGGTTGAGTACGTCTTATCACCCATAGACCGATGGGAAGACCGAGCGTACAAATTAGATTTTGGAGGACATGTTGCGTATGTGCATCATAGACTTTGGGGGTGGATGGGAGCAGTACCTTCCACTGGTGGAGTGTGACACCCCGCCTAATTAAATACCGGGCGATCACTCATTTATTAAATAAAAATCAAGGTGAACAGTTGGTTCATTCTTAGCATCACTGTCGTAAAAATATACTTTTTCCAAATTAACACCATACATAATTAACCTAAGTGTCAAAACCATTTTTCAACATTTCTAACCAAATTATATTTTTAAAGATAATTTATTTATTTAATTAGTAACAACATTTTCAATAAGTAAGAATCATACAACAATTATCCTGGAACATAATCCAATTACTTTAAACATTCAACATCCAAAATCCCAACATTTAAAACTTAATGTAAAACATACATGCTGAATAAATCCCAAAGTAACAGTACTAGAACTAACTGAAATATAAATGTCCCAACAAAACAGATAAATAGTGGAGAGGGCGACACATGCCTCAATAACTGAGAATCATAGGAGTGGAATCAAGTAAAAGAAATCGTCTAAGCAAGTGGCCTGCAACTCCCACCTAAGCTGCAGCACGTTCCATCCAAGGGATCCTAAGCAAGACGCCCCTGTGGCTGGGCACCTGTAGTACGTACATATATATATAAGAGAGAGAGAGAGAGAGGGAGAGAAAAACGGGTCAGAGCCCGATAGTGTATATGATTTAAAAATTGTTTAGCAAGTATTTAAATTGATACAGGCGAATGCAACAACATATTAGTGCGACACTCTCTTGAGAAATTCTCACCTCTCTTCTAATGTGCACACCTATCGCACTAACCTTCCAAGTGGTCTATCTCATCATATATCACGCTATCCTTTGCCAATGGTTTAACTTATCTTAGGTTATTCGCAGGATTCAAAATTTAACGATTCAATTGTTTGAAAAGAATATTTTAATTAGTAACCAAAGTTCTCATTTTAACTTTATTAATCAATAAAGTTTTCCAGTGTCGTATTATACTTTCTCAAAACAAGTATTTACAATTTGAGTCATCAACCATGTCCTACTTATCAAATTACAGTAGGCAAGTCAAGATTTCAGAATTTCATATACATATTAACTACTCGTAAAATATATATATATATTATAACAGCACCCCAAATAAAAATTATGGTGCGGGCATACTCTACTATCCAAAGCCCCGTATCACTCGTATTAAGGGGAATACATTCGGAATCACTCTCGAATTGTATTAACACATACACAAATAATATTGAGGCGAATTATAGATTCCAAGTCTCTAAGAGGATGGCACATACATGCGTCTCTTAGGACCGTCTGAATTATCCATTCGATAGCCTGCACCAAGGATATCTATATTCTAGGGTACAAGTCAATATCCCCCATAAAGGTCCCATCGAGATAAGACCGTCCCAGCGCGGTAACCTCAGGGATAGCAAGTAGCGTGGGTATGATTTTCACACATAGATAGTATATGCATACACAATCATATAACTATACTAATATTACCATATCAACATTAGGTATATTTCAAATCCCATAGTTACGACATTTATCCTTATTATCATATTTTAGTAAACTCTTATAACGGTTCGTTTCTAACCTTGGTTCGGTATTATTCCAACGTACCACACAACTCTCATGGCTTTATTCTCCAAATTATAAAATTCAGTAGGTATACACATTTGTCCCAAAGTAACTCTCTTACGTGTTTCTTTCTTTAAATCATAAATTCATCGACCCTTATATAATTATCCCAAAATACAATCTTTGCCCGACATCAAGGGTCCCAAAATTTATTCACATGTCCCACTGGTCTTCCCTATCTCCCAAAACATTTTATTAAGGATGCCCAAGAATTATTTCACAATAAATTGAACTTAACTAATTTAGAAAGGGAAATAGGAGTCTGCTAGGAGGGGTCGATCGATCGAGGTCTGGGGCTCGATCGATCGAACCTTCGATCGATCGAAGCACTGGGCTCGATCGATCGATCAAGCTGGTATTGCGATTTCTGCAGTTTTGCAGTTACGGGTTCTAACACATATCTTCATCCAAATTCAAGTTTTACATTCCCAAACGTCCAAAGATTCATACTACTAACCTTATATCTCCATATTAGGTATTTCCAACATTAAGCATGTGGATTTCTATCATTATACATGGATTAACAGCCCAAAAATTATCATAATTATCAAGAACCCTAGAATTCTCTTAAACATGGTTCTAACAAGTATTTCTAGAAATTTCTTCTTATAAACATCATAATTTCATGGGTAATTCCTCTACATGGCAAGGGTTTCCAGAATTATCAATTTATCCATCACTACATGCAATTCTTATCTCAAATCTTTGGTTTTCTTCTATAAAAACTCATTCTAATTACTCCTAAACTAATATGAAAGATGCACCAACGAAATAAGAAAGATAAAAACTTTCCTGGGATTTTTGGTGTTCTAATTTGCAGATGATTTTGGTGTGGTTGCGTTCCCCGTCGCGCGATCTACGCGTTGTTGGTGGTAGCGGTGCAAACGAATGGATTTTGGGCCTTGGATTGCTTTGGAAGCTCTCTCCTTCCCTCTCTTATGGCCGTCACTTGTCTTTAGTTGTTCTAACCCTAGAAGAAAACCTTAGACATCTGATATAACCCTTAGAATTTCGTGGGTTTAATTACCCATAATTGCGAAATGTCCAAAACGCCCTCCCGGGGTACTAATTAGGCCTAAAAACGCCTCGAGACCCAAACTAAATCCCCGGGTACACTTTTCTGACTATCTCGACCCTTCCGGACGCGTTGGCGCACTCAAAACGACCATATGAAGAACTTATAAAATATTCACTTTTATTTATCAATATTTAGTCCCGACGCAACACGGGCGCGCCCCTACTCAAATTTCCAAAATTGTCATTTTATTCACTCATGACATTCAATATAACCAATATTACATATTACTTTGCTCATTAGTAATATTCGACAAATTTCCTTTAATTACTAACTCTTGTCACGTTAATAATTATAACATAATTAATTTTTGGACTTTTATTAAATAATTAACTCACATTAAATTTAATAAATCCCCAAATTAATATAGCATAAAAATACAGGGTATTACATACTTCTCCCTAAATAATGGAATTTTGTCCCGAAATTTAGAAAACAAGGCATACCTGGTAAGAACAAATCTGGATATCTCTCGCGCATATCGGCCTCGGGCTCCTAAGTGGATTCCTCCACATTATGATGCTCCCACGGGACCCGTACAAGTGGAACTATCTTTGACCTCAATCTCCTCTCACTATAGTCTAGGATAGCCACCGATCTCTCCTCGTAAGAGCTGTCAGGATGTAAGTCTATCTCATTTATCGCGATGTGAGTATGGGCCATATCATTCCGAAGATACTATCTCAACGACGAGATGTGGAATACATCGTGAATGAGATGCAAATGTTCTGGCAGTCCCAATCTGTTTGCTACCGGCCCAATCCTCTCGATGATGGGAAATGGTCCCATGTACCTCGGGGCCAATTTCCCTTTCTTCCCGAACCTCATCACTCCTTTCATAGGATATACACGCAGTAACACTTGGTCCCCCACATTAAACTCCCGGAAGAACCGTTTCGCATCAGCGTAGCTCTTCTGCCTGTCCTGGGCTACTCGTATGCGACTCCTGATCATCTCAATCCTCGCGGAGGTTTCCTGAATCACCTCCGGTCCAAGCAACTTGTTATCCCCCACCTCGAGCCAACATGTTGGGGAACGACAAGGTCTGCCATACAGAGCCTCAAATGGAGCCATGCCAATCGTGAACTGATAAGAGTTATTATAAGAAAACTCTACCAGTGGAAGATGTGGCTCCCAACCTCCTCCAAAATCAAGAACACACATGCGTAGCATATCCTCTAACATCTGATTTGTACGCTCTGTCTGTCCATCTGTTTGTTGGTGATAAGCTAAACTCAACCTCAACACAGTACCCATAGCCTCCTGAAAACTTTCCCAAAAACGTGACACAAAAATCTTGTCTCTATCTGACACAATATTCAGGGGCGCCCCATGTAATCTGACAACCTCAGCAATGAACAACTGAGCATACTGACCCGTGGTATAGTCTGTCCGCACTGGCAGAAAATGAGCCATTTTGGTCAAACGGTCTACAATCACCTAGATAGAGTCGTGGCCCCGCTGTGATGTAGGCAACCCTGTAATAAAATCCATGGAAATACTCTCGCACTTCCATGCGGGTACTTCCAATGGCTGAAGCAATCTTGACGGTTTCTGATGGTCCACCTTTACCAGCTGTCAGGTAGAACACTTGGACACGAACTCAGCAATGTCCTTCTTCATCCCACTCCACCAGTATTGCCTCCTCATATCCTGGTACATCTTATCTCCTCTAGGATGTACTGGAAATCGGGACCCGTGAGACTGGGTCATCACTGTATGATGTAATTCTGCTCCTTATGGAACCACCAATCTCCCATTAAACCTTAAACCCCCATCAGAACTAACAGAGTAGGACTCAGCACCCTCAACTAAATATCGTTTGATATGCTCCTGGCAAAAAGGGTCTGTGGTTTGGGCCTGTATTACCCTCATAACAATCTCGGGTGTGACTGTCATAACAGATAGGAAGGAACGGGCTACTGCGTCCTGGTGGCCTAACTCCTTCCACTTTGCTTTCTAGACGTCCGCTACCTCGTCTACCGGTCTACGGCTCAACGTATCAACAACTATGTTGGCCTTCCCCGGATGATACCGTATGTCAAACTGATAGTCCTTCACAAACTCTAACCATCTGCGCTGTCGCATATTCAGCTCTCGCTGAGTGAATAGGTACTGTAGTGACTTGTGGTCTGTGAATAAACGGAATTTCTCCCCCAATAAGTAGTGTCTTCATATCCTCAATGCAAAGACGACCGCTGCTAACTCCAGGTCGTGGGTGGGGTAATTCTTCTCATGCGGTTTAAGCTTGCGGGAGGCAAAATCTATAGCCTTCTCTTCCTTCTGAAGTACTCCCCCAAGCCCCCGTAAAGAGACATCGGTGTAAACCAGGTACTCTGCACCCAGCTTTGGTAAAGCAAGGACTGGTGCTGAATAAAGTGAAGACACATGGCAATCTACGTGGCAATGACAAACACTTCCGAGGAACTCACACTCTCCAAGGAACCATACTACAACGAGGAACACTGCTTCCCCGAGGAACTTATACACTCCGAGGAATAAGAACTCTCCGAGGAACTCTTGAGTACCGAGAAGCTTAGGCGGTTCGAGCAACTCAGGCGGTCTGAGCTGTACCTCGAACAAAGCATTAATAGTAGGATAACCAACAATTTGAATGTTCATTAAATGCTTATCATTCAGACGCACACTCTTAAGGGGCATTGAATGTATTACCCTATCACATTACAGCCTCAGGGCTATAAATACATTGTACAATCCTCATTGTAAGGGGACCGGAATTTCTTTATAGAACTTGTAATCGAGAATTCCCAAACACTCAGCAATAACATAACAGTGGATGTAGGCCATTCTTATAAGGCTGACCCATTTTGGAGAATCTCCGAATGAATTTCCTGTAGTATCCGGCTAACCCCAAGAATCTACGCACTTCCGTCGATGTCGTGGGTTGTCCCCACTCCCTCACCACTGACACTTTACTCGGGTCGACTGCTATCCCCTGCTCAGAAACAACATTCCCCAAGAACTGTACTTCTCGCAACCAGAATCCACACTTCTCGTACTTAGCGTACAACTGATGCTCTCGTATAGTCTGAAGAACTTGCCTCAAATGCTCGGCGTGCTCCTCATCGGAGTGTGAATATATCAAAATGTCATCTACAAAGACGATGACAAACTGATCCAAGAACTCTCTGAATACTCGGTTCATTAAGTCCATGAATATGGCTGGAGCATTTGTGAGACCAAATGACATCACTCTGAACTCGTAAGACTCATATCTCGTCAATAAGGCAGTTTTTGAAACATCCTGCTCTCTAATACGTAGCTGATGGTACCCCGATCTCATATCTATCTTCGACAAGAAAGTTGCTCCCCTCAGTTGGTCGAACAGATCATCGATTCGAGGCAACGGATACTTATTCAGTATCGTGACCTTGTTCAACTCCCGGTAGTCCACACACAACCTTAGTGAACGATCTCTCTTCTTCACAAACAGAAGTGGTGCGCCCCAAGGTGAGGTACTCCTGCGAATGAAGCCCTGACCTAATAGCTATTCTATCTGATCTCGTAACTCTCGCATCTCTGCCAGAGTCATGCGGTATGGAGCACGTGCTATAGGTCTAGTATCTGGCAATAAATCTATAACCAAGTCTATCTCTCGACTGGGGGGTAGGCCTGGTATTTCCTGAAACACACCGGAGTACTCACGAACAACTGGAATCGAGTCTAACGGCATCACAACCTCCTTAGAGGTATCCTCCTCTATATAATACAAATGAGCGGTCGAACCTCCCTCTGGGCAAGGCATTGCCACTACACACATCTCTTGCCCCGGAATGGTAAAAACAATGCTCCCACCGAAGCAATCAATCATGACTCTATAAGCTGTGAGCCAATCCATACCAATAATAACATCATGCTCATGCATATCTAAGGCTAACATGTCTGCAGGTAATACCAAACTAACAATCTCTACCCCCACTCCCCGGCATATAAAGAAAAGTGAACCATTCTCCAGTGGTGAGTCTACCTACATTACAGTGCTCTCTACTGTGAATAATAACCCTAAGGTCTTCGCATAATATGTAGGTATAAAACAATGCGTTGTCCCAATAACAAACAAAATTCGACCCAAAGTCCCATGGATAGGAAACATACCCCAAATCGTGGGTGGTGCCTGTGGGGCGGCTACCTGGTGGACATTATAGATATGTCTGTACTGTAACTGCCCCAGCTGCACTGGAGCTACTGAAAAGGTTGGTAGAGCTGGTACCTGAGCTAGTGCTGGGAGAGCGACTGGAAAAGTGTCCCCTGTGGATCATTACGGGCACCCTGCTGCTGTGGGGCCCTAACACCCTCTGGGCAATCCTGGCGTTTATGGCCATGCGTGCCACACATAAAACATCGGCCTCCGAAGTTACTCCCCCTCTGACCCTGCTGCTGTCGGTGTCGGCCTTGCTGACTTGGGACTTTATTCCTCTTTAGAAACTGCTTCATTTTACCACGTTGTTGACTATAACTGACTCGATATTGGGTAGTTTGTTGTCGCAATTTCGGGGTCTTCACACATTTGTCAGTTTTAGTCACATGCATTTGGTTAACCTCTCTAGGTCTTTTGCCTCTTTTAAGTTGTATGCTGCGTTCTTGGTATTGTAAAACTGCAGTGGTAACTGCTTGTGCCACGATACCTACTAAATCGGTGGTTGATATTCTCTCTGGGGATACCTGAGGTGTGAGTCGATCTTGCTCGTTGACTCCCTTAACCGTTTTAGCTAGTTCTTCTTGACGGTCCATCTGAAAAATTAAATAAATTTGGATGAGTTCATCATTCAAATAAATAAATCGCAGAAGCACGAATTCCCAATGTATAAAGATGAACACAACATCCCTAGTATTTAGGGCTCTATATCAAAGAAAGCAACGCTGAAAGCATAATAAGCCGCACAGATCCTAAAGGACACTAGAACCTGATGCTCTGATACCACCTGTGACACCCCGCCTAATTAAATACCGGGCGATCACTCCTTTATTAAATTAAAATCAAGGTGAACAGTTGGTTCATTCTTAGCATCACTGTCGTAAAAATATACTTTTTCCAAATTAACACCCTACAAAATTAAGCTAAGTGTCAAAACCATTTTTCAACATTTCTAACCAAATTATATTTTTAAAGAAAATATATTTATTTAATTAGTAACAACATTTTCAATAAGTAAGAATCATACAACAATTATCTTGGAACATAATCCAATTACTTTAAACATTCAACATCCAAAATCCCAACATTTAAAACTTAATGTAAAACATACATGCTGAATAAATCCCAAAGTAACAGTACTAGAACTAACTGAAATATAAATGTCCCAACAAAATAGATAAATAGTGGAGAGGGCGACACATGGCCCAATAACTGAGAATCATAGGAGTGGAATCAAGCAAAAGAAATCGTCTAAGCAAGTGGCCTGCAACTCCCACCTAAGCTGCAACACGTTCCTTCCAAGGGATCCTAAGCAAGACGCCCCTGTGGCTGGGCACCTGTAGTACATACATATATATACAAGAGAGAGAGAGAGAGAGAAAAATGGGTCAGAGTCTGATAGTGTATATGATTTAAAAATTGTTTAGCAAGTATTTAAATTATTACAGGCCAATGCAACAACATATTAGTGAGACACTCTCTTGAGAAAATCTCACCTCTATTCTAATGTGCACACCTATCACACTAACCTTCCTAGTAGTCTATCTCATCATATATCACGCTATCCTTTCCCAATGGTTTAACTTATCTTAGGTTATTCGCAGGATTCAAAATTTAACGATTCAATTGTTTGAAAAGAATATGCCAATTAGTAACCAAAGTTCTCATTTTAACTTTATTAATCAATAAAGTTTTCCAGTGTCATATTATACTTTCTCAAAACAAGTATTTACAATTTGAGTCATCAACCATGTCCTACTTATCAAATTACAGTAGGCAAGTCCAGATTTCAGAATTGCATATATCTATATATATTAACTACCCGTAAAATATATATATATTATAACAACACCCCAAATAAAAACTATGGTGCGGGCATACTCTACTATCCAAATCCCTGTATCACTCGTATTAGGGGGAATACATTCGGAATCACTCTCGAATTGTATTACACATACACAAACAATATTGAGGCGAAGTATAGATTCCAAGTCTCTAAGAGGGTGGCACATACCTGCGTCTCTTAGGACCGCTTGAACTATCCATTCGATAGCCCGTACCAAGGATATCTATCTTCTAGGGTAAAAGTCAATATCCCCCATAAAGGTCCCAAGAATTATTTCACAATAAATTGAACTTAACTAATTTAGAAAGGGAAATAGGAGTCTGCCAGGAGGGGTCAATCGATCGAGGTCTGGGGCTCGATCGATCGATCAAGCAGGTATTGCGATTTCTACAGTTTTGCAGTTACGGGTTCTACCACATATCTTCATCCAAATTCAAGTTTTACATTACCAAACATCCAAAGATTCATACTACTAACATTATATCTCCATATTAGGTATTTCCAACATTAAGCATGTGGATTTCTATCATTATACATGGATTAACAGCCCAAAAATTATCATAATTATCAAGAACCCTAGAATTCTCTTAAACATGGTTCTAACAAGTATTTCCAGAAATTTCTTCTTATAAACATCATAATTTCGTGGGTAATTCCTCTACATGGCAAGGGTTTCCAGAATTATCAATTTATCCATCAATACATGCAATTCCTATCTCAAATCTTTTGTTTTCTTCCATAAAAACTCATTCTAATTACTCCTAAACTAATATGAAAGATGCACCAACGAAATAAGCAAGATAAACACTTGCCTAGGTTTTTTGGTGTTCTGATTTGCAGATGATTTTGGTGTGATTATGTTCCCCGTCGCGCGATCTACGCGTTGGTGGTGGTGGCGGTGCAAACGGATGGATTTTGGGCCTTGGATTGCCTTAGAAGCTCTCTCCTTCCCTCTCTTATGGCCTTCACTTGTCTTTGGTTGTTCTAACCCTAGAAGACAACCTTAGACATCTGATATAATCCTTAGAATTTCGTGTGTTTAATTACCCATAATAGCGAAATGTCCAAAACGCCCTCCCGGGGTACTAATTAGGCCTAAAAATGCTCTGAGACCCAAACTAAACCCTCGGGTACACTTTTCTGACTATCTCGACCCTTCCGGACGCATTGACGCACTCAAAATGACAATATGAACAAATTATAAAATATTCACTTTTATTTATCAATATTTAGTCCCGACGCAGCACGGGCGCGTCCCGACTCAAATTTCCAAAATTGTCATTTTATTCACCCATGACATTCAATATAATCAATATTACATATTACTTTGCTCATTAGTAATATTCGAAAAATTTCCCATAATTACTAACTCTTGTCACGTTAATAATTATAACATAATTAATTTCCGGATTTTTATTAAATAATTAACTCACATTAAATTTAATAAATCCCAAATTAATATAGCATAACAATACGGGGTATTACATGGAGTTTGCTTATAATAACTCCTACCAGTTCACCATTGTCATGGATCCATTTGAGGCGTTGTACGGTAGACCTTGTCGTTCCCCAGCATGTTGGTTAGAGGTGGGGAATAACAAACTCCTTGGGCCGGAAGTGATTCAGAACACTTCGACAAGGATAGAATTGATACGGAGTCGCATTCGAGTAGCTCAGGACCGACAGAAGAGCTTTGCTGATGCCAAGAGGTTCTTCAGAGAATTCAAAGTGGGGGACCAGGTTTTACTCAGAGTATCTCCTACGAAGGGGATTATGCATTTTGGGAAAAAGGGGAAACTGACACTGAGATATGTGGGGTCATTTCCTATCATCGAGCGGATTGGGCCAGTTGCGTATAGACTTGGGTTACCGGAGCACTTGCATAGGATCATGATGTGTTCCATATTTCCTCGCTAAGGAAATATCTTAGAGATGATTTGGCCCATACTCACATTGCTTTGGAGGACATCGATCTACATCTCGATAGTTCCTACGAGGAGGGGCCGATTGCTATTTTGGACCGAAGCGAGCAAAAACTGAGGTCGAAGATAGTACCGTTAGTACGTGTTTAGTGGCGGCGTCATAATGTTGAGGAGTCCACATGGGAGTGCGAGGATGAGCTGTGCGAACGTTATCCAGAGTTGTTTTTACCAGGTAATTTTTAGTTCCGAATTTCGGGATAAAATTCTGTTATTAGGGGGGAAGTATGTAATACCCCATAATTTTATCGATATTTATTTAAGGGGGATTAATTAAATTAAATGTGAATTAATTAAAAATTAATCCGGATATAAATACTAATGAGATGTGAGTTGGTATGTGATTATATGTGTATATATGACAATATATGAATATTGAAAATATTAAAATTGCCGCGAGACTGAAATATGATAATTTGGGAAATTTAGTTGGGACGCGCGTGTTAGTCGCGTCAGAAATGTAATTATTTGGATTACAAAGTGAATTTTATTTTTATCAACCGAATGGCCATTTTGAGTGCGCCAATGAGTCCGGAAGGGTCACAATAGTGAGAAAACACTAGCCAGGGGTTTAGTTTGGGTCTCGGAGCATTTTTGGGCCATACCGACAACTTAAAAGGGTATTTTGGTAATTTTAAAAATTTGGGAATTAAAACCAACGAAAATTAGAGTTAATATTTATTATTCTAAAGGTTCCACTAAGGCCATTACCAGCAAAAGCTTAGAAAGTGGGCTACGGGAGTTTTGAGAGAAGTGGGAGAGAAGTTACAAGAACCAAAACCAAGCCATCTTCATCCTTGGGAGAAAATCTGTAGAGAAAGGAGAGAATCGACCTTTTTCCACCAACATCAAATTCTGAAGAACAATCCAAGGCAAGTTATTTAGTATTTTTAATGCATTGAATATGTCTTCCATGCTTTGTGTAAGAATTATCTTATATTGATCTTTTTGAAGAAAACCCATGAAATTTGTTAGAGAAACTTTGAATTTGGGTTAGGACTTACATTTAGTATGATAATGGACTGATTTAATACTTGAGTATTTATATATGATGATTTAAAAATGGATTTATGATGAGTAATTAGGCATAAGAAAATTGGGAGTTCATGTTCATAGGGTTTGGGGAAACATTTGAAGATTCATATTAATTCCATGATAATTTGTAAGATTTGACCCCTTAAATGTGTTAAGAAATGATCTAGGGAGATTATAAATGGTTTATATACATTAAAAGATAATTTGGATGGTCTTAGGGTGGATTTAGAGAAGAGAAGAATTGAGAAAAACGGACTTGGGATTTTTCTGGGCTGAAACTGCCATCTCGTTAGAAGACCTGCCCAGGTCGTTCGAACGAACTTCTAACAAGATGACAGTATGACTTCTAACGAGTTGGTATTTCATTCGAAGCCCTTCATTCGAACAAACTTATTCGAACGACCTCGTTCGAACGAGACTTCTAACGAGTTGACAGAATGGCCTTTTTGGCCTGATTTGATTTCTAGTATCCCGTAGACTTATCTAATTGGTGAGATAACTTTCCCTTATTAACTAATGGGTATAGTTGGGAGATTTGGGGTACATTGAGGAGTGGAACTTAGAATAGGGTCTTAAACCGGATGTCTTTTGTGGATTGGGAAACGAGTAAATAATCACGAAGTGAGAATAGATGATAACTTAAATACATATAACTAGTGACTTATGATTTGTATAACACTAAGTGTTGGTATAAGAACAAGAAGTATACCACTAATAAAAATATTGTAATATCTAAGATGTGAGAATGATTAGTATATTTAATTATTTGTGTATGACATACCTATCGTACTTGCTATCATGGGAGGTTGGCGTTCGTTTAGGGCCATCTAATATTTGTGTGCCTACGGGGGGAATTTAGATTGGTACCTCGAGGACATAGGTCAGAGAAGGGCTTATTGAGAAGTTAATAAGTCTGCTGATCATGGGAGCATAGGTATGTGCGTAACCCATGTCATGTGAACTATGTTCGCCTCCACTATTTGTGATTGTTGTTAATGACACGTTTCCTAAGAGATTCGGAATACGTGGTCCTCATGTACGTGATGTACCGGGATTTGATAGCAGAGTATGTGAGCACCGCAGCTTAGCCTCGGGGTGCTAGTACTGTATATTTATGGTGAGAATAATATACTGCTGATTGAAATGAATAGTCGTGAATAATTGTGAGTATAAGTAATAACAACGGTTTGTAAAGTGAAAATGTAAGATTTATAATGAATTGTAATGCTAAAGTGGGAAAACTGTGTAATAAGGTACAATACTCTATTAAATAGAATATGTTGGGATTTGAATTGGATGTCATATAGAAATGTTAGATTTAGCATTGGACTAGTTGGATTGGGAGAAACTAGAATTGGGTACGGGAGCGATAGGAGTGCACAATTAGTTGAGAGGTGAGGAACTCATTTGAGTGCACACACTATCATGTACTTCATATTCACTGTTTAATGATATTAAACACTTGCATATTTTTAAATTATTTTCACATTCGGGCACTGACCCGTCTGCTTGCAAATCTATTTTTGTAAAAACCTTTTAGGTGCCTAGCCACAAGGACACCATGCATTGGAGTTCTATTCAGGTGACGTGCTGTAGCTACTGTGAAAGTTACAGGACCTTGATAGTAGACGCCTCCATTTCTGATCTTGACTCCATTATCAGTTTTTATCATTTGTTGGGCATGTCACCCATTCCTTTTAGATACATCTTACTTATTCAGTTATTTCAAACTTTGGGTTGTATTTAATTTTAGTGATGCAGACTTTTTATTTATTTATTTCGGAATTTGGTTTGTTGTGAGGAGTTTTCCTCCAGACTCATTATTATTGGATTTGTTGGTTATGTTAACTTTTCAAAATTCATTTATTGCATGTTAATCGGATTTAATTAAAATGGACAACCTACTTTTTAAATACTAGGTGGTTAGTAACAGTAAAAATGTTTTCGACAGTGATGCTATGAACTGAACCAACTTGGCATTTTGTATTAATTTAATAAAGGAGTAGCTACCCGGTATTTAATTAGTCGGGGTGTCACAAACTGCCCACTATTGTTACCCCGTCTGTACTCAGGATAACATCACAAGCGCATAATCACCCTAATCATGTGGTTACCTTGAAAAATATAACTTTTGAGTGTCAACACCCGCTCCCCTATAGGTGGAACTAAAGAGAGCCCCATTACTCAATGGTAAATTTTAACAATTATAGTGCTATTAATGATACCTCTACCAAACTCGTCTCACATGCGAATTAAACTACTATGACCCCCTCATGTCACACAAAATATACCACAATCTCTCCGGGATAGAACTCGTGGTGTGAGTTACCCATAACACTAGAGCCTCAAACGGTTATTGGACACAACACTCTAGTCCTAACCGAACCAAAACTTCTATTACTTCTACCCTACGAGGCATCCCGCTCCAGTCCCTTGACTCGATACGGACAAGATCTACACATGTGTTTCTACTCTTTAACTATAAGACACCTCGTTGTGCCCTTCCCCTTTCTCTAGCTCCACCATCCATGTAAGGGTTGTCCTTCTCACGGACTGGTAGTCTTGACCCTAATTGTTATCCCTATTGTCCCGTTGGATCCACTGGTCCTATGGGACTTGGTAGAAATTCTATTGATCTTGATCATTAATCTGGGTCCTCTATTGGGTATCCCGTCCCTTGGTGCCTCACTAGCCTTGAAAAACCCAACCTTTCCCTTCTATTAGATTCTCTAACTCCCTTAGCTCCCTTCTCACGAGAACATGGATATAATTTTATAAATGTACAACCTTGATGACAACGACACCAGTCATCCTAGCGGGATTTCCAATCCGCTCCAGTATTTTCTACCGGTGGGTATATTATCAAATTAAAAACCCTTTTTTATTCTTTTTATCGCTTTCCTCAGTTATAAAGTTTGCGAATTTCATCAACTTTCCTTCACATCATTCCACTGTCCGACCCTTTTTGGAAAATTATTGAAATATCCCTTGCCTCTCTTTATAATCCCTATTAAGAGGATTTGTAACAATCCTCACCTTAAATTCCTCATTATTCATGATAATTTTCCCATGGCTATGGTGACTGACTCCCATTACCTTACGCTTGTCCTATGAGCAAACATATTTGCCCTAAATTTGACTTAAGTGTCACTACACTCCGTCACATGTGATTCCAGTTGCATGTTCTCCATCCATTGGTAAATCACCCTTTCGCACCTTCCTCGAATTCTAGTGGGTTGTTCTTCTGAAACAAAAATCTTCCCAATTTCCCCTTGTCGTCTACACATGTTTTTTTTCTTTGCACCATCATCGTTCATGACGATTCTTAGGGAAACTACTATGCCCTGGTAGTTACTCCAACTTCAATTGTTCGAACAATAATTGTGGTGACTCTTATCGCTTAACTCTTCCCAGAATACTCCATGGCTTCTGTTAAGTACCCCCTACTACAATCCTTCTAATGCCCCACGCTTATCGTTCTATAATGTTCGATCTGCCATGTTCAATCAAAACCTTATATGAATCACATCAACTATCCTTTATAGAAGGAGAATGACAGTCGCATTCATAAAGGAATACAACAATCCAATACCAAGGCTCTATATAAAAAAATGCTAAGTTGAAATGTGAAAAGCTGCACAAATCCTAAGGACACTAGAACCTGATGCTCTAATAACATCTGTGACAACCCGCCAAATAAAATACTGGATGATTAGTCTTATATGAAATTAAAAAATAATCTCATTCAGTTCATTCTTAGCATCACTATCAAAAACTTTTTAAAACTTAATAACCACGTAGTATTCAAAAAGAAATGGTGCCAAATTTTATCTTTTTATCAAACAATAAAAACATGCAAATAAATATAATTTACCATTCACATAATCACTGAGTCAAACAATATTGCAAATGAATAAATACAATCTTTGTCGAGAAAACTACCAGCAACAAAAACCAAATCCAAAAACATAAACAATATGAATAACTTAATTGAGTACATTAAATTACTAGAACAAAAGAAATAACTAGGACAACATGACCAAATGACATACTGACTGCATCCTACTCTAGGAATGAAATAACTGAAGTGGCTAAGACTAAATCCTGGAACATCCACATATGCCGCTGCTGCGTAACCCTGGAATAGAGATAATCCTGGGGTCCTTGTGGTTGTACACCTAAAAGGTTTTGAAAACATTTTATAGCAAGGGTTAGAACCCAAAGCATGATGAAAATATTTAGCAAGTGAACAAAACTGCATTAAATTAAAATACATGAAGGCTCTTCATATTTAAGCTAGTGTCGCACTCCCTTAAGGACCAGCTCACCCCTCAACTATTTTGCACGCCTAACGCTTTTCTATATAACGCACATAGTCACCTACCCCATAACTAGTTCTCGATAATATCATTCATGTCCCACTACTCTAGCCCGAGTATGTTTAATATATGATTTATAAGCTATTTATCACATTAGCTTAATTAACCATTTCTTATTTGGAGCATATAACATAATCACATGTTATATAGAATCAATACAATTCACATCATGTATTTTACCCATATATAAATATCTGCACCATATATACGTATCATTATATTACAACATTCACACAGATGTCGTAAATATATAACCATCCTCCCAAGTAGACACTCACCGGATGTTCTCTATAATGCTATCAATCCAGGTATACTCATCCAACCAGACATCCAGACACGGTTAGCTCCCCGAATCAGTGAAACAAAATAAACGCAGCGGAGGCGGTCCTAATTCCTACTAGAAATGAGAAAGAATCATACCCAAGACATCTCACTCCTAATCGTGGAACTCTATTACCTGGGGACTATACTCACCCTGCTCCTCAAGCCAGGGAATTCACCCACATTGCACAACTGCCCATGGTAGAACTACAGGGGCATGTATTCCTATAAATATTATTCACACAAATATTTATAAAACATACAAATATATATATAATACACAATCACCTCGTATATAAATATAATTAATTCAGGCTACTCCGTTCACAATTACCGTAACACTAGCTTAACATTTACAAGTCTATGTATTAACTTGAAATTTAAATAAATCCAACATTTACTTATTTTGTTCAGTCAAGTTGTGTCACCCAACTAAATTACCCAGACTCGCTCATTTGGTCTGAAGTTTCATCTTATAGAACTTATTCCTCAAATTCAACTTATTAAGGTTAACTCCCTTTTTATCTTGAATATTCCATAAATTATCATATGACCCTATAATAAATTAATTCGGCCAAGTTCGTGCCTAAGCACTCGCGGCACTAGTCCCAAAATATCCGAGTCAATTCTCCCGACGCTAAACTTTAATTAACTAGACAATAATTAATATATTACCTTGGCGTCGCTCAACTAATATATCCGGACTCGTTCACTTGTCCAGAAAACAATATATTCAGAACTTATTATTCAAATTCTCCTTAATAAATTTTGTCAACTTATTAATCTAAGGTTTCCAATATACTCAATTTCAGTCTTACTTCCCTTATGGATTATTTTCTTAATTATCCCAATACTTACTTGTCTCACTTTATGTAAACCTAATATCCACTTTAGGCCTAATGTCCTTATTATAGAACAACAATCACAATCAATCAATCTACGCAACCTCCAATGGAATAATAACTAAAAATAACATTTCTTAAAATTTGCCACACGAAACTACCCATATTTTTAAAATGTCATTTTGAGGCATTTTGGATTCATTTTTGGAGAAAATGTATCAGTGAACAAAATGCAGAAAATGGGATTTTCTACGAGGCTATAGGGATATAATAGCCATTTTCGAAACCAAAATGTCGAAAAATAGTTTCTAAAATGACGGTTTAATTCACGTAATTTCATAGACTTCTTCAATTTCAAGAAGTTGTTCTACAATTCAATCTTACGCATCAAACCCCAATTTAGATATCAACTAACCCAAAAACCATATCATCTTATCACAAAAACTATGATATGAATAGAAATATGCAATTAATTTAAAAGTAAGTTTAACCACTTGCCTTAGGGTCTGTAGGATCTGAATCCTTTGGTGTAGATGATGATTATTTAATGAAGAATGGCTCCCATGGTTTCTCCAATTGCATGCACTTCTCTCTCTCTCTCTCTCTCTCAATTAGGATTTTCTAAAATGTGTTATAGCTGCCACTCCCTCTCACTTTTAGGGTTTAATAAATCAATCTCGATTTTAGGCTTGTGGGGTTTATAAAAAGGGCCAAAACACTCTTATGTGGGCTTGGTTATGCGTAAAACTACCCCGAGCCCCAGTTACTACCTTTGGGTACTCTTTTTCGACTATTTCGATCCATCCAGACTCAACCGTACATTCAAAATTTCCATTCGAATTATTTTACTAAAAGTTCTTATCTCGACCCCAATATAGTCTATGCTCGACTCCCGGTTGGGATAAATAAATGCCACGTCACTATTGCTCATTATGATGCAACTAGATTATTACTATTTACATAGTGAATTTAAATCCCATAAATATTAATCGTTTACTCACGAGATTAATATTCAAAAAATATAAATAATACTTACTCCAATTAAATTACGACACACAAGTAATTTAAAATTAACTTAATTTATTAAATAATAAATGCCCAAAAATACGAGGTGTTACATAAATACATTAACATAGAAGCCCCAAGATGGGCAAGGCTGGACAAGGGCAGATACTATCACCCCATCTAGGTGTGAGAATTCTAATAGGAATGGTGAAATGCCATCTCCTGCCGCCTACAGAGATAGTCAGTAGACTTACCACAATCGGGCACTGGAGAATCCAAGGAGGATGAATTTTGGTTCGTGAGATGAAGGAAGAAGATCTAGGTACTCTAAATCATGAGACAATAGGTCATACTGCCCGGGGGCCACCTTATCCCTCAGGATAATTGGCTATAATGATGAATAGATCTACTCTACGAAGAGGCCAAGAGTGTTGAAAAGGCTATGTAAGGGCTCTGTGTTTGATCGTTTGAGCCCATGAGAAGTAAGAGGTAACTATCACAGAGAGACCATGGGCTAAAGAACACTGAGAAGAGCCAAGGAGATCAATCATAAGAAGAATATAGTTCTCGAACAAATTTAGGATAGGCATACGGTTATCGGCCAGAGCTATGGATATTCGCACTAGGAAAGTGAACAAAGGTCACTTAATGGTTAGATTATCTAAAGATGACTTGTCTGACATACTTTACCCATAAGACATCCCTATGGCCATCACGATGATTGTACTTAAGGGTATAGTGGAAAGAATTCTAGTCGATAACAGTAGTTCAGCTGATGTCTTTTTTTATATTTGCATCAAAAGCCTAAGGTTGAGGGATATCAAACTCTAGTCATATCACATGCCTCTAATCAATTTTTTTCCAGAGAAGGTGAATCCTTTGGGAACAATTAAGATGCAAATTTTGATCGATACATGGCCTTCATGCTGAATAAAAAAGATTTATTTCCTTATCCTGGATAAAAACGTTCACTTGACGTATAACATCATATTTGACACGGAAGGGTTAAATAAGTTTGAGGGCGTGCTTCCACTATGCACTAATGTTTAAAATTTATCATACACTATGGGGTCAGCGTAGTGAAGGGAAACCTGGTTAGATCCAAAGAGTGCTATTACACCTCAGCCGAAGAGGATAAGCAGAAGAAACTAATAACGACTTATCATATCGAGACGTTAGACCCTATAGATGAAGAGGATCTAGTAAAAAGCCAGGTAGTGGGGGAAATTGATCCGATTATCCTAAAAAATAAATTTCTAGAAAGGACATCCCAGATTGACTCATCGTTAAATCTTGTCTTTAAAAATGAGTTAGAAAAATTTATAAGACAAAGAAAAAGCGTGTTTGCATGGAGTCATGAGGATATGCCAAGGATTCATCTAGAGCTCACTTATCACAAGTTGACCATAGTAAAGGATAACAAGCCTGTGAAGCTGAACATCGTGTCTTCAATAAAAAAATAACATGGCCATACAAGAAAAAATTGATGAGTTGAAGAAGGGAACTTCATAAAGAATGTTAAATACCGGACCAACCCTTCAAGGCATCGATTTGCTCTTGTTTTGGCTTGTTCAGCACATTTACATGCCTCTATTACACTGCACCCATGTCATTTTAGTGGTCGAAATATTTTGCATCCAATTCAACCCTCAATCCCTTCTCAATATTCTTAGCATCCTTCCCCTTCTGGATTAAGGGAATCCTCTTCTTAATCCACTCACCTAGATGAGTGAAGGTGAGCAAAAACTGTAGAAAAGTTAAAGATATGGGTTAGTACGAGATAACATTTTCTTAAATTATCATAAGTTACAAATTAATACCTAAGTGTCCCTATGAAGACCAGACTCAATGAGACGAGAATCATCCATAGACGGGAGGAAGTGCCTGTCAAAATTGGGCATCATCGAGGTAGCAACAGAAGCCTTAGACCTCTTGGCATCACCAATTAAATTCTCGCCATTGAGCATCAGCTGGGTAAGACGTGTATCAAGGGCTTCATTAGACGATATAGGGATTGCCCAGTCCGATCCCCTCGAAACTAGGATGTAAGGCCATATTTTATAAATGTCCGTCACAATTAATTATGTCGTATACCGTTATAACCATCGAAGAAGTTCAAGAGTAATATACATCAAGACGGATCAGAATATATCAAGTTTCTTCATCAAAAATCCTTTGCAAAGTTTACTTGGGTAAGGTTATGTTTTAAATACCTTAACTTTGAACTTAGAGCTTTGGGATATTTTTTCAAAATATTTTCTAAGTGTTGGAGCAGACGTTTTTCTTCAAACTTTGAGAATGATTAATTTTCTAAGTCCTATAGCGTTCCTCAATTTTGACACTCAGATCATTCAAGAGAGATACCATCTCGTTCGAGCGACATTGAGATGTCGTGCGATGTCGTTCAAATGACACATGTACTTCATTCGAGCAAGATCCCCTTTTTATTGTAATGAACGAGGCAACACAATTTTCCATAAATACTCATTAAATAGTTTCATTTTTATTAAGAAGTCCCAGCGTTTTGAAAGACAGAAAGCTACGAATCTGTTACAACCCGCGTAATTTTGGGCTATTTTAAGTAATTTCTGGAAAATGAAGGAAAATAAAGTTTTTGATAAAATTATTTTTATTGCTCAAATATGTTGAATATTATTTTTAAAGGCGATAATTTCAAATGGTTTCGAAAACGTAGTTAAAACAGATTTTTAAATGATTTTTAAATATTTTTAACTCTTGGAATTCTAAGTCGACGAACATTAAGTAATTTTCAAGAGTTGTTTTGACTTCCAACTCTTTATTTCTTTGCCTTATTTAAAGGAGTCTTTTGGTTTCCAACTCTTCATTTATTTTCATTATAAAAGGAAGTCGTGGGCAAGCCTTTTAACATACTTTTGGCAAAACTTTTGGCAGTAAATATATTTTATATTCTTCTTCTTTTTTATATACACATTAGCCCTTGAGAATTCTGAGTTTCAACCTTAGATTAGAGGTGTTCTTGGGGCTATTTTGTTGGAGGTTCTTGGAGGAGATTTTGTAGATCTTTTGTGTTAATCTTGAGGATGTGATCGTTGATTTCTCATCATGGTTTCAGGTATGGGGTTTTACACAATATGCTCCTTAAATCTCGCGAGTGTCATTCTTTTTGAATTCTTGTTAATTGAACTCATATTTGAATTGATAAATTCATTTAAATCTGGAAAATAATTGTTGAAATTATTTTGATTCATTTGGTATCATTATATTGTTGATGAGCACATTGTCATGAGATTTTAATATGGCACGGAGGTTGGGCACCCGCCAAAATACCTATTCCCGGGCTATGGCTTGATAAATAATATGCGAATGGGGTGAGGCCTGGTGACCCATTGATGTGTTGTTGAGGAATTTATTGATAAATGATTTGAGATTTGCATTTTGATTTGAATATTCGTACTCGAGTTGTTACACTTTGTTCATCGTTAATATAATTGCTGAGCATCTTTCTTGTCGTATTGTGTACTTCCCCATATTTTCTTTTAGTGGCAGGTTAGCGCGGATTTTGGGGCGCTATGGAGATTGATTTTAGCGAGGATTGTTTGGGAAAGATTTGTATTATTTTGACGTATAGAGATTTGGAGATTTGTATTTTTATTCGAGTTAGATAATTGTAATTTTAATTCGAGAGACTTGTTGTAATTGAAGAGATTGAGATTAGTGGATTTATATTATTGTGGGTTTATTTAGATGCTCTATACCTTGTCACTTGTGGATTTAGATTTATTTTATAGCATTAGCGCTCCGTTCGCTCTCCCCGGGAAGACGGGGTGTTACAAATGGTATCAGAGCTTAGGTATACGGCAACCCTCGAGGCTTGGGTTTTTGGGTTAATTGCGTGGTTAGCAATTTTTGGAGATAGAAAGTTTTAGGTGATATTCGTGTTAGGAATCTAGATTAGATGTGAGGAATTTATTTTTGAAGACGAAATTACTTTTGGAGATTGTTAGCCTGATTTTTGAGAGTTAGGCATTCGCCGAATTTCGAGGGCGAAATTCCATTGTTTGTGGGGAAGTGTAACAACCCGCGTAATTTTGGGCTATTTTAATTAAATCTGGAAAATGAAGGAAAATAAAGTTTTTGATAAAATTATTTTTATTGCTCAAATATGTTGAATATTATTTTTAAAGGCGATAATTTCAAATGGTTTCAAAAACGGAGTTAAAACGGATTTTAAAATGATTTTTAAATATTTTTAACTCTTGGAATTCTAAGTCGGGGAACATTAAGTAATTTTTAAGAGTTGTTTTGATTTCCAACTCTTCATTTCTTTGCCTTATTTAAAGGAGTCTTTTGGTTTCCAACTCTTCATTTCTTTGCATTATAAAAGGAAGTCGTGGGCAAGCCTTTTAACATAATTTTGGCAAAATTTTGGCAGCAATTATATTTTATATTCCTCTTCTTTTTTATATACACATTGGCCCTTGAGATTTCTGAGTTCCAACCTTAGATTAGAGGTGTTCTTGGGGCTATTTTGTTGGAGGTTCTTGGAGGAGATTTTGTTGATCTTTTGTGTTGATCTTGAGGATGTGATCGTTGATTTCTCATCATGGTTTGAGGTATGGGGTTTTACACAATATGCTCCTTAAATCTCGCGAGTGTCATTATTTTTGAATTATTGTTAATTGAACTCATATTTGAATTGATAAATTCATTAAAATCTGGAAAATAATTGTTGAAATTATTTTGATTCATTTGGTATCATTATATTGTTGATGAGCACGTTGTCATGAGATTTTAATACGGCATGGAGGTTGGGCACCCGCCAAAATACCTATTCCCCGGCTATGGATTGATAAAGCATATGCGAATGGGGTGAGGCCTGGTGACCCATTGATGTGTTGTTGAGGAATTTATTGATAAATGCTTTGAGATTTGCATTTTCATTTGAATATTCGTACTCGTGTTGTTACGCTTTGTTCATCGTTAATATAACTGTTGAGCATCTTTCTTGTCGTATTGTGTACTTCCTCATATTTTATTTTAGTGGCAGGTTAGCACAGATTTTGGGGAGCTATGGAGATTGATTTTAGCGAGGATTGTTTGGGAAAGATTTGTATTATTTTGATGTATAGAGATTTGGAGATTTGTATTTTTATTCGAGTTAGATAGTTGTAATTTTAATTCGAGAGACTTGTTGTAATTGAAGAGATTGAGATTAGCGGATTTATATTATTGTGGGTTTATTTAGATGCTCTATACCTTGTCACTTGTGGATTTGGATTTATTTTATCTCATTAGCGCTCCGTTCCCTCTCCCCGGGCATACGGGGTGTTACAAAATCTGCGTAATTCTTTTTGACTTCTTCTTTAAGGGTAATCATCCCTTTTGTTTTCAATTCACAAAAACCCCATATGCTTTGGTGAATTATTTTTGGTTTTCAAGAACGCACTTTTACTTTTGTTCATTCTTTGTGGGGAGAACTCTAAAACCGACAACTGCGTGCTATTGTGGAGGGAGTCCTTGTGAAGATTTTAGACTGCATGTCTGGACTACGGGTCCTGGTGGTGTAGCTGCATGCAAACCATTACTGATTTCTAGCCGTGACTTTGAAGGTTTGACGAAGGTACTGTGCATTACTCTTGTGGGCGAAAGCAAGATGGTATGTAAGTCAATGGTCTTGTAAACTTTTTAGAGTTTTAGAAATAAAAGGTTTTGCCCTTCGGGGATTTTTCCTGAAATTTGTGTTGCATGCTTTATTTATTTATGGTTAGACACACGCACACACGTAGTTGCATGTTTAGGGGCTGAATTAATTTGGTTTAAAAATAGACTCTAATTAAGTAAGATTTAATTGGAAAGTTGCGAATTAATTTAAATCGGTATCACACACCGTCGCATATTTTTACAAATTGGTATCAGAGTGGGTTATGATAATTTATCGCGTGATCCTAATTTTTTCAAGTATTTATTTTTTTGATATAATTTGACTCTCACGTCGTCAAATTGGTATCAGAGAGGGTTACGCTAATTTATCGCATTTTCCTATTTTCCGCAAAATTGTGTGATATTGATTTTTTTTTAAAATCAATTTGGTGAAAAATCATTATTTTTCCAATGGAACATTCATTTAATATGATGCCTATTTTTGACGGGTCTAATTATGCCTATTGGAAATATCGTATGAAATCACAATTAAAGGCTATTGATGAACGTGTTTGGTTGTTGTGTGAAAATGGTGGACTCCTCCCACTGTCACCGTTGAAAATATCACCTCTTTAAAACCCATGTCGGCCTGGACTGAAGATGATTTAAAAATGACTAATTTTAATTCACGTGGTTTGAGTGCTATTTCTGGAGCCATCACTCCCGATGAGTTCCGTCGAATTATGATGTGCACCACGTCTAAAGAGTCATGGGATGTACTCAAATTAACACATGAGGGTACAAATGCGGTTAAATAATCAAAATTGCAAAATCTTGCCACCCAATTTGAGACCATTACTATGTTAGAGTCCGAAACTTTTGATGAATTTTATTCACATTTGTCAGACATTGTCAACACTAGTTTTAATTTGGGTGAGGCGATTGATAACACGTCTGTCATTAGAAATATTTTCAGATCTCTCCCAAAATGCTTTATTCATAAAGTAACTATTTTGAACTCTTTGGGAAATTTGAAATCACTTAAGTTGGAATAACTTGTAGGAGATCTTCAAACCTATGAGATTGACATGTTTCCCCAAACCATTAAGGCTAAGGATAAAAGCGTTGCTTTAAAGACTCATTTTAAGAAAAAAAAAGAAAAAGTTTGTGAGTTTGATTCTGAGGGAGATTTTGATTTTAATGATATGGCGTTATTGCAAAAAAATTTAAAAAGTTTCTCAAAATTTCTAAAGAAAATTCTTCCAATAAAAATAGATTTTTTGAGAAAAATAAAAAGAAAGGAAAGGCCAAAGAAAGCGATGAGAGGGAAAAAGAGAATGACTCAGATGAGGAGTGTGAGGAGGATTTTAAGGACGTGACTTGTTTTGAATGTGGGGGGTAAGGAGCATAAGTCGTTTTAGTGTCCTACGTGGCTTTGAAAGAATGGGAAGAAAGTACCCATGCCCACCACACTTAGTGATAGTATTGAAGGTGAGGGTGATGCGACTAGTGGTGAGAATTTTGTTGCTTTTTTAGCAAGTCGTGTGAGCACACCCACTTTGTCCCACAATAGTGCACACGAATGCGATAGTGATGATTTGAGCGCTTCAAGTGAGGGAGAAAGTGAGTGTGAAAGTGGAGATGAAAGTGAACTCCAAAAAGACTTTAGATATTTGTACTCCGAGACCTTAAAAACAAAGAAGTATAATAGGGATTTAGGTCGTCAAGTGTTAGATTTTGAGAGTTGAGTGTTAGATTTGGAGAGAGAAGGAGGATTTCAGAAAAGAAAAATGTGATTTGACCGACATGGTGTCTAGTCTGACGACACGTGTATCCCAAATCGAGAGTGATCTCGAACGTGCCAGGGAGGTCAAAGTCAATTTTGAGAACGCACCTAAGAAGGTTGAAAAGGTTGTTCTTAATCCCGATAAGGGTAGAGTTGATGGGCTAGGAAAAGGTCACACCGGTTCTTCCACTTCTTTTGTTGCACCCAAGCCGATTCCAACTTTAGTGACAGATTCACATGGCCCAAAAATTAACCCACCTAGGCGTCAATTTCCCATTATGAGAGCACATCCTAAAGTTTTTGAAAGAGGTGTTCCTAGGCATATTTATGTTTGTTCCCATTGCAAAAGGAGAGGACATCTTAGGGAATTTTATTTTAATTTGGGTTGTGTCACGTTTTGCTACTACACGTGTTTCTGCTACACATGCACCCATTCATGATACTTTACATGCTCCTAGAGACTACATGAGAGAGTTTGCACATCTAGGTGAGCAAGTTAAGTCTTTGGTAAAAACTTTTTAAAATTTGATGGAGGTTTTTCATAAGTTGGCACCACCTTTGGAAAACCCCTCCGCACCTAAACGATGAAGGTCTGAATTGTTTACTAGCAGAGGATATTTTTCATAATGACATTATTTGCCTATTGCTAGTATGTATCATTTTTGTATGTTTTCCATTTTTTTAGAAAGATTTTGGAAAATACAAAAAGATTTTATTTTGATAAAATTTGTGAGAAAATCCAAAAAGATTTTTGTATTTTGTTTGCACCTTTTACGGATGAACACTTAGGATGACCAAGTCCAAATTTCATTCCATTTATCCATGTGACTATTTGATAGTGCTTTGAGACAATATATCATGTAATATTTGTGCTTTATAATGTTTGGAGTCATTTAGATGTAATTAACTGTTACTTCCTACATGTTTGACTCATGATTTCCTTTATTGCACACATGCACGGATTTGTTTGATTATTGTGCTTATTTCATCACATGTTGGTTGGGTGTTTTCACTTCAACCGTGTCTTTGAAAACAAACCAAGCGCGATAAAACTTGATAAGAAAGTTGTGCATGTAAGAACTGTTTGTGAGTTTGTATTCTTTATTTGAAAACGGGAAAGGCTGTGAAAGGTTCATTTGGCCTTTGCGAATACTAAGCCACCATTATATCGAACCTAAAAAATTGAGGAATTTTATTGTCCAGGGTCCAAAGAGGTTTAAAAGAGCCCAAAAAAATTGAAAGGCAATAAAAATAAATTTATGCCAATTATGGGTCATTTAGGATTTTCCCCAATTCTCCAAAGTTTAAGAATGTAGTTTATACACCTCTAAAAGAAAATATACATGAGGGAATTTGGATGTAGAATTAAAATGGATTTGCACGTTCTTGAAAGTCTTGAAAAAGCGCTACATAGTTTTGGATGTTATTGGTGTGGAAATCATTTTGACTTTGATTTGTTGATTTGCATAAGACGATATCATCTAAATTCAACAATTTTTACACCTAAGGATACTTTTGATGTTCATTCGTTAGGAATACACATATTCATCGTGCACATATAATTGATTGAGTTTATTTACCTCTCTAATGTGTTCACACCCATTCATTCCGTTTCCATGATTTGGTTGTTTGAGTATAAATCCATGGTGTGTGATTTTTGTAACATTATTTTTACTTTGAAAAATTTGAAAAATCCAAAAATAGTCTATGGAATTTTTTGAGATACTACTTTGCATGCGTAGTTTGATTCATTTTTTCTATAGACTTTTAACGTGACATTCCATGTTTTGATTGTTTCTTCTTGTCTGTCTATTTGGGGACATTATAAAATGGGGGAGAAAGAATTATCATGTTATGGGAGAGTTTTTTCATCACGGGGGAGATTTGATTTATTATTGATTTATTCTTATATTAGTTCAAACTCGATGCATCACGAAGGTTTTTGCTTTATCTCATGTGTGTAGGTACAAAGATTGAAGATCATTATGTTGCACACCGTGATGAGAAAAGGTTTGAGATTTGATGAATATTTTTTGAAGAAAATTTTGAGAACTTGTAAATTTGTACCTTTTCAGCTTGAGATTTATGAGAGGGTAGATTTGTATAGGCATTTTGGTATTTGATAATTGAAATGTTTTTATGTATGTTCTGTCATAGACATAAGGGGATATTTGTAAGGACATATATTTATAAATGTCTGTCATAATTAATTATGCCATATGCCGTTACAACCATCGAAGAAGATCAAGAGCAATCTACATAAAGACGGATCCGAATATATCAAGGTTCTTCATCAAAAAGCCTCCGCAAAGTTTACTTTGGTAAGATTATGTTTTAAATACCTTAATTTTGCACTTAGAGCTTTGGGATATTTTTTCAAAATATTAAGTGTTGGAGCGGACTTTTTTTGTCAAAATTTGAGAACGAGTAATTTTCTAAGTCATGTAGCGTTGCTCGATTTTGACGCTCAGGTCATTCAAGAGAGATACCATCTCATTCAAGAGATATTGAGATGTCACACGATGTCGTTCAAACAACATGTGTACTTCGTTCGAGCGATATCCCCTTTTCGTTCTAATGACCGATACGGCGCAATTTTCTATAAATACTCATTAAATAATTTTGTTTTCATTAAGAAGTCATTGCGTTTTGAAAGACAGAAAACTCTGAATCTGCATAATTCTTTTTGACTTCTTCTTTTAGGGTTTTCATCCCTTTTTTTTTCAATTCAAAAAAATCCCATATGCTTTGATGGATTATTTTTGGTGTTCAAGAACACACTTTACTGTTGTTCATTCTTTGTGGCGAGAAATCTACAATCGACAGTTGCGTGCTATTGTGGAGGGAGTCCTTGTGAAGATTTTAGACTGCGTGTCTGGACTGCGGGTCCTAGGGGTATAGCAATGTGAGAACCATTACTGATTTCTATCCGTGAATTTGAAGGTTTAAGGAAGGCACCGTGCATTACTCTTGTGGGTGAAAACAAGATGGTATGTAAGTCAATGGTCTTGTAAACTTGTCAGAGTTCTAGAAATAAAAGGTTTTGCCCATCGGGGATTTTTCCTGAAATTTGTGTCGCATGCTTTATTTATATATGGGTTGACACACGCACACACGTAGTTGCATGTTTAGGGGATAAATTAATTTCGTTTAAAAATAGACTCTAATTAAGTAAGGTTTAATTGAAAACTTGCGAATTAATTTAAATCGGTATCACACACCGTCACATATTTTTACATGGACCTCCTCCCGATTCCTTTTTTGAGGTTAGGGAAATGCAGTGTCATCCACTACTTCCTTCCTTTTCCTAGTTACCTTGGTATTACTATGGCCACTTACAGTTGATTTATTTGCCTGGTCAGAAGGAGCCAATTTCTTACCCAACTTGTTCAGCATGGCGAAGATATTAGTGGCAACCATCTTTCAAAATAATTTAAAAATGATGACGCTATGAAGTCATCATTTCAATTTATATCAGCAGTTAAATCTTAAGCACACAGAATAATGGAGATGTATATAACAACATAGTAATGCAAATATGAGAAAGGGTATGATGATAAGAGGAAAGACACAAGAATTTAAGTGGTTCGACTATTTCAGCCTACTCCACTGTGCAGATGAGTATGGGTTTTCACTAGAAAAGAGGCTCTAATGTCCTGGAATACACAACTCTCAAGTTTTCTCTCTGTATTGTAAATTAGACAGAGATTAGCTTTTCTGGATCCTTTCTTTTGGGGAATAAGATGGGTATATATAGTTCTTGGGGTGCACAATGCACCCCCAACCATACATGAAGCATGCCCTTGTTAATGCATCCAATGAGGAGTATACACATGTCTTGATTATAAGCATGTAATGATGATGCATATATTCCCCTCACGTGCTCCTGTGATTTCATTATAACTACCTATCCATGTGGAATGGTCATGCCTGAAACTTATATCACACATGGTTGTGTGTCGTCTTGTGAGGTCTCGGCCTATCCGAGGATGATACTTTTAATTTCCTATTTGAGCAAGTGATGAGAAAAATAGAAGTGTGGTCTTGACTGTTTGGAGGTGTCGAGATTGGACGGGATTGATTTAGGTCCATTAGGCCCGTAGAGGGGTCTCGACTACTTGGGGTGCCAGGACGAGACGAGACTTATGTAAAGGTAATGAGCCAATTTAAAGGTCCCTGCCTAAAAGGCCAGTCGAGCTGAGACTACTGGTATAAAATAATTATAAGAGGGAACATGATGCCAGACATGACGGTTTGGTGATATACCCATGTTGGAAAGAGGTTATACTTGGGTATATCACCTAAAGTGGCTCTCCAAAATGGTAATGGTCAAGAAGAAGAATGAAAAGTGGCGTATGTGTGTTGACTTCACCGACGTGAAAGTGTTCCCAAAGGATCATTAACCTTTGCCTAGGATTGACCAGCCGGGCGATGCTATATCAGATCATGAGATTCTCGGTTTTATGGATGCTTATTCAGGGTATAACTTGATCAAGATTAATCCAAAAGATTATGAGAAGACTTCATTCATCACCATCCAAGGTACTTACTACTACAATGTTATGCCCTTTAGACTCAAAAATGCTGGAGCAATGCATAAGAGGCTAATGAAAAATGTTTTTAAAGATAAGATCGACAAAAATATAGTGTTGTATGTCAATAATATGTTGACAAAGAGCCAAAGGTCTTCCGCCCACATCAAATACATGGGATAGACTTTTGACCAGTTAGATAAACCCTGGAAGAATCTTACTCAACAAAGTTTGTATTCGAAGTAAAGGAAGGGATGTTCCCGGGCTTCGTAGATAATTAAGAGGCATTGAGGCCAATCCTAACAAGATTCATGCCCTGATTAATATATAGTTCCCAATAAACAAGAAGGAAGTTCAGAGGATAATAGGGCACATAAAAGTGCTGAACAAATTCTTTCCAAGAGCTATAGAGAATTGTCTTCCATTCTTCAAGGTGTTACAAAAGACTTTCAGATAGAACGATGAGTGCAATGTTGCGTTATTAGAATTGAAGCGATATTTGGTGTCTACGACATTTCTTTCAAGGCCAGTGTTGGGTTAAAGATTTATTTGTATTTAGTTGTGTATGAATCTGCAATAAGTTTAGTTGTAGTCCGATAGGAAGATGGGGTATAAAGGCTCGTGTATTACATTATCAAGGAATACTATGGAGCAAAAATCTGACATCCTAGGTTGGAGAAGCTAGCCTTCGCCTTAATTTAAGCCCCCATAAGGATGAAGCTATTTTTTAGGCTCATACCATTCTCGTCTATATAGTCCCGCCTCTGCGCCAAGCCATTCATAAACCTAAGAAATCAGATAGACTAATGGCTTAGGCCATGGAATTTGGAGAGTATGATATTCAATATAAATAAAGAACAATGATTAAAGGCCAAGATTTAGTTGATTTTATTGCGTAATTCACATAGGAATAAAGACCTACCAAAAAGATTTCTACAGTAGAGACCTTAGCGATAAAAGTCATTAAGCAGACTTCTATGGAAGAGAGCTTAGCCCCGAAGAAGATCGAGCAAATTTCTCTAGAAGAGAGCTGATCAGTTAAACCAGGCGACCATAATTCTATGAAATCTAGCTTAGTGGTAAAACCGTTCGTCTAGATTATTGACATATGAGAGTCATTGGACAAGCAAGAACAAATTGTTCATGACTTGAAGTAAATGAAAAGGGTTTTTAAATATGGAAGTCTGGTTGACGAAAAAGCTTTGAAGAAGAGCCTCCTGTGTGGAAACCATTCGTAAATGGATCATCCTGCACCACTAGTAGTGGTACGAGATTGATAATTACAACACCAGATGGCATCGACGTGGAGTACGCCCTCATGTTTCACTTTGAGGCCTCAAATAACAAGGAAGAGTACAAATCAGTCATAGTAGGATTTAGGCTTATAATTTCTACGCGTTGAGTAGCTACTATTACACAATGACTCTTAACTCACAGTAAACCAAGTCCTAGGTGATTATGAGGCAATGGAAGAATCCATGGCAAAATATAGGGTCAAAGCGAAGGAATTATTGTCAAATTTCACAGCGGTCAAGATGATCAGAATCAGAAAGACCAAAAATGCACAAGAAGATGCTCTGGCTAATTTGACATCCGAAATAAGGATGAAACTGAGAAGAACAATGACTATAGAAATCCTGATGCACCATTTTATCAACTAAGAGGCTAATAATGATGTGATGGAGCTGGATTTGGGGAAATCTTGGATCGATACCATATGAGAGCATACTTGTAAACTGGTATAGTTTTGACAGACCTGCAAGAAGTAAGGAGATTTCGGTACAAAGTAGCAAAATACATGCTAGAAGGAGGAATTTAATTTAGAAGAGGGTTCATCATATCATCGCTCAAATGTGTCCACCTGACTGAAGTCAATAACTTAATAAAAGAGGTACATGAAGGATCTTGCGGAGAACACTCAACAGGTATGTCAACAGTAAAGGGGGTGGCAACGTGAGACTACTACTAGACAACCATGAAGGAAGAATTTTTTGAATATGCAAAAAAATGTGACAAATGTCAATAATATGTCATAATCAACAAAACTCCAGGGCATCACTCATGCTGATCACATCCACTTAGCCTTTTGTAATGTGGGGGATTGATTTAGTCACCCTGCTACTAAAGACCAAAGGCAGATCCAAGTACCAAGTTGTGACGGTAGATTACTTCACTTAATGGATAGAGTCCAAACCGCTGCTGGAAATGCCACACGAGAAGGTTTTTCACTTCATCTAGAAGAACAATATTTGTTGTTATGGGATACCATGCGCCTTCATTGCTGAACAAGGAACTCAATTTGATAACCAAAAGTTCAAAAACTATTATATATGGTCTAAAATCCAGAAACTGCACTCAGCCCTAGGTCATCCGTATTGCAATGGATAGACAAGGGTGACCAACAAGACCTTATTAGATGGGATGAAGAAAAGGTTGGACGAAGTAAAGGTAAATTAGATCAATGAGCTCCAGAGTGTCCTCTGGGCGTATAGAATAATGATAAGAACAACAATGGGTAATACCCCTTATATGTTATCTTTTAAAACAAAAGTAATACTCCTAATAGAAAGTGGTCTGCCTTGTTTGCGTGTTCTTAATTTTGACTCACCTCGGAGAGATATAATGAGATGATTATATTTGGATTTAGTAGAAGAATTCATTGAACACGAATTACTTAGAGTGGTAGCATACCAGTAGCAAACTGCTCGATTTTAAAACAAAAGAATAAAATTGAGCATTTTTAAGAAGGAGACTACGTGCTGAAAAAGGTCATCCAGAAGGGAAATAAGTTGGAACCTAACTAGCACTGTGTGTATAGAGTATATTCTATTGTGCGATCAGGAAGTTACCGAATTAAAACCTTTAAAGGAGATCTACTTAAAAATCTTTGGAATGCCGAACATCGAAAATACTATTAGCAGGGACAAAAAAATGTGAAATCTTTTTCTTTCCTTATAATTTAGTTCAGTGGTAAATGAAATTATTTTATTCCCCATGCATGTTGTCATTTCAAGTTTTTATCTTTTTTGTTGGAGTGGGAGATGTGCAAAAAACCAAGGCCAAAGACATCTCAGTAGCGCATCTCAGTACGCACAGCCAAAACCAAACTTCATGTATAACCTCATATTCAGATATGTCACGCATGAAAAGTTTAAATTCATGTATAATCTCGTCTTAGGATAGATCACAAGTAAGAAGTTTACAAAATCTAGGAAATCAGTTGCAGTCATACAGAGGACAATATCTGACCGTAGTTGACTAATGCAAGGATAAATCCTAACATATTCATCTCAGATAACCGACGCTAACACATGGTTAGGATGACAAGATCCATCTATATAAATAGTAAATTGGTATAAGCATCGGTAGAACCCAGGACAACACAACCCAACTTCGTCTAAAATTTGTATCTAGTAAGGCAATCCAGTCAGGCAATAGATATCCACATGATCATCAGACTAAACTACTCGCAGGCCCATCTCAAGTACCAAATAGTTAGTAGGATGATGTGGAAAATAGGAAAAAATCTATAGTAAGTTCATAAGATTAAAACTAATAAGGTGAAGGAGATCCGATCACATTCATTTGTCAAAACATTTTGAAGAAAACACTGATCATAAGCACAAATATTCAGAAATCTAGACGGCAAAAAATGTTGGCAAGAAATTCGTATTAAAAGAGGCGTAACCAAGGTATCCATTACAAACCATAAATATTAAATTTGTTCATTACAAACCAAGTCATGAAAAAATTTCAAAAATTTTCAAGATCTTCACTAAGAGAATCAACCAAATGGACATCGTTAGCAGTCGTAACGTCCTGAGCTGGAGCATCAATAATGACAGTATCCTTAGTAGGAATAAGAGCAGTATCATTAATGGGGATGTGGTCAACTTCTACATTTTGATCATATTCAGAAGCATAATTTGCCACCTCCAATTGTTCAGCAGCAAGGGTCATGGCCTCTTCATCATCACCCTCCCACTTTTTGACATCTGCAGCTACGTTAAGGTAATGTTTTATAACTTTTCTTCAATTATTCATAGATGTTAAGGAAAAAGAATAGGCCATCCACATTGTAGTCAGTCAAGGGTTGTATTTCTCCACCAGTGCCTCCTCTGCTTTTGCCAAAAACTCCTCAGCCTGCACGAGCTTCTGATTGGTTATTGTCAAACTTTGTTAGTCACTTTCAGTTCATCATTAGACTTTTTCAAGGACTCCTCCAAGTTCTTGAATTTAACATCATATGTGTTGGATTAGTCTTTCAAATTGCATACTTCCTCCTTGTCCTAGCTAAGAGATATCATCTTAGTGATGATATCCTCATCTTTCTGCTCCATCTCAGTGCAGGTTTTCTTTAGATTGGTCGATCTCTCATACAGGATGTTCTTAAGCTCGGTATTATCCTTGGATAGAGCCTCTATGGAATATTTCTTCTCTTCACATGACATATAATTAGTGACAACCTTCTCCCTTAGAATATTAGCGGCCATAGAGCCCTGTCAATAAAACTTGTAGTTAGAAAAGTGATAAAATATAGAGCATGTAAGATAAAATTTTTTTTCATAAACTTACCACCACAGGGTGATATTTGGCCAGCCTCCATAGAGCATTCGGATCATAGGCCCTTAAAAATATAAAGTCATTATTATTCCCTCAATATCCATAAAGATTAGTGGTTTGGTGTGCAAACTGTAATAGCCCAATTTTTTATGGCTCAAGTAGGCTCAACCCAAAAATATAAAGCATGCCACTCAAGTCAAGTTTAATATCACATAAAATAAGATGGAGAGGTCAATCTTATTATCTATAATCTCAGAATAGATCAACATGGATCAGAAAACGAGCCAACCAACAATTGGGAGAGTTTGAACATAAATTAACCACTCCTATTATTATAAATAGATACCTTACCCCGGGGCAATGGGGCATGTAATTCTTTGTTTATGAGTTATAAAGAATTAATATACAGAGAGAAACACCCCGTGAACATAGGTAGTAATCGAACCAAGTAAATCCTTCTTTTTTTTGTGATATTAGTTTAGTTATTGCTTGGTTCTCTATTGCTTGGAATTATTTATTATGATTAATTTCACTCATAAATGTCACTATCCATGGGGATCGATTCTTTTCCCAAAGTAAATCAAAACCAACAAGTTAAAAAATATATCACTCTCACAGTGAACCTGTTGAGGGCGATCAGCGAGACGGACTTCCATTGTATAAACTCAGATCTGAGATCCATCTAGACAAAAATCGGGCCATCGACCATCCAGGATTATTCCCAGAAGAGAAGCCTTTTAAGCAGAGTAACGAGTAGTCCATATCAACTCATATTTTGCAGATGGTCAACGCTTATGAGGAATGACTCCATCAACAAAAGGAGAAAACACACCTCCAGGTGGAGGAAAATGCATGTCTTTAACTATTTTTGGAAAAATGGAGCGAGAGCTTCGTGGAGATAAACGCAATCATCGTGGTCGGATGCCTAGCCCTCAAGAGAGAAACACTCACAATCGAGGAGGGAGTTTGTAGCGCGAGAAGGATCATTTAGAGCAGGAAAGTTATCTAATAAGTCGAAACTAATACGAAGGACATCATAGATATGATATCCAAAGTCTGAATCGAATGTAGATAAATCAACACCCAGCTAATCACGGTTCTAGATCCACCAAGGAGCTAGTGAGGAGGTAAATCATCCCTAAGATTCCCTCTTTTTAATGATAATTGAGGAGGAAGAATCCCTAAATAAGTTCTCAACCCCAAGGTTCAAGATATACAGTGGGAAGAACGATCTTGTATATCACGTGTATTTGTATAAGCAATCCATGACCCTATAAAACCACAACGACAACCTTATCTGCCATATATTCCCCTGTGGACTAGGAGATGTCGCAAAAAAGTTGTTTAAAAGGCTACCTCATAGGTCAATCAAAAACTTTAAGTCACTCACAGAGACTTTTACAACTCACTTTATTAAAAGTAGTTCTCATCTGAAGAGTATAGATTATCTCCTCACTATATGGAAGAAACCCTATGAGACTTTGCGATATAATGCCAGGCACTACTGGTAAACCTTCAATGAAGTCAAAGATTTATTAGAGTGAGTTTTCGTAGCATTGTTCAAGATAGGCCTTCCATACAACTCCATATTGCACCAATCCATCACTAAGAAGGAGGAAGACACTATCGATGATCTTATGTCACGCATAGAAAAACATGCCAAGGTGGAAGATGTGGTCGCCCTCAAACTGAGTGATAACGATCGCCCGAGGTAACCAAGGAAAATGACAAAGGGATCACCCTAAGAAAGGGGGAAAAACCAAAATATAATATCCAAGAACAGGAACAAGGCAGACCAATCCAAAGATATCTAAGCAATCAACATAGTTTTTAAAGAACCGATCTACAAGATCCTGGGTAAGATCAAAGACCAGCAGTTGCTCAAGTGGGTAAAGATGATGGGCGATAATCTAAGCAAAAGAAATAATTCCCTCAGATGTGCCTACCAAAAGGAGAATGGGCATAAGGTAGAAAACTGCAGGGCCCTCAAATCCCACCTAGAAGAGTTAGCCCAGGCAAAGAACTTAAATGAATACATTAAGAAGAAAGATGATAAGGTCGTTGCCAGTTCCGATAAAAACTAGATGATGTTTTGGAAGACGAACTAGAGCATAAGTTTGCTATTATCTATGGTGCTTCGAATCCCAAATAGATACAAGTCAACACAGTTTGGATGGATATAAAGAAGGTCACTATAGTTATCGAGGCCTTTCAAACTGACTCTGCTAAAAACCCAACCGACAAACATTGGAAACTAGAGGGCGTGAACTAAAAAAAACACATTATCTTCATAGAAGACGATTTGATCATAGTGAGGACCCCACACCATGATGCGCTACTAATATTCATATGGTAGACTTGATCAATTTGGGTCCTATCAAGCTGTTTAGGAGCCATTCTGAATGAAGACTCAAAAGGTTTTTTGAAGCAGGAGAAGGAACTGCAAAAGTGGATGAGAAGTTAGCCATGTGATAAAAATAGATTAAAGACGATCAGGTATGATAAAAGTTGTTACCTGCCTCCAAGAAATGGGGATTATATGGATTAATTCATATATTAGGCCAACCACACACAAATTCAATTTTGACAAATTTTATCTCTCAATTAATCTAGTGTGCACGCAAAGATTAGTAAAAATTAAATAGAATACCAAGCAGACAAATACTCGAAGAAGTAACAAAAAATTCGTTTCAAGCAAAACCTTCAATTCATCACTATACAATATTTGATAGAGAAGATACAATTTATAAACTACTTAGCTCACTAAATATGATGCCCAGTTGTTCAAATCATTTACAACAACGACACATTCCAGCACTGCCCACAGGAATAAACCTTCCCACAATATCCCCCGATCAGATTTCTTCCTCAGTAGTACATCAGTGGATCTATAAATCAGAAGTAGAGATGAACTCTATAAGGGTTCTTTAACAAGTGTTCTTCTTGATTTGATAAAGTGATCTCTAAATTTTTGGAAGAGTTTGATTACTAATTGAAATCTAAAAGGGTGTAGAAAGTCTTGTAAAAGAGTTGTTAAATACTCTGATCCCGCATCTCTTTTTATAATGAAATTTGTTATAAAAGGATAAACATGAGAGATTTGGATTAGATTTAATTAAAAAATAAAATCTCGTGCGCTCATTCGAACGATTATGTACCTCGTTCGAACGGCTCATCCATTTTCGTTCGATCAGGCTTCCAACAACATATAAAACAACATTCATGTGCTTGATGTAAAATAATTTCATTTGATCGTAGGAACCCTCGTTCTAGCAACCTACCCAAAATCTTTTGAACGATCTCTGTCAAGGCTTCAAACGAGATTCCAAAGCTGACTAAATGGCATCGATCCAGATTTCATTCGAACCAAGAAACTCATTCTAACGACATTGCATAACTCGTTCGAACGATAAGCAGATCTTGTTCTGATGACTTAGCTATATTTAAAAAAAAATATTTTAAACCATTTGGAAATAAAAACTCTTAAAAGTATAAAAAAATTTTGAAAAAAATAAAGGCTTTACCAAAGCAACCATAACTCTTCTTAATGTCATTGAGACGAATGATTCTTCAATCTTCCAAAAGTATTCAACGTTGTCTTTAAATTCGTAGAAGCAGTCATGTAGGTGTAATGTATGTGTAACGGAATATGCCAAAATAAAATTATATTGTGCAATTATAAAATTGCTTACAAATCTCCTCCTTTGTATATTTCGGTACAAAACATGAACTGAAGCCAAATTGACCCCTAAAGACTAATACAATAAATTCCATACCAAATCAACGAACGAAAATGCATACACTACACTTCGTTGGAAATCATTGTGAAGGAGGAATGACCTAACCACATGAGATAAAAGAAATATTGTAACGCATACACAATTTAAAAGATAAATGAAAGTCCCCCTCAATTTGTTCTCCTCCTTTTTGTCCGTAATAGACAAAGGAGTAAGAATCACGTGAAGAAGAAAGATATCATTACAAAGATAATCAACAAAATCACATGTAATGACAATCTCGAAAGGCATATGTTCTTTAACTACTACTTTTGAAGTTTTTCAATATTTTCAAGTATAAAATATAAAAGGTATATATAAGTACAAAAACACATAATTTCCATGGAGTAAAAATATTCGAATCGTGAAAACGAAATATAATTGTGTGAACATTTTCCATAGGAAAATCAACATTATCATTCATACCATAGGTGCACGAAGTCATGAGGTACTTCTAAAGAAAAAACTATAAGTCAACATTAGGTGTAAAAGTGTTGAACTCAAATGAAATTATCTCGACTCACTACAAAAAAATTGCTTTTTACTACGGTGCTCCAGCCATCTCAAAAGCCTTTTGTGATGCCTTGTGAGACGGTAAATGAGCATACTATTAGACCCCCATTTTAAAAGGTTTTTGAGACGGCAGAAGCCGTCTTAAAACGTTTTTTTGAGACGGGAAATACGCCGTCTCAAAGGGTCACTTCTTATAAGACCCTTTTGAGACGGCGAAAAAACCGTCTTTTAAAGTTATTTTTAAAGGCGCCAATAAACATCCCAAAAGTGTTTTTGAGACAATAACTTGGCCCTCTCAAAAAGTCCTCATTTATGGAATCCTTTTGAGACGACAAATAAGTCGTCTTTAATAATTTTTGCGCCAAAATTAAAATTTCATACATTCCATAGTATTCTCAATACTTTTAAACAAAAACTCTTAAAAATAATATATAACATATTTGACATCCCATTTCAACAAATATAAAACATAATCGTCCATTCAACTTAAATCATATCCATACAAAGATAAAATAGACAATTTCAACATTGTGACCATCGCACCAAATATCTATACAAAATTTCACTTGTCTCATTAGAATAAATACATAAAAACCAATGTATTCCTAATATAAACTAATGCAAGTAAACTTGCAATCTTGACGCAAACGATCTCCATCAAAATGTGTCTTGCCTTGTCCACAAAAGATTTCGATCTGCAATAAAATTTATCCAGTGTTAGTTACCGTAAACAAAGAAGTAATCTTTTTTTTAATAATTCCTATTGATGACAATCTTTAAAAAACTTATCAAATTTGTATATCTTCGTTTTATTTACTTTTAAACACTTAATATTTTTTTTAAAAATCGGGAGAGCCTCCTTTCTTTATTCATTAAAACCAACCTGTTTAAACATAAAAATTTACTTAAAAATAACTATAGAAACATCCACAACATTGTAAACAACTAAGAGCGAAATAGCCACTAACATATATTCTACCTAATACTCCACCAAACTAAATATCTCTACAAAATTTAACTTATCTCATTAGAATACATACTCACAATCTTGAAGCAAACGATCTCCATCAAAACGTGTCTTGCCTTGTCCACAAACGAATTCGACTTGCAATAAAATTTATTCAGTGTAAGTTACCATAAACAAAGAAGTAATCTTTTTTAATAATTCCTATTGATGTCAATCTTTAAAAAACTTATCAAATTTGTATATCTTTATTTCATTTACTTTTAAACACTTAATTTTTTTTTTAAAAATTCGGTAGAATCTCCTTTGTTTATTCATGAAAACCAACCTGTTTAAACATAAAAATTAACTCAAAAACAACTATAGAAATAGCCACAACATTGTAAAAAACTAAGAGCGAAATATAATATCAAACGAGTGTAATAAAAAAATGCATTGATAACATATGATAAACCTGCGGGCTCCTCAACATCTAAAGTCGAGTCATTGTATGAAGGATCAACATTTTCTCATAGATAATTAATTTGCTTGATATATTGGGTTTGTTAGCATGTAGGGCTCTAAAATAAAGTAACACGAACCCTTGAGTTGCGATGTGACGTGTCTGACTGGGGTGCCACTAGGGTCGTTTGTTAGGGTTGCAACACCTCACTCGGGTCGGATATCACACATATTCAATCGACGCCGACGCTTCGTTGTCATGGATTTGCATATGTACATAATAGGTGTAATAAGACATGAACATAAATAATGTGAATAGTAAGCCAAAAACCTCACTAAAGTTATATTTTAATCAATGGCAACACATAATTTAGACATTTTAAAGTTACCTCTCATGGTAAGAAGCCTCACTACCAGTAATATATTGGCGGCAACAAATATCCAAGCCAATTCCCATATATGCATGCGCTTCATGTCCAGTGATGAAATTATAAACGCCAAAACATGCCCGATTAGAACAGGAAAAATGACGTATTAGATAATGTCTGATTTAAAACCAATGTGAATTTTTAATCTTAAGAAAAGTCGATCACTAAACCCAAGTTAATTTTCAAGCTTTCATAACAAAGTTCTAGAAATGTCGATCATCCTTAAAGAATATTACCCAAAGAGAATAGTGCCCAATGAGAATAGTGCCTAATAAAGTGGACTTTGCCGTACGCATTGCATACTCTATACCTGAACCACTGTCAGGTATAGCATGTTATATCTGACATACATGCTGAACCCCAACCACTTTCACTTATTCCACCCCAGCTACTGCCTCCCGGAGTTGCCACTGATTTTATCATCCCAACCACCTGGTCACGGGGACTCTTGTAAGCATGGGCGATATACAGATGTCTTGAAGGCACACAATATTCTGGAGTCACGATGCACCTAAATATACTACAAAAAATTTATGGCATGGACTATACCTAGTATGGATGTATATATATACATATATAACGTATAGTAGGTTTTACTTGCTAATTTGTGTACAATTCACATACTGTTGCCACAAGGACAGCAAGGGACTTTGAGCCAACTTTTCTTTTGATTTCAGAAGGTAAAGTAGTTCATACAAATAAAGGAATTAGTCTATAATATGGAATAATATTAGCATTAAAAAAACATAGATATATTATGTGCGTTACAAGTGGTGGGGTGTGCTACTTATAACTTTGTTGCCATGTCTTAGAATTGCAAGGTTAATCTAGATGCTACATTTCTTTGGAACATTTGATTTTAAGGTCTGGTCTTTATTAACTATATAGGTGGCACTAGGCACATCATGACTCCAAGTAGGAACATTGATGGAAGCATTCTAAAAAACTCACCAAGGCTCTAGGTAGCGCTCTACTTTTGTACCTATATATATATATATATATATATATAACTTTGTTTTGGTGTACGTATGTTACTGATACATTAATTTGGTTGGATAAGACTTTGTGATGAATTGTTAAGTAGGTCCTAATAGTTGTTTTTTTAATAATTTTATATTTAGAAATAAAAAAAATTACCTAGCCAACTATGCACCAGGCAGTCTCCTGCCACCAGGTAACACCTCTTGGAACATGATGTGATTATAATTGAAAAACAAATCTACAGCTGCACATTGCAAATCAATCAAAGTGAAAAATATCTAAATCAAATTCTTAAATCCGATGAAATGATACTTATTACTGACTAGAAATACAACAATTTAAGTCACTTATTGGAAGAAATTATCATGGTACATGTACTATATTGGTGATTTACCTCATCTACAGGACTAAAGTGTGGGTGATTGTAGCATCTGGAACATGCTTATTTTAGGTTTTGACCATATTAAGACGTAACATTTTCTTATCCTGAATTGATCATTCAGCAAGAAAAAGCACTTATTTTTAATGTTTTTATTTTGGGGGGATTGGGGGTGGGGGTGGGGGTGGGGGTGAGGATGTACTTGTGCATAAGGGAATTTTCTGTAACGTAAGACTCTTATGCAGATGATCCTCCCCCATAAGAGAATTTTCAGTAACATAAGGACTCTTATGAAAACATATCATTTAAGTCCAGGAAGTCAAGTGCTTTATAGATCGAAGGACGATTATGCATCCATTATTGTGATTTTGGTCCCTCGTGTTGTGACGTACCTGTTTTTGTGTTCCCTCAATTGTGAGCCTAGTTTACAGGGTAGTCTTGCTTGTAGAATCTTTTTGGAATTTGGAAAAATGCTTTTTGTATCACTTCACTTTCTTCTATCTTGTTAATTTGATTCACAAGATTTTTCTTTAAGTAATCCTTGTACCAAAAATTCAGTTTCTGAATAGTATATTATGCGATAACTCATAAGCTTATTTATTTATCACTTTGTGTCAATTTATTTTTATCAATTTTGTGGGAAGAGTACATTTTTACTGTTGTTGGTAGAATCTTGCAGCTAGTTGCATCTTTGGCTAGGACATTTGATTTATATGGGCTTGGTTGAACTTTGGGAGTATGTTTAAGGTTAGTTATCCTTTTGGTAGTCTTTATTATCTGTGGTATATTGTTATTATAGTGGGGTACAAATCTTTTGATTATATGAACACATGCATCTTATATGTGTGTATATGTTTTTTTTACATGGTTTTACCAAAAAAAATATTCACTTTTTACCAGATTATCTGGGGATGATAAATTGATTTTGATTATATTTCCTTTAGTTTGATTTGTTTATGGTTTTGTATTATCCGCGGCCTCAATTTGCACTACGTACCCAGCATTTGAAGTTTCTTGTTCACATCTCCAACTCAAATTTTGTTGGCTAACATGACACACTTGCATTGTTTAATACATAGGGTCTGATTATCATTTAAAACAACAAAAAATGCATTCGTTACATGTCAACGTGTCACAATATTTTAGTAGAGTCGAGCTAGAATTACTCGTGCCAGAAACAAAGGGGAAAAGTTGTGATCTATGAAGTTGTATTTTCTCGACTATCTGTCATGATTAAAACAGTGATTACCATAAAAGTTATGATACATAACTTGGCGTCATAAGTTTTTTACTTTCCTAATTACGTAGGATTGTGGATTTTTGGTACAAATATCTCTTGTAATGAAGGTTCTTTCTATGCCTTAATGTGTATGATTTGGCCAAGCACTTCCAAAAGATCTTAAATAAGGAACTGCAATCAAATGATGAAGGACATTAATACAACTACTTCAAAATGAGGAATTACCTTGGGACATATGTCATTTGTTGTGTAGCCTCTTGAATTTAAAGGTATAGGGATTGACAGGGGCACAACCTGAATTTTCAGTCCAGGGGGAAAATTCTGTTATTATCAAAATAAATGGAGACAAAGTAATGATAATTTTATGATTTATCAAGAGACATGGATTAAAGGCCATTATATGGAAGTTTATTGAAATTATATCAAAAGTTTTCCAAACAGTTCATTTAAAGTATTGAGTACTCAACTCAAGCCAGACATTGCAAATAGGAAATGCACGACATGATATGAAACTACTCAGACCATAGTTCACTACTTCTCTCAATTAAAACTATTACAGATGTTGTTTTATGCTGTTATAGATGATTGCTATTTTCTCTCTTATGGACATAGGATTCTATGCAAATGGGAGAAATATTATGGAATTTAATCACACATGAAATGTTGTGAAATTTAACCACAGTGTACCAATTTCTAAGTTGCAGCACACGAAATGATGTTTATTTAACAAACTATGTACATAAAATGAATGATAGGTAAAGAGATTTGGCTCTAGAAAACACTTTATGCCTTTCGTGTGATCATCTAAGCTTTAATTATAGACAATAGTTGAACAGTGAAGGAATAATCACCTTTACACGTGATTATAATCATACTAAATTTCTTGACTATGTTTTCTATGGTGATAAAATGTTTTTCTTTTTATTCGATGTTAGTTAATGGTATTAATTGGGATAAAGCATAGCACACCTTAGTAATTATATAGGCCTAGAACCATTAACCGTTGGTTATAAGGAACTGGATCTCATATATAATAAAATCTACTCTAAAATATTATGGAAGGTGACATTCTTATATCTTAAAACCTGATTGATATATTGTATTTTATGGTCACTGAAAAATAATCCTCTACTGGATAGGGATGAGAGAGACCAGACTCAATTTCCCGTCTCCTTAGAAATCAAGGATATATATGTATGAGCCTATAGAACAGACACTTAGGTAGCTTGAATTGAATTGTAAGTAAACTAAAACAACGTATTAGTAAATAATTCAATTATAAGCCTATTTTTCCTCCTTCGCGCATCTAAATCTTAAGGTACTTTCCACTGCCACTGCCTAAGCTACTTGTTACTTCCATTGCCAGTGAATTCTCATCCATCCTAAGACTATTGATCCTAAGATACTTGCCACTATCACGAATACTCATTCATCTTAACCTACTTGCCACTGCCAGATACTCAGATAACTTAAATTACTAAGGAATACTCATCCATCCTAAGCCCACTTGAGCATTATTCAATCTACTTTTGTATGAATAATCATTCATACAAATACCTATACTAATAAGAATATACCTCTGTAACTACTTCTAAGTTGCTCACATGTTTCCTTTTATTGTCCATCAAAACATAAGGCCACATGACCTTTACTGAAATGTTAGTTGTGCTCCTCTTATTAATAACATTCTCAACCACTAATAATTATATCAGAATATATGAAATCCATTTAAGAATGATATCATATGTTAAATCAAATGAAAACTAATTACGATCTAGGAGTTGAAATCAAAACTCCAATTTGTACTTCTCACCATACAAGAAGTGACTCAAGAAGAGCCTGATATGGCCCTAATTACACATGTGGTTCAACCAATAGAAGTGTCTAATGAATTCAAAATCAAGAATAATGATATCTCTCCAGAAAAATTCTCAGATATTGGAAACTGTAATGTTTCCCCAAGAGGCACCCAATTTCTTGAAATCGAAAATTACAATGATCCATATAAAAAATGCCATTCTGACTCTCAGAGAAAAAAGAAAAATGTCCCGTTGGTAGAGGAATTAAAGTGCTTCTTATCTTGTTTTGATGTCAAATGGAAATCATACCAGAAGGAAAAAACATTAAGGAACAAGAAGGAGCATGAAGCAATCAAAGAAATCCCTTTAGTTGACTATCCTAAAAAAGGTATCAAACCAAAAAAAGACTCCCTGATTCCATTTGATCCCCTGCTCAAACGAGTTACAAGATCCAGTAGTAAGGTAAATTCTCAAAATTCTCCCTCCTCCTCTAATAAATGATTAATTTCATCTGTTGGAACATAAGAGGTCTAGCAAGTAAAGCTACAAATAGAAGAGTTAAGAGACTTAAAAGAAACTACCTACTGCCTTCTATTGCCCTTTTAGAACCCAAAGTGGACTCAAGTAAAATCACCAAATTCCAAAAGAAAATATTGTGTGCTAACCTAAATGGAATAAAGCTACACAATTATAATTGTCCTCGTAATATAAGAGATATTTTATTATTTAGGATTAGTCATAACCTCGTGTGGTCGTGCAGCTGGAGTCCTTATATATGCTGATATTTTGCTTGGTGCTCTGACAATCTACAATATACATAAGTTGGAACTGGCTGAAATGTTTTTTCATGGGCATACTATCCCGTTTCACCCCGTGTACTCGTGCAAAGGGGTGCATTAAATAGATGTGGGAAATGAAGGCAACACGTAATTTCTCCCCCGTCGCTTGCCAAAAAGCTCTATTTCTTACACGAGTTCATTCCACCAAAACTTAGTAGGCCCCTAAAAATTGGTGTCAACTAACTTTACACACTTCACACTGATATTCTTAATCATGAATCCAATTCCTGATTCGTTCTAGAAGCATGGCATGTTCTTAGGGGATGGTAGTTCGGTACAATTAGGTGGTCAACCTTCATCTATACAAATTGGAACTAAACTCTATATATCCAACCTTAATTACGGCATCCCTAACAACGACATCAAGTTCAACTTTCTTCTCAATTTATTTTCTCTTACCTCGTGTGCTTGTTTTTGTGTGTGTTCCTATCATTTACCAGTACAATTTCTTTTGTGTGTGCCTAAGGTGGTATTTTTGTAGTTCAATTCATTGGAATATTTGATATTAATACTCCTGTGTATGACTAGAATATATCCAACCAAATTCAACCTTGATTGAAAATGGAATTGAAGTCAAATGGCGGAAGTCCATTATGTGTCTTGTTCTCACAACTAGCTCTTATTTCCTTAAACGTTGAATTTAATTCATTGGTCTTTTAATTTTTCTTTTTTAACTGAGTTCTTTAGCTGATTGTGGAGTCATACGATTTAAAGCTCCCGTGTTTAAATATTTAAATTAGATTAGATCATAGAAAAGGGAAAAACATAACATAAACCTTCAACATAAGTAGATGGAACATCTTAATGCATTTGAGTCTTAGAAGTAGGATCAATCTGAGTTGAAGACACATATATTATTAGCTCCACTCTATAATCAATATAACCACAATGATTATAAGCATGATGTAGCAAGAGATGCATATGGAATGATGTGGCATCACATAAGTCTTCAAGCAGTACCAAAATCATCATGATACTTAATACTTACAGCTGGGGTGACGAGGGAAGACCAAAGCACATAAGCAGTATATCAGTAAACAAAATGGCATAGCAGTAATAGAGAATATGGCATAGCAGCAGCAGTTGAACTTCAATAATGCCATAGCAGAAAGTATGGTTATTATCCCAAATGCAGTAGGGCATGCTGATAAAAGCTATTGCTTATACCATGCTTATATTTGGAGTAAAATTGATTAGAGACCTAATTAGGTAAATTGAAATCTACTCAGTCTTTGTGGATTGAATGATGAGGAATGTGACTTAATAACTTTACCTTATCAAATGTCGGTTAACCGACGTGAGATTCTTTATAAAATGTCGACAGGCCGAACTTGAATTAGTGACTATTTATAAACCATAAAAACAATGAAATTAAGAAAACAAACTCAAGCTAACAAGTACATATTATCACCACGAATCGCAGTATATATCCCAAAATTGTATCGCATTAGCATGGTGTTATGTGATGCTAAGGTTCTAGTTTTTTTCCGCTCAAGACTAAATTCTTTACTTAATAAAACGATCTTAAAAAAACTACAAACACAAGGAAGACCAAAAGGAGTGTCGACTGTGAGCCCAGATGTTTACCGAGTATTTAACTCTAAGAATAAAAAAAAGACCGGGGATAAATTTTTACTTTTACATTACATAAAGAACTTGGAAACTCAAAAGTAAGATCAAAAGGAATCTTAAATGATTTTTCTTTATGGACTTCGATTGTTTAATATGAATAAAACATGACTATAAAAGGCAAAATGTATATTTGAAAATGAACACAGAACATAGGGTAACATTCCGATTCCAACGCTGATTGCCAAGCTAAACGTGACATTGCAAAATATCCATGGGAAGTATTACAACCACTTATGTTGGTGGGACTCAAACTCTCATTTATTTCATTACACTTAGAATCTACTAGAATTTTGGTGATTGTGAATAAAATTCAACCATCCAAATTAGCTAGAGAACAAAGAAACTCAGTAAGATTTTCTAAACAGATGTATACATAAGCAGATGTATACATATGTATACATAACAAGATCACAAAATTACAACCAACTTTGCTAACTTGCAAATGGGGAGTATAAACACTTGTTTTGCCTTGTATCAAACTTGAGCCTGAATCTCTTAAGAACCTCATTTTGAGGATTAGGAGATTTTAATGCTTACTTGAACAAGAGGATGAGATAAGTTGGCAAGCCTTTTTAATGATCATGCTGCAATTCATTTGAATACCTTCAAATTTACTACGGTTTCCACTGATCCAAATATCGAAACAAGGTTTGGATGGTGTAATAACAGAGATGCAGAGGGTTTGATCCTAGTTAGACTTGATAGAGGTATTGTAAATATGAGATGGACAACAAACTTTATCAAATTTTCAATCCGTTTTCCTAAGCAAGAAGGTGGATTAGATGTTAAAAATGTGTCCTCTATTATGGAAGCTACTAATATCAAGTTGGCTTGGACATGAAGGAAGGTAGAAGCCTATAGGCTAAATTTATGAATTCAAAATACTCTAATGTCGTACTAATTACCAATGTTTTAAAAGGCGTGGTGAATCTCGCCTCGAGGCGGGCGGTAGGAAGAAGCATTTATGCTTGTGCCTTGGTGCCTTCCGTCTTGAGGTGGTTGAGGCATACGCCTAACTAATTGTATGGTCAAAACGGGTCAAATGTTTAAAAAAGGAGAGAGGATGATGACATATATGAGACGGAATATTATCATATGTTGAATCTTTTACACAGGTGCAATCGACCAACATATAATGTTTATTTATTGTCCTCTCATTCGTGAAAGTTAATGCTTCTTGGTCACTTATACATGTTTGACCTTCCTATTGGTCTCTAGGATTCACCATTAAAAATCAATCAAAAAACATTAAAAACCAATAAGTGGTCCATGTGATTAATGAATCAAAACAACATTAAACTATATCAAATTCCTAAACCTCATAACCATCATTAGATCTAATATGTTCTAGATCTGATTTCACAAAAAACATACCCATCTAATGCAACCGTCCACGAATGCAAAATGATTTGAGATATGAGATTAATTCAAAAATGATGAGGTATCGTACTTTTGTACCTCTTAGGGTGTCTGTGACTCTTTTTAGGCCACTCGGTTACTATTTTAAGTTTTCGACTCCTAAATCTTATTTTTAATTCTAAAATAATCGTATAGCAGTCAATTGAGGACCTAGAGTCCAGTGAGGACATGATCACTTCCCTTAGGTTACCTTTGTGCGTCTTTGGGTGTCCGTGTCTCATTTCTTGCCACTCAGATCGTGAGATATCAAGTTTATCTTTTAAGATCGTTTTGTGTTTACTCATTTTTTGTTTAAATTATAATTTTAACTAATGTTTGTCTTTTTCTTTATTACTTTCGGGTACCACCTCATATTTTTATATGTTAGAGTTTGTGTCCCAACATTTAGTGATTCGAATGTTAAAAATTAGCATAAACTACTTGCAAAGGACAAACTAAAATCATAATCGAATAGTAAACCAGATTAATGGCATAAACTACTTGCAAAGAACATGAATTAATAACACAAACAAACATATCAATAATTCTAACTAACATTTACACAAACAAGTATATAAATATTATCATAAATTAATCTTAAAACTATACTACAATATCCAATTGACAATCTGGGTTTTTAATTGGCTCACCCTCAACCTCCTATCACCACTACAAATCAATCAAGTAAAAAAACAAAAGATATTAAGCAATAACCAAGAATTAAAATTACCTTTTCTCCACATCAATCCACATGTTGAAACTTTGCTCCCCATACAATGTTTTATGTTGGATGCTCCAGTACAATCTTCCAACTAATATAAATAATAAATTAAACCCTTTATCATGCAACAATAGCATAAAAGATAATCAAAATAGGAAACAAAAAAAATATTACTGACCCGATATTGTAAACTTAACCAAAAGCTAGGGCAAGGGTGACGAGGGCAAAGCTAGGGCTAGGGCGGTGAGGGTGAGGGAGTCTAGGGCGAAGCTAGGGCAAGGGCGACGAGGGTTAGGGCAGTGAGGGTCGCATGCGAGGCTGTGCGTGATTTTTGGCAGTGAAGAAAGAAATGTCGTGGGTGGGTATTTGGTTGGATATCTTTTCCTTTTTTCTTATTTTCTGACAAATAGAAAGGGGGGAAGGAGGCAGGAACGAAAAAAAGAGAAGGGGGAATCCAATTTGGTATTAGCCGTGTCTTAAGGTATACCTTTTGAGACGGCTATTAACATGCGGTCTCATAAAGTATATTTTTTTAGATGGGTAAAATTAGTTGTTTTAAAAAGTAGTAGTTTTTGAGACTGTAACTTTTAGCCGTCTCAAAAAGTTAGTTTTAGAGACCAAAATTTTAACCGTCTCAAAAGCTTCCGTAGTAAAAAGCAATTTTTTTTGTAGTGACTTATGCAATATGCCATGAAATTTTTTGTTCTCAAAATTATAATGCCAAACTATTTAATGTTTTTCAAGAAACTCCTTTGTGAAAGCCTGTTGATCTTATAGTTTGTAACTCCCTCAAAATCTGACATATATAATAATTCACTCTCAAATATTTTGAAGAAATCATAATGCTCATATGTAGCGAAGCATCAATGAATATAAACTAAATGGACTTATCACTTTTGTTTTTATGTGTCGTTAATCTTTTTAGGCTCTTTTGGTTAATGGTGGCTTTTAACACAAAGATAATTTTGCTCTTTCGTAGCCCTTTTCCATTGCTTAACATATAACGATATTTTTTTTTAAAAAAAATCTGGGCAATGGTTCTTAAAGCACAACTTATCCCTTTTTACATTTGGTTCGTTATTAAGCATAATTGAGATGAGAACATCGTATTCAACACATGACAAGTAAGTACAATGTCCAAAAAGTTCATGCACGTGTGCAATAAAGGTGACAAAGAATCTAATATTTAAAGAGTAATCATTAATGACCAACAAAATGTTATCCACGCATTATTAAGGACACTAATGAAACAAAGTCGTATCTCAAAACACTACGAAAAAGTCACGAGAATGGATGGAATGTAGGGGTGATCTGAATATCCTAAATGTTCATCCATATATGGTAAAAATCGAAAATATAAAAATCTTTTTGTCTTTTTCAAATTTTTTGTCAAAGTAAAATGTTTTTCACTTTTTCAAACGTTTTTTAAAATTTGGAAATCTTTTTGAATTTTTCAAAAATTTCATAAAAACAAAAAATCTTTTTGAAAATTTTTCAAAATATATCAAAAAGAAAAACGTATTAATACAATGATAATACAATCTAGCAATGGGGATATGAGATATGAACATGATAAACATCCTACACTAGATAAACTACCCGAACTCAATGAACGGAGAAATATCCAAAGAATTCCTAAGATCCTCAAATCTAAGTGCATATAAAGGTTTCGTGAAAATATTAGATAATTGGCATGCGATGCTCACACAGTTTAAGGATGCGACCTTCTCCTCAATGAGATCACGAATAAAATACTTACGTATCCTAACGTGCTTTATGCGAGAATGTTAGACCGAATTATGGGATATAGTAATAGTACTTGTATAATCAAAAGAAATAGTCATTGTGCCTTGTGAAATCTCAACATTTTCTTCATCTATAAGAGTTGCATGCAACAACTCCCGATAGCTATATACTCAGCCTCCGTCATGGACAAATGCGAGGTGTTTTTCTTCTTGATCAACAAAAAAACAAGATCATTCCCAAAGTAAAAACACCCACCCGAGGTGCTCCTACAACCATCAATATCCCAAACCTAATCGGTATCAAAATAGGAGGACGAATGATCATCGGTATCAAAAGGATACCAAATACTATAAAAAAGAGTGTCACTCACATATTTGATGATAAGTTTAAGAGAGATGAAGCAAGACTCTTTTGTCGGAGCATGGTTGCACAAAGACTCCAATGTTAAAGGAAATCTTAGGACGACTAGTGATCAAGTAAAGAAGACTACCTATCACACTCCTACAAAGGGCTTGCTTTCCGTCCTTGCCTAAAGTGTCTTTGCTAAGCTTAGTCGATGTACTCATAGGGGTACGCGAGTTCTTAGAGGAGTCTAAACCAAACTACTTCACTAGGTCCCTAGCATATTTGGATTGAGATCACTACACCAAAAGAAATGATATGGAACAGTTTAAAACTGTGCCAGATCAAATCTAGCACGGTTTTGAACTTTTCCAGAACCAGATGTTCCAAAATGATAATTTTTTTCTGGCATGGTTTTAAAGTGTGACTAATTTGACCAATCAGGAACACTTCTGGCACACTTTATAACAGTGCTAGAATTTAATATTTTTGGCACACTTTATAACTGTGCCAAATTGAGTACATTTTGGTACACTTTTGGTACGATTTTGAACTGTGCGAAATTTTTTATCAAAGAAAAAAAATTATAAATAATATTACCAAAAAAAATCAGCAACATTTCCACTATTTTTTATACATATTTTAGAATAACAAAAATTCAATAATAATATAAAATCAACAAGGAAGAAATAGTACAACAATAAAAATAATCACCAATAACACTAATACACACAAAATAAGACCACTAAAAATTAATGGCTCAAATTCCATTAATATAAAATTCATGTCAATACATATGAAATTCATCTCAATACATGCACAACCATCGAACTTCCAATGAGTTCGAAACAAAAAAGAGTAATTAATTTTTATCATTTGACAAGATTGAAGGCTAACAACCTATACGATCCTTTCGAATAGATTTTTACTTGCCAACATCTTGTTTGTGGAAACTCTATTCCTTTCGTGGATGAATTGATCGTAGTCGGTCAAAGAAACACGGTAAACGTCAAGGTCAATATCTTCGAACATATCTAACCATTTGCAATAATCTCCCAGACTACCCTATAGTTACTGGATCTGAAAGAAATTTACAATTACTATTTAGAGAATTGTTCAGATAGAGAAAGGTGAAAAATATTTGAAGCCCACAAAAATCCCAAACTTAATTTTTTTTCGAAGAAGCCACAAAGAAAGTCTAACATTGGTAAACCCGAAAGATACACAAAGAATTACTAAATAAAAAAATCCCAACCAATTAGTAACCCATTCTTTTAAACTAAAACACTGGAATCTAAAAAACAACAAAAGAATGACTAACTCAATATATCCAGACACCAGTTTGCATCCACCAGCCACCAAATTGTAGCATATGCAGCAACCAACCACCCTCTCAATGCATCTTCACCAGTAGCATTGTTCTGTAATACCTTATTAGTCCATCTCCTGCCACGATTTAAAAGAAATTTCTCATTAGGTAACATTTCTTTAAGTATCCTCTCAATGGAATAGCAATTTGTACTATTTACTTACATTCATTAATCTATATACATATTTACAATCTAAAAATGGAAACAAAGTGAAACTTAATGTATGCAAAATATTGTAGTAATATAAAAAAAAAAGTGATTTAGACAGAGAAAATCTTAACTTGGATATAAAACCATCAAAGGCCAATAAATAATTGCTATTTGGGCCGTTCTTTGGAACTGCTCCCTCGTCCACCCAGAACATGTGCCATCTTAACCAATCCATAATCATTATCTACAAGAAAACTCAAATAAGAAAAGGTGTAATAAGGAATTAAAGCATACTCTTTCTTACGGCTAAGGATTGTCTACAATTTGAGCTCGAACATATGAACACATCACTACTTACTAATCATTATGAAAATATTACTAGTTCTACTACCAGGTATTTTTTGTTCGAACACTGTCCCAGCATAGATTTCGTGTTCACGTTAATAGAGATTATCCATGCTATTGGAACTTGGCGTGCCAAGTCCCATGGTTCAATTAAATATACTGCCCAAACAATAAAGAACAAAATAAGTTTATCATCCCAAAAGCTAAAAGCAAAAGTTAAACCACAAGAGAAGTCAAATGTCTACCTCCTTACTTATTCAAGAGAGAAGCCCTATACCTTCCTGTAGGGGCATCCGAAGAAGCAGACGCATCAGTTTCATCATTCCCTATACTACAAGAATGGACGTATTTCAATGATCAACTACAAAGAAGAGACTATTTGATCCTTAATAAGCCAAGCAAGCAAGCGAAAGCACACAAGCAAGGGTGCGAAAACACGCAAACAGGCAAGAAAGGGCGCCCTCCTAATCTAATTTGGATAATGGAGAGGCCGTTTTCCGAATATCTTCGGTAGGTGTAGTATAGATAAGTGAGCCAGAATTCCTTGGCGGCAGCTAAGATGCCGATTTCGGTTCTGCATCAATGGTGGAGGCCGTGGAGTCTACATCCACTGATTCCACTCGATCAACTGATTACACTCGCTATATTGCATCTCCTGAACTTCTACATAGCTGTATAGGAATCTCTTTCTATCTTTTTATACTAGTAGTTCTCTTTCCCCTCGGTATTAGATTACGTCTTTTCATCTGTTTTTTCTCTTTCCTGCCTTTCTAGTAAGTCCCCTTTGGAATCGACAGATTTTTCAGAACATTTTCAACCCCCCTCCCTCCTATGTTGTAAAAGGGAATAAAGAAGAAATTCCTTTCTTTATCTTTACTGATACATATGATTATTCGGGCATCTATCTCCTCTCCAATCTCTACTAATTATTAGAAAGGCGTTGAGTCAGAAGGCTTCTATCCCTCGAGGTAGGAACGTGGGATGGAGGCGGTAGAGAGAGAATACTGAACTTACCTCCTTTCCAAGCTTGATTCTCGATCGCTCCTTCCACTAAAAATCCGAATCCGAGCCTTACTAGTAAAAGGGCTCTAGTCCAGTCTTCTATCCTCTCTAGGGAGGAGGAGTAAATACGATAGACTTATCTAGTGAAAATAAATGATGGCTTTCAAGCTTTACTAATAGGGGCATAGTTGGAGTCAAAGGTATTTGACTCTTATTCCGGCATTTGAATAAATCCGCTATTACTTACTGCTTTTTAGGGCTTTTTGCAAAGAATGGTTAGGACAGAGCATAGCCCCTTGGAAGGAGGACTCTGACGAGGAGTCGAGTTCAAGGCATCAATAGTCGTCCTCTCCCTCACCCAACTCATCGGATACTATAACAGCTATTAGGGCCGGGACGAGAATAAGAAATCCGCCTTGCCTATCAATTATCGGAGAAGGCCTTGACCCCCGAGCCTTCCCAAAGGCTATGTGAAACTCTATAGAGGGCATATATCTCCCTAAAAAAACGGAGAGGCGATAATGAATGGTCGAGTCATATTTGGGGATCTATATCATAAGATGAGTTGGAAGGCTCTTCCGTAAGAGAGAGCCGAGAGATAGAGCAGAAATCCCGGAGAATCACTAGGGATAAAGGAATAGAACTCCTAGTGCTGAAGGCTTCCACTCTATCTATCTCGTTCGGGCATCTCCTTGCTTTCTAATAAAGAGGAGTACTGAAGAAGCTTGAATTTGCTCTTAACGTTAGTGCGAAGAGAGTAAAGGTATTCCCCTATCCTTCTCTAGGGGATTCATTAGAGGACCTATATTTTTTCCTGATTGGCCATTGATAGACACGAATCTATAGGGCGCATAAAAAAGGGCTGGCCCATCAAAAGTCCGGTTCCATTGTTAACATCACCTGACAATGAAACAAATCAAACTGAAAAGAAGCTAGTCACTACAAAAAATAACGGAAACATAAAAAAGAAGCAAGGGAAAATTATTTATGGCAATATAATTTCAATTGCACCATTTATATTAGATAGATCAAAATTGAACCCAAACTTCCCTGATATATGCTATTAATGTGATATTCAGCAACCTAAGGCCTTTTTTTATTATTGAAGAGGCTTTCATGATAATATCTATGCTACATTAGAATCTAAAGCAATTGAAGTCCATCAACCTACTAGTAATAGGGAAAGAACAATATATGTTTCAAGACTTTTTTTGCAAGATCCCATATTAGAATCTTGATTTATCCACATACAGTTTAGGGAATTCAGTCTCTAATCTCTGCTATGCTTATGTTTCGATTCCCTTTATGGGAAATTTTTTGGGATTTTATTCCTTCTTGTTGTTTAAACTATTTCACCACATGTATATTTTCTTTTTTCTGTTGTCATTAATATCGTTCAAAGATATTATTCTTGCACTAAAAATATAATTAAAAATTGTATTTCAATATGAAATGTTACAATAGTTTTTTATAGGTTTAACAATAGCGAGGGAACTTATACAGATTAAAGTTAGAAAAAAAAACTGCAATATACCTGATAACCATTCCTGAGAAGCTTTATCTTCTTCTCAAGGAGTTGTGCCTTCTTGGGTTCATCATCCATACTCTTCTTCAGATTCTCAAACTCATTCTTCAAAGCAACAAGCTTCTGCATGTTTTTGACAACACTAAAGAGACCATAAGAATTACGGACAGGGAAGTACATCATGTCATTTAAGCATGTTTTATGCACGTCAAGAAATTCATCACGGGATTCACTCTCGTGACCCATCAACACGTGAAGAAATTATAATTCCTTTTTAATTAAATCATCAGCCTGTAGAACATACGGGATGCCTAACTGTATGCCCAACTGTTATGAAAGAATCATGAGTGTAGGTGATGATGAAAGCTAGATCGTTCGGCTGCTGGTGCCATCCAGCTGACACATAGATGGGAGAAGAAGGGGCAGTTGTGGTAGTTTGGAGAAGTTATTCCTCCAATTTAGCTCCTTCCATCTCTTTAAGTTTCGCTTCACATTCATCTTCATCGAACTCAGCAGCTGCACCGATGGGTGTTTAATGAAGTATGTTGGCTTAAAAACTCGCATTCAAAGATGAAAAATAGAGAAAAAAATTCATCAAGACAGGGAGAAGGACAGATCAAACCTCATACCTATTGTACGGATGCACCAACACAAATAAATAAAGCCCATATTTTTACTGTGCTCTGACATTGCAAACATATGAACATGAAATGAATAGATCCCAATCAAAACTTCAAAATGAACATATTTTTATAGGATATAAACACATAATTTAACTCACCACATAATTTTCATACCATAAAAATTAAGTCCCAGTTTGATTGGTCTTGGATTAAAACCTGAAATGAAAAGAAAATATGAACGCAAAAATGAAAAAGGAGAAAATCATGTTGGTGTTGCTCCATGTTTGATCCATGCTTGAAAATGAAAATTGAATAAGTTATCTAGTTAATAAGCAAATTCAAGTGAAGTGTGTGTTGAATGACGAAAACAGACATAGCAGTCAGTTAATAAGAATATGTAGAGGAAAAGATGTTTTGTCTCACAAACATATCTTTACATTAGGAACCAAAACCTAAGTGCTCCTCCAAACCGGAACCTAAGTGCTCCTACAATCGAAACTCTTGGATAGAGACACCATCCAAACCAAAACGTTAGGAATCATAACCTTTGGAAACATCCAAACCCACTGATATTGTTGGTGTTAATCGACCTCCCGAGAAGAGGCAGTGAGTACCTTCTACATATAACCAGTTCCTAAAAGAGGAAATTCATGAAAGATGAAATTTCATTCAAGAGCTACATTCATTATCTACGTAACATTGTAGACACATGCGTACGATCCCCAAGAGCTATATGCATTATATCCATGTCACAACACCACAAACGCAAATATAATATGCATTCTATCCATAATAATATTTGATCACAACGCCACAAATGCAAATATAATATGCAAATAAGCAAAACAAAGATAGCAGTTATATTGTCAGAAGTGATAGTTACTTTTACACTTAGGACTACAAAAGTTGATGCAATACCACAAACGTTACAAAAGTTGGTGCAATACCACAAAAGTTGCAAAAATTAGCACCAACACATTTATTCATCGGTGTCACCAATGGGGGGACAAAGGTCATCGAGCCAATACATAATTCCATTTTTACCAAAATATCCTAATTTCTTGCAATGAGCTTATTTTCCACCCCAAACTGGATACTAGGGCACTTTGATGTCATCAAGTAAAAATTAAACTTCATTCTTTCTTAACGTATGGAAGTGAACGGTGGAGATGGATCCTAGTTGCGTTTTCCTCCCATAACCAACAAGTTCACATATGTGGGATAGTATTTTGCATTCAATTATAGAGGTGAAATTTGGAACCTCGAATGCAGGGGAGGAAAGATAACACGAAGGATTTCTAGTTTCCAAAGAAGGTAACTCCATAATCATATGTCCAACACCTGAAAATTTCGCAGCTTTGAAGTTATTAATGAATTATGATAATGAGGACTTCATCCCTTCTATTTCACTCTTAAGGTATCAACACGATCCTTCCAATTTCTGGTGTCCTCTTTCACCTCTTTAAGAATTTCTCTTGCAAATGCCGACCTTAATATATCGGTTCTCGAAATTATGGACCCAACACATCGAACATGTCCTCGCGTATCTTTTTCAAAAACCTCAAAAATAGGCCCGACATCTAAGGTCTCCTCCTGATCACTCTCTTTGTATACATCCAGAAGCAATTGAATTTGGTCCTGTACAAAAATATATTAACATTAGGTTTGATGATAATGATACAATACTTTTTTAGGACAAAACCAACATTTAAAAAATTAAATTACCGCAAATGTTTTATCACGAGGGGCATAACCACCGCCTTTGACTATATGAGTCACCAACCACAATTTAACACGAGTGGGTTCACGCCTATGCTTCTTTATCCAATTCTCTTAAGCTCGGGCATAACCATGACGACATGTGTTATGAGTTGTCATTCTCACATAATTTTGTTTAGTCTCTTTGTTCTTTCTTTGCAAAATCTTTTGAACCTCTAAAGCTTCATTATTGCAAAACACCTCCCAGTCCTCATATTTGACATTTTGTGGCACATTCTCCTTCCACTTTCCAACGTCACCATCCTTCAAATTAACCCTTAGATTTGACTTGAACTTTTTGCAATTATCGTTCATTTTTTTCATAAACATAATCTTCTGACTTTCATGCACATCTATGAATTCTTTATACAATATATGAAGAAATAAAATTAAAGCATCACATAATTGAATTTAGTAACTATTACATTCTTCGAAAAAGGAAAAAATAGTACACCTTGAATGATGACCAAACTGAGTTCTTATATCGCACATCCACTTGTTTCCAACTCGTATAAGAAATGAGAACATGTGTCCCTGTTAACTCTCCTAACCTAGTTGAGAGAGTATGTGAATCTTCACCAACTGGAAGGCCGTGCTAATTAAATTTGAATTTATTAGTGAAAGATTCATCACCTACTCTCGAACCAATGGAAGCAACCTTAGAACGGGAGGTTGATATAGGTGTCGCCCCACTTAGTGACGGTTGCGAAGTATCACCCATATGAGACATTTATCTGGAAAAAAGTGACCATTGGACACCAAAATAATCAGAATAAACATTAACATGAATATTACATGTTAAAATAGTAAAATAAAGAAGATTACGTGTTCAAATAGCAATTTAAAGAAGATTACATGTTCAAATAGCAGTAAACATAAAATTACAAGTTCATATATCCATACACAAACTATTAAATGTTTACAACAACAACCAACAGAATAAATAGAAAATTACCCATTCAAAATAACAAAAAATAGAATATTGCATATTCAAAAACAAGTTCATAACTAAATCATTGCAGTAGAACACTTCATCGGTGTCGAAAACCTCAAGCAATCTATTATTTTCCTCGAGAATGGAGTCATACATCGTACGGTCAATATCAATCACATCTATTTCTTTTGTCATTCTCTTGGGAGAGTGAAAAACAATTGACCACCCTTTCAGCTTTACATCTTGACAATAAAATACTTGACTTTCTTGAGATGTAAGGATGATTGGATCATTATAAATTGTATTTTTACTCATGAGCTTACTAAGATTCACAATCAGCAATTTTGAGGTGGGTTTAACTTTGCAAGAATTCTTATCATCAACATCCACCCAATCACAATAAAATAACATATGTGTGAACTCAATGTAATTGATGTCGAGTATTTATCTAATAACTCCATAAAAGTTTGTCATAATCCCCTTGCTATTAAAGGCCTTAGTGGATACACCGCTACTCTGAAAGTTATGATTCTCTTCATGTGAAGAAGTACAAAAGGTGTATCGATTGCATTAAAATTTCTCATAACTGGTAACCCTATGGAGCGGACTATCAGCATATGGAAAAATTCCCGTATCATTACATCTTGAGGCCTGTAAGGAAATGATGATTTTTTAGAGTTTCATTAAAAATAATTACGATTGATAAATAAATACATGTATAAATAAAGACTTACCTCGTTCCTCAGCCAAGGGATGAAATCATCAATTCTATGCGTCGAGGAATTCTCAGTTACAACAAATTTTCTATAAGAAATTAGTTTTGAATTAAGAAATATCACAGTACAATCAATTAATATGAATTAACATAGAACTAAGTGTGTACCTTCTCCATTCATCAACATCGTCATTGAGATAAAACCCACCTTCATACTTGCTCATATTGTACATTATTTAAGATCAATTCTTTACTTTTACCTAATGCTCGTTGACATTCCAAGTCATCAAACTCATCATCAAGAAAATACTCAAGATTCCTCTTATGAGTTCATTCACCTCTTTTCGATATGTACTCCATGGCATACAAAGAAGCTTCATGTAACAAATATGCATTAGCAATGCTCCCTTCAATGTACCTCTTATTTCATGACCACTTTTTACATCTTCCCATTTCTCTCTCAAACAACCACATTGCCCGATATCTTGGTGTCCCAATCGTCAAAGCTTCATAGGCTAAATGGTGCATAAGGTCGATCATTACCACAAAAAAGGCAGGTGGAAAATAAATTTCAAAGACAACTAATTTAAAGAATATGTATTTTTAGCCTTCAAAAGATGTTCCCTAAATATCACTTTGGCACACAACACATTAAAGAATATTCTTATTCGTCGTATAGAGTTAAACAAAGGCTTATGATCCGAAATTAATGCATAAGGAACGTAAGAAGAAACCTTTGCATAATGACGTGATAATCGTGGGACTTGAGATTGCTAAATCCAGGTGGATCGAGGTTAACATTGTTGCTGAAATTTGATGAAAATCCAATGGGTAATTTTAATGTTTTTAGTGTACGATAAAAGGCTTCTTTCTCTTTCTTTCCTAATGCGAAAGGTGCCTTTGGCATCCTCCTTTTATTTCTACCTTCAACATCTTTCATCCATAATTTCCTTTTAATATTCAAATGATCTTTTAACTCTTCACGAGATCTGAGCGTATCTTTATTTGACGAATTTTTCATGGAGAGTATTGTACCTAAAAGAGTGTCTGTGACATTATTGTACCTAAAAGAGTCTCTTTGACATTCTTTTCAACATGCATAACATCTAAATTATGTATAATCTCATGATCCTTCCAGTACTCAAAGTCAAAGAAAATTGACCTTCTTGAAAAATCCTTGGTACCCGTTAGATTCTCATCGTCACCCTTACTTGGATAATCACCATCTTCCATTACGACATCCTCCTTATCCTTCCCCTTCCCCGTTACCCTTCCCCTTTACTTTTCCCGTCCCCTTTCCCTTTTTATCTCCCTCAGCCTCTCCCTCTCTTTCAACACCTTCTCGAGCAATAAGTGACACTATCTGCTCAAATTCTGCAATTGTTAACTTTCTTAGATCCATAGCATCCTCCATTTTACCATTAAATGTTTTCTTTGATGTGTTAAACCTATAAGGATGGTTTTAAGGAAGGAACATACGAGATCGTTGGTAACAACATTTCATTAACTTAGGAAGATATTGAGAAGGTGTATTTATAGGATAAACATGACACCCATTGTAACCTTGAGTTGAACAACCTGCTAACATCCCATAAGTTGGAAAATCATGAATACCCCACATCAACATGTCTTTTAAGCGAACTTGCTCATTTTTATTCTCATCCCAAGCCTCAAATCTAGACCAAAAGATCTTTAACTCATTGATCAACGGTTTGAGGAAGACATCAATATTACTTGATGGTGACTTTGGCCCCAGAATCAATACAGACAACATTGAAAACTCACTTTTTATACACATTGATGGAGGAGGGTTGAGAGGTTGAATTATCATGGGACAACAACCATACTTACGGCCAAACATGTTATTCGAGCTGAAATCATCAATTGCTATTGCAAGTAAAATATTGCACGAATGTTTTGCAAAATCTCCATATAATATTTGAATTTACCCATTATGCTGAATCTCGAGGATGGCGCAAAAGTTCCATACAAAAGCTTGCATAATCATGCCAAGTCATTTTCTCTACTATCCATTTTAGGCTATACAACCGTTTTAGCCTAGGGATTAAAGGGAAATGTCACATTACCTTCTTAGGAACCCTATAGTACTTTTTTTTTCCATTAGTATTCTGAATTTCTACCCCTTCCTCGTCTACAGAAGTAAACTTGTAGACTAAAGAACCTCATTTTATACATCTATTAGATTTTTAATTCTCTTTCTAAAATAACATACAGTTGTTAATGCGTACGTCATAGTTAACATAATCCATACCGAGATCTCTAATGGTGTTTTTTATTTCAGTATAATTAGTTGTCAAGTTGTTCCCTTCAGGAAGTAATTCATTTAACAATCTAAGAATTCCACCTGTAGAACCATCTGACAAATTGGATTGTGTTTTCAAATCATTCAACTTTATAAGAGAATACATTATGGTATGACGCGAAGAACTAGTAGTTGGGTGCAATGGATCCTATGCGAGTTGATGTAAACGATCATACTTCTTGCCTTTGTATTTATGTGTGTGATAATCGTTGGGAACCTCAAAAGTTGGGGGGCTTCATCATTACCTACCCAATTAGGTTCATTAGGATCCGCTTCACCTGAAAACATCTCACAAGCATCATTCACAAGATCATTTAAAATTGGAATATTCTACACATCAGCGTGTTCTGTCGGTGTCATAAACTAAGGTGGTGGTTGGACTTGATCAAAAACTAATGTCTCACCATGAAAATGTCATAAGGTATAGTTCATATCCATACCATACGTAATTAAATGAACGAATATATCATCTATAACATCATGTCCTTTCCCATTTTGATAACGTCTACAGGGACATGAATGTTTAGCATTCGAACTATTATTATGCACATAATGTAGAAACTCTAACACCCCATCTCTATATGTATCGATCGCGATATTTTTCTCATTTATCCATTCTTTGTTGATTCCTGACGACATCCTAATAACTTTAAAGAACACATATTATAATATAAACGCTTACTGTAGATATATTTAACTTTTTATTCAAGTGTAAATATGTATATATTTTAGCTCCTATATTTTCTCCATCTCCTCTACAGGGTAAGGGTCCTATCCCATTGGAATATGCATATTTTATATTGTTCAAAATGTCTCATGCCATGTCCTAATGTGAAATTTTCGCCAGCATCTCCCTACAGTTCTTTAAGTAAATAACTTAAATTGGGAGTGTTCATGTGTTACTTAAGTTTTTCAACTAAGGAAACACGAAACACTACATCAATCTAGTATGCACCCAAAGAACATAAAGAGATACAACCAAATTTTCCAAAATAGGACATGCATAAACATTATGTACAATACAAACTTTTGCATTTCCCAATTGTCCAAAAATGGGATAATTCAAGAGTTCTCATCACAGTCCTAGTGAGACCTCTTGAATGAGTCTAGGGTTTTTCTACATCTGTAACATTATTATTGAATGTTTACCATTAATGTCTACTTACTATTTAAATAGTTTTTTTTTCTTTTTCTTAAATTTTTAACACAAAATCTCATTTATCCATTTAATTAGTAAGGGTATCTCCTTACTATTTCAATTTGTTTTTACAATATTATTGAATGTTTAACACTTATATTTTCTTAAAACCCCATAAACTATACGAATTAGAACAAATATGCATTTTAAATAGAAGGCTAAGAACATAAAAACATAGATTACCACTAATAGATATGAAGCTCCATCCAAAAATCAATGATTTATTTTTTTTCATTACCAACATTCAATTTGTACCAAAAACTCACACCTTAAAAAAACACAATAAATATTTTAAAATGTATATATAAAACCCTAAGAATGCAAAACACGAATAAAATCATGGATTGCATAAACTCTAGGATCAAATCTGATACCTTTCCAATAATACTTTGAAACCTAACTTTGGCACATTGTGAATACCTTTGCAGAGCAAATTAAAAAAATCAATATTTATCCACATGAAAAAAGAGGCATCTCTTAACATACACTGATAACAAGTAACAAGGTGTAATATTTAGCTAACACTATTAAGATGTGTAGTTATCTTTCCACCTTTTTTAGTTTGACTTCCTTGCCATTGAACTAAATGGCAGTGCAATATTAATGTGCTATTTATCAGAATACATAAAGCCTGTAAAATCAACAAACCATCAATCCTCTCTTGGGTTCAGTATAAAATGGCCCAAAAATATGGTAATATGGTAGGTTACAGAGAATAAATGTGTGTCCCCCATGTTAGCTGATAGCTTGAGCTTGACATGTTAGGTTTAGAAAAATACAAATGCTTTTAAAAATTACCTGATTGGAGATCAGAGCGGAGAGGGAGAGAGCTGAGAGAAGTGACTGCGCTGATCGGAGAGAGAGAGAGCTGGTCGAAGAGAGAGAGAGAGAGAGAGAGAGAGAGAGAGAGAGAGAGAGAGAGAGAGAGGAGCTAAGAGCGGGAATGGGATGTGAAGGTGAGCGGGGATGAGATGTGAAGGTGAGCGGGAATGAGCAAAGTTTATTTAATGATTTATTTAGGGTATTTTATATTTTAGTAAGTGTACTCAATTTTGCCACACTTCAAAACAATGCCAAATTTTAGCACTGTTTTAAAGTGTGCCAGATTGTCATTAAACCGTGCCAAAATTTGGCATAGTTTTAAACTGTGCCAGATTTTTAATATCAGGGTGTGACAAATTACTATTTTTGGTGTAGTGGATATGAATATCTCATTCTCTATCTAACTCACTTGGAGACCTAAGAAGAACGTAAGCTCACCAACCATGCTCATCTCAAACTCTTTTTTCATCTCATTCTCAAAAGTGTGAGCATGTCGGGAGCACTTGGATACAAGATGACACCACTCTATCTCCTCACAAATCACGTATTATCCACTCCCCCTCTTTTGAAAACACGATCTAGGAGATAGGAAGTGAGCCTCTCATACCAAGAACAGGGTGCTTGATTTAAAATATAAATGAATTTATTAAGATAAAAGATGTGTCCTAGGTTCTTTGGGTCTTCAAATCCCTTTGGTTGCTCCATGTAAACATCCTCCTACATAATTTCGTTTAAGAAGACACTCTTGACATCAAAATGATATATCATGAAGAACAGATGACATGTTATGGCGAGTAGTAAGCGGAAAAAATCAATCCTAGGAATAGGAGTGGATGTCTCATCAAAGTCTACACCCTCAATATGTGTGTAGCCTTGAGCGACCAACCCAACCATATTGCGAACTATGGTACCATTCTCATCCATCTTATTCTTGTAAATCCACTTGGTACCTATCACATTTATCTCGCTACGTCGGGGGACTAACTCCAAGATATTGTTTTACGAAATAGAAGCAACTCATCTTGCATAGAGGATATCTAATGCCCATCTTTGAGTGCTTCATTCACATTCTTGGGCTCAACTAATGAGGTGTAGCAAAGATAATATACCACATTCTCAATTTGAGCATGAGTCTTGACACCTAGTGTGGGATCACCAAGTGTAACGAAAGGGTCATAACTCTTTCGAAACCAAGAGGGTGGATCCTCTAAATCAAGACTGGGGTTTATCGGGGCAGTATAAGGAAGGATGGGATCATTACAGGGGTTATGTCATCATCATGCTTGGGGATAGGGTCAATACACACCGGCGGTTCATCATCTCTAATTGTGACATTTATTGACTCCATAACCTTAGATTTTATAAGGTTAAACACCATATAAGCCCTAGTCGATGATGAATAAATTAAAAGTTTCCCCTCGTCGCTCTAGGATTTAAAATTTCCTAAGTGCTCTCTATTTATCAAGATGTATCAAGTACTCCCAAAGACATGGAAATACGATAAGTTGGGATTCTTCCCCCTCCACAACTCATAAGGCATGTGTAACGCGCCCGGATGAAGATATAACCTATTCATCATATGGCATGCGGTACTCACCACCTCCGTCGAAAAACATCTAGGCATATTTCTTCCAAGAAGCATGAATCTATCCATCTCTTGCATTATCTGGTTCTATTGATCAACTATCAAATTTTGTTAAGGAGTACGAACGCCCAAAAACTCGTGTTGTATTCCCATTCCATTAAAATATCTAGGTACTATGGATTTTTTAAATTTAGTATTGTTTGTAACTCCCCGTATTTTTTTGGAGTATTTGAAATTACACATATGTATGTAATTTAATTAATCTGAAAAATGAAATGACCAAATAAATGTTAATTAGAGATTATGAGGATTAATATTTTGTGTTACTATACTTACTTGTGTGATAAGTAAATCAAAATGTGTTATTTTACATTACGTCGTAAGTGAGTAAAATCGACAGGTTTGACGATATCTCATTCGGAACCGCGCATGTAGGGTCATTTTGGGAATGAGATGAAAATTTTATTTTTAGTAACTTAGATTGTGATTTCGAGTATTCTAATGATTCAGAATGAGTTGAAATATTTAGAAATAGGTACCTCGGGGTTGTAATCAGGTTACGAGGGCTTTTTAGACTAAATGGGACCCGTATAAGGCCGTTCGGGTCACTTTTCATATAATACTTATTCTAATTTCGGGTTTGGGGATATAAATAGGGAGGGTGGATGGAGTGGGAAACCAATATACCATCCCAAAAGACCTAGACTTGAGAGAAAAGAGAAAAGAGAAGGGGGAACCAAAGAGAAAGTGAATAAGAGCACTCGAGAAGATAATTGGGGCAATTTCGGGCCTTAAATCATTACGTGAAGAGGATGGAAAGAGGAAATATCAGAATCTCTACAATCTAAATGCAAGTGTTTATCAAGCTTTGATGTTCTATGTTGTGCTAATATTTCATATCAAAGTTGGTATAATCTTGAACGAAATATGAATTTTGGGGTGGAATTCACATGTATAATGGGCTTTTGGGAATAAAATCATTTGAGAAATAATTTGGTTAGGAACATGTTAAATCTGAGACTAATTCATGTTAAAAAAGCGTGATCTCTAATGGTTAAAATGAGAAATAGTGTAATCTTGAATTAGAATTAATAAGAGAATTTATTCTCGATAAATTATGTTGAATCCCATGAATCGAAGTGTTGTCTTAGGAATTCGAACATATAAACGTGTATCATTACATTTAGGAAGATGTTATTTTGGGTTTGGATGAGAATTAACATTCATATGGTGTTAATGATAGGGTGTAATTCCGTTAAAATCAAACCAGACATCTGCCCAGAATCCAACCAATTCGTCACTAGGGGGAGAATCGATTCGTAGTGTGAAACATTTTGGGTCTAGGGGAAAATTGGTTTGGTCCTGCTATTTGACCTACTTTGTTGATTTGACTTTTTTGTGGGTCATTTAGTGTTCGGATACATTTAAGGAGTTAAATGTGTGGCTTAGTAATTCTGAAAAAATATGTAAGAAATCATAATTACGTTGGGTCCGTCGATAACAAAATTTGGGTACGCGTATACGGGTGTTTTCGGGTGAATGACATTCAAAATATGATTAAGGAAATCAGTTTGGAATTTCGGATAGAATTTGGATAAGAGCTGGAGTAGAATACCTTAGTGTCCAGAATCATAACATTTATGAATTCATATTAAGAAAGTAAATACTTGAATATTCGGGAGTCAACGATATACTCAGGAATTGTGGGCTAGTGCTACAAGAGATTTACGCACATTTTCGATTATATATATATATATATATGGTGGTATATTTGTTTGATTGATATATGTGAACATACCTACTCTATGGATGCTATCATTGGAGGTTTCGCGTAGTGAGCGACCCACCCTGGTGTGGACCAGTAGGTGTTCGGTCGATTCCCTAGGTCATAGGACTATTTAGTGACTACTGTATGTGAGTTTAGAGTCTAATAGGGTAATGTAGTATGGTTATGACCCACGGATTCATGTTTATGACTGCCTCCAATTATGTGTTTTCGATTTGGGTTTGGTGGTGAGAATTCGACCCAATGGCTCGAGTGTGGTACGTGATGTACCTAGAGCCTGATAGCATGATAGAAAATGCATCCACGAGGTCTCACCTCTGGTGATGCGGTTATATATATATATATATATATATATACCTGTTAAATATATACGGGTGAATTAAACGAATGTGTTAACCTTGAATCTATAATTAGAGTAAAGTTGTGTGAATCGGTTAATGACAATATTATAATTGAGATTTATAATGATATAGCTTATGTGATAGCTAAATGATAAATGAAGCAAAGTAACAATACATGTATCACGATTGGGCTAGATGATTCATGGGTGAGACTAAGATAATTGATTATGCTAGTTAGGCGGGGTTGGATAACTTGAAAATTAAAATGAATGCATTAGGTGTGTACTATAGATGAGGGGCGAAGATTATTTCATGTGAGTGTGACACCAGTTTAAATATAACTAATTATGTTGCATTTGCATTATTGCATGTTAAACACTTGCAAAATATTTTCAAACGATTTTGGTCTCTAACCTGTATAAAAAATACTTTTTCAAAACCTTTTAGGTGCTCAGCCACAGGGACGCCATGCTTAGCAATCCTTCTAGTCAGACGATGCTGCAGCAGCAGTGGATGCTTGTAGGGATTGATTAGATGCTTCTATCATTGAAATCTAAATACGATTTCAATTAATTTATTTATTTGGGCATGTATTCCATTGTTGGATAGTTCTTACTTTCTTCAGACTTTATGTTATTTCATTTTCAGTTGGATAATTGTATTAGGATTTATCGAGAGTTGTCGGTTAATTTTTAATTATTTCCTCTCTTACTATTCATTTCATTATTGTGGTGAATGTGTATTTAAATTTAGAATGGATTGTTGTCTGATTTTATTTTTTTAAGGAAAGTTACTATGTTTTAAAATTTAACACCAGGTTTAATATGTTATTATTAATTAATGTGGTTTTCAACAGTGATGCTAAGAATGAGCCAGTTTGAGATTCCTGTTTTATTTTAGTAGAGGGTTGGCCACCCGTTATTTAAATAGGAGGGGTGTCTCACCATTTTCACTTGCCATCCGATTAATAGTGACACTGTCTTGGTTTTGTAAGAAATGTTACTTGGTTGTTAGGAAATCAACCGCATCGGACTTTTCTCTAAAAAAATCACACGATAGAGTATTTAGAAAAGTCATCGACCATAATGAGAATGTATCTCTTACCACCTAAGATCTTTGAACAAGTAGGATCCATAAGTTCCATGTGAATCAACTCCAAAACACATGCGGTATTTAGCTTTCGATGGGGACTTTGAATTTGTTTTTCTTATTGGCAAGGTCCACAAACCAAGGAAGTTGGTTTCCCAAGTGATGGTAAACCACGAAGTAGGTGTTTGTTCACTAATCTCTCAAGATATCTAAAGTTCACACGACCTAGTCATTCATGCCAAAGGTCCATAGAAGAGACCGTGACATTATTGCACACAAAGAAGGATATGAGAATGATCCCATAGCAATTATCTTTTATCCTCACTCCTTGTAGTAAAAGTTCACTGGATTGATCATATACATTACGTTCGTACTAGTCAAACTTTATCAGAAAGTTTGCATCTCACAGTTGGCTTATGCTAATTAAGTTCTCTTTCAACCCTTTTACGTACAACACATTGTCTAGTTTAGGAAATTTGGGTATCTCAATGCATCCATATCCTAAATTACTAGACCTACTCCCATCTCCAAATGTGACTTTGCCTTCCCTGCAATCCTCAAGGTTGGAAAAAAAATGTTATGTCACCGATCATCTTCCTAGAGAACCCACTATCAAAATACAATCAGGAAATATTTTGAACCTTGAGAAGCAACATGCACAACAAGGGATGTGTCTTCTTGCTTAGGTACCCACATGGATGTGACCTTTTATTTTCCCTAGTCATTGTTGGCTCTAGTCAGAGCATTAAAAGCATTCTCAAATGGCATAGACATCTGTTAAAATTCTTCCATTAAACTTTGTGAATTCGCGACTAGGAACACAACTTTCTCTCTAAGACTAAAATAATCACTATAGCGGTGCACGGGAGTTTGTGTACGTCTTGTTCTACCTAACTTGTAGAAAAATTCCCTAAGGCATCCTCTCCTATTACAATATGTGCAGACATAGACTTGTTTGGGTATACCTTGGTTCGCTTTCTTAGGTTGAACTCTCTTTCGTGGATTAGGTCAAGGCCCATAACGATCTACCACAAGTTTAGGAACTGGTTTCGGTGCGATATGTGAACTGGGTGCACCGTTATAACCTATTCATTTCCTCTCCCTAAAACCTAAAGTGGGATCAAGGAGCATATTTTTAACCTTCTTCGATATGTCCTCTATAGTGACCTTGACCTCCCGAGAATGTTCGAGATCTTTGTCTAGCTGGAATACAAGGTCATCAAGTTTCTGATGAGTCTCCATGGATGCTTGAAGATCTCTCGTAAGACTAGACACTTGATTGGAAAAGTCACCATTTTCTCTCTACTAAAATGACTCTCTCCCCTAAAGAGACTCTCGTTGAGGACTCTCTCTCTCTCACCTATTTCAATGCCTTGTCTAAAGTTAACACTCTAATCATTAAAACTTTGTTTTGTTTCTTCATTTTAAAGGACTCAACATAAAGCTCGGTGTAAGTACATTGAAGATTACTCTCTCTCGCGCTCAAAATGTCATCTCCCTAACACTCTTCAAAATGACTAGACTCACTATCGAGGTAATCATGTTTAGCAGCTTCATCATCGGTGTGAGGTGCATTAGATGTATTAAGATGACTAGCCATGAACGTGGTGAAGTTACATCCCTGTAGTGATTAAACTCGGAATCCACCGACTCAACATCTCTCTCACTAAGCATGACATTGAAGGTAACTTTGCCTTTGCCTTGTCTCTTTAATCTCGTAGGACATTTGTGAGCTTTGTGGCATTTACCCTCTCACTCATAACATTTCTCTTCAACTTTTTTAGGGTAATCTTTTCTTTCTATTTCAAATTTTTTCTTGCCCGATTTATAGTTTTTGTCTTTACCAAAGCTCTTATTTTATTTGGAAGTATTTTCTAATCCATTTTTGAAGGTCTCCTTTGATTTTTGCTAATTTAAACGTATATAATATCCCCAATGAATAAAGTACGTTAACCTTAGGAATAAAATAGTCTAGAAGTGATCTCAAAATCTTCTTAACTACACGCATTTTAGGAATTTTCTCACCTAAATTAAAACTGGAGTTTATAATATTAGAAAATCATGAATAAAATTCATCAAATGACCCGTACTCTAGAATGGTAATAGGTTCAAATTGTGTGGTGAGATTTTGAATCTTAGAAATTAGTACCCTCCTGTGTGAGCAGGAGGGTATCCCAAGATTCTTCAGATGTGGTGCACGTCATGATGCGACAGAACTCATCAGGGATGATGGGTCCGTAAATGGAACTTAAGACACATGAGTTAAAATTACTCCATTTAAATTCCTCTTTTATTTAAGCAGAGATAGGTTTTGGACCAATGACATTAACATTGGTTACTGTGGGTGGTGTCCACCCCCTTTCATAGATAAGCCAGACTCTTTCATTAATGGATTTTAAGGCAGACCTCATCCTAGCTTTCCAGTACGCATAATTTGACCCATTGAAGACAGGCTTCCTATTATAAAAATTATCCATAAAATCCAAATTTTTAAATATAAAAAATTTAAAATATTAATATCCAATAAAAATTGTAAAACGGATCACAAAATATTTTAATGCGACTTGCTCTGATACCAATTTGAGAATGCGGAATTCTATGGATTGATTCGTATATTAATCCAACCACACAAAGATTTAATTTTACCAAATTTTATCTTTGAATTAGTTTAATGTGCATGCAAAGATGTAGTCAAAATTAAATGGCAAATTAAACAGGAAAATACGTGAAGTAGGAAAAAATCCTTTTCGGGAAAATCCTTTAATTCAGCACTATATAAGATTCGACAGATATGATATGACTTATAAACTACTTAGCTCACTAAGTATGATGCACAGTTCTTCAAAGATTCTACAGCAACAACACATTCCAACACTAGCCATAGGAAGTAGTCTTCCACCAGTATCCACCGATCTTCCTTCTTCTTTAGCAGTAGAGTCTTGGCTCCATAAATCAGCAGCAGAGATGAACTCTATGAGGGTTCTTGAGCATGAAAGTTTTCTTCATGTTTTGATAAAGTGATATCTAAATTTCCAAGTGGTTTGGATGATATTTGGAAGAATTTGATCATAAATGAAACTCTAAAAGGGCGAGGAAAAGCTTGTAAAGGAGTTATTGAAGACTCTAATATCAAATCTCTTTTTATAAGGAAGTTTCTTATAAAAGGATAAACATAAGATATTTGGATCAGATTTAATTAAAAAATTAAATCTCACGCACTCGTTTGAATGACCAGGTACCTCATTCGAACGACATACCCATTTTTGTTAGATCAGGTTTCCAATAACATATCGAAAGGCATTCCAGTACTTGATGTAAAATCATCTCATTCGATCGTGGGAGCCTTAGTTCAAATAACCTACCCAGTATCATTGGAATGACTTCTAATGAGTCTTCAAATGAGATTCCACAGCTGACCAAATGACGTAGATTTAGATTTTGTTCGAACTAAGAAACTCGTTTTGATGATATTACATAACTCCTTCTAACGATATTGCATAACTTGCTCGAACGACAAGCAGATCTCGTTCTAATGACTTAGCGATCTGTTTAAAATTTTCTTTAAAAAACATTTTAAAGTACTTAAAAATACAAACTCTTGAAAACATAAAAGCCCCTGAAAAATAAAGGCTTCACCAAATCAACCATAACTCTTCATAATGTTGATTAGATGAAAGATTATTCAATCTTCCATAAGTCTTCAACTTTGTCTTCAAATACATATAAGTAGTGACGTAGGTGCATTTTTCATTTAATGGGATGGAACAAAATAAAATTATATTCATCAATTATAAAACTTGCTCTTACCATCCTAACTTTGGCCTCAACACCATGTGCAACTTTAAGCTCTAAGTTCGTCTTAAAGAGTAATCCTTATTCCAAAGGGTGAACCACCTCTACTGGGGGAGCTCCACCTATAGGGGGATGGTATTATACACTTATGAATTCGAAAATAGAAAATATATCCTCAAATTTAAGAGGCTTGGACACACAATACGTCAATTGGGTCTTGCAATGCTGCTGGAAGCTTTAAAGCCTTCTTCACTAACACAATGAGCAAAGATATTAGAACAATACTAAAGAGAGACCAAAATGTAAGAAAAATAAAATAAAAATAACATATTCTATTTGGCCCATTCTAGTCACATGAAACCTTACAGTACCCATCTTTCTCAAGACTCCTTGATGATGTTGGAAACAGCACCACCCTTCAAGGTGTTTGTGAGCTCAATTCAATGTTAACAATGGAGGAATATGAGTAAAGGTATTCACACAGTAGAGGGAAATGAGGAGAAGAAGATGAACATAATCATGTAAGTGGTTCAGCCAATCAGGCCTACATCCACTGTGAAGGTGTGTGGTTGATATCACTATATGAGGGCTCTAATGGCCATGGGTACAAACTCTCAAGATTTCTCTCTCTTCTGTATAATTTAACAGACTTTCATCTAGGGTTGTATTTTTTGGGTCCCTTTCTAAGAAGGAGAAGAAAAGTATTTATAGTGCCTTCGGGGGTGTAGTGTACCCCTCATGCATGTAAAGAGTATGTGTGTGTTGATCTAGCCAATATGATGAAGACATCTGTCCCTTTCACATGTAGAGAATGATGATGAAATACTCCCCCCACGTGGGGGGAATGATTTGTTATAACTAATTTTTGTCCACTTGTACTTGTCCACACATGTCAATAGGTGTTCAGCCTCAGTGCTTGGTCATAACCTCGTCCAGGAAGAATCCGAGGTTGGTAAGGTCTAGCTTCCTATCCAATTCGAGATGAGCCATCATGGTCTGAGCTTAAGTGAAGCCGAGGAAGGGTATTAAGGTCAGCCAGGGCCGAAGTTAAGCTAGAATATGATGGTAACATCGGCTGATTCACTGCTGGGGTTGGACTTGGCAGAAGTACAGCTCCTCGTAACCTCAGCTTACCCCCAGTCGAGGTTGTCATACCTGGGTGACCTGATGAACTGTTGTTCCCCTGAGCCATGCAGACACCCCTAAACAAGGTTGGTAGTAGTGTCGGCCATGGCCGACCTTACTGTGGCCGAGGCCGCTGGTCATTGATCCAAGGCCCTTCCAACGTCGTCCATGTCCTCGACCGAGGTTGATGTCTCTGAGCCGAGGTAGTACATTTGGGGCATATCAATTACCACCCAGCACTTAGTTACATATGAGAGCAGGTTACTGTGGGGTCTACATCTCCGAGGTCTTTCTTGTGCCAATGTTCATTTGACACTTGTCCATTATTGAAAGGTGAGGCGTGCCTGGAAAGCATGTGATGTCAACCGTCCTTTGGGGCTCCCAAGGCAATGATGGGCCTTAGGAAGTGTGGATTCATACTTAAGGGTTAAAACCCTATTTTCCTTTTTTCCTCCTCATTTCTCTTCTTCTCCTGGTTTGACTTGCTGCTGCAACTCTCTCTCTCTCTCTAGAAAAGCTTTGGTTTGAAGCTGCATTTGGTGGTGATTTCTTGCAATCTCTTCCTTCTCCCTTACCACTTTATCTTCAGGTATCCTCTACCATTCTTTCTTCTTCATTTTTCCTGTCTTCTTCTTGCTTTTTCATTTTCCGATGAGTTTTAAGAAGTTTCGGTGAAATCTTTTTTTTCCCGACGAACTGTTCTTATGTGTTCTTCATGGTTATTGTACAACATTTGATAGTTTGATCCTTAGTTGGATTATTCCATTTGCTAGTGTTTGTTTATTATTTAGGAGAGTTGTAAGTGTAGGGTCTGCCTCTTATGCTCGGACCCCTTTACCAACTCTTAGAGGAGTTCCCTTCTCTCAGAGAGAAGACTTTAGAGAAAATTAGGCAAATAAAAAGAGCGCAGAAGGAAGCTCGTAGTTCAGAGGAATTCCCCCTCAGACCTATCTTTCCACCATCTCTGAAGGTCATATATTCGGACCCCTCAGAACTAGCTAGCCAAGCAGAGGTCCCTGCTGAACCCTCACCAATGTCTGAGTTTGAGTCATCCACCTCAGACCCTATGTCCCTGGACTTTTTTCAAGAGGCCATGGACTTCTCAAATCAACAAGATCAGGTCCCTGATCAGGTAGAGGTTTCCAGTCGGGCCTCGACTCATAAAAATTCAAGCACATATCCTCTTCCTCTGAGGTTGAAATTGTTGATCCGAGTGTGGCGATTCGACCGATCATTGAAGCCATACCCTTGTCAGCTATCACAGGGGTTGAGTTCGCTCAGAGGTTTCCAAGTGGAGCCCAATCGTCTGCTCAGGCCGACGTTGAGTTAGATGATGATGATGATGCTGAGAGCGATGTTGACGTCTCTGAGGCAGCCGAGATTGAGAGTACAGTTAGTGAAGCCTAACTTCTTTGCTTCAGGTACTTATACTCCATCAACCCCTCCATAAAGCTTAGGAGACCTCTGAGGGAAGAGAGGGCTTACCATGGACGAGATGGTGAGATCTGCTTGTACAAGCAGGTGTTCAAGTTGGGATTTCGTCTACCCATCCATCCCATCATCAGGTCTATACTAGCCTATATCAACTTGGCCCCTTCCCAATTATCACCCAATGCTTGGAGGGTGATAATTGGGGCCATTATCTTATGGAGGGTTGTTCATCACTCAGACCTTACAGTCCAAGTCTTTGTAGGATTCTATGTCCCTTCATCTGCCAGAAACCATCCAAGCTATTATCATTTTGTATCTCAGAAACCTGAAAAGAAGATGCTTCAGATAACTCAAACGTCTAATCATAACTGGAAGCCACGCTATTTCTTTGCCTCAGGGCCATGGGAATTTGGCCCATGTGCCCCCTCTTCCTCGCTAGAGCCGGGGATGACTATAAGATGGGGAAAGGTTACAATGCTTGCTAAGGCCAACCGTGGTCTAAGCCTACAAAATCTTCATAAGGTTAAAGACCTTCAAGAACGGGGGAGCATGGTCTGCTCGTAAGATTTGAACACCTGATGACCCCCCACTACCTCTCTGAGACTGGTTTAGGGGGAAGTCCTCTTACAGATCTTGGTAAGTTTCTTATTTCAACAAGTTATACCTCTGAATATATGTATATCTAATTCTCTAACTCAGACCCTCCTATTTTGCAGAGCGTCCGAAGGGAATATCTAACGAGTTTTAGGAAATGGAAGCACCAAGTTTGACGAAGCTTGCTAAAAAGGCAGGTCTCAATGCTCCTTCTCCCCCTCCCTCAACCTCGAGGGCTCAGGCCACAAAGAAGAGAAATGCTACCGACCCTGCCCCTAAGGATCAAAGGCATAAGAAGAAAGGTGGGGATTTTTCCATCCCAATATCCTCTGCAAATGCATTGGCTGCTCGTATAGAGCAACTAAAAATTAGTGATTGCATCATAGGCCACAGTCTGCAGGCACTGGATGCCATCGGCTCTGCCATGATCGATGCTGACAAACGATTTTATCGGTCCATGGACACACCTCTGCAGTTTGAGTTCGGGCTCCACAGGTCTATTCAGGTATGACTTCAGGTTTTAGTATAGCTTCAAAGTGTAACCTCTGTTTTGAATTTCAACTTATATACACAACCACTTGATTTGCAGGGCCTGGCTGCTATGCATCATCTTACTAATTGGACTCTAAGGAAATTACCCCTCATCCAGAAAGGTCAAGAGGCTGAGAAGGTGTAAAGCTCTCTGAATGCACAGGTAGACCGTCTGAAGTCTTCCTTTGAGGGGTATGCGAAGAAGTTTAAGGAGTTGGAGAAAGAGATCTCCAAGCTTAAAAAGGACCACGTTGTTGCTCTGAAGGACAAGGACGACGTTCTCCAATAGAAGGTTGACTCTGTAGTGAAGGCGGCCCTTCAGGATGCCTCTGAGGGTATTTTGGATGATTATAAAGTCTCCGATGAATTCATCAACTTCGGCTTTGAGTACCTCGAAAGAGGTATTAAGGCTACTGTCAAATGGGCGGCTGCTAAGGAGAAGGAGGCAGGGAGTTTGAAGGCCTATGAATTTATAGGTCTGGGTTTTGCTAACCCTCAGCTTACCTAAGCCCTACAAGAGGTTGAAGAGGAGGACGCTGCTCCTACACCACTGGACGTTACAGAGACAGAGGGAACTAACCCCTGAGAAGATGGGGCCGAGGTGACCAACGTCGTCAAAGAGAATCAGGCCGAGGATGCCAGCACTCTCCCTTCAAATCCTTAGGCTATTTTGTGAAGCTTTTGTATTTTTTTTTGTAACCCCTGATTAGTTGTAACCTCTGAAGAAAATTGTCAGCTTATAATTTTAAAATTTTATAATTGGATGATAACCTCTAAGGAGGGTTTTTACTTAATTTGTTTTGTTTGTTGAATGCTTCTTTGCCATGCGATGTTTAGCTCTGAAGTCTTGGCACAATGATGTCTATTTAAACTAAATTAATAGTTTGACCTCAGACCTTGTCACCAAATAATGATGGTATAAGGTCTGAGGTCATCAACTAAGATGTCATCCTCATAAATAATATCACTAAAATAATGATGTTAAGGGTCTGAGGTCATCCAAGTATGATGTCTGACCTCAGACCTTGTCACCAAATAATGATGTCAAGGCCTAAGGTCATCACTAAGATGTTATCCCCATAACTAATTTCACCAAATTAATGATGTTAAGGTTCTGAGGTCATCCAAGTGTGACGTCTGACCTCAGACCTTGTCACCAAATAATGATGTTATAAGGTCTGAGGTCATCAACTAAGATGTCATCCTCATAAATAATATCACCAATTTAATGATGTTAAGGGTCTGAGGTCATCCAAGTATGATGTATGACCTCAGACCTTTTCACCAAATAATGATGTTAAGGCCTGAGGTCATCACTAAGATGTTAAATTAATGATGTTAAGGGTCTGAGGTCATCTAAGTATGATGTCGGACCTCAGATCGTGTCACCAAATAATGATGTTAAGGCCTGAGGTCATCACTAAGATGTTATCCCCATAACTAATTTCACCAAATAAATGATGTTAAGGGTCTGAGGTCATCCAAGTTTGATGTCTGACCTCGGACCTTGTCATCAAATAATGATGTTAAGGCTTGAGGTCATCACTAAGATGTTATCCCCATAACTAATTTCACCAAATTAATGATGTTAAGGGTCTGAGGTCATCCAAGTATGATGTCTGACCTCTGACCTTGTCACCAAATAATGATGTTATAAGGTCTGAGGTCATCAACTAATATGTCATCCTCATAAATAATATCACCAAATTAATGATGTTAAGAGTCTGAGATCATCTAAGTATGATGTCTGACCTCAGACCTTGTCACCAAATAATGATGTTAAGGCCTGAGGTCACCACTAAGATGTTTTCCCCATAACTAATTTCACTAAATTAACGACGTTAAGGGTCCGAGGACATCCAAATATGATGTCTGACCTCAGACCTTGTCACCAAATAATGATATTATAAGGTTTGAGGTCATCAAGTAAGATGTCATCCTCATAAATAATATCACCAAATTAATGATGTTAAGGGTATGAGGTCATCCAAGTATGATGTCTAACCTCAGACCTTGTCACCAAATAATGATGTTAAGGCCTGAGGTCATCACTAAGATGTTATCCCCATAACTAATTTCACCAAATTAATGATGTTAAGGGTCTGAGGTCATCCAAGTATGATGTCTGACCTCAGACCATGTCATCAAATAATTATGTTAAGGCCTGAGGTCATCACTAAGATGTTATCCCCATAACTAATTTCACCAAATTAATGATGTTAAGGGTCTGAGGTCATCCAAGTATGATGTCTGACCTCAGACCTTGTCACCAAATAATGATGTTATAAGGTCTGAGGTCATCAACTAAGATGTCATCCTCATAAATAATATCACAAAATTAATGATGTTAAGGGTCTGAGGTCATCCAAGTGTTATGTCTGACCTCAGACCTTGTAACCAAATAATGATGTTAAGGCCTGAGGTCATCACTAAGATGTTATCCCCATAACTAATTTCACCAAATTAATGATGTTAAGGGTTTGAGGTCATCCAAGTATGATGTCTGACCTTAGACCTTGTCACCAAATAATGATGTTAAGGGTCTGAGGTCATCCTTGTATGATGTCTGACCTTAGACCTTGTTACCAAAATATAATGTTATAAGGTCTGAGGTCATCAACTAAGATGTTATCCTCATACATTCTATCATTAGAGCATAATGAAGCAAGAATTGACATGGAAACTGATCTCTCATTAATAACCTCTTCATAAGATGGTACATTTACATAAATTTTTACAACATCATATGTAATACTTCTTTAGGTGATCAGCATTCCAGGGGTTGGTAAAAGGTTCCCCTTCTAGGTTTTCTAGCCTGTAGGCCCCGGGCACAACCTCTTCTGTCACTTTGTAGGGACCATGCCAGTTTGGGTGGAGTTTGTTTATTTTCTATAATATCTTCTTCAGTACTAAATCTCCCATGGCAATGGGTTTTAATTTCACCCTCTGATTGTAGAATTTTTCTGCTCGCTGCTGGTAAGCTGCTTGTCTGATTTTTGCCTCTTCCCTTCTCTCTTCAATCAGATCTAGGTCTAGTCTCCTCTCTTCCTCATTTTTATCAGGGTCATAGGTCTGAATCCTATGAGTAGGGAGTCCCACTTCCATTGGTATGACGGCCTCTGAGCCATGTGTTAGTATGAACGGGGTCTCTCATGTCTCTATTCTTGTTGTTATCATATAGGCCCACAGCATAACATAAACCTCTTCAGTCCATCTCCCCTTCGCTTCTTATAACCTCTTCTTAATTCCGTCGAGGATTGTTCTGTTTGTGACTTCCGTCTGACCGTTTGCCTGAGGTCGGCCAGGAGATGAGAAGAACTGCTTTATCCCAACTCTTTCGCAAAACTTTTCTAAAGAGGAGTTCTTGAACTGGGTTCCATTATCTGAGATGAAAGTTTTTGGGAGGCCATGTCTGCATATGATGTTCCTCCAAATAAATTAGAAGGTCTTCTATTCTTTGATCGTTATCATCGGCTCTGCCTCTACCCACTTTGAGAAGTAGTTAATGGAAACTATCAGAAATCGGTAATTATTGGCATCTCTTGGTAGGGGTCCTACTAAGTCAATTCCCCATACTGAAAATGGCCATGGGGAAGTGATTGACGTCATAGGTTGATGAGGTTGGTGAGGAATAGTGGATAATCTCTAACATTTTTCACACCTCTTCATGTAAGCTGCAGCATCTTTGGCCAACGTTGGCCATCAGTACCCCTGTGTAATAATTCTCTTGGCCAAGGGTCTTCCTCCTATGTGACTGGAGCAAGAACCCTCATGTACCTCCTATAAAACGTGAGGAACTTCTGTGGGATGGACACATATAAGGAGAGGCAATATGAACCCCTTCTTATATAGGATCTCTCCTACTGTGGAAAATTTTGCAGCCCTGTATCTTAGTTTCCTCCTCTCTAGCTTGGACTCTGGTAGCTATCCCTCTTTGATATATCTGACGAGGGGGTCCATCCATGAGTCTCCTAGGTTTAAATTGAGACAAGGGTTGCTAACCACTTCTTACTCAATGGTCGTTTTTTGTAAGACCTCGATCGGAACTATCCTTCTGATGTCTGTCTTCATCGCTGAAGCCAACCTAGCCAATGCATCTACGTCGCTATTATTTTTTCGAGTCACTCTCTTCAATTTTGTCTCTTCGAAATATTCTAACATCATTCTCACCCTCTTCAGATACTTAGCCATCCTTTCATCTTTAGCCTCATAGACCCCTAATACTTGATTGACAACTAACCTTGAGTCGCTATGAAGTAGGAGTCATCTTACTCCCAGAGTCTTTTCCAATGAGAGATATGCTATCATGGCATCATATTCTGACTCATTGTTAGATGCCTTGAAGTTGAACCTCAAAGCGTATTCAATGTTGGCACCATCTGGAGCTGAAAGTATCAGCCCTCCACCGCTTCCACTATCACAGGAAGAACCATCAATGAAGAGATTCCATATGTCTATATTCGATGAGAAGGCCCCTTCGAACATGAGTCCTTGCCTGAAGAGGTACCGGTCCTCCTCATTCTATGCTACTATGCTCCTAATCTTCTTGGATACGACCTCTTCCTAGCTTCGGAAGACGATTGGTGCAACCTCTTCTTGTTCTCGGAAGACGTTTGGTGCAACCCCTTCCCGTTCTTGGAAGACATTGCTATTTGACCCTTCAGCACCCAGTAGGTCATTCTCTACCTCGGCCTCATCCCATGTGAACTCAGTGTCAAAGTCTGTGAGGGCCTGCCTTTTGATGGCTGCCCTAGGTTGGTAAGTAAGATCATACTCCCCCAACTCAATGGCCCAGGTCATCAATCTTCCAGACTTCTCAGGTTTATGTAGAACCTGTCTTAGTGGGGAATCGGTGAGGATGACCATATAATGGGCTTGGAAGTAGGGCTTCATCGTCCTTGAAGCATGTATCAGGGTGTAGGCTAACTTTTCCATACGAGGATAATTTTTCTCAGACCCTTGAAGGGCTTTACTGTTAAAATACACAGGCCTTTGGATTCCAACGTCTTTCCATACAATGGCTGCACTGATGGCCGATTCAGAGACCGCTAGATAAACATATAATTTCTCTCCTACTATGGGCCGAGATAATAACAAGGAAGACCCAATGTAAGACTTGAGTTGGTTAAAAGCTTCTTCGCACTCTTAGTCCCATTGGAAGGCCTTTTTAATCACTTTAAAGAATGGAAGACACATGACCGTTGCTCTGGAAATAAACCTATTGAGTGAGGCCACTCTCCCCGTGAGTCTTTAGACGTCCTTGATACTCCTTGACGTCTTCATGTCAAGAAAAGCCTTGATTTTCTCAGGGTTTGATTAGATTTCTCTTTAATTGACGATAAATCCAAAAAACTTCCCAGCTCCTACCCCGAAGACACACTTCATTGGGTTGAGTTTTATCCTGTACAGTCCATAGTATCGAAGGTCTTTTTAAGGTATGCCATATGACTGCAGGCCTTTAAGCTCTTCGTCAGCATATCATCTACATATACCTCCATAGTCTTGCTTATTTGATCTTCAAACATCTTATTCACAAGACATTGATATGTTGCCCCCACATTTTTTAGATCGAAGGCAACACTTTGTAGTAGTACTTCCCTTTGTCGGTAATGAAGGCTGTCTTCTCTGAGTCTTCCTCATTCATGAAGATCTGATTGTAGACTGAATACGCGTCCATGAAGCTCATGAGCTCATGCCCTACAGTAGCATCCACCATCTGATCTATTCGAGGTAAGGGATAGCTGTCTTTTGGGCAAGACTTGTTCAGGTCAGTGAAATCAACGCACATTCTCCACTTTCCATTGGCTCTGGGCACCATGACTGCATTCGATAGCCACTCCGGATATATGACTTCTCTAATAAACTCAGCCTCTTCTAATTTTTTAACCTCTTCCCGGATGACGTTGTACTTCTCCCTGGAGTAAACTCTTCATCTTTATTTGATAGGCTTGGCATCTTTGGTCACGTTAAGCTTGTGACACATAACCTTAGGGTTGATACCAGGCATGTCTGCATGACTCCAATCGAAGACATTCTGCCTCTTCCTCAAGAAGTTTATTAGCTCTTCCTTGATTTTTATTTTTAAGGCTTTGTCGACCTGGATGGTTTTTTTCGGTTCGTCCTCATTGAGGACGATGGATTCTACCTCTTTCGCAACCTCTACCTTCTTCAACTTTGTTTCATCTCTTGGGTCAAGTGTATCAATGCTATAAGTGGTGGTTGCCCTCTTATGGGCCTCTCTCTCGGTCGAGTTGAAGTAACATTCTTGTGCTATGTCCTGGTCACCTTGCACTTCCCCTACCCCATAGGGGGTTAGGAATTTTAGCATCTGGTGGACCGTCGACGGCACGACCTCAAACTCCTAAAGGGCTACCCTTCCTACGATGAGGTTATAGGCCGAGAAGACGTTTTCGTCCATCACGAAAAAATTTATCTTCCTGGTCAAACTCTTAGGCCACTCATCACCCATTCGTACATCCATCTCATACATGCCCAATGGGTGGACCTTTTCATCGCTGAAGCCCATTAAAGGATGATGATAGCGTACCAGCCTAGCTCTGCTAAGACCTAGGCTCTTTAAGAAAGGCTAAAACATCACGTCTACTGAACTCCCCCCGTCCGCGAGGATCCTCTGCACCTCGCATCCATGCACCCTTGTGGTTATTACCAAAGGGTCATCATGTGGGGCTAAGATACCTTTGAAGTCGAGTCAGGAGAACCCAACTATAAGGGTGTCCATGTCCACCTTCTTTCTCTTCTGCGCTGTATCAGAAGACGATAGATTTATAACTTCAAGTTTGGCCACTGACTTGGCCTCTGCCACATGAGCTTTTCTGTTAGCCACTTCAGAGCCACCTCCCGCAAGTCCTCCGCATATGGTGTCAACACCAAAGGAGATCATGCCAACCCTCTTCACCGGTGTGTTGTCATCTTTCAGTGGAAGGTCCGGATCGTCTTCATCATCACTTTCTGAATCATTGTCTCTTCTAGCTGGGGCATCTTCACGGCGTCTATCATTTCTCATCTTCTTAGGTTCATCTCTTTCACCTTTAGGAGCCTTTCCATCAACATACTTTCGCAACTTTCTGAACATTAACATCTTTTCAATCTCATCCTTCAAGGCGAAGCATCTGCCTGTAACATGGCCATGGTCTTAGTGGAACTGGCACCACAAGTTTTTGTTCCTCTTATGTGGAGGGGCGTTCAGTTTCTCCGTCCATCTTAGAGTCCTGTCATTTTTTATCTCGTTGAGGATATGCTCATAGCTCACAGTTAGAGGAGTATAGTGAGCGAATTTGTCATCGGCTGACCTCTTCTTTCCATCCTTCTTTCTTTGGGACTTCCCGCTACTACCGCGGTTCTCATCCTCATACTTGGCGGCCATTACCTCTTCGGCATTCATGACCTTTCCTGCAGTTATGAGTAGCTCTGCCATAGACATGGGAGGGTCTTCCGCGAGTTTCCACAATAACTTGCCTTTCTGAAGACCTCCTATAAGGGAGGTCATGGCTATATTCTCTTCGTAATCTTCAACCTCAAGTTTTTCTTTGTTGAACCTGGCGATGTAGTCTCTTAGGCTCTCGTCCTTGCCTTGCTTGACATACAGTAGATGAGTGGTCTTTTTTTGAGGTCTTACCCCAAAGCAGAAGTTGTGAATGAATCGCTCAGCTAAGCCCTTGAAATTCTCAATTGAATTCTTCGAAAGAGAAGTAAACCAGTTGTGTGCTGGTCCTGTCAAAGTCCTAGAGAAGGCCCTACACTTCATCTCATCAGGTATCGAGTAGATGTCCACCGCTGACTGATACATCTCAATATGATGTACAGAGTTGGTGCTACTGTCATACTTGGGAGACACCAAGGGTGGTTTGAACTTTGCAGGGGCTGGGAAGCTCACTATCCTTGCCACAAAGGGGGAGCCCTCCGAGAATCCTCTTTGAAATGGATCTCGGCTCTTAATGAGGTCTCCTATCTTCTCCTCAAAATGTTGGATAGAGTCACTCCATGGTCTCCCACCATCGGCCTGGCCGAGGTTGTCCCCAGCCACCTCCAAGGGGTGAACTGAGGGTTCCCCATCCGCAGCGCAACGTCCGCTGTTGACCTCTTCCTAGTCTCTACCTCTTCCTGTATGAGGTCGGCCCTAGTGAGGCTGACGTTGTCCATCTCCTCTTTGCGATCCGGATGCACTCATTGACCTTGATAACCTCTGTCTTAGGTCATTTGCTGGGCCTAACCTTTCAAAGGCTAACCCTCTGCTCAGTCGATCAAAGGCGGATCCTCGTCGTTGAGCTTCCTCGCCTCTTCTGCCTTCATAACCTGGGCTTTGTTGGATAGGGCGAACTGTATTGTTCGAAACCTCATACGACTCCCAACAATCTTTCGGGACCTCTTCCGCCTCTAGATCGTCATACATGTCCTCTAGGTAAGGGTTTCCTTGCCTCCCCAGGCGTAAGCGCCTAGGGTCAGCAATGTCCCTCCTCCGCTGGGGTGCAAGTTGGTCCTTCATTGGTGCCTGGGGTGGTCCTCTGGCGTTAGGATGAGGCTGTACAGCCTCCAGAGTAATCATATCCGGTGAAACTCCAGGTGGCCTCATCATAGTTTGGTTGAGCTGTACAAACTGCTCATGCATAGCTTGTTGCATTGCAGCCAAAGACCTCAAGGCTACAGCTACCTCCGCCATTTCAGACTGAGGCGGTGTCTGGCTAAAACTAGGTCCTCCCACTCCAGGCGGTGAAAGAGGCGGTGGAAATTCTGGTGTCATATGTTAACACTATAGAGCTTAAGTAGGAGATGTTCTTAATACCTTAATGGACATCTTTCAATGGTGAAGCAGCTCCACGCATGGGGTGGTGCCCGGTTCACAACCAGAGTCTTCGGTGAGGTTAAGCAGCAAAAGAGGAAGAGATAGCTTCTCTAATTCCCACAGACGATGCCAAAATTGTGATGCTGGAAATAGCACCACCCTTCAAGGTGTTTGTGATCTCAATTCAATGTTAACAATGGCAGAATATGAGTAAAGGTATTCACACAGTAGAGGGAGATGAGGAGAAGAAGATGAACATAATCATGTAAGTGGTTCAGCCAATCAGGCTAACATCCACTGTGAAGGTGTGTGGTTGATATCACTATATGAGGGCTCTAATGGCCATGGGTACAAACTCTCAAGATTTCTCTATCTTCTGTATAATTTGATAGAGTTTCAGCTAGGGTTATATTTTTTAGGTCCCTTTCTAAGACAAGTATTTATAGTGCCTGGGGGGTGTAGTGTACCCCCCATGCATGTAAAGAGCATGTGTGTGTTGATCTAGCCAATATGATGAAGACATATGTCCCTGTCACATGTAGAGAATGATGATGAAATATTCCCCCCATGTGGGGGGAATGATTTGTTATAACTGATTTGTGTCCACGTGTCCTTGTCCACACATGTCAATAGGTGCTCGGCCTCAGTGCTTGGTCATAACCTCAGCCAGGAAGAGTTCGAGGTTGGTAAGGTCTAGCTTCCTATCCAATCCGAGATGAGCCATCATGATCTCGACTTAATTGAAGCCGAGAAAGGGTATTAAGGTCGGCTTTGGATGAGGTTAAGCTAGAATATGTCAGGAACATCGGTTGATTCACTGTTGGGGTTGGCTTTGGCAGAAGTACAGCTCCTCATAACCTCGGCTTACCCCAGCCGGGGTTGTCATACCTGGGTGACCTGATGAACTACTGTTCCCCCTGAGCCATTCAGACACCACTTAACGAGGTTGGTAGTAGTGTCGGCCACGACCGACCTTGATGTGGCTAAGGACGCTTGTCACTGAGCCAAGGCCCTTCCAATGTCGGCCATTTCCTTGGCCGAGGTTAATGTCTCTGAGCCGAGGTAGCACATTTGGGGCGTATCACTCCTAAACTCCCAATCACCTTTCAAAAACATAAACTGACCCTTCCATCTAAGGTCATTAAACTTGATGACTTTGACCATCCTCAGATGTGACTTTATAGAGGAAAATAGTAGTACTTAGGGGCCTTAGCATTGTATTCCAGGATATGAAAATCTTTGAATATGTTCCTAATAAGCTCCAACCCAGTTTGAGCCTTCCAAAATATCATGGCTCCAAGAATAGTCCTATAAGCATTGGGAGGGATCTTGGTAAGGATGAAGCCATATCCATATGAAATGGATCTAATAACTGGGTGTAGAGCCAGGTAGATTCCAACTTAAAGTGCCCACCGGGGTAGGTAAAACCTCATTCAAGCAAGAAGTATCTAAACTCTCTCCTCATTGTTAGAAAACTCGGTAGAAATGCTAATAAGGATGTTGTATCTCTCCCTAAGCTTATCCAGCGCATGCTTTAAGATATCACAAGTGTACCACCTAGCATCATTATAAATTAGAAGAATTCCCTAAAGCACTCTCTTCACCAAGAGGCTCCTAAGTAGGGGAAGGGGGAATGAGCTTCGTGAGCATAACTCTATTAGATATGACTATTTCAAGAGAAGAATCCAAATCTATGAAAAATATATTTGATACGGTGTTTATAAAATTCCCACTAGGTCTGCTGCCTCAAATCCCTTAAATTAATGGGGAGGATCCACTAGAAAAGGCTATCCTAGGAGTATAGTTGGTATTCGTTGGCCCGTCTTCAGTTTGAATAACCTAAAGGGATTTTAGAAACCTCCTTACAGGGATACTTGGACAAGATGCATCTTTCTCAGGTAGGTATTCTAACCATCTACAAACGCGGGGTTTGTAACAAACACAATAAAATAAGGGTACCGTAAAATTTAAGGCTATTGAGGTTCCAAAAATAGTGGATTTAACAATGACCAAACTCAAAGAACCAAAAATCCCTAAAAATGGCATAGACCTAGGCCAACTAGCTTCATATACACCTAAATGGTTAATCCTCCAAATCAAAACCAAATACAGTCTGATTCAGTAATAGGAAATTCATAGACAGAGAGAACTATGAAAAGTTTATAGAAGATTATAAAAACTAAAATCTCAGAGATCAAACAGTAATGTACCTGTAGATCCTAAGATGGGTTGAAGGTTGTTGAGAATATGCATATGCTCTGACGCAAAATAAGAAATTGAATAAACTTTATCAGAGATGAACGAAACTATGGAAAGATGAATGGAGTCGAAGGGGTTTTTGGGAGTTGGATAGTTTATCTCTCTCTAAAAAGAGCTTAAGTGATTTGAAATGAAATTGAAGTTAAAATGATGGAGGCTCTAGCACTTTTTATACCTTCTTTTGGCAGTAAGATCCACTTAATCATTATATGTGATGTCACGCTTGGGAAAGAAACAGACGCCGTCAGGTACTGATGTGCGCGCTGCCCCATGCACACATAATGATTATACCAAGCACCAATAATAGTCACTTTACATATGTCAATCCATTTCCAAACCCAAAATGTTTTAAGTTTATCTTCTCTACTCGCACCGAGAAAAATTTAAGACTACTAAATTTTGAAGCACGACAATATCCTACTATTTAATACTCCATCCATTCATTTCACCTAGCAACTACTAAAGAGATGCAGTACTCTAGAGGTCTTGCTACAAGCTCCAATCATGACTGAAGTATTGGGGGGTTTTGTTATGCCTCAAATATACGACACCTTATTGTCCTCTCAAGAGGTAATACGTGTTCTCACTTTGGGGCAGAAAGTGAGGTCAGTTTGACATAAAATCTTGTTAGCTTGGGAAATGTGTTCGGCTTGAGTATAAATGTTCTCGACCAGGACATATAACTGACCATATCATTACTGTTAATACGTTTTTAATTAAAAACTTTAATTAACCCCGCAAATACCAGCCTTTCACCACACCATGATAGAATGCCATTGGTCATAGTTATTCCACTTACACATATGAGGAAGTTATGTAATCTCCCACCTTTATCATGCTATAACAAACTCATCATTATCCAACTCTTAGAATATAAAAGGTGTAATTGCATAATCTATAAAGGCACTCCACTTGTCCCATTACACACACACTCTCTCTCTCTCTTACCGACCTATAAATAACACATAATCTCACATAATAAGTGATCTAGAAAGTATTCTACTTAACTATCATACGACTAGTAAATCCTAGAGAGAGTTTGAGATGTTGTATCCATTATTTTTCATGACGATGGCCCATTAACATCAATCCATTCAACCTTGCACCTATGGACGTTAGCACCACTTTGGGCCAGACCACATAAACCACTGGTTTCGTTCTTTGTCTCTTATCTCTCTCTATTAATCTAAATTAGTATATTGGTAGTGATTGTTTATGTATATGTTATTTCTTATTATTGGTATATTCTAGCTAAGACCTGTAATTTCATATACTATTTTTAGACGATAACAATGATGATGTTTAACAATGGATGTATTTTCCATGCAATATACTAATGTAAATAGCACCACATATTTTAAATACCTCAAATCTTACTCACATGATGAAAATAATTTTCTTATAAGATTTAATCACCATGTGGTTGTATAAGATGCAATATTTGATCTTTTTTTTCTAGTTAATCTTTCCTATTTAGGTACTTATACTTATAAATTTTTGAATTTCTTATAATGGACATATATTACTTTCCATCTTGTTATAAAATTTCTGGAAATTTTACTCATGCTGTGAATAAACCAACAATGTATAATGTTGATACAGTCTTTCACTTTCAGTTACTTGTTAAGCTAGTTTGGATTTGTTGATTTTTTTTTAATTCCTTTTTATAATTTTCATGAGGAATGGTGGATGGTTTTATAAGATCAATTAGGTCATACAAGGGTACCAATGGAACTAATACAACTTTTGACTGCCTAGGGTGCTTGAATTATTGATAAGCATACCTTTGTTTGGGAAGAGGGCCTAAATGAATAGGCCCTGGTTGGCATGATTTATGGCTTAGAACGTGTAATTTCCATGTGGTAAGGTTCGTAATCCTCCCTACTCCTTCTTTGGGAGTCTACAATTGTGCTTTGTTCTACCTAGGTAACACATTGGATATTATTACTATGAGGAATGCATGATGTAGAATATTATGGAGATAATTGAGATGATAGAAGAAGACAAAACACTTAGTTGTAGCTCCAAAAATTTTATTCACATAGCTCAACTGAGATAAGAAAAAAATAACTACAGCTAGATTTAGAGGCACATAAAATACCCTTATAACTAGCCTAATGAATGTTAGGATTTTGTTAATGTGTACCCTAAGGAGACATAATAACACATATATGGATAGGGTAAAGGGAATTTTTCATGTGCATTTCTCGATAATTGTCTTGTCTCCAATTATCCCTTCCACATATTGATTGTTAACATGTTTCCCTAGGTACATGTTAATAAGAAACTTAAGAAAATAGACAAAATATTAAATGTAATCACTATAATATAATACTTTCCTATATTACTATAATAATTATTTAAAATCTAAATAATCATAAGAAATTTTTTCAATATAACACCGTGTAAACTTCCACTTATCATCTTGGTGCGTTCTACATCAATATGTGTGGAAATTACTCACTTGGAGAGATTTCAATTGAATTGTAGAAATATATTTATAGATTTCTATGAATGTGCCTTTTCTCAAGGGGAATAAAAACAGATTGAATGTTTCGAGATCTTCATGTGTTTATAGAATTTAAAATTTCAATTATATCTTCATGTGTCCTACATGTAACACCCCGCCTAATTAAATACCGGGTGGCCAGCCCCATACCAAATTAAAACAGAATATATAGTTGGCTCATTCTTAGCATCACTGTCGAAAACATTTACAACTCACCCAATACCCAATTAAGCTGGTGTTAAAAACTTTCCAAATTTTAACTTAACAAAATCCATTTCCAGTTTTAGAATAACACAACACATTTTATTCTACAATACTGCTAACCAAATAGATAACACAAAAGAATTTAAATGCAATTAGAATAAACATTCCCAAATAATATAAATCCATTTCATAAATCTCAAATATTAAATGTATTAAAAAGACCCGAATACAATAGTATCTGACCCCGATAGAAAAAGATAGATGAATCCTTTGGGCGATATGTCCTAACTAAGAATACTGTGAATCAAAAGATGATAGGCGTCTAATCAAAACTCCATAGCTCCATAGCCTGTCATAATCTGCTAAGGTTGGCGTCCCTGCTGCTGGACACCTGATATAGAAGATACAATAGAAAATAAAATATGCAAGGAAACGGGTCAGAGCCCGATTGTGAAAATGATTTTAAAACAACAAGTATTTAACAAGTGCAATAAAGCATTTATTATGTACATCTTAGTATCCAACTCTCACTTGCTATCCTCACCTCTCATCTAGAGTGCACACTTAACGTTTCCTATTAACCTCCTATTTAATGGTTCCTCAATACTAATTCCATCATATGATTCCATTCCCATATCATAACCCCGTATGTCACATACCATACGTTATAATTCTTCTTATACATTTCTCATTTATGAATTGTTTCTCACTAACATGAATCAAGATTTTCAATTGTTTAAGAATAAACATTCATTAACTTACTTTAATTCTTTTCTCAATTACACCGTATCTACAATTATCACACAGTAGATGATTTAACCACAATGTATCCATTAATTCGTTTAATCCATTATATATATATTCATATATAATACGGCACCCCGAGTCATAGCTGTGGTGCAATGCGTTACTCTTCTATCATGTCCCAATATCGCTGGTCGCCGAATAGGAGACAAAAGGTTCGGTAAGTATACCTCAAACCACAAACAACACAATCATTGGAGGCGAACATAGTTCTCATACCCATGGGTCACGCACATACCTATGTACCCACAGTCATCGGACTTATCAACTCCCCGATAAGTCTTTCATAGACCTATGTTCTCGAGCAACAATCAAAGATCCCATGGATTCATCAGGATATGACTGCCCTCACGCGCAAACCTCCCGTCGATAGCAGGTAATCTAGGTATGTCATACACATAATCATTAATCAATCAAATAGGTATTATCATACCTATAATATACTATCAACAAGGTATATATATTAGCCTTAGATTATACGTAGCATTATATCTCTTTAAATCCCACGTATTAAAATGTCATAACTTTACTTCTTAATTTAATTATCCCCAAGCCTAACTCAATACTCAAGGTTCAAATAGGTTTTTCCTCAACGTATATTCAGTAAGAAGCCACTAATATCCGACTGGTCCATATCATCATCACTCCCAAATTACTACGAATTAAAGTCTCCCTTTCATTAGGGTTAAAACCGATAATTTCAAATCTCTTAAAAACACCTCTTCTTTCACTTAGGATTAAACCCTCATGTAAACTTAAGGATACCCAGGTATTTTATTCAATCACCCCTACTGGTCCTAAAATGACACGACTAACCCGAAAATGACTCAGGCACAATACGCCGAAGATGGGTCTTGTTCTACAATCTATATCATTCTCAGCATTAAGACCATAAAAAATATTTATTTGCAAACCACATTCGAATTAAAAATGAATTAGAGTTAAAGATCAAGAAAGTAAGAAATCCAACATCCACATAGTCCGAATAAAAGCAACATGAGCATGAGTGTCTCAAACCAGTTGAAATAAAATAGACTACAAGCTTACGCCCATACAATAATCCAAAAATAATGGAACTAAAATAGAGAATCAACCTAGTATAGAATCAATAATTGTAACACCCCGCCCGCCCGGGAGAGCGAACGGAGTGCTAATGCAATAAAATAAATTCAAATCCACAACTAACAAGGTATAGAGCATCCAAATAAACCCACAATCATATAAATCCACTAATCTCAATCTCTTCAATTACAACAAGTCTCTCGAATTAAATACAACAACTAACTCGAAAATAAAATACAAATCTCCAAATCTCTATACATCAAAATAATATAAATCTTCCAAAAATATTCTTCCCAAAATAATACACGCTAAAATAATCCAAACTGGTCCATAGCGCCCCAAAATCCGCGCTAACCTGCCAACTAAAAGAAAATATGGGGAAGTACACAATACTACAAGAAAGTTGCTCAACAATTATATTAACGATGAACAAAGCGTAACAACACGAGTATGAATATTCAAATGAAATGAAAATCTCAAAGCATTTATCAATATAATTTCTCAAAAACACTTTAACCGGGTCACCAGGCCTCACCACATCCGTATTTGTTTTATCAAGCCATAGCCCGGGAAACAGGAATTTTGGCGGGTACCCAACATCCGTGACATATTAAAATCTCATGACAACGTGATCATCAACAATATAATGATACCACATGAATCAAATAATTTCAACAATTTTTTTCCAGATTTCAATGAATTTATCAATTCAAATATGAGTTCAATTAATAAGAATTCAAAGATAATGACACTCGCGAGATTTAAGGAGCATATTGTGTAAAACCCCATACCTTAAAGCATGATGAGAAACCAGTGATCACATCCTCAAGATCAACACAAAAGATCTACAAAATCTCCTCCAAGATCCTCCAACAAAATAGCTCCAAGAACACCTCTAATCTAAGGTTGGAACTCACAAATCTCAAGGGCCAATGTGTATATAAAAAGAAGAGGAATATAAAATATATTTGTTGCCAAAAAGTTGTGCCAAAAGTAGGTTAAAAGGCTTGCCCACGACTTCCTTTTATAATGCGAAGAAATGAAGAGGTTGAATCCAAAAGACTCCTTTAAATAAGGCAAAGAAATGTAGAGTTGGAAGTCAAAACAACTCCAAGAGTTAAAAACATTTAAATATCATTTTAAAATCCGTTTTAACTCCGTTTTCGAAACCATTTGAAATTCTCGCATTTGAAAATAATAACCAACATATTTGAGCAATAAAAATAATTTTATAAAAAACTTTATTTTCCACCATTTTCCAGAAATGAATTAAAATAACCCAAAATTACGCGGGTTGTTACAATAATATGGAGTCTGATGCGCAAGGGAAGACTACAAGGTTGATCTCTCAATAGTCTCACTATCACTATCTAGAAGCACCTGGGGGGGGGGTTAAATTTGGGTCAGTGCCTCAGAGTTGAAAGAATTAACTTACTAAATTTAGAGTGCAAAAATAAATCAATTCAAAGTGAACATCTCCCATTGTCACTCACATACATTAAAAAATCTCACCCCTCATCTAAGAGCAATGCTAAAGGTACAACCACCCAAGTCCAAAAGTAGATAACGAGTAAATGTGACAAAGTAGATATAAGGATGTATCTAGCATAATTAACATACTGAAACATAATCATTTACATTAGAGTTACTACTACCCAAGGGACCTAAGTCGCTACCCATAAAGTGACATAACAAAATATCATGCGTACTACATAGTATTGACTCTGTAATTTATTATCTACATCATTAGACTAAGAACTTATATGATTTAGTTTTATTTGTTTATAAATGTGTCCTTATATATATTCGACACTAAGGCATATACCAATAGCGTCTCATTCGTGCTCTATCGATAAGCTTGGAGGAGTCTCCTATCTAAGTCGGACATCACAATACAAATACAAGTAAAAATAGGATGGTACCTATGCAGTACACCATTGCACGACTCGTACCTAACGATGACATACGGATACCAACATCAACACTTATCTCTCATAAGTGGCGTTGCTACGTAGTACCCATAGTAATGACCTACACTACACCTAACCCACCTATGCCGCCGTGTGCTACGGTCCTGAACCCGCATAACCCCAATCGATAGGACCATCCACGGACATAGGTACGTCCACAAAAGATATAAATACATATTATTCTCTTACAATATGTAAAGGTAATCACTCTATAATTACCCCCTAGTTGCCCCTTAAGGATTATCCATAACCTCCTATGTTGATAAATGACCATCCCATTAATTATTAAATTCTCTTCCTTTGAATAACACTTTAAACCATGTAGTTAATTTATTACATTATTTACGCCATAAATTTTCCTCTAGTTGCCCCTTAAAGATAACCTGTAAACATCCTACGTTAAGGATGTAGCAACCCATAAATTATTAAATTTCCTTTCGTTATAAATTGAACTTAACCATCCAGTTAATTTTATTATCACAAATTATTCGTAATGTCACTAATCTATTTTAAATAAATTCCTCGATAATCTAAACATCATCCCACCAATGCATACGGTTATAAAAAAAATCCTCGGATACAACCCTAGGCCCCACTCAAAATTCCCCAGTAGACAAACCGACTCGTCCCTTGGGCCTAACCGGTTAGCCCCTGGTCGACTACAGAGGTCTGCCAAAAAAAGTAAGAACGAGAATTTTAATATTCAACCCAAACACAATTCCAATGGTTTAAACTTTAAAGTAATTATTAAAATAGGTCTCCATAACTTAATTCATCCTTTTAAGATAATTTATTACGTGTTTAAATGTTGGATTCAAGTCCCAGATCCCATGATTTGATGTTGTTGGTGCGTTCATGCCAAATCAAATTTATACCAATAAATCGCATATGATCTTACCATGATGTAAGGGTTATAATCAACATAGAATCCATATTTTTAACATAAACAATAGTCCTCTACATGTGAATAATCATATCAATTACAATAAGGGTTCTAAAGCACGAATTTTCTATCATCCAACCCACAATTAATACCCATCCTAGTTTCTGGATCTACTAATTTATTTTCAGATTCAAGTCCTTCACAAAAATTATTTTGTTACATCATTATATCACCACAAATCCATACATAATCCAGAATTTTACATGGAACATAAATCACAATGAACTAATAAATATTTTGGATAAATAAAGTTAGCAAGAATTCTTGCCTGATTTTCTTAAGAATTTCTTGGTGAGTTCTTTAGCCTTCTTTCTTGAATTCTCCCTCTCCTTAGACCTTTGCCTCCTCTCTCTTCGTAAGGTTTCTTCTAGGGTTCTTGGTTAATGGTGTGGTTTTTCTTAACCTCCTTAATTATCTTAACCTAATTTGGGAGTTGGACCTACAGCCCTATATTTGGACCCCCAAATGGGCCGAAATCTAAAATCCAAATAGTCCCATAGCCTCCTAACGTATGAACATTTACCCCAGGACTATTTCTAAAGGTCTAAAACACCTAAACGAACTCATAAAACCACCCAAAATCACATGCCTCCTTAAGGAGTTCAAATTAAGCAACAACATTACATTATGAATATTAGATAAAAGACATAAATCTTATGCATGTATCATATATTTCACAAGATACATTAATAATACATTGATCAGATGTGGTAAAATATAACCATAAATAAACAATATTGGGATCCTATCACATAATGAATAAATGATAAATGACCATACTAGCATGAGAAAAATGCTGCAAAACATATATGGGTACATATTTACATTTTACATAGCTTACATGCAAATATTATTGTTATAGATCTAACAACATTGATGTATCCAACTTTTATGGAATACTAATAATGTCCTAATACTAATTGTTATAGCAACTCATTTATAATCTACTGATTTCACATATAAATTAAATTACAACAAAATATGATTATCCAAAAACTTTAAACCCTACGTAGAGAAATTAAGGATTTTCCTTACAAATGTCTTTTCTCTAATCTCATCTCAATATAAAAATTAGATTATATAAATGAATCATTACTATGGGTCGATGTTACATCAGAGTTTTCTTATTGTATTCTTTCTTATTCTCAATCATGGACATAGAGTGGATGCTTCCTCTATGATCTCCTTGTGATCTTCTGCTCTCTCTCTCTCTCTCTCTCTCTCTCTCTGTGAGAGAGAGAGAGATAGAGGTTCTCTAGTGAACCTAAAAACCGAATTTTTTAATGAACCTCATAAAACATTAAAAAATAACCCAATTAATTATAATTCCTATGTTGTTTCGTCCGCGTCAGCGATAATGAATACGCGTGTGACCCGAGACTCCCTTACCCCCTACCCCCTACCCCCTACCTCCCCTCACCAGAACACCTACTCCGGCCATCATAAACACACTGGAAAGACACCATACCTAACCCTTAGACCTAGCCACCTGAGCTTCGACCACCAGCGATGGTTGTTCGGATCATCCACTATCTTGATACCCATTTACCCGAAGACCTCCCTAACCAGCTAACCCGACCAAACCCCCCATGAACTAGTGGTCACCACCTCCTACCTAACGACTCGCTGCCAAAACCACCATACCTGACCCAGGAACCCGTGAACTTAGACACCCGTTGTCACAACCCATAAATCTCATACCCAACAATGCTTTGACACCCAGATCTGAGAAATTTAGATGTCCCTATGACCATGGCTTTTGATATGGGTTTAATGTGTGTTTTCGATATGGGATTAAATATGGTGGTTGCCAGAGATTTGTTAAGGCCGGAGTTGAGTATGGTATTTGAACTCAGGAAGGTCGGGGTTTGGATTGAAATGTTTCCATGGAGGTTGGCATCAACGTGGATGTATGGTATTTGAGCTCAGACGCTGCCATGGAGGTTGGCATCAGCGTGGGTTCATAATGTGGCTGAAATGGGTCTGTTGGGATGGGCAGGGGGTTTGACCGAAATGGTCTCGGGTGCCATTAGCGCGGACCAAATACAACATAGGAATTACAATTAATTGGGTTATTTTTTAATGTTTTATTATGTTCATTAAAATGTTCGGTTTTTAGGTTCCCTGGAGAATCTCTCTCTCTCTCTCTCTCTCTCTCTCTCTCTCTCTCTCTCTCTCTATTATATATATATATATTACTAGGGTTTAAAGAATGTCATGGGTAAAGAGATATAAACACATATTTATATTCTAAGGGATGGACCCTATGGGGAGATAAGTGCCCGACTCCTAATGGGACTAAGAAAACATGATCCATCTCAGATCTTAAATAGTTTTAATTGAATCTCCATTCATTAACTCAAAATTATATATTGATCCCCTTATTATTAGTTATTTAATTTCTTCCAACATTAAGGTTATAGATATTGTTGTTGAAATAAGTTATTGAAAATTCATTTTAATGAGACCATTTAATTTCTTGAGTGACATTACCTAATATTTGTATTGCTAATCAACATAATCCGCCTACATTATTTTATATAAACAAACTTATAAATACTTCAAGGGATTGTCACCAATTTTTACACTGAGATGTGGATTTCATCCGTAGTTAACTTTCACCGTACACTAATAACCACTACCCAATAATTCAAACTTTTTAATCCAATAATTAATCTCTCACACTATGTCAAAACATTGATTTGCCATTGCTCATGTCGATCAAGTATATCAAGATTAAGATCTTAAGTAAATCTATTTATGAGGTATGCATTGTTTTAGTGAATCAGTACGAAGGCAATGATCTCGAGATAATCCAATTCAATATACGTAAGTTGTACTAGCACAGTAAATTGAAATTATACCATTTTCCATGATTAAGACATACCTACTAAGATATTGTGTCCAACTCTAGTTTAGACTGTGCATGAATAACTTATATCCCACAAGACATGATGATATGATATTCTGTGTGTAATTCATACTTTAGACACCATATTATCTACTATGAGGAATAAAAATACCAGCAATATATTGATATAATGCAAACATTTATGTCTATATCGGATTTTCATCAAAACATAAAAATGGTTTATTCATCAAAATAATAAATTTTAAAATGAAAACTATTACAAAAGGCATGATCTTAGTCTACTTCCCTAACAATAATATATTTATATTAAGGTAACATAAAAAAACTTCATTCAAAATAATATATCATGAGAATTCAGAATAGATGGCACGATCCCAAAATTGCGAGGCCCACTGAACTTATGAGCTCCTCTTGATTAGTGCCATTAGGTTTTGTTGTTAACCTAAATTTTCATTAGAAAAACAATGTTTAATTCACAACAGTGTGAAATAAAAAATTTAGTTTTAGATTTGTCCCATATATGAATTTAAAATTTAATGTAATAATTAATATAAATATGTTATATTAAAAAAAAAAAAATTAGCCATGACACATGTGACATTGTTGCCTCAACATCGGCTAGTAAGTTAGCACTAGTGATTAGAGGTGTGTATCAAAACCGAAAAAATCGAACCAAATCGAGAGTATTGGATTGGATTGGTTGAGTTTTTCCCATATGTTGATTCGATTTCGGTTCCAAAAAATGTAAACTCGATATTATTGGTTTCGTTCTGATTCGAATATAAACCCCAAAATGAACCAAATCGTAAACCGATTCTATCCGGAACCGAAAAAAGAACCTAAACAAAACTCGAACGGATCCGATCCTTACATTTTTTTAAGCATTACATATATGAAAGATGTTTGATTTTATCTTCAATTTAAAGGTGTTATATTAATTTTGACTTTTGAGAATTAAATTAAAATTATAATGCTTTATTATCGTGTCTTTTTTATATTATATTTGAGGAAATTTTTATTACTTTATTTATTTTGAAATATACATTTGGAATCGAAAACGTTCGGTTCCAGTTCCAGACAAATGGAACTGGTTCGATTCTGGGTTCGTAGTGAAACCGAACCAAGCTTCATCATGTGCACCTTACTAGTGATGGTGCCTTATTACTGCATCAGTATTTTCCGATGGTATTGCGGTAAAGTTCATCATAGCCACATTATCACTAATGTTAATGTGATAATTGGAGTTGACATGACACTATTGTGTGTTTTACTAGGCTTTAAGATTTGAAGTAATTGCTTGGAACTAATGTTAACATTGTGTGAAAATAAATGTCACTTTTTATTTATGAATCAAATAGTAATTTAAAACATATGATGGACTGTATATTATTTTATTTAGGCTAAGGAATAGAGATCAGGGTCACAATCGCCATTTGTGGCCCTTAACATTAAGCAAAAGAAATTATCAATTTCAGAGTGACAAAATCTTTCCCAATCCTAATGTTAACAAAGTTAAAAGAATATGAACTAAAGAAGAAGTTTTTTTTGTCCAAACAGGAAGTTTAATAAACTAAAGAAGAAGTTTCTCGACCATAAACATATACCACCACAATCAAAGACCCTCAATCACAGTAAAAACGATTTTTTGTCGAATATTCATTGTCAACTCTTGTACCCATCACAAAATTATCGCAGTACCAGCACAATTTATATATTCAAAATTCTGTTAATATAGTCTAATAAATATCAAATAATAAAAGATCATTGGTGACTGTCGAAATAGCTTTTTAAATGAACAATAAACTTTCTTTATTAGATGTTCTTTATTAAATGTTAAATATGTCTTACAATAACCAAACATCAATACTATGAAAAGAAAATATGTTACCGTGATTCTTGAATGTCTGATTTGTCTACTTTCTAATATGACTTTCTTGTTCAGTCGAAACGAAGTTTATACTGAATTTATTTACAGGGAACAAATGTTGTATTTTATGGGTGTGGCTATCCTCACACCCTCCTCCACACCATAAGACCAAAATACCCTCTCCACTTTTAAAATATGATATGATTTCAAAACATAAAATATTTTAAGTAAGAAAAAATTTATACTTTAAGATAAAATATAATTTATTATTATTATTAATTTGATTTTTTATTTTAACACATTACTAATTATTTTAATTAGACTACTTGTAACAAAATAAAAACTTTTTATAACAAAAAACAGTTTTAAAAAAACAATTTATATCTTTAAAAAATGATAAAAAAAAAACAGTTTTTCGGGGTTAAAAAAACTTTTTTTGAAAAAACAGCTTTTTAACAAAAAATAACAGTTTTTGAAAATAAATCAGTTTTTAAAAAAATAATTTTTTTTAATGAATTGTTTTCAACGAAATAAAAACTGTTTATAAGAAGAAAAAAAATGGGAGCTTGACAAATAAGTCCCGTTTACATGAAATATTTTCTAATATGTTCTATCACAGTATTTTTTTTCTCAATATGTCCTACTTGTACATATAGTGAATGTTTTCTATATGTTTACAAATATGACCTATTGGAACAAAAATCTTTTTTCATGGGATCTGATGGAGAAAAAAAAATATTAGGACCTATTAAAGTACAAACTTAGTAAACGGGACTAATTGATAAAAAAATCTTAAAAAAATAATTTCTAACAAAACAAAACAATTTATAACAAAATAAAAAACAATTTATAACAATTATAACAAAATAAAAAACAATTTATAACAATTTATAACAAAATAAAAAATAATTTATAACAAGGAAATATTAAAAAAACAGCTTTATAGAAAAATAAAAACACTTTAGTGAAGAAAAAGTAGTTGTTAAAAACATTGTGTATTACATTTATGGTTATCACCATAATTATTATAATCATTGTTGTTACAAATATTATTATTTGGATCTTTTGACTTTAACCCATGATATTTTTTTTTATTTAGACCTTACTACAAATTAATACTGTTTTTTATTTTGTTAAAAAAATATTTTCATTCTTTCAAAACTGTTTTTTTGTTAAAAATAGTTTTTTTCACTAAAGTGATTTTATATTTCTAAAAACTGTTTTTTTAAATGTTTATTCTTTAGAAACTATTTTTTTTCAAAGATATTGTTTCTTTGTTATAAACTGTTCTTTTTTTGTTAAAAACAATTTTTTTTGTTAGAAGTTTTTTTTAAAACTCTTTGTTGTCATAAACAAGTTTTATTTTGTTAAAAAAAAGTTTTTTCGTTAAAACTGTTTTTATTTTTTTTTAAACTGTTTTTTTTTTGTTAAAAAACTGTCTTTTTCATTATAATAATAATAAAATAATATTTTATCGTAAGGTATAAATTCGATCTTACTTAAAATATTTTAAATTTTAAATTCATATTATACTTTAAAAATGGGGAGGGTATTTTGGTCTTAGGGTGTGGGGGAAGAACTTAGAGTGTGGGGATAGCCCCACCCTATTTTATATGGAGTAAAAATATTGATAATAATCATAGATCAATAAAAGTAAATATCTGGGATTTCGGGGGGAGGGGGAGGGGGGAGGGGGACCCCTACTGTCACGAATTCGACCCAAATTAGTAGTAGGGAACTAGTGTCTTGACATTACCAAGGCAACATATATTATGACTTAAATTAGTTCCTTAAATAAGTGCAATGAAAATACAATTACATGGTTATGAATCGTAAAATATTGAAAGTAAATGAATTACGTCATCAGAGCTTTCTAAAGGAAACTTCATTTATATTAAAAGTAATGATGAATTACAACTTAAGACAAAATTTAAAAACTTATTACAAGAGAACCACACATGCTCTAAATGATAAAACAAACATAATAACAAAAAGAGCTCTAAAAGTTGAATCTTCAATACAGTCCTTTTTCGCTCTCTGCGCGAACCTACTTATTTCCTGAAAAATGGTTATTTATACAACATCAGCTAAAAGCCGAATGAAATATAATCCCCAGACATTCCATGATTTTTCAAAAAATTGATACCTATATAATTTACAACACAAGGCATATACATATATGGATATGAATTTGCAGTAAAATATATAAACTAAATTGACAGTATATATTTCCAGAATAAACAGTTCAGAAGAGAACATATAAAACAATTGAGGAATATGTCAATTATTCAATTTTATTTTGATGGCCATGTACGCTCTAATACCCAGATAAACAGATAGTGTTACCAAATATTTCCACCTGGCAACAACACAGACAGAAAATCATGATATCTGAAACAGCGCCTTATTTAGGTCACACCAGCGATAAACCAGCTGGAAAGGTACCACCCAAATATTTCTACCCGGTAGTCAAGGCCAACATAGTAAAAGAGTTTCAATAGGCCGAATCAAAAATTTCAGAATTCAAATCAGATGTTTTTATTGAGAGATGTAGACATATAACAAACGATGGAATCATTAGTATCAGATGAATTTTGAGAATAAAATCATTTCATAAAATATATATAGTTTGTATAATATCATATAATTAAAATACGCAAGGAATGTCATAGAGTACTCATCTAGAACAGAAATTCGAAGTTACAGATACAGAGTCTTGGATCGCTCGTTAATCTTAAGACAAAACTTCTTCTTAAACTTCCTCACACTTTCTCTCACTATTCTTTTTGATATTTGGAATGAATTTCGTGTAAGAAATGATCCTAAGGCCTCTATTTATAATTTTCCAAAGTTATTAGGGTGTTGACACGTGTCCCAATGACTAAGCGTCCATTTTGGTGAGTCTATGTTTGATGTGTCGCGTAACGGGACTATCTTACAATATTTATCCACCAAACGGCGACACATGTTTTATCTTCTTCTAAATGGATGACACGTGTTTTATCCTTATTTATATGGATGACACGTGTAAGGTGTGGTGGCAAGAATAGAGTATGAGGTGCCAAGTTATTAAGGGTCATTTTACACATGAATGGTATTTTAGTAATTTTACACCATACATTTTCAATATTTCTTAGAGGCCCTTGAAAATATTTTATTTAAATAATGATCCTTTATATATTTTCATTTTAGTGCCTAAAACTTTCATTATTTCAAAATCAAGTCCCTAAAGTTTCATAAAATTTTATTTTCTACCCCAAAACTTATCATTTAGCTTAGTATATGCTATAAGACTTTGATTTAATCCATTTTGATGAAGAAGGAGGTTATTTCAAAGTGTTTAAGTCGGCCAAACCAGTCTCCCCTTCAAGCAATCAAAATATTACACATGGTGTGGTAATAAGACAAAATATGACTTAAAGGATGGACATATTCGCCATTTTTTCGTAATTTTGGCATAACTTTTTGCTCGAACCTCCGTTTAACACACCGTTTGTTGTGTTACAAACCTAATTCACATATCTACAACTTTTTAGTCTTTACCTCAAGTCAGTTGTTATATTATAATGGTCAAAACTAGTCTCTAATATGAACATTCCTACCAAAACTTTAAAATTTTATGTTTGTAACTAATATGATATTTCATGATTTATGAAGGGAGGATTAGACTAAAATAATAAATTAACGTTATTCATATCACATATGAAATAATACAACATTTAAAACTATATGTGAACATATAAAAGTTGGATCATAACACCTACTTAAAGAGAAAAATGATTATCATTTAATTTGGTAATGAAGGGTCTGTTTGATTGGTATGGAAACTTTTTTAATGGAAAATAGTTGTTTTAACTCATGTTTAGACTTTGTAGTATATTGAATCACATATATCATTCACATAACATATTCTCAATCTCAAACATCATTTTTAGTGGAAAATATTTCTTATCCAGCGACCAAAGAATTGATTTCCATGGAAAATTGAAAAAGTTAGACAAAAAAACTCGTATATTTTTCTAGTCACTTTTTAACTTCTTATCCAAATGAACAATTTTTCATGCATTTTCCATGTTTTATATAAAACACATCCTAAATTATTTTCATATCAAAACAAACATATAGACTATGATCTTAACATTGATAAATAATTTTGAATTAGGGCTAATTACATATGCCCCTTGATCTTTACTCCTATTTTCACTTTGCCACCCAAACACTCATATTCTCGACTTAAGGAATTAAGTACATAATATACTATAATTGTAATGATGTTAAATATTTGAACGAAAAAGTGCTCATGTGCACATGAGGGCATTTTTTATTCATTCATATATAAAAGAAGGGCATTTTTTTTATCTTCCGTATATTACTCAAAATAATTTCAAATATGAAATATACTTAAAAAAACTTTTTGAAATCTGGAAATGACAAAAAAAGTTTAAAACTATAATACCCTGTCCTAATATTTCATTGAATTTCCCCGCATAAGTTGAATCGGAGTGAGAACCTTAGGACTTGGATAATTATGAGTAGGATTGTATTCTAATTGATTTGTTTTTGGAGACTTGATGTTAATTGCTGGAATTTGTGGGCAAAAGTTGAATTAGATAAAAGAAATTAGAGAAAAAGGGTCGATCGAGCGGCATGGATATCTTTTTAAACGGGAAGAAAGGTCACTTGAAGCAGGGGATGAAATGAGCTTTGAGCGAGATCTCACTGCATAACTATTCAGGGTCACGGGAAGGACGCTCGAAGTCGGGGATCGAATGAAGTGACTTTCTCGATTGAATCAGGGGCGAATCTCATTCAAATGATGGCCTTCAAACATTTTAAATCAGACTGCCTTGTGCACTATCACATTCTAGGCCATTAGATGGATGAGCTATCGACCTCTGACGAGCCAAGATTGGGCAAAATGGGCTTTTTGAGGTCTTGGAGGGTTAGATAAAGGTTGTTTAGGATGATATATGTGAGGAGAAGTTGGAAGAAGAAGAAGAAGAAGAAGAAGAAGAAGAAGAAGAAGAGAGAGAGAGAGAGAGAGACTTGGTGGGTGGTCCTCCCCACCATTTCCACCATATGTCCACCTTAAATTGCCATTCCACCATCACCCCTCCACCTTATAAAACCATATTTACTACATATTCCACCTTATTTGAGCCATATATACCCATTTCCAGCATGGATGAAGACAACTACGAATTTATGGAGCTTTTGTTGGGGTTCTTGAAGATGAAAATGAAAGATCAATGGAGTTTGAAAGGGGGATTTTGCTTGACAACTTGATGGGGCATGATTTTAGAGTAGGGCAACCTCCGTGAGGCCACCTTAGGAGGAGGTGTGAGGTTGAAAACTTCTTGGACCTTTCATTCCTATCATTGTTGGAGCTCCATTTAAGGTGAAAAATCTTACTCTTAGTATTAAGACTCTATTTTGTGTATTTATAGTCATGTTGTTAGATCACAAGAGTAGGTTGCATTTGATTAAATGATGAAAATCATGTATAATAAGTAATAAATACCTTTATGAAATAAAAATATTGCAAAAATGTTATTTTGTTGAAAAATAAACGATGAGTACATATTTCAAATTTTCTTGAAATGAAGATTGTGATTTTTATGAAGACGGTGTATTTTCGAGAAAATTGATGTTAAACATTTTATGAAAAAAAATGTTTGAAAATGATGATTGGTTTTGCTAAAACATTAGTGGAATAATATTCCAAAGTTTATTGCAAAAATGTAGATTTTATGAAAGATGGATATTTGTTGAGTTTGAAGAAGTAAAAATATCTTTTATAACTTGAAAGCTCATTTTTGAAACTATTATGAATTTCTAGATGGAAATGTACGCCTAACCCTCTCCTTGTCTTTTGTTGTGTCGTGTGGGGGAGGTGACGACCCTCCCACTACGAAGAGTGGTCACAGCTTGACATTTCTCCTGATGTTAAGTAGAGGTGGTGCTAACAATAATTTGACCTTGGAGAGGTCTTTGGCCTTGGGCAAGAAACTTGCCCTTCTTTTGGACACTCAATGAGGATTGTATCTTTGACAGACTTGTATTTATGTCGCTTATCAGGCGATCATATCTAGCATTGGTTACAGTCTGGCTAGTAATAAATTGATTCATAATATCCTCGAGCGTTCTCCGCGGTGGCCTGGAGGTGGTGGTGCTTTCACATGTCCTTGCATGTGTGGAGCTTGTTGAAAGTGCTATGGTGGAGGAGGGGCAACATGGGAAGTAGGGTTCATCGCAGCATGTTGTTGCCCATATCTAAAACTAGGATGGTTTTTCCATGAAGGGTTGTAAGAATTCTCGTGCGGTGCACCGAAATTACCCTTAAATCCTCCTATACCACTAACTTGCTCTTGAAACATCACTTTTTAGGCGGGTATAGTCGGGCATCCCTCAGTTGAATGACCCACCTCACAAATTGCACACACCTTCTCGACGGGGTTTGGTATTGATCCAGTTGGTCCTCTTCTATATACCGCACATATGTACGCCTAACCCATTGAATAGGAATTTTGGAGTAAAATCCATCTCCTTGTGTGTGTAGACTTGTAGTATTTTGATAATGAACGTATAAATAAGTTTGAATAAGGTTTTAGTGGGTTTAGACATGAAATGAGAAAAAATAGAAATTCTAATCTTTAATGTGTGTGAAAAAGGGGTTAAAGGTTGTAAGACTACATGTATTGATAAAAAAGAAATATTATTTTCTTATAAAAGTATTCTTTAAGAGTAATTAGATTTCTTGAATAAAGAAAGTAAAGAAATGTCTAATATGAAAATATGTGTAGTAAAGATGTTGGATAAGAGTTAATGGTTAAACATTGAGAAGTTCGTGTACGTAACTTAATAAGTTTTTGAAAGATTAACACTTACGAATTTGGGAAGGAAATAATGGAATAAATAGGTTTTCAACTTGAGAAGAATGGTACTCCAAATGTTAAAAAGATGTCAAAGTATTGAAAGCACTTAATAATCTAGTGTAGGTGACTTAAAAGTGTCTTGGGAAAAAAACACTTATAAAATGGAGAAAAATGACAAGTTTGAAAACAAATGGATAAAATGGTAATTTTATGTAAAGTGGAACATATTGGTATTGCTCACATGTTTAAATGGTTTATTTTTACATATTGGCATTTTTATATCATTTGCTCATCCATACTTCACTGGGTATTTGTCTGTTTCATGTGTGTAGGTATTCTTCAGCGAGTTAAGATTTCAAGACCACACCACATTCAGACAACTCATGCTTGTCGGACCAACATTTATTAGTCTTGTCTTGTAATGTTTGATATTGGGTGTTATGGGATGGGATTTAGGCATCATATAGCTTGACGTCCCAGCTTAGGCATTTCACTGTTTGGGTTTTGTCCTGAAATAGTCAAAGGGGCAAATTTATAAGGATAAAATTTCCAATTGAGTCCATCGTATGTATTTGACTTATTCCCGGACCAAAATATTATTTTTTAGTCATGGATAAAAAATTTATTATCTTGATCCCACACAGCCTATGACATAAAATTTATTGAAGAAATTGCGGACAAGCTTAAAATATTTACCATGCCAAGATTAATTTGGTGCACGTTTCGCGTCTTCATTTCGATCTCTCAAGTATGAATGCGTAATGTTTATAAGACTTAGAAATAAGATAAGGATGATATATTTAAAAAAAATGTTTTTAAAGAGTTTTAAATTTGTTTATTTTGAGATAAGGATTGTTGAGAGTCATATGAAACCTTCCCTTGTGTTTAGAAGAATCAAATGACATTCACATTCATTCAAGCGACATGTGGAGTGACACGACTCATAAAGTGTCTCTAATGTGTGTTCACTCTAGGCTCAAGTGCAAGCCTGTCGCGTTAGTAATAAACCCGGTAAGTCGGGATCGTTCCCACAGGGAAACATGAAAATGAAATTGTGACGACGTTGGACAGATGAATGAATCCTAACTCTGACTCTAAAGGAAAAAAGAAAATTGATTTGATTTGGGAATTGACTACTCTAGATGCAATTATGCAATTATACTAAATTACGTAAAATACTGATGAAGAATGACTTGAAACTTTAAACTATAAATGAGAAAAACAGGACGGGAATTCAATCCCCTAACCCTAGTGTATTGTAAGTAAAATACTAATTGTAAATTTAAATGATTAATTAGACCCAGAATTTAGTACTCCCAAGCATTACGTATATAAGGTTCAAGCCCGCATCATACTTAATCCGAGGACGAGTAAATTGGTATCGCAATAGTGACACTCCAATTGCAGTCTAAAGCATTTCGGTTGCCCGAAAGCAAACGAGATCTAAAGATCTACCATTGTCGTGTTACTACGCAATACGGTCGTAATGAATCACTAAATTCAGGGGATTAATGTTATACACATGCAACTAGTACATCAGGCTGGGTTCATGTATCCCGGCATTAGAAAATCTAGCCTAGCATGCTGAAAGTAGTGGAAATAATTTTTGAATTGCAGAAAACCATAATTAAACTAAGGAAAATTTGAGTAATGATGCAGAAAGGAATTGAACAGAAGAAATTAACTCCTAATCTTACTAAAGCAGTAAAAGTGGCAATGAAAAATACTTGTAATCACAGAATTATGAATAATCTTCAATGTTGGAATTAAAAATTGTAAAGTAACTTCAAACTAGGGTTTTATGGAAAAGTATGGAAAATTATATTAATTCTCCATGCTAAAACCGATAATAACTCCGAACTCTCCTTGTCTTTTGTTGTGTCGTGTGGGGGAGGTGACGACCCTCCCACTACGAAGAGTGGTCACAGCTTGACATTTCTCCTGATGTTAAGTAGAGGTGGTGCTAACACTAGTTTGACCTTGGAGAGGTCTTTGGCCTTGGGCATGAAACTTGCCCTTCTTTTGGACACTCAATGAGGACTGTATCTTTGACAGACTTGTATTTATGTCGCTTATCAGGTGATCATATCTAGCATTGGTTACAGTCTGGCTAGTAATAAATTGATTCATAGTATCCTCGAGCGTTCTCCGCGGCGGCCTGGAGGTGGTGGTGCTTGCACATGTCCTTGCATGTGTGGAGCTTGTTGAAAGTGCTATGGTGGAGGAGGGGCAACATGGGAAGTAGGGTTCATCGCAGCATGTTGTTGCCCATATCTAAAACTAGGATGGTTATTCCATGAAGGGTTGTAAGAATTCTCGTGCGGTGCACCGAAATTACCCTTAAATCCTCCTATACCACTAACTTGCTCTTGAAACATCACTTTGTAGGCGGGTATAGTCGGGCATCCCTCAGTTGAATGACCCGCCTCACAAATTGCACACACCTTCTCGACGGGGTTTGGTATTGATCCAGTTAGTCCTCTTCCATATACCTCACATAGGTCTCGAAATCCTTTCTTGAGCGTATCTAATCGACCGTCCGTTATAGAACTCTTATCTACGTGAAATAGCTCGGACGCCGCTGGAGTGGTGGTCACTTGACAATTTCGATTTTGAGCATTAGGATTAGATGTATCCCAGGATTGGGTAGTCTCGGTGACATACCTCAGGTGAAGCTCAGCATCGTGGGCATCTAAGTCGATAAAGGGACCACTACACATGGTCTCAACGAGTTGCTTGGAGTTAAGATTCAGCCCATTATAGAGAAAGGAAATGATTTGCGTTGTATCAAATCCATGATGGGTGCATGAAGTAACTAACTCATTGAAACGCTCGTAACATCGATGAAATGGCTCATTTTCTGATTGTCTGAACGCTTGAATTTGAGACTTTATGGAGGTTGTTCGATGTGGTGGGAGGAATTTCTTGACAAATCTAGATTGTAACTCATTCCAAGATGGAATCGAGCTTGGAGGTAAAGACCATAGCCAGGTTTTAGCTTTATCTTTTAGCAAAAAGGGGAAGAGTTTGAGGCGGATCACCTCTTGTGTGCAAGTTTGATCATTAAGAGTATCGCACATATCCTTAAATTTCCTAATGTGAAGATATGGCTTTTCAGAATCCATACCATGGTAATGAGGTAACATCTGGATCATCCCTCTTTTGAAACAAAATTACCCGGCATTATACGGGAGTATAATGCATCCCGGAGTGATAGTGCGCTCGAGATATAAGACTTCTCTCAATGGGCGGTATGGGGCCTCTTCCTCACCGGCTGCTGCACTACCATGTTGTGATATTTCTATCTCTTGTAAAGAATCGGTGTCCTCACTTGGTGTGCTCGAAGTGTGCTCCGAAGTGTGTCCTAAGAAAGAAAACGGAGTGTTATTTTAGAGTGAGTGTGACGATGTGGGAGGTGGAATCCATAACTGTGGGGCGTTAGGAGTGTGAGGGCTATGGGGGTTGTACTCAACGATTGGATTTTCGAGTATGCTGGTTGGAGTATTATGGGGTGTGGGAGTAAGTTCAGAATTTTGCATTAATAGCTTACGAGAGATGGTGATGAATCTTTTTGCGATTTTTGAATTTTTTTATGTTTTTGGATTTTTTTTAAATTTTTGGTCAAAGCTTTAGATTGACTCGATCTAATCCTAAGTCTACCTAAGTCCTCAGAAATGGCGCAAAAAACTTGACGCGACTCAGAAAGTGTCTCTAATGTGCATTCACTCTAGGTTCAAGTGCAAGCCTATCGCGTTAGTAATAAACTCGTTAAGTCGGGATCGTATCCACTGAGAAATAGGACAATGAAATTGTGACGACGTTGGATAGATGAATGAATCCTAACTCTGACCCTAAAGGAAAAAGAAAATTGATTTGATTTGAGAATTGACTGCTCTAGATGCAATTATGAAATTATAGAAAGTTGCAATTATACTAAATTACCTAAAATACTGATGAAGAATGATTTGAAACTTCTAACTATAAATGAGAAAAACAGGATGGGAATACAATCCCCCAACCCTAGTGTATTGCAGGTAAAATACTAATCGTAAATTTAACTGATTAATTAGACCCAGAATTTAGTACTCCCAAGCATTATGTATATGAGGTTCAAGCCCGCATCATACTTAATCTGAGGACGAGTAAATCGGTATCGCAATAGTGACACTCGAATTGCATTCTAAAGCATCCCGGTTACCCGAAAGCAAACAAGATCTAAAGATCTACAATTGTTGTGTTCCTACACAATACGATCGTAATGAATCACTAAATTAAGAGGATTAATGTTATACACATGCAACTATCACATCAGGCTGGGTTCATGTATCCCGGCCTTAGAAAATCTAGCCTAGCATGCTGAAAGTAGTGGAAACAATTTTTGAATTGCAGAAAACCATAATTAAACTAAGAAATATTTGAGGAATGATGCAGAAAGGAATTGAACAGAAGAAATTAACTCCTAATCTTACCAAAGCAGTAAAAGTCGCAATGAAAAATACTTGTAATCACAGAATTCTGAATAATCTTCAATCTTGGAATTAAAAATTGTAAACTAACTTCAAACTAGGGTTTTATGGAAAAGTATGGAAAATTATATTAATTCTCCATGCTAAAAATGATAATAACTCCGATTTATATACCCTACAAAATTTCAGGAGTTTTAGTTACACTAGGACTCTTCATAGTTTAAGGATAAGATTACAAAATCTCGACAGCTGGACCGGTCCGGGGTTTAGGCGGATCGATCTGCCTTCCATACGGATCGGTTCTTTTATTTTTCAGGCAGATCGGTCCGGAGAGATCCAGTTATTTTATTTTTCATCCCTCTTTCGTTTGCTTTCGATCTAGGGTTCTCTGGGTTATGCACCGCGGACCAGTCCGGGGCTACTGCGGACCGGTCTGCCTCTTTGACTTTTTTTCTTCAACTTTGACTGCTCATAACTTTTGTTTCGGGACTCCGATTGAGGTTTCGTTTCTTCCTATGTGCTCATGAATGTGATGTCTTCAACTTCTCTTTAGGTGCCTCATCCGAATTTTTGGTAAAAATTACACTTTTGCCCTTATGATTTTCCTTCTTGCCTTTTTCGCTTGTTTAGATTTATTTCTTTCGTTTGTTGACATCAGATACTTGTAAAATCATACAAAATACCAGAAACTCGGTGTACTCGTTAGTATAAGTCATCAGCAAGATTATGAGATAAAGTCAAATCGATTACGTTGTTCGAGGTACTAAAATTAAGGGATAAATTGGGAAGAATTTTTACCTAATCAAACCCCCCTAACTTAGAACTTTGCGCGTCCCGAGAAATGTAAAATAATCCTAGCATGGCTCAACTCTTGAAAATATTTTATTGGGATAGAATACTTTTTTTGCGGGCAAGCGATTGCATTTTTCATATGCAACAACCCTTTAAACCCCTAGGTCACCCTACTAGGTCGAGTGGTGTCACGAGTGGATTTGGAGTGAATATACCCACAAAATTTGATTCAAAGAAACTTCAAAATATGCAAAAATTGTACAATTCAAACTTTCCCATATAAGAGTCATCATCAAATCATGTTCAATAGTCTCTAATCATAGTGTGTGTGTGTGTGAAGCCATAAATTTAATCGCCAATTTCCACTGATTGATCATTACGTTATTTATCCAAAAATTTGTTTTGATTTCAACTTCTCACGGGATACTCTCACAAACGAATCACTTGGAATGTGCCTATTCTCTCGGTGTGAGTGATAAAAAGATTGAATATAATGGACGCAAAGTCATGCATACAAGTAGAAAGATGGATATTTATGGTGAATAGATCTCATTATTGGAATACGATTTTAAAAATGGAAACATTGCCTCTTATTAGCGCATTGAATCTCTTTTATTATCTTTTAGTGTATTAGCTCTCCATGCGGTAACCAATTTCGCAACTTAGACTCGGTTAGGACTTTTTCGGGGTTTAAGGTATATTGGGTAAAACGAAAAAGGTAGGGAAGGTTGGAATTAGAAAAGTCATTTATAATGTCCATTTGTTCTTTTTTCGGGCTATTGCTCATTTTTTTTCTTCTTTTTCTATTTTTCACTTCTTTTCTTTTCTTGCTATTTTTGTTGAGCATATATATTTTTTTCTTGCCCCTTTTTTATGCACTTTTTGGAGTTTATTGAATATTCTATTTTCGCAATTCCAGGCTACTTGGGTTTTTCGAGTTGCCAAACGAAAGGATAAATTTTATTCGGCTCAATTGGGTTATCAAAGGGATAATTTTCCAAATCATTTTATGGCTAATGTTTTTGGGTGACAAACGAGGGCCTACTTCATTGTCCACAATACCAATTGCGTTACCACATGCGTTTCGAGATGAATTTTAGTTTAAAGATCAATTTTGGAACTTTTTTCAAAGCAATATCACACACGTTTTTTATAACCGATCAAAATGAAAGGATTGAGATCCGCGATGAATTTTTAGGCGCTGAAAAGAACTTTGAGTTAACAATTAACTCAGATTTAAAAACTTAAAAAAAATGATAGGCTCGAATCTCACCGAGTTTGTTAATCTCCACACTTAGTCGTTAAGTCGTCAATTTTCGCTCAATTTCCATCTTTAGTTAATTTTGGCTTTGTTTATGTTGAATTTTTACAACTTGAGACTTTAATCCGACTTTTAATGATATTTTTGAAAACTTTGAATTCTAATTTTTATTCATTTTGAACAAAAATATTTTTGGGTTTTTCAAAATTTATGATTTTTTTTGGAAATTTCTGGGCATTTTTGAAAATTTGTGACGTTTTAGAAATATGCACTTGTGACCCTCCCTAACTTCGACTTTTGCATTGTCCTCAAGCAAAAAGGACTAAAATCTAAACAAGGCAAAATAGTAAGTGCGATAAATAAAACAAACAAATGGTGAAAATGCAGATTTTATAAAAACAGAATTGTGGTACCATTACAGGGAAACAACATTAAAACATGTGAACAGGAAAAACAAATAAAAATTGCCATAACCACATAAATCTTCACAAGGGAGGGGGTTGGGAAGAACCGGGCGCGTCGGGTCCATAGGGGTCATAGAAATAGGATGGCAGGGGCTCATTAGGATCCCCTTGGCGTCAGTATATGCCTGCTTGGAAACGAAACATCAAGCTCGTATCGTGACGGTAGTCGGTCAAAAAGTTATCGAAGCTCGTCTCAAGCATCGCCATATGGTTCATGAGGTCTCTACCCGCCCTCTCAAAATCAGGGTCATCTTCCTTGTTCGTCGACTCTTCGTCTGCACCTACATCCCCCATTTCTACATCAGCACCGACTGCTTCTTCTTCCTCTTCTGCGCTCTCACTCGAGGTAGCTTCTTCCTAGCTATCACTGCCCCTCCTTGCCCGAAGGACGGCTGGCTGTTTGGCGCTCTTAGTGCGAGTTCCCTGTCCAAAAGGACCGGTAATGTGAGTACGATCGAGCGGCACCGCAATTCCAGCATCCTTGAGGATGGAGGTAATCACTCGTGCATAAGGAAGTGAGGCAGCACGTTTCTCATCCAAGGTCCCGGTGATGATGTCGACATGTAGGGTTCGAACCAAGTGGATGGAAGTGTGTGGATCAAATAGGTGATAGGTCAAAGTGGCCTGACGGGGCTGCATCGCGGAGTCGTTGGATGTTTGCAAGATATTGGCACACACAATTTAAAAAGTGAGGTGCGCCTTCTCATTAAGGCGTCCAACCGTGACGGTTTTGCCCCGTCTATGCAACATCTGGGGCAATGTGTTCCATGATCACGTCTTTGGCGACCGGTGCGACGTTCCTTGGATAGGTGAATTCTTGGACATCCGGAACATCGTATTCGGCCAACATGGCTATGAGAAGAGCCAATGAAAAGGGGATGGCGGTACCATCCACGTATGCTTGAGCCTCGAATTGGCTCGTCCGAACAAGGGTGCCATAAAAGGAGCGGACCTCGGCTCCCCAAACCGCTTCATAGGGTTCATTGAGGAATCAACACCAATCTCTAGTCATGAATAGGGTGGTGACGGAGTTGGGCAGACCGGTCCATTAGGCAGCGTGCTCCATATGGAGTTTGCGATCCGGGCCGAAAAATCGATGGAACCACTGTTCCTCTTGGCGGGAACGGAATTCCCCATAGCCATAGGGGAGGATGTCGGTGGAGTCGTACTTGGTGGGGGCAGCTCTTTGGGCCATGATAACATGGAGAGGGTTTGCTGGAAATTTAGGGAGAGAGAAGAGAGGAGTGATGGTTGAAGGTGAGGAGAGAAAGGGGGGGATGGGTGGTTATTTATTGGTGAAAGGGGTGGGTAGGGTTAGGAATTGGAGGGAAAAGGTTTGGAGGGAAAAGGGGGTGTATTTGGGAGGGAAAGGGAAGGGTTGGGAGTTGGGGAGACGAATTGGAAAGAATGAAGGGGATTGGGAAGAATGGGGTGAACATTGGGAAAGGGGAAAAATAGATCTGCATAAAGAGGACCGGTCCGCCTGGGGACCGATCCGGTCCTTTAATATGCAGGCTAATTTGACTACCGGATCGGTCCGGCTAAAAATTAAAGGAAACGGTCCGGGACGGACCGGTCCGGCCCTAAAATAAAGGAACCGGCCCGGTTCTTGTGTTTGAGCTGGATTTCCCCCAACTGAATTTCGATCTCTCTTCTCCAAAAATTTTCATGTTCACAACATACTCCCTATCAATTTGGATTAAAAACCCCTCGATACCAATGGAAAATGCAACTTGACTCAACTTCCCGAAACATGTGAATGTTCTTTTTCGAATGTACCCTAATCCTATCGACGCTCAATACACACATGACTCTCACCCCATACGCGTCGAGGGTGCTATGACCTCGCTGTAACAGCTCACTTTACCCCGTAAACGGGGTCCGACAACCAAACGGTGTCGACTTCTTCCACACACACCTCTAGATATGGCTTTAGGCATTGTCCATTTACTTTGAATGTATTTCCCCCTTTCAAATCATCTAATTCAACATCTCCGTAAGGGAAAATATTCTTCAAAACGAACGGGCCAGACCATCATGACCGCAACTTGCTCGAAAAGAGATGAAGTCGAGAGTTATAGAGAAGAATTTTTTACCCGGAAAGAAACTCTTTGCATCGAATGATACTATCGTGAGAGAGTTTCATCCTTTCTTTGAAGATATTAGCATTCTCATACGCATCATTGTGTATCTCTTCTAACTCATTTAATTGAAGCTTACGAGCTTCACCGGCCTTATCCATGGCATAGTTTAACTCCTTAATCGCCCAATACACCTTGTCTTCAAATTACACGGGAAGATGGTAAGGTTTTCCATACACAAAGAGGAACGGGGACATGTCGAGTGGATTTTTGTATGCGATACGATAGGCCCATAGCGAATCGTTCAATCTAAGTGACCAATCTTTCCGGATAGGATTGATGGTCTTTTTAAGAATGTTCTTGATTTCTCGATTTGCTAGTTCGGCCTGCCCATTCGTTTGTGGGTGATAAGTCGTTCCAACCTTTTGAATGACACCATACTTTCTCATGAGCTTCGTGAATGGCCTATTGCAAAAGTGCGAGCCATTATCACTAATTATCGCTTTCGGTGCACCGAAATGGGAAAGTATGCGTTCGTGTAGGAACTTAATCACCACTTTGTTGTCATTTTTCTTGGTAGCTATAGCTTCCACCCATTTAGAAATGTAGTCTATCGCGACAAGGATGTATAGGAAACCAAAGGATGGGGGGAAAGGGTCCATGAAGTCAATACCCCAGCAGTCAAAGATCTCAATGATGAATATGGGGGGTAAGAGGCATCATGTCTCGTCGGGTAATGGCTCCCATCCGTTGGCACCTATTGCAAGATTTGCAAGCAGCGTTCACATCCCGGAATATTGTGGGCCAATAGAGGCCGCATTGCAGAATTTTAACGGTTGTTTTTTTCGTCAAAAAGTGGCCTCCATAGGCTTTCGAATGACAAAATAGGATGACTTTCGAGATCTTGTCATACGGTACACATCGTCGGATGATTTGGTCGACGCAATATTTAAAAAGGAAGGGATCGTCATAGAAGAACATGAACGACCAAGTAATAAACCTCTTCTTATCTTGCGATGTCCAATCGGGAGGGACGACTCTCATGACAATGTAGTTCACTATATCCGTAAACCAGGGCAATGAAGAGGTAGCAAAAAGTTGCTCATCCGGAAAGTATTCGTCTATGGGTATGGGATCATTAGGTACATCGGACGAAAGCCGTGATAAGTGGTCGACAACGATGTTTTCTACCCCTTTCTTATCTTTAATGGAGGGATTAAACTCTTGTTGGAGTAAGATCAACCTTATGAGTCGCGACTTTGCATCTTTCTTTGCAAGTAGGTATTTTAATGCCGCGTGGTCGATGAAGTAAGTAATGGGAGAACCGATAAGATATGATCGGAATTTATCAAGGGCAAATAATACCACTACCAACTCTTTCTCCTTGGTAGAGTAGTTGAGTTGTGGTCCAGTAAGAGTTCGGCTAGCGTAGTAGATGACATGAGCTTGTTTATCTTTTCTTTGGCCCAAAATAGTCCCTTTCGCATAATCGCTGGCATCACACATAAGTTTGAATGGTAAAGACCAATCCGGAACTTGCATTATGGGAGCGGACACAAGCATGGTTTTTAGTTTTTCAAAAGAGCTTTGGCATGCTTCCGTCCACTCGAATGGGGTGTCCTTCATGAGTAGGTTTCTTAAGGGTCTAGCGATGGTGTTAAAGTCCTTAATGAACCTTCGATAAAACCCCGCGTGACCCAAGAAAAAGCGCACGTCTTGGAGCGATTTTGGTGGCGGAATATCAGCTATGACATCTATTTTTGCCTTATCAACTTCTAGTCCCTTGGATGATACTATGTGGCCAAGACTATTCCCTCGGTTACCATGAAATGGCATTTCTCCCAATTCAGCATTAAGTTCTTTTCCACACACCGGACAAGTACTTTTTCCAATTTTTCTAGACAACGGTCGAAAGAGGTGCCCAAAATGCTGAAATCGTCCATGAACACTTCGAGTCCTCTCTCGACCATGTCGCTAAATAGGCTCAACATGCACCTTTGAAAGGTCGCGGGTGCATTACCCAAGCCGAACGGCATACGTTTGTAGGCAAACGTACCAAAAGGGAAAGTGAAAGTCATTTTCTCTTGGTCAAGAACATCCACCTCAATTTGATTATATCCGGAATAACCATCAAGGAAGCAATAGTAAGGGTGGACCTCTACTCTCTCAAGTATTTGATCAATAAATGGTAAGGGGAAATGGTCTTTCCTAGTTCCCGCATTGAGTTTCCGGTAATCAATGCAAACGCGCCACCCGGTGGTGGTACATTGGGGAACTAGATCTCCCTTAGCATTCTCAATCACTGTCATGCCCGACTTCTTCGGGATGACTTGAATAGGTCTCACCCACTTGCTATCCGAGATTGGGTAAATAATCCCGGCATCCAATAACTTGATAATTTGGATTCTCACAACATCTTTCATATTGGGATTTAGCCTTCTTTGCATTTCCCTTGAGGGCTTGACATCCTTTTCGAGATGGATCTCGTGAGTGCAAATCAAACGACTTATCCCCTTCAAATCAACAATGCACCAACCAAAATCTCTTTGGTGCTTTTTCAGAATTTTCAACAGTTTACCCTCATGCTCTTTGTCTAGGCTAGAGGAGACAACAACAAGAAATGTCTCATCCTCTCCTAGGTATGCATATTTAATATGGGAGGCGAGTTTCTTCAATTCTAGGGTTGGAAATTTGTCGATGGAGGGAACCATGCGTGTATCCCTCGGTGGTAACTCCTCGAATCTAGAAACCTAATTAACATCTCTCATATCCTCATCCGACGCTCTCTCATCGAGTAATTCTCTCAACTCCTCAACCTCCCTCTCAAATTCTGTGTACGTCCCCTCGCTCTCGTGGCTCGACACTAAACAGGACCCTAAGGTGTCTCTACAATAATTCTCCTCAAAGTACTCCTCTACTATCTCATCTATGAATCCCACTGCGTGAAGATCATCTTCTTCCCCCGTATGTTAGGCTATGTGAAAGATGTTGGTCTCTAAGGTCATGTTCCCAAAGGTGAGTTGCATTCGCCCATTCCGAGTATTGATGATTGCGTTAACCGTAGCTAAGGACGGGCGCCTAAGGATGATGGGAACATGGTTGCTCGAGGTGAAGGAGGGCTCCGTGTCCCAAATGATAAAGTCTATTAAGAAGTAGAAAGTGTCAACTTGGATGATCACATCCTCGACTATGCCTCTTGGGATCTTCACGGTTCGATCTGCTAATTGGAGAGTGACCTTTGTGGTCTTGAGGTCTCCCAAATCAAGTTTCATATAGATGGAGTAAGGGAGGATACACTTGCTCCCAAATCAAGTAAGGCTTTTTCGATTTTATTTTCTCCTAAAATGCAAGAAATGGTGGGTGCACCGGGATCTTCAAATTTAGGCGGGAGATCATTAAGTAGAATGGAGCTCACATTCTGGGCTAGAAAGACATTTTTCTTTACCTTCATCTTTCTCTTTATCGTCAACAAGTCTTTGATAACTTTTGCATAAGATGGAATTTGCTTAATGGCATCAAAGAAAGGTAAGTTCAACTTTACTTGCTTTAGGATTTCTAGCACGTCATCACGTGGGTTTCCTTTATGGGAAGGAATCAACCTTTGAGGAAACGGTGCCGCGGAGGGTGGTTTCACTACTACCTTTGGCTCACTAGTGTCTTCTTTGTCACTCTCATTCATGGGGACATCTTTGGCCTCTTTCATGTCGGGCGAACTCTCCTTGTCTTTTGTTGTGTCGTGTGGGGGAGGTGACGACCCTCCCACTACGAAGAGTGGTCACAGCTTGACATTTCTCCTGATGTTAAGTAGAGGTAGTGCTAACACTAGTTTGACCTTGGAGAGGTCTTTGGACTTGGGTAAGAAACTTGCCCTTCTTTTGGACACTCAATGAAGACTATATCTTTGACAGACTTGTATTTATGTCGCTTATCAGGCGATCATATCTAGTATTGGTTACAGTCTGGCTAGTAATAAATTGATTCATAGTATCCTCGAGCGTTCTTCGCGGTGGCCTGGAGGTGGTGGTACTTGCATATGTCCTTGCATGTGTGGAGCTTGTTGAAAGTGCTATGGTGGAGGAGAGGCAACATGGGAAGTAGGGTTCATCGCAGCATGTTGTTGCCCATATCTAAAACTAGGATGGTTTTTCCATGAAGGGTTGTAAGAATTCTCGTGCGGTGCACCGAAATTACCCTTAAATCCTCCTATACCACTAACTTGCTCTTGAAACATCACTTTTTAGGCGGGTATAGTCGGGCATCCCTCAGTTGAATGACCCACCTCACAAATTGCACACACCTTCTCGACGGGGTTTGGTATTGATCCAGTTGGTCCTCTTCCATATACCTCACATATGTACGCCTAACCCATTGAATAGGATTTTTGGAGTAAAATCCATCTCCTTGTGTGTGTAGACTTGTAGTATTTTGATAATGAACGTATAAATAAGTTTGAATAAGGTTTTAGTGGGTTTAGACATGAAATGAGAAAAAATAGAAATTCTAATCTTTAATGTGTGTGAAAAAGGGTTTAAAGGTTGTAAGACTACATGTATTGATAAAAAAAAAATATTATTTTCTTATAAAAGTATTCTTTAAGATTAATTAGATTTCTTGAATAAAGAAAGTAAAGAAATGTCTAATATGAAAATATGTGTAGTAAAGATGTTGGATAAGTGTTAATGGTTCAACATTGAGAAGTTCGGGTACGTAACTTAATAAGTTTTTGAAAGATTAACACTTACGAATTTGGGAAGGAAATAATGGAATAAATAGGTTTTCAACTTGAGAAGAATGGTACTCCAAATGTTAAAAAGATGTCAAAGTATTGAAATCACTTAATAATCTAGTGTAAGTGACTTAAAAGTGTCTTGGGAAAAAAACACTTATAAAATGGAGAAAAATGACAAGTTTGAAAACAAATGGATAAAATGGTAATTTTATGTAAAGTGGAACATATTGGTATTGCTCACATGTTTAAATGGTTTATTTTTACATATTGGTATTTTTATATCATTTGCTCCTCCATACTTCACTAGGTATTTGTCTGTTTCATGTGTGTAGGTATTCTTCAGCGAGTTAAGATTTCAAGACTACACCACATTCAGACAACTCATGCTTATTGGACCAACATTTATTAGTCGTGTCTGGTAATGTTTGATATTAGGTGTTATGGGATGGGATTTAGGCATCATATAGCTTGACGTCCCAGCTTAGGCATTTCACTGTTTGGGTTTTGTCCTGAAATAGTCAAAGGGGCAAATTTATTAGGATAAAATTTCCAATTGAGTCCATCGTATGTATTTGACTTATTCCCGGACCAAAATATTATTTTTTATTCATGGATAAAAATTTTATTATCTTGATCCGACACAGCCTATGACATAAAATTTATTGAAGAAATTGCGGCCAAGCATAAAATATTTATCATGCCAAGATTAATTTGGTTCACGTTTCGCGTCTTCATTTCGATCTCTCAAGTATGAATGCGTAATGTTTATAAGACTTAGAAATAAGATAAGGATGATATATTTAAAAAAAATGTTTTTAAAGAGTTTTAAATTTGTTTATTTTGAGATAAGGATTGTTGAGAGTCGTATGAAACCTTCCCTTGTGTTTAGAAGAATCAATTGACATTCACATTCATTCAAGCGACATGTGGAGTGACACGACTCAGAAAGTGTCTCTAATGTGTGTTCAGTCTAGGCTCAAGTACAAGCCTGTCGCATTAGTAATAAACCCGGTAAGCCGGGATCGTACCCACAGGGAAACATGACAATGAAATTGTGACGACGTTGGACAGATGAATGAATCCTAACTCTGACTCTAAAGGAAAAAAGAAAATTGATTTGATTTGGGAATTGACTACTCTAGATGCAATTTTGAAATTATAAAAAGGTGCAATTATACTAAATTACCTAAAATACCGATGAAGAATGACTTGAAACTTTAAACTATAAATGAGAAAAACAGGACGGGAATACAATCCCCTAACCCTAGTGTATTGTAAGTAAAATACTAATCGTAAATTTAACTGATTAATTAGACCCAGAATTTAGTACTCCCAAGCATTACGCATATAAGGTTCAAGCCCGCATCATACTTAATCCGAGGACGAGTAAATTGGTATCGCAATAGTGACACTCCAATTGCATTCTAAAGCATTCCGGTTGCCCGGAAGAAAACGAGATCCAAAGATCTACCATTATCGTGTTCCTACGTAATACGGTCATAATGAATCACTAAATTCAGGGGATTAATGTTATACACATGCAACTAGTACATCAGGCTGGGTTCATGTATCCCGGCATTAGAAAATCTAGCCTAGCATGCTGAAAGTAGTGGAAATAATTTTTGAATTGCAGAAAACCATAATTAAACTAAGGAAAATTTGAGTAATGTTGCAGAAAGGAATTGAACATAAGAAATTAACTCCTAATCTTACTAAAGCAGTAAAAGTAGCAATGAAAAATACTTGTAATCACAGAATTATGAATAATCTTCAATCTTGGAATTAAAAATGGTAAAGTAACTTCAAACTAGGGTTTTATGTAAAAGTATGGAAAATTATATTAATTCTCCATGCTAAAAACGATAATAACTCCGAACTCTCCTTGTCTTTTGTTGTGTCGTGTGGGGGAGGTGACGGCCCTCCCACTACGAAGAGTGGTCACAGCTTGACATTTCTCCTGATGTTAAGTAGAGGTGGTGCTAACACTAGTTTGACCTTGGAGAGGTCTTTGGCCTTGGGCAAGAAACTTGCCCTTCTTTTGGACACTCAATGAGGACTGTATCTTTGACAGACATGTATTTATGTCGCTTATCAGGCGATCATATCTAGCATTGGTTACAGTCTGGCTAGTAATAAATTGATTCATATTATCCTCGAGCGTTCTCCGCGGTGGCCTGGAGGTGGTGGTGCTTGCACATGTCCTTGCATGTGTGGAGCTTGTTGAAAGTGCTATGGTGAAAGAGGGGAAACATGGGAAGTAGGGTTCATCGCAGCATGTTGTTGCCCATATCTAAAACTAGGATGGTTATTCCATGAAGGGTTGTAAGAATTCTCGTGCGGTGCACCGAAATTACCCTTAAATCCTCCTATACCACTAACTTTCTCTTGAAACATCACTTTGTAGGCGGGTATAGTCGGGCATCCCTCCGTTGAATGACCCGCCTCACAAATTGCACACACCTTCTCGACGGGGTTTGGTATTGATCCAGTTAGTCCTCTTCCATATACCTCACATAGGTCTCAAAATCCTTTCTTGAGCGTATCTAATCGACCGTCCGTTATAGAACTCTTATTCACGTGAAATAGCTCGGACGCCGCTGGAGTGGTGTTCACTTGACGATTTCGATTTTGAGAATTAGGATCAGATGTATCCCAGGATTGGGTAGTCTCGGTGACATACCTCAGGTGAAGCTCAGCATCGTGGGCATCTAAGTTGATAAAGGGACCACTACACATGGTCTCAACAAGTTGCTTGGAGTTAAGATTCAGCCCATTATAGAGAAAGGAAATGATTTGCGCTGTATCAAATCCATGATGGGTGCATGAAGTAACTAACTCATTGAAACGCTCGTAACATCGATGAAATGGCTCATTTTCTGATTGTCTGAACGCTTGAATTTGAGACTTTATGGAGATTGTTCGATGTGGTGGGAGGAATTTCTTGACAAATCTAGATTGTAACTCATTCCAAGATGGAATCGAGCTTGGAGGTAAAGACCATAGCCAGGTCTTAGCTTTATCTTTTAGCAAAAAGGGTAAGAGTTTTAGGCGAATCACCTCTTGTGTGCAAGTTTGATCATTAAGAGTATCGCACATATCCTTAAATTTTGTAATGTGGAGATATGGCTTTTCAGAATCCATACCATGGTAATGGGGTAACATCTGGATCATCCCGCTTTTGAAACAAAATTACCCGGAATTATACGGGAGTATAATGCATCCTGGAGTGATAGTGCTCTCGAGATATAAGACTTCTCTCAATGGGCGGTATGGGGCCTCTTCCTCACCAGCTGCTGCACTACCGTGTTGTGATATGTCTATCTCTCGTAAAGACTCGGTGTCCTCACTTGGTGTGCTCGAAGTGTGCTCTGAAGTGTGTCCTAAGAAAGAAAACGGAGTGTTATTTTAGATTGAGTGTGACGGTGTGGGAGGTGGAATCCATAACTGTGGGGCGTTAGCAGTGTGAGGGCTATGGGGGTTGTACTCAACGATTGGATTTTCGAGAATGATGGTTGGAGTATTATGGGGTGTGGGAGTAAGTTCAGAATTTTGCATTAATATCTTAAGAGAGATGGTGATGAATCTTTTTGCAATTTTTGAATTTTTTTATGTTTTCGGATTTTTTTTAAATTTTTGGTCAAAGCTTTAGATTGACTCGATCTAATCCTAAGTCTAACTAAGTCCCCATAAATGGCGCAAAAAACTTGACGCAACTCAGAAAGTGTCTCTAATGTGCATTCACTCTAGGTTCAAGTGCAAACCTGTCGCGTTAGTAATAAACTCGTTAAGTCGGGATCGTATCCACTGAGAAATAGGACAATGAAATTGTGACGACGTTGGATAGATGAATGGATCCTAACTCTGACCCTAAAGGAAAAAGAAAATTGATTTGATTTGAGAATTGACTGCTCTAGATGCAATTATGAAATTATAGAAAGTTGCAATTATACTAAATTACCTAAAATACTGATGAAGAATGATTTGAAACTTCTAACTATAAATGAGAAAAACAGGACGGGAATACAATCCCCCAACCCTAGTGTATTGCAGGTAAAATACTAATCGTAAATTTAACTGATTAATTAGACCCAGAATTTAGTACTCCCAAGCATTATGTATATGAGTTTCAAGCCCGCATCATACTTAATCTGAGGACGAGTAAATCGGTATCGCAATAGTGACACTCGAATTGCATTCTAAAGCATCCCGGTTACCTGAAAGCAAACAAGATCTAAAGATCTACAATTGTTGTGTTCCTACACAATACGATCGTAATGAATCACTAAATTATAGAGATCTTGGTTTTCATGATCCTAGATTTCTGTACAAGTTTTCTAAGATTTCATTCTCTTATGCTATAGAGATCTTGGTTTTCATGATCCTAGATTTCATTCTCTTATTCTATAGAGATCTTGGTTTTCACCATTGGTTTGTTTTACAATCATTGAAGAATTGTTCGTTGGGTTTTACGGTAAAGAAATGAAGGAGTTCTTGTTCAATATCATAGAAGTTGCCAAGATGAATTGGTGGACACCGAGACATACATGGACGCATATGTTGTGGATGAGAATAGTAGAAGGAATTCTTCGTGGGCATTTTGGAGGAGTGGTTGAAGGAATAGAGAAGTGTCAAGACTTGTGGGGATCGAGTTATTGAGTAAGTCTATCATCAGTACTTTGTAATACCACATCTTAGTGATTGTCTAGCTTGGGTTGTCCAAGTTTTTTCCCTTAGTGGTTTCCTCGTACATCCGTCGTCGCTTTTGTGAACTTATTTATTTAACTTGATTTAATCACCTAGATGCATGTTTAGGATTAAAAAAGATAAAATTGGGCCTAACTAAAATTTGTTCACATACTTGGTGTGTATATAATTTGCAAAAAGAAAGTTGATGTTGACATCCTTAAAACACATTCGAAAGAAAAAGGGGCTTATAGTCGATGGTTATGGTGTCATGACTATGAAATGATGATTGGTGATTAAATACCGGGTGATCAGTTCTTTATTAAATACTGGGTGATCAATCCTGTATTAAATTAAATCAGAATATCCAGTTGGTTCATTCTTAGCATCACTTTCGAAAAATAATTTCTTATTAATTCACCTAATAATTAATTAAGCTAATGGTTAAGACTTTTTCAATTTTAATTTAATTAAATCCATTCCACCATACTAAATAAAATAAGTAACATCACATCACATCTGAATTAAAAGTCAACAAGAATAAATGTGACTTGAATAAATGCTCGAGTTGAAATATCTCAATATCACCATCCAAAACAAAATGATAATAACACTAACAACATAAAACCAATAAAATATCCGAAATAGGAATGGAACTACTAGAATCTTGGGCGAAATACCTTAAAATATTCAAGTACTACAAAGATAGGAATCAATGGAATGAAAACGTCTAATCTGAAGCTACATCTCCAGAAACACGTCAAAATATCCGTCCTTTAAAACGGGCGTCGCTGATGCTGGGCACCTTGTGTAATAGATATAGTAGAGAAGATAATATGCAAGTAAACGGGTCGGAGACCAATTGTATAAGATTTTTAATAATAGAAACGTCTTAACAAATGCAATTAAGCAGGTATTATGTACATGTTCGTTCTCGTCTCTCACTTAAAAATCTCACCTCTTATCTAGTGTGCACACCTAACGTACCATATAATCCCCAGAAATAAGGTTCTCAATTATTATTCTATCTCTTCTCATTATCCCATATTTCCCACACAATACATATATTAATTAAACATGTACATTTCTCTTTAAAATGAAGTAGGCATTCAAGGATTAAGTATTCACTTACTTAATTCATTTAATATTTTAATATTAATTTTTATCTACCAATTCACACAGTTGATCACATCATAGTATATATATATATATATATATTCATCACACTATTATATATACTAATACGATACCTCCCAGACACAGCTTCGGTGCATGCACACTCTTCTATCCTGTCCAGTTACATCTCTCGCTGGAAAAAGGACTATTAGCTTAGCGTCTCTCCCGAACCATAAATAACATAACACATATATTTGGATGCGAGCATACTCCCCATCCGAATGGGTCACGCACATATCTACGCTCCCATTCAACCGTTGAAACTATCATTCACACCGATAAAACGTGTCTAAGGTCCTATGCTCAAGGTACGAATTTACAATCCCCCCAAATGGGCTCATCAGGATAAGATTGACCATAACGTGAAACTTCCACCTTGATAGCAAGCATCATAGGTATGTCACACACAATATAAATTATAATATAGGTATTCATCCCACCTATATAATATCAAACAAGGTACTCGCACAACCCATATGATAATTCCATACGTAGAATATTTTTCTCTCTAATATCATACGTATTTATTGATTATAACTTTACTTATTAACATATATTTCCCGAGATTTCCCATCACTCGAAAGTTATCCATTATTCCTCAAATAAATTCAGTAGGTAATTATCTACACCCTACTGGTCCATGTCATCCGGAATCCCAAATTTTTCACATATTCATATTATCCTCAAATGGGTTTCTTCTTCGATAAACTCTAATGAACTTTTAATCCATTAATTTATTTTCAAGGATTAAGTACACACATAAAAAAAATTCGGGCTTCAATTACCACCCTACTGACCTTCCCTAAATCCCATTATGCTATATTCCATTTACACTAAACATCCTTGGAAGTGGGAAATTAATCAAAGCATAAACAAAATCGAAACACATATTCTGTGATCGTCAATCGATTGACAGTTTAGATCGATCCATCGATCGACATTCAAGGGTTAATCGATCGACCGAACATATAGAAGCCTACTGTTTCTGCGTATTTGGCCTATGTGTTTAGCCATTTTCCATCCTCAAATCCTCTACTTTAAGATCCCAAACTCCTTATAATATATTACACATGATATAACAATACATATAAATTATCTCCAATAATTAAACAACCAAAAATCATCAAGAATATTGGATTAAAGTATATTATTTCCCATAATTTCTAGAAAACTCATATTTATCATTTCTCAAGAACAACTCAAATTTTCTTCATCAAATGATTACAAATTTTTTTATTAACATCTATAATCAAAAGGAGATTAATCCTACATATTTCTCATTTCCAGAGATCAATTAAAATCAACATATTTTATCATTGAATCATGCAACTTTTCAGAATTCTACAACTATCCTAACATGGACGTTATACATGCTAAGTTTGCAAGGGTTAAATCACTTGACTTTAAATTGTAGGTCTGAATCTTTGGGGATGATAGTCTACTGGTGGTCCTCCCTTTTTTTTTCAACCAACTCCCGGTGGTGGTGTAGGATGTCCTTTGGCCTCTTGGCTTCCTAGGGTGTCTCTTCCTTTCTTAGAAAAACCTCTCCTCTCCTCACAGACTTGTTTCTTGATTTTGGGTGAATGAAACTAACTTGATAAACTCTATACTTAAATAAGGCGACTCTAAAATTCATAGGTATTGTTCACATACCTTGGCAATTGACCAAAATACTCGTCTGGGGTGTTTATTCCATTCCAAAGTTCCCCAAGACCCAAAACAAACACCCGAATAGAATTTTTTGACTATTGAACATATTAATTTATTCCCGAGTAATATTAAAATCCAGATTATTATTTTTAATTTAACCCGCAATTAATCCTAATTAATCCCATTTTTTAAAATCATTTAAATTACGGGGTATTACATACTTCCCCCTATAACGAAAATTCATCCCGAAATTTAGAAAAAAGGCATACCTAGTAAAAACAAGTTCGGGTATCGATCACGCATATCATCCTCGCTCTCCCAACCAGACTCCTGCACATTATGGTGTGCCCACTGAATAGGCACAAGCGGTACTACTTTCGATCTCAAACGTTTCTCACTGCGGCCTAGATCACCACCGGTCGCTCCTCGTAAGAACTATCTGGATGCAAATCAATTTCCTCCAATGCAATATGAGTGTGAGCCAACTCATCTCGTATATATCGCATCAGAGAAGAAGGTATACGATGCAAGTACTTCGGCAATCTAAGTCTGTACGCTACTGGTCCAACCCTCTCAATAATAGGAAATGATCCCATATATCTCAGTACCAATTTCCCTTTCTTCCCGAATCTCATTATCCCCATTATAGGAGATACTCGTGATAACACATGGTCCCCAACATTAAACTCCTAGAAGAACCGCTTGGCATCGTCATAGCTTTTCAATCTATCCTGGGCTACCCGAATGCGACTCTTGATAATTTTAATTCTGGAAGACGTATCCTGAATTACTTTTGGCCCAAGTAGCTTGTTGTCCCCCACCTCTAACTAATATCGGGAGAGAGAAAATGTTTACCATATAACGCCTCAAATGGGGCCATACCAATGTTGACCTGATAGGAATTATTATACGTAAATTCCACTAGTGGAAGGTACTTCTCCCAACTCCCTTCAAAATCCAGAATACACATGCATAACATATCCTCTAACATCTGGTTAGTACGCTCTGTCTTCCCATCTGTCTGTGGGTGACAGTCCGTACTCAATCACACCTCGGTACCCATGGCCTCGTGAAAACTCTCCCAAAATTGGGAGACAAAGATCTTATCTTGATCGGACACAATATCAAGCGGTACTCCATGTAACCTCACTATCTCAGCTATAAAGAGCTGCGCATATTGCCCTATCATATAATCAGTCCGAACCGACAAGAAATGAGCTACCTTAGTCAATCGATCCAAATTCACCCATATGAAATCGTGACCCCTCTGGGTAGTTGGCAACCCAGTGATAAAATCCATGGAAATGCTCTCCTATTTCCTCATCACAATCTCTAGCGACTGAAGATACCTAGCTGGCTTCTAGTGATCCACCTTCACTAATTGAGAGGTAAGACACTTACAGACGAACTCATTAATGTTTATCTTCATCCCACTCTACCAATACTGTCGCCGCATATCCTGGTACATCTATCCCCATCGGGATGTACCATAAATCGGAATCCATACGACTTTGACATCATTGCATGCCGCAATTCTTCACTATCTAGAACAATTAATATACCGTTGAAGCACAAGCCTCCGTCTGAACTCACTGAGTAAGACTTTTCTCCCTCAATGAAAAGTTGCCAAATTTCCCTGTAATAGAACGGATCCACTGCCTGAGCTTGTACTACCCACGTCACAATCTAAGAAGTAATGATCATAGCTGGCATAAATGACCTAGCAATAGCATCCTGATGGCCTAGTTCCTTCCATTTAACCTTCCACACCGCGGCTAGTTCACCCTCAGGCCTAGGACTCAACGCCTCTTCTACAACATTTGCCTTCCCTAGATGATAATGTGTCTCAAACTGATAAGCCTTCATGAATTCAAGCCACCTGCGCTGTCTCATATTCAACTCTCTCTAAGTGAACAAATACTGTAATGACTTATGATATGTGAATAGGCAAAAAATTTCACGCAACAAATAATGTCTTCATATTCGAAGGGAAAATACGAATGTTTCTAGCTCTAAGTCATGGGTGGGGTAGTTCTTCTCATGAAACTTAAGATTTTTAGAGGTATAAGATATAACCTACTCTTCCTGCTGCAATACCCCGCCAATTCCTTATAACAACGTGTCAGTGTACACTAGGTACTCCACTCCTAGCCTGGGCAGTGATAGTATGGGTGTTGAAGTTAACTTATCCTTCAGTTCATCAAATGCCAACTCACAAGCATCATCCCAAAAAATAGTATGCCCTTACAGGCTAGATTGGTCATCGGACCTGCAATCTTTGAAGAGCCCCAAATAAATCATCTGTAATAAGTAGCTAGACCTAATAAACTGCGGACCTCTATTGGTGTCGTGGGTTGTCCCCACTCCCTCACCGCTGATACATTACTAGGATCCACTGCTATACCCCTTTTTGACACTAAATGCCCCATAAATTACACCTCCTGGAGCGAAAACCCACACATTTCATATTTTACATACGACTGATGCTCACATAGTGTCTCTAGGACCCTTCGCAAATGCTCGGCATGTTCCTCTTAAGTACTAGAATAAACTAGGATTTCATCTATGAAAAGAATGAAAAACAGATCCAGGAACCCTTTGAACACCCTATTCATTAAGTTCATAAATACATCCGGTGCATTGGTTAACACAAATGGCATAACCAAAAACTCATAAGATCCATATCTTGTCAAAAAAGCAACCTTCAACACATTCTACTCCCTGATCCGCAGCTGGTGATACCCAAAGCTCAAGTTAATCTTTGAGAAGTGCGCTACTCCTCTCAACTAATCAAACAAGTCATCGATGCGGGGTAATAAATACTTATCCTGGATTATGACTTTATTAAGTTCCCTATAATCCACACATAATAATAGGGATCCATCCTTTTTCTATAAAAATAGAACTGGGGAGGGTGAGGTACTTCGATGGGTTAAACCCTATCCCAGCAATTGCTCAATCTGATCTCTCAGCTCCCTTATCTCTGCAGGAGCCATACGGTAGGGGGTACGGGATATCGATCGAGTTCCCAATGCCTAATCAATTACAAACTAAGTCTCCCTACTCAACGGTAACCCTGGTATGTCCTGAAACACATATGTGAAATCCCTAACAATCGAAATCAAGCCAAGGTGAATCACAAGTCCCATAGAGGTCTCCTCCTCTATGTAATACAAATGAGTGGCTGATCCTCCCTCGGGGAGAGGCATCGCCACCAAAAATATCTCCTGACCTGGGATAGCGAATATAATGCACCTACTAAAGCAATCAAGCGTGTATCTATAATCAACTAGTCAATCCATCCCAATCATAGCATCATATTCGAACATGTCTAACACAAGCATATCAGCTGGTAAAATCAGACTCCCAATCTATATATTCACACTTTGACATATAAAGAAAATAGGCATCCCACTACCCATCGATGAGTCTATATAAGTAACAGTACTGCTGGCTGTGTCTAATAATCCCGTGGCTCAAGAAAATTTTGTGGTTATAAAAGAATGTGAGGCCCCTGTATCAAACAAAATACGTCCCATGGCCCCAGAAAATAGAAAACATACCCTCAAATACGGGTGGTGGCTGTTGAACTACTTCTTACTAGACGTTGTACACATGCCCATACTATAACTACCCCTGCTGTGGTGAGGCTGCGGGAGTAGTGGCATGTAAGACTGGCATTAGTGCCGGTGCTAGAAGGGAAGATGGAAACATAGGTCTCTGTGGATCCTGATACGCACCCTGCTAATGAGATATCTTTCCCTTATCTGGGCAATCCTGTTTCCTGTGGCCAATTTTACCACAAGTGAAGCATCTTCCTGCAAACTGTCCCCCATTTCGACCCTGCTAGCCACATCCCTGATGCCCATGACCTACTTTTCCTTGGCTCGGATGTCTCTGTTGATTGTGCTACTGGACCTATCTATTTCCACCTTGCCCAAAGTGAAATCCTCTCGATCTCAGTCGCTTAGCATAATCCCCCTACTGTGAGTTCTGATCACTTTATCTCTGTTTCCCCTGAACTAATGATGATCCACTACCACTGTTTCCACCAATTCGACCTTGCTGACTGGAGTTAGACCCCCACTTGATTCCCTTATGAAGACGCTGGTCCTAGCAATGAAGTAATCCCGCATTCAAGACATCTATATAAGTCTATAGCGAAGGATTTCCCAAAAGGTACAGGCAAATCCTCCATGTAAAGCCGTCTCAAAACATCTATATCTTCTTCTCTTCGATGGGTACCTCAGCTGGCACCAAATTAGTCAGCATAGTAATCTCCTCTTCATACCCTTCCTAGGAGAGGTCCAAAAGTTTCCTCCTTATTTCGGTCTGAACAACTGAAGGAAAGTATGTATGGTCAAACCGTACCCAGAAGTCTTGAATAACCATCATATCCCTCTTCTATGTTGTAGTAGTGGACTCCCACCATTGAAGAGCTATTCCAACTAGCTTAAAAGTCGATAAGATCTACTTTTTAACCTCCGTGCATTCATACATACATAAATGTCATTGGATGTCTGTCTTCCATTGGCTAGCAGTCACGACATTAGACCCTCTTGGATCCGTGACACGCTCCCAAGCAGTGGGAAATTCCTACGCTGGTGCTAGTGGCACTACCTGTGCCGGTGGTGGTGCTTGATGGACAATCACTAAGGTTGTATTAACGGCTTAAACAACAATGGCTGCAATTTCTGATGCATTCATAGTGCCCTGAGCTGGAGCGGGCTGTGGGGCTGGGCATACCGCACCGGGGGCTCTTCGTGCACATCGAGGAGGCATCTGAAATGAGGGAGAGATATTTTTATTAGCATTAAAAATATCACAAAATAGATGAAGTCATAAATTCGCAAATATGATTACCACAATCCTAATGATAGGGATCTATATCAAAGGACACTAAGTAGAAAGCATAATAAGCTTCATATCCTAAGGAGGCTAGAACCTGATGCTCTTATACCACCTATGACATGTTAACTAATTAAATACCGGGTGATTAGTCCTTTATTAAATTAAATCAGAATATCACATTGGTTCATTCTTAGCATCACTACCGAAAAATAATTTCTTATTAATTAACCTTATAATTAATTAAGCTAAGGGTCAAAACTTTTCCAATTTTAATTTAATTAAATCCATTCCACCAGAATAAATAAAATAAGTAACATCCCATCACAACTGAATTAAAAGTAAAAAAGAATAAATGTAACTGGAATAAACTCTCCAGTTGAAATGTCTCAATATCACCATCCAAAATAAAATGATAATAACAGTACCAACATCAAACCAATACAATATCTGAAATAGAAATGGAACTACTAGAATCTTAGGCAACATGCCCTAAATGAGTCAAGTACTACAAAGAGAGGAATTAATGGAATGGAAGTGTCTAATCCAAAACTACGTCTCTAGAAACACATCAAAATACCCATCCTCTAAGCTGAGCATCCCAGATGGTCGGCACCTGGTGTAATAGATATAGTAGAGAAGATAATATGCAAGTAAATGGGTCCGAGCCCGATTGTAAATGATTTTTAAAAATAGAAATGACTTAACAAGTGCATTTAAGCAGGTATTATATACATGTTAGTTCTCGTCTCTCACTTGAGAATCTCACCTCTCATCTAGTGTGCACGCCTAATGTAACTTATAATCCCCTAAAATAAGGTTCTCAATCATTATTCTATCTCTTCTCATTATCCCTTATTTCCCAAGATATACATATATTAATTAAACATGTTAATTTCTCTTTAGGATGAACTGGGCATTCAAGGATTAAGTATTCACTTACTTAATTCAATTCAGATTTTATTATTCATTTTTATCTACCATTTCGCACAGTAGATCACATCATAGTTAAGAAGTCGTATGACTGTGATATCGATTTAAATAAAATTAAATTCGTAAGATTCCAAGTAACCCTTATTTAATTAGCGTCTACTTTTAAACAAAATAAAATCAACCCTTAAACATGCATCTAAATCAACCCATCAAATATAAAGCATGCGACATAAAGTTAAGGAAAAATCCCCGAAGGGCAAAACCTTTTATTTCTAGAACTTTAAAGAATTTACAAGACCATTGACTTACATACAACCTGATAATCGCCCACAAGTGTAACGCACGGTGTCTTCGGTAAACCTTCAAAGCAACGGCTAGAAACAGTGTGACACAGAAATACCCGCAGGTGTCGGTTCCTATGTCGGCGGCTGGAAGTTTCCCTTTCTAGGAGGGCAGCAATGAAGAAGAGAACGACTTCTCCACAAGGGTTGAACAAACTCAAAGTTGTGTTCTTGGGTTACCAAAAAGATTCACAAAGGATTGGAAGAATTGTGTGAATCAAAAAAGCTAGAGTCTTGGGCTTAATAGGTGAAGACTTAGAGTATTTAGGACTCTAAAAATAGTCTTGAAAAGTCTTAAAAAACAAATCCCCGAAGTTGGCTTTAAATAAGAAAACTTTGAGACTAAAAAATCTCGAGCAGATCTGGAGAAGTTTATCCCAGGCAGATCGGCCCGGCTTGGGGGCGGATCGGTCCGATTGACCGGATCGGTTCTTTTATTCTGAGGCGAATCGGTCCGGTTGTGATCGGATCGGTTCTTTTATTCCAGGCTTCATCGGTTTGCTTGCGGTCTGTGGTATACTGCATGTGCATCAAACGGACCGGTCCGGTCTGTCAGATTTGATTCCTCTTCTTCTTTTGATATTCGGATCCGTTGATGAATGTATGAATCTTGAATTTCTTCAACGGTGTAACGGCATGCGACATAATAAATTGTTAATGGACAAAAATGTCCTTACAAATCTCCCCCTATGTCTATGCCGGTACATACATAAAAACAAAACATCCGAATTATCAAACAACTAAAAATGCCTATACAAATCTACCCTTCCATGAACCCAAAATTGGAAAGATACAATTGAATAAGACTACAGCGTTTGCTCTTCAATTCTTCAGGAATCTCAACACTTTTCTTATCAGGGTGTGCAATCCAATGATAATCCATGTCGTACCTACACACATGAGAAAAAGCAAAATACCAAGTGACATATCGAGTTTGAAATGAGATAATATATGATAAAAACATAAGCAACATCTCAAAAACTCCCCTAAAATTCAAACTCCCCCATAATGAGCCTAAAAAATCTCGAGCAGATCTGGCGAAGTTTATCCCAGGCGGACCGGTCCGGCTTGGGGGCGGATCGTTCCGATTGACCGGATCGGTTCTTTTATTCTGAGGCGGATCGGTCCGGTTGTGACCGAATCGGTTCTTTTATTCAAGGCTTCATCGGTTCGCTTGCGGTCCGGGGTATACTAGATCTGCATCAAACGGATCGGTCCGATTGAGGGCGGACGGGTTCGGTCTGTCAGACTTGATTCCTCTTCTTCTTTTGATATTCGGATCCGTTGATGAATGTATGAATCTTGAATTTCTTCAACGGTGTAACGGCGTGTGACATAATAAATTGTTAATGGACAAAAATGTCCTTACAAATCTCCCCCTATGTCTATGCCGGTAGATACATAAAAACAAAACATCCGAATTATCAAACAACTAAAAATGCCTATACAAATCTACCCTTCCGTGAACCCAAAATTGGAAAGATACAATTGAATAAGACTACAACGTTTTCTCTTCAATTCTTCAGGAATCTTAACACTTTTCTCATCGGGGTGTGCAATCCAATGATAATCCATGTAGTACCTACACACATGAGAAAAATCAAAATACCAAGTGACATATCGAGTTTGAAATGAGATAATATATGATAAAAACATAAGCAACATCTCAAAAACACCCCCAAAATTCAAACTCCCCCATAATATGATAATTCTTTCTCCCCCTTTTTATGATGTCCCCAAATAGACAAATGAGAAGAATGAATCAAATAAGAAAAATCGGCGTGTCACGGTATACAAAACAGGGCATCAAATAATAAGAAATAAATGCACAAACTATTTTTGATTTTTCAAATTTTTCATACAAAGATAGGATACCAATTTGAACAAATATGATACAAAAATCACACCATGGATTTAGACTCAAACAACCAAGTCATGGAAATGGAATGAATGGGTGTGAACACATTCGATAGGTAAATCAACTCAATCAATCATATGTGCACGATGCATATGTGTACCCCTAACGAATGATCATCAAAAGTATCCTTAGGTGTAAAAGTTTGTTGAATTTAGATTACATCGTCTTATGCAAATCAACAAATCAAAGTCAAATGATTTTCACACCAATAATGTCCAAAACTATATAGCGCATTTTCAAGAATGTCAAGGACGTGCAAACCCGTTTTAAATTCTCCAACCAAACTCCCTCATATATATTTTCTTTTAGAGGTAATCTAAATTCTCAAACATTGGAGAATTGGTGCAAAAACCTAAATGGCCCCTTTTTGGCATGAATATCTTTTTATTGCCTTTCAATTTTTTCGGGCTCTTTTAACCTCTTTGGACCTCGGATAATAAAATTCCTCAATTTTTTAGGTCCAATTTAATGGTGGCTTAATATTCGCAAAGGCAAAATGAACCTTTCGCAGCCCTTCCCTGTTTTCCAACAAAGCACACAAACTCACAAAACGGTTCTTATATGCACAATTTCCTTATCAAAATTTATCGCGCTTGGTTCGTTTTAAAGACAGGATTGAAGTGAAAACACCCAACCAACATGTGATAAGACAAGCACAATAATCAAATAAATTCGTGCATGTGTGAAATAAAGGAAACATGAGTCAAACATGTAGGAAGTAGCACTTAATTACATCTTAATGACTCCAAACATTATAAAGCACATGGATGAATTGACCTATTGTCTCAAAACACTATCAAATAGTCACATGAAAATAATGGAATGATTTAGTGACTTGGTCATCCTAAGTGTTCATCCATAAATGGTGCAAATAAAAAAAATCTTTTTGGATTTTCTCAAAATTTTATCAAAATAAAATCTTTTTGTATTTTTCAAAATTTTCAAAACAAAAATATATACAAAAAGTACACATGTCATAACACTAGCAAACGAGTATAAATCATGAAACCACAACTAGTGTATGACAAACATGCAAACACAATCATCTATATGATATGGCAAGTGAAGAATCATGTGCAAGCAATCGAGAATCAACTTCTCTAAAATATAGTGCCTCTAAAAGTGATTTCCTAACCCAAATAGATGTGAAACATCGTGCGGGGGCTTTGGGAACCACGGGAACACTAGACATAGACTTCCAAGGACATTTTCCAAGATCGAAATAAAATCTCCTAAGGTGACCTTTCCTACCACAATATGAGCATGTGTAAACGGGAAGGATGACACCTAAAGAGTGATCTTTTCTAATGTCCTTGGGGTTAATTGACCCTCTAAAACAAATAATGGTTTTGGCTTTAGCACTAGAAACATGAGAACAAGATGAGCCATTACCATCACAATCAAATCTACTTGAATTGTTTAAATCATTTTTCAACTTCAAAATATTTGATTCAAGCAACAAATTAGACTCTTCCCAAGAGAGGGATTGCTTTTTCAAATTTTCAACAATTTCTAAAAGGGTATCCTTCTCCACCTCAATTAAAGCAAACTTTCTCCCAAGAGTCTCTTCACGTGTCGTAAAATCATCGATTAATTTTTTATCCTCGACGGCACAAACGGGAACCCTAGAATTTTTAAGGTCCTCCAATTATTTCTCTAAAAATAGGACCCTATCATCACTCTTCTTTTTGGACAATTTTAAAGCATTAAATTCATGGTCCAAAGAAATAATTTTTATGATAAAAATCTCTTTGATTTTGAACCGTTTGCAAAAGATCCATCGCAGATTTAAAACGAGAATTTTCTTTTTCCAAAACTTTAATTCTTTTGCAAAGTTTCAAATTCAAACTTTTTAAATTTTCAGCATGGTCGTGAACTTTTTCAAAAATAGGCTCCTCATTAAACAGGCGTTCCATTGAAAAATTGCGATTTTTCACAAAATTGATTTTTCAAAAAAAATCAATATCACACGATTTTGCGAAAAATAGGAATACGCGATAAATTAGCGTAACCCGCTCTGATACCAATTTGAAAACGTGAGTAGACAAATTGTATCAGAAAGTAAATCCTTGAAAAATCAGGATCACGCGATAAATTAGCGTAACCCGCTTTGATTCCAATTTGAGAAGTCATATGACTGTGATATCGATTTAAATAAAATTAAATTCGAAAGATTCCAAGTAACCCTTATTTAATTAGCGTCTACTTTTAAACAAAATAAAATGAACCCTTAAACATGCTTCTAAATCAACCCATCAAATATAAAGCATGCGACATAAAGTTAAGGAAAAATCCCCGAAGGGCAAAACCTTTTATTTCTAGAACTTTAAAGAATTTACAAGACCATTGACTTACATACAACCTGATAATCGCCCACAAGTGTAACACACGGTGTCTTCGGTAAACCTTCAAAGCAACGGCTAGAAACAGTGTGACACAGAAATACCCGCAGGTGTCGGTTCCTATGTCGGTGGCTGAAAGTTTTCCTTTCCAGGAGGGCAACAATGAAGAAGAGATCGGCTTCTCCACAAGGGTTGAACAAACTCAAAGTTGTGTTATTGGGTTACCAAAAAGATTCACAAAGGATTGGAAGAATTGTGTGAATAAGAAAACCTAGAGTCTTGGGCTCAATAGGTGAAGACTTAGAGTATTTAGGACTCTGAAAATCGTCTTGAAAAGTCATAGAAAACAAATCCTCGAAGTTGTCTTTAAATAAGAAAACTTCGAGCCTAAAAAATCTCGAGCAGATCTGGCTAAGTTTATCTCAGGCGGACCAGTCCGGCTTGGGGGCGGATCGATCCGATTGACCGGATCGGTTCTTTTATTCTGAGGCGGATCGGTCCGGTTGTGATCGGATCGGTCCGGTTGTGATCGGATCGGTTCTTATATTCCAGGCTTCATCGGTTCGCTTGCGGTCCGGGGTATACTGGATCTGCATTAAACGGATCAGTCCGGTTGAGGGCTGACCGGTGCAGTCTGTCAGACTTGATTCCTCTTCTTCTTTTGATATTCGGATCCGTTGATGAATGTATGAATCTTGAATTTATTCAACGGTGTAACGGCGTGCGACATAATAAATTGTTAATGGACAAAAATGTCCTTACAAATCTCCCCCTATGTCTATGCCGGTACATACATAAAAACAAAACATTCGAATTAGCAAACAACTAAAAATGCCTATACAAATCTACCCTTCCATGAACCCAAAATTGGAAAGATACAATTGAATAAGACTACAGCGTTTGCTCTTCAATTCTTCAGGAATCTCAACACTTTTCTCATCATGGTGTGCAATCCAATGATAATCCATGTAGTACCTACACACATGAGAAAAAGCAAAATACCAAGTGTCATATCGAGTTTGAAATGAGATAATATATGATAAAAACATAAGCAACATCTCAAAAACTCCTCCAAAATTTAAACTCCCCCATAATGAGCCTAAAAAATCTCGAGGAGATCTGACGAAGTTTATCCCAGACGGACCGGTCCGGCTTGGGGGCGGATTGGTCCGATTGACCGGATCGGTTCTTTTATTTTGAGGCAGATCGGTCCGGTTGTGACCGGATCGGTTCTTTTATTCCACGCTTCATCGGTTCGCTTGCGGTCCGGGGTATACTGGATCTGCATCAAACGGATCGGTCCAGTTGAGGGCGGACTGGTCCGGTGTGTCAGACTTGATTCCTCTTCTTCTTTTGATATTCGGATCCGTTGATGAATGTGTGAATCTTGAATTTCTTAAACGGTGTAACGGCGTGTGACATAATAAATTGTTAATGGACAAAAAAGTCCTTACAATAGTATATATATTCATCACACTATTATATATACTAATACGACACCTCCTAGACAAAGTTACGGTATATGCATACTCTTCTATCATGTCCAGTTACATCTCTCGCTGTAAAAAGGACTATTGGCTTAGCATCGCCCTCGAACCATAAATAACATAACACACATATTTGGAAGCGAGCATACTCCCCAGCCGAATGGGTCATGCACATACCTACGCTCCCATTCAACCGTCAAAACTATCATTCACACCAATAGAACATGTCCAAGGTCCTATGTTCAAGGTATGAATCTAAAATCCCCCCAAATGGGCTCATCAGGATAAGATCAACCATATCGTGATACCTCTACCCCGATATATAGCAGCGTAGGTTTGTCACACACAATATAATTTATAATATAGGTATTTATCCCACCTATATAATATAAAACAAGGCACTCGCACAACCCATATGATAATTCCATACGTAGTATATTTTTCTCTCCAATATCCTACGTATTTATAGGTTATGACTTTACTTATTAACATATATTTTCCAAGATTTCCCTTCGGTCGAAAGTTATCCATTATTCCTCAAATAAATTTAGTAGGTAATTATCTACACCCTACTGGTCCATGTCATCCTGAATCCCAAATTTTTCACATATTCATATTATCCTCAAATAGGTTTATTCTTCGATAAACTCTAATTAACTATTAATCCATCATTTTATTTTCAAGGAATAAGTCCACACATAAATAATTTATGGGTTTCAATTAACACCCTACTGACCTTACCTAGATCCTATTATGTTATATTCCATTTACACTAAGCATCCTTGTAAGTGGGGGAAATTAATCAAACCATAAACAAAATCAAAACACATATTCTGGGATCGTCAACCGATCGATGGTATGGATCGATCGATCTATAATCAAAGGTTGATCGATTGAATAGATATAAGCCTACAATTTCTGCGTATTTTTCCTACGGGTTTAACCATTTTCCATCCTTAAATACTCTTCTTTAAGATCCCAAACTCCTTATAATTTATTCCATATGATATAACAATACATATAAATTGTCTCCAATTATTAAACAACCTAAAAGCATCAAGAAGTTTGAATTAAAGCATATTATTTCCCATAATTTCTAGAAAACTCATATGTATGATTTCTTCAAGAACAACTCAAATTTTCTTCATCAACTGATTCCAAATTTGTGGATTAACATCTATAATCAAAAGGAGATTAATCCTACATATTTCTCATTTCCATAAATCAATTAAAATCAACATATTTTATCTTTGAATCATAAAAGTTTTCAGAATTCTTCAACTATCCTAACATAGACATTATACTTGCTAAGTTTGCAAGGGTTAAATCACTTGACTTTAAATTGTAGGTTTGAACCTTTGGGGATGATAGTCTATTGGTGATCCTCCCCTATTTTTCTGGCCAACTTTCGGTGGTGGTGGTGGTGTATGATGTCTTTTGGTCTCTTGGCTTCCTAGGGTGTCTCTCCCTTTCTTAGAAAAGCCTCTCCTCTCCTCACAGACTTGTTTTTTGATTTTTGGTCAATGAACCTCACTTGATAAAATCTACACATAAATAAGATGAGTATAAAATTCGTAGGTATTGTTTACATACCTTGGCAATTGACGAAAATACCCCTCTAGGGTGTCTATTCAGTTCCAAAGTTCCCCGAGACCCAAAACAAACACTCAAATAGAATTTTTTGACTATTTAAACCCTTCTGGACACCCTGGCATAGTCAAACTGGCCATTTGGATGACATAAAAATATTTTACATCTATTTCCTTTAAATTTAGTCCCGACACGACTCACACGAGCTTCCCGACCTAATTTCCGTAATTATCGTATTAATCACTAGCGACAATTTTATTAAATCAAAATCATCTGCAAATTCAAAATCATATATTACTTTTAATCACTAAGTAATGTTCACATAAATCACATATCACTTTATTCCTGAGTAATATTGAAATCTAGATTAATTTTTTGAATTTAACCCACAATTAATCCTAATTAATCCCATTTTTTAAAATCATTAAAATTACGGGGTGTTACATTGACCAATGAATGTATCTCATAAGTGGTGATTTTAATTATGGGGGGTTTATGGCAAAGAGGTCACATGTGTAATAATAATAAGTTGTAGTGGTAAGGGAGTGAACCCCAGGGGGCCTTATAGGGTGGCTTTGAAAGGGATGATGTAACACTTGATGAACAAGTTCTTTAGTGACATCGGTAGTGTAGACCTAAAGATATATTGGTTATACAAAGTATCCCGTGTTCTACCAAAAGCTTTACCAATGTTAGTTTGTGATTCAGTGCATAATGCATAACATTAGTGTGATAAACTAGGTCTTTGAACTATCCTTTGGATGAAAGTTCAACTTGTTGTGATTCTTCGACGTGTCCAACGATAATGAACTACCATATTAGATAATCATAGATTAAATATTTGGGTGAATGGACGACAATCGATGTGACAAATATCCAGAAGTCTTAATGCATAACCATTTGTGGAAATTATGGTCGATTAAGTCTTATCCAATCTTTGGTGATAAACTGTTGAGTATACTTAGTGCCCTTCAGGAACCGGGCAGGTTTGACTTATGGAATGTGTTGCGTCTGATGGTAGGATGTGGAATCTTTGGTGATAACCTTGGGTTATCAGCTAAGTTTAAGGGAAACGCTTCATATAGACTTAGGTGAGGCTAGGTAGTGAAATCTTCCAAGGTGAAATTAGAGATTTATATCATGATGGGGTGTAATAGTCGTTGTCTTGAGGAGATCGATGTAAAAGGGGTCCAATTAGATTTGTACGAGTATCAAGATACATTATAAAATTGGCCAAAGATGTTATGATCAAGTCCACAATTATGGCAAGTTGATGAGATAATTGTGACATAGTGACTGTATCGACGTGAGTTGATAGTATATGTTGGAATAATTCTATGAGGGAAACATGTAGGCCTTGGACCTTCTTGTTCGGCTCCTCTGAAGGAGAGAGTGTACATCCAAGTGGTGTTTGTTGATATTATGGCTTTGGTGACGAGTAGTTGTCCATCATGTGGAGTCAATCGAATTGAACTTCGTAGTAGGTGACGGTAACTTGGTAATGATGATGGTTATCATACATTAAGTGCTTTGTCAAACCACGTGTTGATTAAGGAGACATTAAGTGCGATCATGCTAAGATAAATTAAGATGATCATATAGATGGGCAAGGATGGTGAAATCGCCACCGATGAGATGGACAAGGTTGGGGTCGATAAAGGCATTTGATAACTTGACTTTTGTGTGGATGTCATTGTTTAAAGCGAAGTTAATCAAAACCTCAATTACCTACAAAAATGATAATAAAACTAGTGTAGAGTGGCAAGTAACGGTATCAATCCATATCAAAGGGGTAAAGCGAGGGGAAAACAATTGTAATTCACTTTTATTTTCTTTTTGGGATTTTTACTTTTTCTATTCTTTTTTTAGCTTTTTTAATATTAAAAACAATTTTTTTTTGTGAAAAATGGTGAAATAACACTAAACTAAAATCAATGATGTAAAGAACTAACTAAAAAGTGACTAAAAATTAATAACAAAATATAACACTAAAATAAGAGATAAAGTGAGGTAAATAAATTTGAAAACAATCAAGGAGTGGGACTACACGACAAATTCTAACTATTCTAATTGATTAATGTAATTATTTGAATTCTCCCAAATTAATATCAAAATTACAAATAAACTCTTGTTTCAAGTGTAAATTTAATAGTAATCTTTTAGAAAATTAAGTTTAACTCCCCCACAACTCTAGAAAATAGATATACACTCCTTTTAATTAATCCCCCGCTAGGATCGATTGATTAAAATTTGTATAAATCACAGAAAATAAAATTAGAGTTGAAATTTAAGGAATAATACCACACTTAAGAAACCTCTATCTCTAGTTCGAATCTAAAATGGGTATTATAACTAGAATTTCGATTTTCTGTCGAAAATCATTTACCCTCTCCCGAGGCGTAAATTTAAGGGTGGGGGATCAAAATTAATATTCAAAGGGAATTTTTAATTAATCAAACTAATTAAATCAAAATAACATCAAATATGGGTTCACCCCACCCCTTGAAAATGGAATTAGCCTAACATAATTTGAAACAGGATAATCAAATAAACTAGGCAATTAAAATAAAAGTAGAGAATATAACAATCAAACCAAATCTCTTTGAGTGAAATTGAACTCCAATCCTTGAATTTTCACATCATCCATTCACTTTGAGAATCCAAATAATTTTTTAATAATAAGAACACACTCAATTGAATTTCTCAAAAATTTCTCACTCACTAATCTCTTATAAAATATAAAAATAAAATTATTTACAAAATATTTTCCTAATTTATTTTCTACTCTAACCTAAAAAAACTAAAACGGTGTTTCTCTCTCTAAAATTTTATTTTTACCTATCTTTGATGATTCTTCAAATGGCCATCTTCTTCCTTAAATAGTAGGCATGGATCTAAGGGTAAATTGGGTAGGGATTAAATGGACATGAGAGGTGTGAGGATAAGTTGGGGTTAAAATGGAGAAATGCACAAATGTGCATGTATTGTGGGAGGTCATGAGAGTGAGGGGTGAGGGAATAAAACTCAGATTTGTTAAAAGAGTATTTTTGAGTAAAAGGTGCAAGTGGTTAGTTCGGGGTAAGATGGGAAAAGGGTTTAAAAGGGGTAAAGACATGTGGGCATTTAGTTGGAATTTGATTTTTTTTTGGGTTTTGGTTTTGGTTGTATTAACAGGTGGAGAAGGAAATCCTAGCTTAAAAATGGGTTTGGATCAAATGGGATTGGGACGGACTTTGTCGGAACAGGGGTAGGTAGGAATGGGGGTATCGCTGAGTTCGGGTTGGACTTCAGAGCTCGCGAGTTTAGGGTGTCGCGGGTTTTCGTTTTTGGACACAGTTTGGAGATGGTAGCAAGGTTGGGTTCGTCTGCGGGTTTGGCGGGGTTGGATCGCCGACATAGGTTATGTCAACGAGAATGGGGCTCGCAGCGCCGAAAATGGTAGTGGGTCGAGTTTTGGTAAGGGAGATCGTCGGTACGCGAATCGGGTAAGGATCGGAGCATCCGAGTTGGTTCGGTTGGAAATGGTGGAGGGTTTTGATTTGGACAGTGGTTCCGCTGGGTGGCGGATTTGGGTAGGTTAGAAGTGGGGGACGGGTAGTGGTTTGGCTATGGTGGTATAAGGTTGTGTTAATGGAGGGATGTGAGAGGAGAGAGAAAGAGGTGGTGGGTTAAAGGTTAAAGAAGGTGAATAGTAAAATGGGTATTGTTTGAATGTGGGTGAGTGCAGGGTAGATAGGATGAGGGTGAGGGAATGTTTGTGTGTGAGTGAATTGTTTTGGGTGATGGTGTGTGTGTGTGTGTTTAATTTGGACACCTAAAAATAAAATAAAACTAACTAACTAACTCAAAATAAATTTTTATGGGTGAGGGGAAATGAAATTGGATGAGAAGGATATGACAGGTAGGATGGTGATATTAGGGGTGCACATGGTTCAGTTCGGTTCGGTTCCACTACGGAACCAGAACCGAAATTGATCAGTTCCATGGTTTTGGAACCAGAACCAGAACCAAAATTGATCGGTTCGGTTCGGTTCGATTCCATGGGTTCGGTTCTCGGTTCAGTTCGGTTTGGTTCAGGTATAAAACCGAGAACCGAATCGAATACTTCGGTTCTCAATTTTTTGGAACCAGAACCAACCCATGGATAAAAAAACCGAACCAACCCAACCCACGAAGGTCGGTTTGGTTCGGTTCTTCGGGTTGTCGGTTTTTTTGCACACCCCTAGGTGATATGATGGATGACGGATGCGAGAAGAATGTACACATGAGGAACAAATGTATTATAAAAGAACTAACTGCAAACTCTCTTTTTCTTTTCTTTTCTCTATTTTCTCTTTTTTTTTCCTCTTTTTTCCCTCTTTTTTTAATATCTTTTTTAATTTTATTTTTCTTTCTTGTTTTATATTCTCAACACTGAATACATTTAACATTTGGAATCAACACTCTTTTTTCTGAAAAATGAAGGATAAAATATGAATGGAGATGATAAGTGATGGTGTGGGGAAATAAATGGGAATATGGAAGAACATGGGACTGTAATGGGTGAAAACCTAGTGATCAGGACAAACTTCAAGACACACATTTCTTACTACTAAAAAAAGATGTCGTTCTCAGTGATCAAGCCAAAATTTTAATGAAAAATAATGAGAGCATACAACGATTTAATTGCGGACCCAAAAGAAGTTGAATCAACTTGTGACTCAAAGATTGCGTAAAACACTCTGAAAGGGTGAAAGGCACAAATCTCATAAGCTAAAGTCTCTACTAGTGATCCTTAAGGTTCTCCCGAGAATTATAGTACTCTTCAACTCTAAGTCGTAGTCACATGATAAGTGCGCAAATGTTGTTGAGTCTAGAAATTCATGGTGCAAAATGCCTTGATACGTATAACATAAGCTATTTGAAAAAAAAAATCCTCTAGCTTGATTCCTAAACTTAAAAAGATGGATGATAGAAAATTCACGTCAATGAGCGAGATGAAAGAAACTGCACAAACTTTGTAAAAAATCAGGTTTTAAAATCAAAATTTTTCAAAAGAGGTACGATTTTGATAAAATTCCCCACCCCAAACAAAAAGGAACATCATCCTCGATGTTAAGTAAAGTGATTTTTAAAATTGAGAGCATAAGGTAGGAAAGAGATTATCGGAATCAAACTCTAATGAAATGGACCGATGAAGCCAAAAAAGAACCTGAATAAGATTGATAAGAGAAAGAAAAGAAAAAAAAATTGTGTACAAGTCTATACAGATGGAAAGCATGGGGTGATGCTAAAACACCACCCCCAAACAGGATGATAATCATACTAGAAATAATGGGCTGACTCCTGGTAGTGCTAAGTTTAATGTCTTCAGCGAGACCAATGGAATCTCACCCTAAAGATAAGATCAAGGAATGTGCGGGGCGGTAGAAAACTTGGGTGATGATAATCACCCCCAAACAAGACTAAAGCGTCAGTCTTGTTGGATGAAAGCTAAAATAGTCAATGCACCTGTATGGCAAAGTGCATCACATGATGCAAAACATCAGTGGACCATGGGGGTTGGGTATTAGGGTAAGGGTGAAAAGGTATAGGCACTAGTCATGGGCCTTATTGAGCTGAAAGGTGATGGCAACGAGGGCCCTATAAGAATGATGCTCTAATTGGTGAGGAAGGTGGAATGGTGTGCAAATAGTGATGGGGTGGGGCTCATATAAATGACACGGCCATTCTACGAATGGGCGATTCTAATGGTCACGCCGTAATACACCAGGGAGCTTTCAAGGGAAAACATCAACACCATAAGAGAGTGGTGGGCATGGGGTAACAAGATCGGTGTCACGAAAGTGGAGAGTAGCACCATAAATACTCTCGTGAATGGTGGGTGGTGGTTTTAGGTGAGGATCTAAAAAGGTAGATGCAAATATGAAATGTGTAAAATCAAGATCTAAACCAAGTGGTGGGGTGGAAGGGGTAATGGGTGGGTCAGGTGGGATAAATGGTGGGGGCAGATGATCCAACTCAAGCGTGGGAGACACACACTCGTCATGAGGTACAGAGTGATCCTTAAGGGCAATCGGAGGAGAAAGTGTGGTATCAAAAGATGGAGTGGTCATATTCTCCACAAAAATATCGTCGGTGAATGTGGTGGGTGGGTAAGACGAGGCACCAAGATCTAAGATAGAGGAATCACTAGAAATATCGAGCTCAAAGGGAGCCATGCATGGCGGGACATCATCTGTATCCAGATAGGTAAGAACTATATCGGATTATATCTCGAGAAAATAATGAGAACTCGTAGCCAGAGCTAACATATAATGAAGTGGTTCCTCGAGAACACCCATGGTGGGCTCAATAGGTATATACTCGGGCATATTTTTAGATTTGATGGGAATGTGAATTTAAACCTCAATGATGGGTTCCTTTGGACATGCTGGGATTTTATCAGGCTCACCATCGATGGATAAATCAACACAAGTGTCAACTTGAGGCTCGGACCATGGAATGGTCACAACGTCGAGATTCTCGGGAGGATAGGGTTGGTCACACTCAAAGTCAGTGGCATAAGACGACGCATCATCACTCCACATGGGGGAAATAATGGGTTGAATTGGGGTGGAGTCCGACTCTCTCTCACACTCAATTTCATTTAACCTTTGTTCAAGCCGTTGGAGGGATTTATTTTGAATTTGAGTGGCTTGCTCTTGCTCGAGTATGACCTTTTGCAAGAGGCTTTCGAGAAAGGATGTGGATGTTGGTGTTGGTTGAGGTGGACACAAATCGCTATTATCACGACTATATGGAGAACACTCGAAGGAAGTGCGTGGAACGGGGTCAAATGCATCATACACGGGAGAAGTATCTCCATGAGAGACAAATGGTTGATAATTGTTGGGTTCATAGTGAGGAAACTGATCGGGAATGGGTGCACAAGTTTTCCATGACAACTGTTGGAACGTGCGAGGATCCATAACATCGGGTTGGGACTTATATTACATGAAAGGGTGATCAGACCTCCATGAATAACTAGGGTACTCACAAAACTTGGGATTAGATATATCGGGATAGTAGGCTGAGGTGGGTTTCGAAACAGTGTCATATGGATACACATGTTCCATGGTGGGTTGGGATGGATATGAAAAGTAAGGGCACTCATGGTACATGTGATCGACATAAGAACAATGGGTGCACAACAAAGTAAGCGACACTTGACACTTGACACCGAGGGTGATGGAATAGGAGATGCGTCCATAGATAGGTCAAGAGTATCAATGGTACTCGTAGGAGAGGTGAGACTACTAAGGATATCAAAAAGAGACGACTCAGTATCACTCTCACAAAGGGATGTTCTTTGGCCAAGTGGAGAGAAATATTTTTTCAGATTTTTTTAAATTTTCTCAAAAGGAATGAAAATATTTCTGGATTTTTCTGAAAATGAAAGAAAGAAAATATTTTTTGGATTTTAATAAAATAAAAGGAAGAAAATATTTGTGATTTTTTTTGTAAGAAAAGAGGGGGGAAAATAGGTGGACTCTATGAATTTGCACGAATGCACTAAAACCTGACAACTGAAAAATTGAATTGGACGCACACAAGTCAAGGAGAAATCCTAACTAGCACATAACCATTTTTTATCTTCAAAGATAGGTGAGAGGGTAGTCAAATTTTAATTAAGTCCGCAGGCGATAAATAATCACGAAAATATCTTTGTGATTGCCTTTGCAAAAATGTTCTCCTATTGGGCTACCTAGTTAATTGATTTTAAATTTAATGAGGGCTAGGGTAGCATACAATTGGTAAGCGAGTGAGTCGGGTGATGAAATCCTTTCTCGTGAATGATCGGGTGTAGGTCTTAATTAATTAATTCATCACACACATTCTAAAATAATGCGAGAATAAAATCAAATAAGAGCACACAAGCACACACAATAATTGACTCGCTAACAGGAGAGGCGCGAGGGTTTAGAAATGTACCACTGTGGGGTGCGAAAAAATTTGAGTGGACTGTGGGGAGATCACACCTATCTCATTCGGCCTCGGGGGTCCTACCGACCCAAAGTAGAGAGGCTTCTTTTCGTCGCCTTTGTACGCCCTCTCTCTACCTTGTCCGGTTTCCCTATCACGCTTTTCTTCGCAATTAATTATTACAAAATTAAATAAAAAATAAATTGTGTCTCTATGCACCGCAATACAAGCTAAATAATAAAGTCCTAATACAAGCCTTCTAATAAAATGCAAAAATGGTACTAAAAATAACAAAGTAAGAAAAATAAATGAACTACAATATGAAATCCGCTCCAAATGCTTCATGCTCTCAAGAATGGCAACTACGCCATTTAATAACTTAACTTTTGTGTGGATGTCATTGTTTAAAGCCAAGTTAATCAAAACCTCAATTGCCTAAAAAAGTGATAATAAAACTAGTGTAGAGTGGTCAGTGAGGGTATCAATCCATATCAAAAGGGTAAAGCAAGGGGAAAACAATTGTAATTCACTTTTATTTTCTTTTTGGGATTTTTACTTTTTCTATTCTTGATTTCATTGGTTATTGACACGTATTTTCATCCAATCATAATCCCAATCTTGGCCTAACACTGGGCATGGATCCTCTACCTAAGACATTTTTCTCATCACGACTTTTGTTCTCATACTGTTTTCTGGGCTGTGATTTCGCAAAAATGGGAGAAAATCCATAAAGTAGCAGGGTCGCAGATGAAGCCTCACCCTCCACGCCAATAGACACTAACGACCTATAAGGATTACTATGACACATTGATAAAGGTCAAGGGCCATGCAGGAAAGCATCAAGCAGTTTACGCAAAGTATCCTGAGTGGACATTGGAGGCAAGATGAATATCTAGTCACCCCAGCAGGGGGCGAGTACCTTCAATGAAGACAAGAAGTGCCTCATCCAGCTCCACAGAGACATAGGTGGAAAATGCACCATGAGAGGGCGATAGAGAATCCCATACATTTGAACTGGATCCTAAGCGGGGAAGCTATCGAATCTAGGGACAACATATCTAATGTGATGACAAGTCTTACAAACCAGGAGCAACATCCACCATCCGAATATGTGAATATGATGACAACTCGGATTATTCTTCGGACCGCAGAAGCATTCCTGAGTTACTGAGAAAAGGGTTTCCATTTGAACATTTGGGACCAAGGGTGGAAATATCCCACCAATGCAGGGGAATCAAAGAATTTAGAGATGAAACCAGAAGGGTTGAGCTTTCACACATGTTAAGATAAAGTGTTCGAGGGTTGTATAAATCCGAGAAGACTTCCTATGAAGAGATGTCAACTGAGAGTCGAGGATAAGAAGAAAAGACAGTGGTGGTTAAGGCCATTAGAGATGAGCAAGCCGGGAAAAGGGTCGATCCAATGGTTAGAATATCATTTAGGAAAAATTATAAAGACAAAAAAAACACTGTATAGAGGTTTCATACAAGGTCCCCCACTCTCGGCATCATTCGTGAGCTATTCGATGCCCCCCAAATTCAAACCACCGATCATCACTCCCAAGTATGATGGTACGTCTGATCCTATATTGCACATATAGTAGTATCAGGCTACCTCAGATATTTACTCCGTCCCTGATGAGATGCGTTATTGAGATTTCTCCAGTACAATTAAAGGATCAACCTTAATTTGGTATAACGGATTACCAAGAGGTTAGATATATAACTTTTGAAAACTGTTCGATATCTACGTCAGAAATTTTTTATCGGTACCAGGCCAGGCAAGCAAGTCATCCATTTGCTAACCATCCGCTAGGGGATAAACGAGATTACTAGGGAATTTATTGCTAGGTTTAATATTGAAAAGATGGAAGTTGTGGACTATGAATAGAAGATGGCGATTACAATGCTAATGAGTATATTATGATTTGGGAAGTTATTCTGGAAACTATCCAAGAAACACTAAACACTATTTTCGAACTGCTAGAAAAATATGGCAAGATTATGAACGCTGAAGAAGCTATGGAAGCAAAAGAGTCCCGCCATTCCAAGGTTGACAACAACAGGGTCTTGGAGAAGAAGGAGTCCAGAGAGAACAAAAAGGTGGTGTATTTTCTACAATTGATGTTAAACATTTTATAAAATATAATGTTTGAAAATGATGATTGATTTTGCTAAAACACTGGTGAAATAATGTTTCAAGTTTACTGCAAAAACATATATTTTATAAAAGATGCACATTTGTTGAGTTTGATGAAGTAAAAATATCTTTTATGGCTTAAAAATGCATTTTTAAAAGTATTGTGAATTTTTAGGATGAAATGTATGTCTAATCCATTTAATAGGATTTTTGGAGTAAAATCCTTCTCCTCATGTGTGTAGACTTACAGTATTTTGATAATGAACATATAAAAAAGTTTAAACAAGGTTTTAGTGGGTTTAGACATGAAATAAGAAAAAGAAAAAAGAAATTCTAATCTTCATAGTATATAAAAGAAGGAGTTAGAGGTGTGAAGACTATAAAGTTGTAAGGCTACATGTGTTGATAAAAATAAAATTCTATTCTCTTATAAAAGTAGTCTTTAATAGTAATTATATTTCTTGAATAAAGAAAGTAAAGAAAAGTTTAATTTGAAAATATGGATAGTAAAGATGTTGGATAAGTGTTAATGGTTAAACATTAGGAAGTTGGTGTGCATAACTTAATAAGTTTTTGAAAGATTAATGTTTATTAATTTAAGAAGGAAATAATGGAATAAAGAGGTTTTTAACTTAATAAGAATGCTACTATAAATGTTATAAAGGTGTTAAAGTGTTTAAAGCACTTAAGAAGCAAGTGTGAATAACTTAAAGTGGAGTAAAACGACAAGTTTAGAAACAAATGGGTAAAATGGTAATTTTATGAAAAGTGGAATATTTTTATGAAATAAAATGTTATAAATGGTGTTACGCAAATTGGTTCTAAATAAATATCATTTTGGAACAAAATCAAAGTTAAAGTGTAAAGGACATGAAATGAAAATTTCAAAGTGTAACCCAAATTAGGATGAAACCCGAGTAGAAGGAAAATTGGAATAATGTGGACATTGTATTCTGTTAAACACATGTAAAAAAAAACTTGGATGACACTAAGATAATTAAAGAGGGCCTAGATCCATGGGGTGAAAGACCCAAAACTAATAGCCAGAGCATATGAAGGTCTGGCCGACGGTGTGGAGACTATTAGAATACGCAGTTTGTTTTAAGATTTAGAGAATAAGATAAAGGAATAAGGAACATGTCAAGAAATGGGTTGGAGGGTAAAAGGTGTTAAGACACCAACCTTGAATGAATTAATAAATGTTCCAGTAAATGATAAAGTGGACAAGAAATGCTTAAATTGATTAATGTCTATAAAGCAAATGAAAGGAAAATTTAGTGGTAAATAGGTGAGTTAAGAAACCTAAGAAGGAGTAACTAGTAATTAGCACAAGTATGTGGGTGTTCGCGTATGTTGAAAGAGGTTATTTTCAATGAAAATACTAAAGTGCATCCCTTTAAATAAAAAGGTAAATTTTGATAAATAAATGGTTTTGATTGAACAAAGTGTGGTGGTTTCAAGTATTTAACGTCTGTGTTAAATAGAGGGCAAGTTAATAAAGAAGAAGTCTTCGTGAGATTAAGATAAATTAATCGAACTAAATAACATTTCCAAAAGTAAAACGGTTTCATGCATTAAGTATATATTTAAGTATTTATATGTGTGCAAGGTAGTTGCATGTGCGTATAGGTATAATGTGTAAAGTCTTGTTTCTACTGTTCGTTTCTATATTGTATTTTAGGTATTTCCATTGGGCAATTGCTCACACCCTCGTCTTTGTTAGGGAAGGTTGGGTGCGGGTCCATATTTTGAGAGTGTTATGCAAGTAAGTATTCCATTTAATTTGTCGTTAGTAGCTCTGTATGCTTGGACTCCGGGGATACTTCCCACGGGTCTCTCATGTATTTGAACTTGAAATTGGAATCGCATGGAAAATAAGTGAAATGTTAATTAAAATAAAGATGGACTAGGAACATTACATAGGATGTTTCACTGCAAATTCGCACCTCATGCTAGAGTCGAACCGGGTTAACTACGGGTAATCCATAAATTCATGTCGGTGCGTTACAAAAACATTTGAAAATTAACTGTGTCTTAAAAAAATTAAAATACAAAAAAGAAATTTAAAGAGTGGATAATACGAAATATATATTAAAACAAAAAAATATTCAAAATTATTTAAAATCTAGAAATGGCATAAAAAATTTAAAGAGTCCAAAATAATAGATAAATAATTTTCAAAAACTAGAAAATTCTAAATACATACTAAAGACTAGGAAAATACCAAATGTTGATACCAAAAATTATCCACTTATGTGGACCAACCAAAAATAAACATGTGTCATCTACTATGGAAATAATCCTAGTTAGTAAGGAATAACCACCTACTAAGGTTTCGAATTCGGACCATTTACTGGGATGCCGAGCAACACAATGAAGCCCGACCAATAGTAGATAGGCCGACCAACACTGTCAGCTAAACGCCAATAGCCAGAAACATTATGAACCTTATGTACTGATGTAAATGCCTAATTTATAAAGGCATTCCATCCTTTAACATTCTATCTCTTAGTCTTCCTACTGGGCTATAAATACGTTGTAATCCCTTCGTCAAAGGCAAACACAAGGTAATAACAAGTACATTGGACGTAGGCTTTTCTCTATAGTTCGAACCACTTTAAAAACATTATTGTTTCTTTCTTTTACTTACAAATATTATCCGTGATTAATAACACCTAGTCTAGTTTTTTACATCAACAAATTGGCGCCGTTTGTGGGAAACATATTGCTAAATGTTTTTCACTCATTCATTCACTCAACATGACTGATGTTCGTGAAACAAGCACCAGGAATGATGACATCCCGCTTGTTTTTTCTTCTCCACCAATAATGGTCTGACTGGAATCCTGACTAGCCTCTTTAGAGGTAAAGAGGCTATGTAAGATGCCATAAGGTAGTTAACCTAAACGCTACACGACGGGTCTCTTGCCTTGTCTACTCGTGGAAACATGCCACCATCGCCTCCAAGAAATTAAAGACATAGCCAATCCAGGACTACCAGAGATACTTCTTACTGTCCAGGGGCAAGTTCTTCACTTAGAACTTCGGAACCATATAATGAACAATCTTTAACTCCAGAAAGATTGAGTCCTTTGGAAAGGTTGAGTAGAGCATCTCCATTTAATCATTTGGGAACCAGGGAGAAGATAAATGTTCCCAGGGAATTGTCGAGAAAGAATCGAAGACCAATCGATCAACATGAAGGCTCAACACAATCCAGATCAGATGCCCGATTACCTGCTTGCACCGAGCAGAGTTTAATAGAAGAACGTTCATCACAAATGATTGATCGGAATCATTGAGCTGCAACGCATATATCTGATGCTGGTAATAATGCCTGGAAGGGCTCTATTAAAAAATTGGAAGATAGGTTAGGAGAAATAGCAAAGACAAAGTACCCTTTTGAGAGAAGTTTTGTGAAATGATCTTCTTTTGAGCAAAATATTGTGGATTTTCCCACTCTTTAAAAGTTTAAGTCTCTTGTGGTTACTCCCAGTATGATGGAAAAATTGATCATGTTCTTCACATAGACCAATACCAAGAAGGAGCTGACATTTATGTCGTCCCTGACGAAATGAGATGCAAGGCATTTTTAGGAATAATTACAAGTTCTGCACAGATTTGGTATAATAGCCTTCCTCGGGGACAAATATCTAGTTTCAAACATCTCATCGAGCTATTCATTAGTAACTTCTACTTTGGAGCCAAACCTATGAAAAGAGTAGCCTATTTTCTCATCCTAAGACAAAAGGTGGGAGAAAGTACTAGAGATTATATTACTCGCTTCAACAACGAGAAGATGGAAGTTATTGATTATGAGGAAAAATATCTATTACAACCCTCATGAGTGGATTGCTCCCCGAGAATCTCTACTACACACTTTCCAAAGACCCTCCAAAGACGATGACAGAGTTGATGGCCAAGGCAACCAAGATAATGAACGCCGAAGAAGCCATAGTAGACAAATAAAACTCGGGAGTAAAAATTGAACCTAAAACCAAGAAAAAAGAGCAAAAAGATCATAAGGAGCATAGGGAATCAAAGAAAAAGGGGAATACTAATAGAATCAAGAAATACAACAATTACACTCCATTAAAATTGGGAATCCACCATGTCTTGGAGTAAATAAAGCATAACAAGGAGATATGTTGGCCTGAAAAGATGAGAACATCAGCTCGAAAGAGAGATATGTCCAAATACTGAAAATTTCATAGAGATCGGGGGCATACGACAAATAGTTGCATTGATCTTTAGAATGAAATTGAATCACTTATTAGGAGAGGAAAACTAGACAAATTTATTGATCAATAAAACAATAGTGTAGCTCGGCGAAGGTCGAAGTCTCCATGCAAGCCCAGAGATGAGAAAACGAAAACTCATTAAGATGATCAAGAAGATGATCATGACTTACCTAAGAGGTCTAGGCAATCAAAATGTGAGGTATTCATGCTTAGTTTTGGATAGTTTGATTATCAAATGATTACATGTGAATATGTTGGAGGAGAAGATCATATCGTTGAATGGAAAGCTTACCTCAATGAGGCTCAAGCTTGCTCTTATATCCAGAGAATTAATCTGGACGAGGAAAGTTAAAAAAGATAAGGTGGTGATTTTCTTCTCTAAAAATGACCTTTCAAGGGTACTATATCCCCATGATGACCCCTTAGCAATGAAATTCAGATGGTATAATATGATTGTTTCTAGGTTATTGGTCGATGACGGCAGCTCGACGGGCATCAAGCTCTAACCTTGCTTTGATAGCCTGGACTTCAACCTCAACCAATTGGAACCTTTTGATAGGACATTAATAAGCTTTTCTTGATAAAAAGTATTTCCATTTGGCACAATCAAGACGGAAGTGTTGATCGGCACTGGGCCAACAAGTTAGACAGAGAAGATAAGTTTCATTGTAATGGATAAAAATGTTCATTATGCCTACAATATGATCATGGGAAGAGTAGGATTGAAGAAATTTAAAGATGTGCTGTCTACAGTCCATCAATGTTTGAAGTTCCCGGCCAACTGCAGAGTAGGCATGGTAAAAGGAGACCAAAAATTAGCTCAGAAGTGCTATTACTCATCTATCAAGAAAAAAGATCTAGCAAAAATGAAAAAAACACCATCACTTTTCAAGTGGATATTTCTGAGCCCAATAGAGACTTCGTGGTTGAAACTCTAGATCCGAGGGAAGAAACATAATTAGTGAAAGGTCAGATAGTAGAAGAAATAGATAGTATTGTTCTTGATGTTGATAAGTCGAAATGAACTACTCAAATAGGAACAACACTGGATCCTATTATTAAACAAAAGCTAGTGACACTCCTGAGATAGAGGAAGCACATGTTTGCTTGGAGTCATGAAGATATGCCTGGGATTCACCCTAATTTTTTTTTGCCATGAACTCAATGTCAATAAGGATGTCAACTCTATGAAGCAAAGGCGTAGAGTATTTAGTCCCAAGAAGAACCAGGCTATTCAGGAGGAAGTTGAGAAGCTTAAAAAATCCTCATTCATTGAAGATGTGAAATATTCAGATTGGTTTCCCAACATTGTTATGGTAAAAACAAATAAGTGAATAGTGTGTATGGACTTCACAAATTTGAACAAGGCATGTCCAAAGGATCATTTTCCCTTGCCATAGATTGCTCGACTCATTAATGCTATGTCGGTTCATCAGTTATTAAGCTTCATGGATGCATATTCCAGTTATAACCAGATGAAGATGAAGCCTGAAGATAGGGAAAGCACTTTTTTATTACTCCCCGAGGAACTTACTGCTATAATGTTATGCCATTTGGTTTAAAAAATACAGGTGCTACTTACCAAAGATTTGTGAAAAAAGTTTTTGAGGAGAAAATAGGAAAGAATATGGAGGTACACGTAGATGACAAGCTGATAAAGAGCAAAAAAGCATCCGACCACATTATCGACCTCAGCCAAACCTTTGATCAGTTGTAGAGGCACCAAATGAAGTTGAATCCGACCAAGTGCGTATTTTATGTTAAAAAAGGAATGTCTCTTAGGCACATAGTAAACTAGAGGGGAATTGAAGCAAATCCAGACAAGATTAAGGAGTTGATTGAAGTGTAGTCCCTATTTGTAAAAAGGAGGCACAAAGGCTAACTGGTCGGGTAGCATCCTTAAACAGATTTGTGTCCCGAGCTATTGACAAATGTCTACCATTCTTTAAAGTGCTGGGTAAGAGTTTTGAATGGAATGACGAGTGCGAGAAAGCTTTTCTAGAGTTGAAAAAGTATTTGGGATCACCTCCATTTCTCTCCCAACTAGTTTTGGGAGAAAATTTATACTTGTATTTGTATGTTTTGGACTCAACTGTGAGCTCTTCCTTAATACGAAAGATAATGAGGTTCAAAAGCCTGTCTACTATACAAGCAAAGCCTTCCGAGGAGAATAAATTAGATATCCACTCCTAGAGAAGTTAGCGTTGGCATTGATTGAGGCATATAGACGTATGGAACCTTATTTTCAAGCCTATACTATTGTGGTGTATACTGATATGCCCCTTTAGTAAGCCTTGCATAAATCGGAGAAGTCTGGGAGATTAAAGTATTGGTTAGTAGAGCTAGGAGAATATGATATAGTGTATGAACGAAGGTCCTCATTAAAAGGCCAAGTTGTGGCAGATTTCATTGCTGAATGCACTTATTCGGAGGTTCCCGAGCAACAAAGAACTCAAGCATAACTTACCCCATTAGGGGAAAGATTAGAATAAATTGCTGCCAACCTACCAGAGATGTCCACCAAAGCAAAAGAGATGGCCGAAAGATATGAGGAAACATGGAGTAAAATATTCCATCATGGGATATTATTAGACCAAGCGTTTGATGACGACATCCCCATATGAAACATGTTTGTAGATGGATCATCTTGTGCAACATGAAGTGGAGCAGGTATAATACTAAACACTTCTAATGGAATAGATATTGAATGTGCTCTATGAATCCAGTTTCAAGCCTTAAATAATGAATCAGAGTATGAAGCTCTCATTATGGGCTTAAGTCTAGCTTGTTCAATAAATGCCAACCAAGTTGTGGCACACTGTGATTCTTAATTGGTGGTGAATCAAATTCTAAGTTTATATGGAGCCAAAGGCGAGCTAATGCTAAGATACTTAGCCAAGGAGGTGGAAATCATAGCAAAATTACCAGTTGTTTGGGTAAGTAAAATTCTAAGATTGGAAAATTCCCGAGCTAATTCACTTGCTCGCTAGCATCAACCACCAGAATTGAGCTCCGAAGAACTATTCCCATTGAAATATTGGCCAATAGGAGTATTGATGAAGACTTGATGGTCGATTTCATTACAATAGATATGGGGTGTCCATTTTGGATGGATCCCATTAAAGCTTATATGGAAGAAGAAATCTTGCCAGCAGATCCAATCGAGGCAAAAAAAACTTAAGTATAAATCAAGAAGATATTTGCTAGAAAAAGGATAATTGTACAGGAGAGGATTAAAATATATTCTGCAATGTTGTGTCCATCCAATGGAGGTTCAAGACTTAATAAAGGAAGTTCATGAAGGGTCTTGTGGGGTTCAAGTGGTAGGTAGATCATTGTTGCAACAAATTAAGGCCTAAGGATACTATTAGCCAACTATGAGAGCAGACTGTACAACTTTTGCAAGAAAATGTGATAAGTGACAAAGGTTCTCTAGCATTCGCAAAACTCTACAATCTACTCTACCTCCAGTAACCTCACCTTAGACATTCTCTATGTGGGGTATAGACTTGGTCAGGCCACTGCCGACCACCCGAGGAAGATTCAAATACTTGGTTATAGATGTGGACTATTTCAGGAAGTGGGTTGAGGCAGAACCATTGATAGGCATACCCTATGAGAAGGTCTACCAGTTTATCTAGAAAAATATCATTTTGTAGATATGGTTTGCCTTATGCCTTCATCGTAGTTTATGGCATATAATTTTATAATGAAGAATTTGTCGCCTATTGTGCCTAATCAAACATTCACAAGTTGCACTCTGCTCCAGGTCATCCACAAAGTAACAAGCAAACTGAGGCAATGAACAGGAACCTGCTCAATAGATTAAAGAAAAGACTTGATGAGGATAAATGAAATCGTATTAATGAACTACACTCCGTTTTATGGGCATACCAAATAACTCAAAGGACTGTTATTGGGTAACACCATACATGCTGGCATTTGGAACTGAAGAGGTGATACCAGATGAACTGGGTTTGCCAACCCACAGAGTGTTGAATTTTAATTCTCCTATTAGTGATTTGGTGTGAATATTAGACCTAAATATGCTGGAGGAAGTGCGCGAGGATGAAAAATTGAGAAATGATGCTTACTAACAAAGAACAACATGAATTTATAACAAAAGGGTGAAGCCGACTAAGTTAAAGGAAGGGGACTATGTTCTCAAGAAGGTGATTCAAAAGACCAATAAGTTTGAAACCAATTGGCATGGGAAAATTAGTATCTTAGCAGTTATCCGACCAGGTACTTACAGAGTTGAGACTCTAGAAGGAGAAGAGTTAAAAAATCCTTGCCATGCCGAGCATCTTAGGAAATATTACTAGTAATGTAATGAGATAAATCTTTGCAATTATGTCACTTCAATATCAATAAAATGATAATTTGCTCCATTTTTTTGATTTTTTGGGAGTACTGATGATATACATCACCACACACTTGGTTGCTTGGTCTGTAAACATGTAAAAGTTTCTCGGAACAACCACCATATAGTTGATTGGTGATCACTCAATAATTGGTCATCACCAGCAAGAATAAAAACCATATAATTGATTGATGATCACAGTTGGTCTGCACAAGAAAAAATGATCAGCTATATACAAAAACCTAAATTAATATAGGAATTTAAGTCCTTAATACTTGGTTAGCACAATCAAGGATAAATCAATCCAAACTGAGCAAAATGGCAGAAGAATGTTGTGAAGATTCCTAAAAAGGAATGTACACACGTATTCCACATACACGTGGTCACCACTGATAACTAATTCTAAACCTAAAAATTTAGGTACATTAGTAGAACCTATGGAAATACCATGGGTAGCTAGTACTAAACTTGGATTTAAATCTAAGTGTGCTAGTAGAACCTATGATCACATCAAAGGTAACTGATACTAACCTTAGAACTCTAAATATATCAATACAACCTATGATAATATCATTGGTCATTGGTACTAGACTTGGGCAAATACCTAAGTGTATCAATAGAACTGATGAAACAAAGAAGTCATTCACATCCAGAAATTGACAAGATAAGTTGATCAAATATTTTTCATTCATATAAATGATCATTACATGAAAATATTGTTCAAAATTGAATTACATGAACAAATTTTGTTTAAGATTATTCTATTGGATGTTTTCCTTCAGATTTAGAGGAGCTCGATTCTAGTTCCATGCCTGCTGGAGAATCATCCAATATGTATGGGGAGTTGATGACATTGAAATCTTAAAGAATTCTCCTATTGATGTTACTCGGATCATCTAACAGATGAAGAGGTCGAACTATTTCTAGCTCGTCATGCAGACCATAATCCCCTAAGTATTTGGAGATCAGGCATTGAGGAATGGTTTTTACTAGGATCTAGCTGTTATCTAGTTTAAAAGGAGGATCTTAACACTCCAAAAGACCTGGATTAGCCCAATACCATAGTCTACTGTCCTGCTCAACCTTCATAACTGTTAGGCAATTGGTCCAGCCCCATTTATAGCCCTTGCGTTAACCCTGACTAAAGCGTTCATCGAAATGACCAGGAGCCTCATTGTACCCCTCCATCCAAACTTCTCTAAGTTTCTTGTTAAACTAGAAAGTTAACCTCCCAACCTATTTTTATAGTTTCTTCATCAATCCATCATTGATTTGCAGTTGAGAAGACTGGGTGAAAAGTTGCTTACCCTAGGTTTGGATTGTTTTGGACATCTCAATAATTGCTAAATTCTTGGTCTTTATTTGTGCAGTCTGGTTTGTAAGTGTATGCCGAGTTCTGCTTTCATTAGTTGTAGCTCAGCTAGGTATTTCTCTTGATAGGAAAGAGGTAGAAGGTTTGGATTTTATTAGAGACTCTAGTTCTTCCCTTAGATTAGCATATTCGATCTCCAAAAATGAGACTCACTCATCAGCAGCAACAGTAGTTGAAGGAATCGTCAAAGAGTTCAGATCCTCTCTCAAACTGTTATTTTCTTCCTTTAAAAGCTTGGTAATAGCCCTAGCCTCATCCACTTCACACTTGAGTAAAAACTCTTTCTTTCTAAAAAAAGAGGCATATTTATCTAATTTTTCCTCAAAACCCAAAGATTCACTCAGAGCTTTGTACTTCTTCTCATAATCAGCATACATGAGAGCCTTGGCTTCTTTGTGATCTTCTTAAAGCTCTTTATTCATTTAAAAGAAAGATGCATTATTAGCTACGTCCGAATAAAGAAGAAACTTTAGGTACAAGTAAGCTTCCTTGGCTTGATCTTAAACGTCATCCCCGAGCAACTTTGACAGATCTTCCTCGGAGAAAGTCATGTGACCAACCCTTAAAAGATCATTACACCATTTGAGTAGCTTGAAGTTCGTAAAGGAAAGTTGATCCATTTTGGTCGTGAACTATAAAGAGTAAAGAAATATCCAATCAACAACAGAATAAAGAGTTTGAAGCAGTAATCGAAAGAAAATAAGCGTAGAGAAAAAAAATAGTCATTTTCATTGATAAAAGTCATATTACAAATACATTGAAAGGAAATAAAAAAAATGAATACAAAAAAGAAAAACACTGATTGCTGAGCAGGTCTACACCTTCTCCCTATTAGTAGAAGTTTCAACTCTATTGGAGACATTAATGGGCGGAGTGATTTTCTCAAAAGTTTTGGAGAAAGAGGACTCAACAACTGTCTATAGTTAGTCGGCTGTAGGTTCCAGAATATGGTTGGACTCCCCTGATCCCACTTCATCTTCAATTTCCTCATCCAAGCTTGGTGAGGAACTAGGATCATGTCTGAGGAAGACCTCAAACTCTTGAGTAGTACCAACTTCACAAAGTGGTGTCGACCAAGCGTATTGTAACATTTCTTCTTCACATATTCAATTTAGACTGAAGCAGATGCGATGGATTTCTCCCATCCCTTATTAGAAGTGGCTTCCCTAGCCTTCACCCTATTGGCCTTCTCAGCAACCAAGTTCTTCTCCAATTCAGAGATTTATCTACAAGTTGTAGTAGTCTCATTCTCAAGTTTCTTCTGAGCCTCTTCAGTAGTTTTGATTTTGTTCTCCCAAGATTTCTTCTCTGTTTATAATGCTTGTTGGGAGTTAAGCAAGGACTTTCTTCAGGCCTTCAAAATCTTATTCTACGTCATTTAGAGAAGAACGAAGTGCATCATCATTATCCATCATCTGGTTGAAAGAAGAACAAAGTGCATCATTATTCTCCAACATCTAGCTGAAATCAACAGGAACTGCAAAAAAAAAGGCCAAATTAGTATAAGAAAATAGTAAAGAAGTATAAGTATAAAGAAGCAAGAATTCTTACCAAGTCAAGGCTTTGATTATCTCTTTCAGAAAATTTCAAATGGAGCATGGTAGAGGCAACACCCCTATGATCTGGCAAAGTACCAGACTTTATTAATTGTTTAGCTAACCTAGGACCTATGGCCATAGGAGAACCAATGTCAATAATAAATAAATTGACCAAGTTCTATTGGTCAGCAGCACCAGCAAGTCTGGAAGGAAGATCTTTTTTATACGTTTAAGAAGGGACTCTTCACCCTTATTAACTAGGGCTTTCTTCCCATCATCTTCTTTATTAGTGGCCCCACCTGTAGAAGATTTGGTGGAGATAGGGGCAGTAACATCTTCGATGATATTAGGGAATTTGCTCCATCCCATAACTGCAGTAAGAGGAATGTCATAATCTAAGGATGAAGAGGGACCAACAAAAAGTTCACCACTGCTTGATGAAGTGGATGGTAAGAATAATAGTAGAAGGCGGGGCAACAAAAGAGATGATAGAAGTCCTGTATTTCATCAAGTATGATGCCGACATAGTATGTTCCTCACCATTTTTTTATGAAGTCCCTAGAGAAACTTGAGCTCATTAAGCTTAATGTCTCCTTTTTTGGTACACTTCCTGTTCCTATCAATTGCAAGTAAATAAGAAACTAGTGATTAATTAACATTTCAACAAAAAAGTTATTAACAAAGTCACATAAGAATTTAAAGCAACCTATCCCATGGCCTTCTTGAGGAAATTTTGGCCCACTGTACACCTCACCCCATGGTAGAGGGGCATATTGCCAATTTTTGGCAATCACTCCATGATCAAAGTAATCCATATTGGAATGAGGAAGTTTAACAACTAAAGCTCTATTTACAACCCTAGTTTCAAAATAGTGAGTACCATCACTGGTGACCCACTTATAATAAAACATTATTTCGGAAAAACCTACATGGGTCCTATGAAGTTAATGGAGAATATGAACACCATTGACAACCCTCTAAGTATTGGGGGCTACTGTAGCAGGTACAATGACAAAATATTAATAAAATTCTTGACAAAAATGATTTGGGAGAAAGGTAAAACCGCATTCAATAACAAATAAGGAAGGGATCCAATATCCCTCAGGAAAAGAAACAAGTCTACAGGAGGGTTGGGAAACTCTAAGTCTACCAAATCTGGTATGTTCCATTCTTATCTAAACTCATCTAGAGAAACAACAGCGTAAACCATGATTCGATGCCAAGAAAAGAAGAAAGAGAAAGAATTCTTAAAAATATTTAAGGATTAGTAAGAACTAGAAGATAGGAAGAACGATCGTACGAAAGCTCAAGAAATTGCAACAAAAACTCGGAGGGTTTGAGGTGAGAGATGACCGGGATTTTACCGCCTTTTATAGAATGCCTAAAAAATCGACGAACGCAATTATTAAAAAAAAAACGACGATTGAAATTTTGGCGACCAAGTAGAAAAAGATGTATTTACCCCAAAATGATTCGTTACAAGTTTGGATATTTAAAAAAATGCCATCAGCAGTACAAGACATCATCAAAGCTAATAATTTTACAATATGGGAAGTCAGAAACTGATCAAGCATAAAAAATATAACCCGAGCTACTATTGTAACTAAATGCTCCATACTTTCAAGCAAGCATCAAGCATGAAACATTGGGGGCTTATGTTGATACCACAAATTACCCACCTACGTGGACCAACTAGAAATAGACATGTGTCATCCACTGTGGCAGTGATCCTAGTCAGCAAGGAATAACCAACGACCAAGGCCTGGAATACCGACCATCGTACAAGGATGCAGACGAACACCAGGAAGCCGACCATTAGTAGGGAGGTCGACCAATACTGTCAGCCCAATGCCAACAACAAGAAAGATTATGAACCTTCTGTACTGATGTAAATACCTAATTTATAAAGGCATTCTATCCTTTAACATTCTATCTCTCGGTCTTCCTACTGGGCTATAAATATGTTGTAATCTTTTCATCAAAGGCAAGTGATTGAAAGGCAAACACAAGGCAATAACAAGTACAGTAGACGTGGGCTTTTCTCTATATGCCGAACAACTTTAAAAACCTTATTGTTTCTTTCTTTTAGTTAAAAATATTATTTGTGATTGATTAATTAGACCTAGTCTTGTTTTTTACATCAACACCAAAATAGCTTTAAAAATTCTGAAAATAACAAAAAAAATATTTGACAATTTTAAAACTTACTAAAAATAATTTAAACAACTACAAAATACTATAAACAAGCTAAAGATTTTTTAATGCTGAAAATATTTAATAAGTCTGGAAGTGAAAAAATATTTTATAATCAATAAAATTACACTTAAATAGTTTTCAAAAATTGAAAATACTATAAACTTTTTAAAAATGAGTAAATTACTCAAAAAAATGAAAAACCTTGAATTTATAGGATTGACAAAAGTATGGATTTTATAAAGGTTATGGAATATATAAAAAGCTAAAAAACTTTAAGAAAGAAACTAGAATTTAAACATTTATAAAACTCAATTAAAATTCCCGTATGAAAACACTGAAAAAAACTAAAAATTTTGAAATTTTCAACGCAATAAATCTCCCAAATAAATCCCCCAAACTAAAAAATCTTCACATGAACAAATATTCAAACTAATTCATTTAGAAATTCAAAAAAAATGAAAATTTTAAACAACAAATCTTCAAACGAAAAACTGGAAATTTGGAAATTTCAAACGAAAAATATCCAAACAAACACGCAAACTAAAAAAATTCAAATTTTCAAACAAACAATCTCCACGAAATGTCCAAACTAAAAACTAGCTCTAGATCTATTTTCATGTGTGTGTATGTTGCGTATATGTATGTGTGTGTTGAGAGAAGGAGGAAGATGAAGAGAAAAGAAATAGGGAAAGCAAGAGGGAAACCACGTCTAGAGAGAGAGAGAGATAACCATTTTTCCATTCAAATATTTAAAAATGATACAGTTGGGGTGTATTATTGAGAGTTTTAACAAGTTAAGGGGTTTAATTTTAGAAAAAAATTAGGTGGCAAAATAAAATAGGAGTAAAGTTCAGGGGGATAATGCAATTAACCCTTAGAATTAATCAAGCGTCTCATAAAACAATTAGATTTAAGATTAAATTTTGATATCCAATGGGAAAATATTTGTAAAATAAACAATCTCAATTCCAATGTACCCATGAAAACATTAAACGAAACAATTATAGTTGGATTCAATATATAACCCATTGGTGAATTGTTTGTGTAAGAGGGGAGTTTAATCTGGGCAAATACTGGATTTTTCTATGTATTTGACTTGAGCAACTTCGGTTGTGCCTATGTATCCGTCATAGTTGGTGTCAAAGTCAACATAGTTCGTAGGTTCGTACAATTCATTGAAAAACTCATTATGGTGGAACTCAGAGAGGTGAGAGGTGGTGAATCTCTTCTCAAAGAACTCATCTCAAAACTCTTATAAAAAAAAACTTCTCAAAACTCTCTCTAAATCTCTTAAGACAAAAACCATTATCATCTAAAGAAGTCCCCATCAAAATGTAAGAAAATGAACTTTATTTATAACAAAAAAATAATCCAAGTGGGTTGCCACATGTCAAATATATTGTGGAGACATGTGTCAAACAAACTGTGGTGACACATGTTCTCTTTTGGATGGTATATGCCCTATAACATATATTGCATCCATAATACTAGAATATTGCCTAGTTAATGTATAAATAATCCACAAATACGCGTGATATGCTGGATACCCATAATAATACCTCAGTCACATAAACACATGGAATTTTATCAATATTAATCATGTCTAATATCATTTAATAATTAAATGAGAGGATTATCATTAAGCCCCTCGTACATATAGTTGATGTGTTGATGCCTAGTCGGTTTTGATATCTTCGATCAACTTGTGGATCATGGGTAATAATATCATATCTCATTTTAATTGATGGTATACTTAAATCTAATATCTAATATCTTAAAAATCATATCTCATTTACATAATATATATCAACCCCATATCTCATTTTTTAGGCATTGATCTCATGGGTTATTCCGAAGGACCTCGGGATCATTCTTTTCATACGAATGATATACTGTGAGTGTTGCCTCCATTATTATTTAAATAAACACGCATCCACGATTTTATGGTTGTTCTTAACTCCAATTTGGTAAAAAGTATTATCATGGGTACGTAATAAGTACTTCGTCATTCTCTTTCATTATTCTCAAAAAAGCTATTTGGAAGTATATTATGGTCCCATAATAGCTACTTAATTGTTTAGTTTCATCATTATCAACAAAGCTTGGTGGAGGTATTATCATGGTTTACATAATAACTAGTTCCTCATTCTCTTTTATCATTCTCAATCAAGCTTGGTGGAAGTATTATTATAGTTTACATAGTAACTAATTCATCGTTCTCTTTCATCATTCTCAACCAATCTTGGTAGAAGTATAATTATGGTTTATGTTATAACTACTTCATTGTCCTCGATTAATCTTTGAGTGTATGAACATGTTTTTGACTCATCTAAATAACGATGAGGGTTTTTAGTGCATGAGCCTATAATTTGATTCGTCCAAATCATGATGAGTATTTTGTGCATGCACATATTATTGACTTGACCTAATCATGACGAGGTTTCTTGTGCATGCACATATTATTGATTTTCCCATATGGTTGTTGAAGTTACTACTCCTTCTCCTACTATTGAGGTAACTTTTGCCTTATCATTGTTTTGCCTAAGTCCTGTTCTTACGCCTGTGAGAAAGAAGAATAAAAATTAAAATTTGACTCCTTAACTATGAAACCCACTTGTTAAGGCTTTTTGCAAACTCGCACCTACGAGGTGACTTAACAATGAAAACACACTTGTTAAGATTTTTTGCAAACTCCACCTATAAGGTGACTTAACAATGAAAACAAACTTGTTAAGATTTTTTTTTAAACTCCGCCTATGAGGTAACTTAACAATGGAAACACACTTGTTAATATTTTTTGCAAACTAATTCTTATGTATCAATTTTTAGGTCATGAGGGAGCCCACACCTGCTGAAGGACAAACTAAGTGTGGTCCTTTGCCTGTTGTCTCCACCCATCAAGGACCAATTTCTCTCGACGAGTCAAGGCACAACGATTATGGTTCAACCACCAACAAATTTGACAAGGTTTTTTGGAATATAATACACCTCTGAGGAAGACTTACCACAATATTGGGAAGGTTCTCATAATATGATGTTATATCTGAAGGATGACTATGGCTTTATGTTGTCAATTTCTGAGTGAGAACTAATTAATCCATCTGAACTTTTTGCAAAAGAAACTGAAGAAGCTTTTGTAATGACTTCTTAGACACTACTATACTCTTAAGGTTCATCAATCTAACCTTGCCGCGGAGGATGTCGAAGAAGCTTTCAATAAAAAAGCTATATTACATCATAATATCCATTTTCAATTTTAAACTAAAAATCTACATTACATCATAATATCCATTTTCCCCCTTTATTTTATTTTATCTCTAGAGAAAATCAAATAAATTACATATACCATTTATAATGCCCACCCGAAAAAAAATAAAAAGCAACATTATCATTACATTACATGGGGTATATTGCAAACTATCATATCTTTGAACAATGGCTTGATATTAGTGTTGCTCAATATCTGCTCATTTAAAAGCCTCTACAAAATAATATATTTTTGACATAATGATATAATATAGAAAATGGTTAGTAAAACTCAAGAAACATCCAAGTACATTTCTCATAATGCCCCCATTATTTTACTTTATTTGATGTAATAAAATAAAAATTAAATAAAGTTTAGGGAGATTTGTGTAATGAATGATAACCACCCATACTCAAAGGTATGTCGTGCATATGTTATTGTCGTTTAATCACACGTCTTATCAAACTCACGAGTGTGTGAAATGCTAAGTTGAATTATGAATTGTGAAACATACTCAAGTTATTTCGTAATATATTAGTCATGTTGAACATGGTCTCCAACTATAAAATAACATTTACAAAATGTTTTATACGAACTTGGTATTTAGTTGAACGTTCATTAAGCTCCCTCTAACTCATTTTTTAGATTCATGTTATAACATAGCATATAGATATATCATGCGAAAGATCATACTAGCAAACAACAATACTTGCACCCCATAGGCAACTTTAATAGTTGTATCTCACGTTATGTGGTTCATCGCGTACCCAAGATCCAAATATATCGTACATAAATTCAAGAATGATGCGTCATGTTCAATATATTCTAAACTCGTAGAATAATTTTTGTAAATATTTATGAGATGCCATAAATGATTCGAATATACCCCTCAATTGCAATTTATTTCATGTTATTAAATAAAAATAAAATAATAAAATATATTCTTGCCTCTAATCTTCAAAAGTAAATATGTAGATAATAAATATTTAACTGTTCAATTTAATGGTCGATTTCTAAAGCTACAAAACTCACGGGATATCTCGACCTAAGAAAAAAATCATGTAAAGCACGTATACTCTTTAATGTCCAGTCAAATCACATATCAAAGTACCAAAGCCAGCATTTTAGAGCTGCAACTAGATACTCTTTGCTTTCAGAAGTTGGCAGTAAAAACTATAAGATAGATTGAATATATCATTTTTATCTTTTCAAGAATTAATGACAATACATCATCATCCATCACTCAATGAACCAAACATCTCCATTTCAATAGCCACACGACTATATCTATACGTTAGGTGTACTTTTGATTTTCCCCCATAATTGTCAACGACTTTTTTCTTTATGAATGAATGGGTAAGTCTATTATTAACATAAGGGTCCGTTTAGTTGACATTGGGAAAAAGAGTTGACATGGAAAAAATTTCCTTGGAAAATTTTGCCTAGGAAAATTTTATTGTGCCAAAGATGATTTCATGTTGTTTAATAGGTTTTATTTGCACGTTTGCAAAAACTGTATTTGCCACCCTTTTGTGATTGATAGGCATAGTTTGCCCACTGGAAGACGCCTATTTACCTACTCATGTTGTTTGATAGAAAAAATTTATCCTGGTAAATACAAACTTTGCCAATATAATGTTGGTAAATTCTTGCAATTTTCCCCACTTTCGTTATAACCAATTCAACTTACTTACATTTTTTTTTTCATTTTTAGGATTAACAATGTAATTTCGAATGCGAGTCAAGTTGGATACCTCATTTGAATGTGGGTGACCCAATTTTTTTTAGTTGTGCATAGTTACTATCATGTACATTTGTATTGATTTTAATAGGATAAACTTATTAAAGTGGCATTTTTTGGACAAAATCTGTTGAAATTCAAATGACCCATTGATAAAACAATGTGGACAAAATTATTGTAAAAAGACCTGTTGATAATGTCATGAAATTGGGTTATAAAACCAGATTAAAAATCAAAAATTTAAAAATTAAAATAAAATTTCAGTACTCAAAATTAAATATTAAAATTTACCTAATAGACACATAGAAAATAAAGTTACATATTAATTACTTTGTAGTTTCCTTGGAAACCACGGATCGCAAAAGTATGCATTCCCATAACCCATCAACATATTTGGTATATGTTGAATAAAATCCATGTCTGAATAGTCTATTTTGTAGTCTGAAAGTTCCGGATCCAATGCATACACTAGATCGTGAATTTTCATATTTTTCATATGTTGACAATGCCAGCGCATTAATATTTTTTCCATCTGGTCAGTTTTCCATTGTAGTAGACATATACATTTCTCACTTTCTTTGGTTGGATCTTTGAAATATTTAGCAGATTTTGCTTGTGGCATGAGTAAATCATGCCAGTTACAATAGCACTCTAAATTGCAGCGTTTATCATATAACCTAGGCCATTTCAAATGATCATCGCAAGAAATATGTCCATTTGTTGGAGCTAACCATTTCATCACGTGGCCAAAATCACTTAAAGAATGTAGTGTGCATATAGGAATGTTTTCAAAAACCCTCTTCTCCTCTATCCAAGTCCCTCCATGAGGATCTTCGTAGATTCCTAGGTTTGTCATAACGGGTGCAATATCCTCAACATGGAAAACATCAAATGATGTTAATGCTCTAGATTTAGGCCTGACCTTCACTGGCTCTTTTTTCCCGCCTACCATGTTTGGGCTTAAGTAATCCAATCACCCTCCCCTTTTAATCGGTGAATCTTCATCAGACATTTATATATTTGGTTATCATCATCGGTCTGTTTATGTCTAGCTATTTGATAGTGTGTGATATAATATCACCGTATATGTTAGACCATACACCAATTTATAAACTATATGAAAGTATATTTCATAATCAGATTTCAATTTATATTTGAAATTTGAAATTTGATATTTAAAATTTGGAATTTGGTATTTGAATTTCGAAATTTTAGATTTCAAATGGAACGTTGTCTGCACCGTGTCCATGCAAAAAAAATTATTTCAAGAACGACGATTTCAAATTGAATGTCGTTTGCACCATGTCCATGTGAAAAATTATTTCAAGAAAGACAATGTCGATCCATTTTACATATTAGACCCATTTATGCCAGACTTCACAGACGATGATCTAGGCGGTGATTTTGTAAACTATCTCCCACGATGCCTGATGGCAAGATAAATGCTGCATGGCTACTCATCATGGATTCCTATTTGAAGTTTGAGTCACTTTTTTTCTTAGTAAATGTCCGTGTCAAAGAAAATTTGGTTTATTTTTAATTCTAATATTTCCAGTATTCCATTTTCATGGAGTATGACATGTACGTTAATTTTTGTTTGTATCAGATGTGCGATCACTATTTCACTACTTCATCTTCAAATTTAATGACAATGTCGTATTATAAAAACATCGACGAATCATAAATAAGTGTAGAATATAATTAAATACCACAACTATAACTGGGTTCCCAAAAATTGGACACACTAAATTAGCTTAAAATGTAATATCATAATATCAAACACAATATACGTAGACAAAGTTTCACGATTAGTTAAGTGTGAATTACAGAAAACATGCAAAATATAGAACTAAAAAAGTGTTATTAATTCCCATGCAACTTATTGAGAGACAAACTCTTGGAAAATGCTTCCTTCGTGATACCCATGAAGATGCGTCCTAATCCTTGATCCTCCTCAAACATATCAACCAATCTCAACATATGACTTTCACTTAATTCCATTGCCTCGAGGCGATCAAGAATGCCTGGCCATTTGACATGTTTTAGGGTGTTCAACTTCGGATCTGAGTCCATAGCAACTAGTAATACCAACGAGGATTCAACAATAATGATCAATGAACAGGCACTCTCGTCTAAGACATTACCTCATTTTTGTCTTGGCCTTGGCATAACAATAGGTTTTCATACTTTTTCGGGAGCTTTACATTTCCCTAGCTAGGGTGAGGTGTTATGTGATTCATTCTTTGGAAAGTAATTTTCAGTTACGTAAACAAAATCTTCCTTTGGTTCAATTATTCCTGGTACAATAATAAAAAAAATTATCATTACCAATTACCAGGTGACTCGTGATTTTAATTATTACATCTTGCCTTATGCATTTACCTTCCATTGATGGGAAGTAATCATCACCAGACTGAGAGTTTGACCTCGTAGTGGTTTCGTTGTCTTATATGGTTGCATGCTCATCATAATATAGGCAACACTTTCTTTTCATCTCTGCAGCCTCCGTCTTGTCCTTCCAACATTTCAGTCACCGTTAGTTTTTTTTAGGTATACAATGAATATGCACTTTTATGTGTACCTTGACATAATCGACCCACACACTTGGATCAGGAGTTACAAAGGACGTGGTTGCATTAAATCCAAATCCAATGACTTTTAGTAGCTCGTGAACTTCCAGGTACTCTCTTTTAAGAGTCTTCAAACATGAGCGGACATGTGGGATTCCCACTATAACATGACAACTATTCGTGACAGCATCAATCAAGGTTTTTATATGCTCAGCTGTGAAACCATTATCAGCCTTCTTGGTTCTAGTAAGAACCTCACCGATAGGAATATACATCATGATCCCATCCATTTGATCAGTCCATTGCACTTATGGCTTCTTGCAAGGTACTTCCACTTGTGAGTCAGGTGTTTCTAGATTGATCTGAACATTTTCTTTTGGTTGTCGAAAAGGGACGTTGACTCTGTTTTCGTCCATCTCTGAAATGCAAAAACAATTATCAAATATTGTTTCAATTATCAAAACCAATTATGTAGAAGTATAATTATGCTTGAACAACACAATTCAAATACAGTTCGAATTGTGCCTAAACTACATAATTCAAGTTCTAATGTTTAAGTATAATTTATTATATACAATTATCAAACAATTTAAATAAGAAGACCTTGAACTACACAATTAAAATATAGTTACAATAGATATCATATCAGTTCAAGCACAATTAATAAAAGTGAATAAAAGAAGACGTTTAAATCTGTTTTTCTATAACAGTTCTACAGTGAATAAAACTAATATCATATACTAAAAACTAAATTATAAGCTACAACATATGAATATAATAACTACTAAAAACTGAATTATTAATTACTAAAAATGTAGCAGGTATAACTATATTTTCTATAACAGTTTTGAAATACAATATGTGAAATACATATGAATTTGCTATATCGGTCACTAAAAATGTATCCCAACCTCATCAAATAACCAACAGAACTTCTGCGAGCATGCAACTGCTGCGCATTTGACCCAAGGGTTTGTTTATTCTTCTTCAAGTTCATAAACTTCCTCTACATATTGATAAGCAGCCTCATCTTACGATTTTAATGCATTTACTGTCTCTACAAAACAAACCCCCATTTGTCTGCTCAAACTCTCGATGTGGTCATCTTTGTCTTCCTGCTCACCTTCCTCATCTGACTCATCCTCCAATCGCAACTGAGCTAGCTCATCAATACATTCATTTAAATACTCTTCAAAGTCTTTCTCAAGTATCCACTACTCTCTCAGCATTTACTCAGCTTCTTTATCAAAAGCAGTGGCCATGTTGGCTCCATGAGCTGGTAGAGGATTGTTGTTCACGTTGCCTTGGGGAAATTTAATGTCTCCCTTCTTTACGGGGTGATCTATCAACTACCTCAAAGAAAAACTTACTTTGGTCGTGTGATTTACTCTATTGTGGAGTGCACAATAGTTCAGCTTCTCTCTATCCTCTCGAGAGAGTTGCATTGTACTAACATTGGTCGGTCTACAAACTTTGTCCCAGACCATGAGATCATATATATTAAGAGCTTTCTCCACCGAGCATGGCAGCTCTGGGGGATCCTCCTCACCTTAAAACTTTATTTTATTACCTCTACCTCTTCTTCCTCGGTCGCCACTACCTTCCCTTCTACCTCATCATCGGTATATTTTGCCCTCGAGGTTATTCCCCTCCCCTAGGTAACTGATGTCCTTAGTAGTAAACTTGACAAGGAAGGCGGGGTGGTGTGGGTTTTACCACCAAGTCAATATTCCTTGCTGCTTTCAGAAATTCCGCGAACGTACCCTCTTGCATTTCATTGATCAAATGGCGGATATATTTTGGCATCACCCCTTCTGCGCATACTTGTAAGTGCTTATCTTCTCGCGTTTCCTCCCTTACATCCATGGAGATTTAACGAAACCTCCTGATGTAAGAAATAACATCCACCCTGGCTTTTGCTTCTCAACTGCTAGTTGTGTAACTATAAACTCATCCTCAGTCAAAAAGAACTTTTCTACGGACAAAACATGCAAATCTTCCTAGGTGGCCACGCTACCTGGAGCCAAGTGGGAGTACCACGTGTAGGCTTTCTTCGTCAAGGATTTTTAAAACGCCCTTAGCCTCAACTTTTTATTGTTATAATGCCCCCCAAGACTTTCAATGACCTTTTTCACATGATCCTTAGGGTTTGCACCTTTCTCATCTACTTTTCAAATATTGGTGGAATATACCCTATCGGATAGGATTCATTATTATATTCCTCTGGGTATGGGGTGCAAAAGTCGTCGTATATTGAAGAACTATCTCCATTTTTGGACACTAGTATAAACTTTATTATCTCCTTCTTCATTTACTCCATGCTAGGTGGGGGATAACCAATTAACGGTGTTATCACAATGACGAGTATCACCGACACAGATGATGCACTCCTTCCCACACCTCTAGTCGTTATTTGTGCCAATAAAGTCATTCTTTGGCCTTGATTCACCGGTCCCAATGTTACAGGCAGGATAATAGGAGGTAGAAAAATGCGAGGAACGTTATCAAATGTAGGTGGAGCAGTGGGAGGGATGCCACTAAAGGCAGGTGTGGCAACTCCACCCGTGACGGAGGGAGCTGGTATCCCCACCAGTGGTAAATCCTACCCACATTGTTGTTCTTATCTGACTTAGTAACTATAATATCAACTATGAGTCTGCATTTGTATTTTTTCAATTTGAACTTCACATTGAAGTAGTCCGCGTAAGTTGATGTAGGAATGGAATCTGAAAATATAATGATGAAAAATACGAGTTGACAAGCTAACTTCGCTAATAATTATTTAAATTGTTATGAAATTATTACAAAATTTGAATGCGAAATGAAAATATTCAATCTTCAAAAGAAAATGGCCCATTATGATTTGTTCCTCTTTCTTCCCACATTTGTGCTCCCATATCATTAGGCTTCTCTGTCCAACCTGGTTGTGTGGCAAAGGTAATATGCTTATTACCATCAGGTATACTAAGGAGTGTTGGGTTCACATCATCACTATCGCTATCGTCATTGCACATATCATCCCTATCATCATCCCTCAAAAATTTATAAAGGGCATAACAAGCTAACACAATCTTAGTTTGCATGTTAATACCATGAAATGGTTGATGACGTAGATTAGCAAATCTTTTTTTCAATAATCCGATAGTGCGCTCGACTACATTTCACAAAGATGAATGGCGAAAGTTGAATAATTGTTTACTATTTCCTCTACAATGGTGCTGTGTCTTGAGAAATGGTGATAGAAACCCAAGATCCAAGGGAAACTGACATCCGCAGGATAATATTTTACTAAGACAATGCATTGTTTTTTTTGTCAAATATATGCAACATCTATTCAAAATAAATACAAGAAATAAATTGGCATACCGATTGGAACGGTAAGTTTATATCTTGGACATTGTACATCCGCCTAAGTACATGACCATCATGTACTTACCCCTTCTATCCGGAAATCACGTATAAATTTCATGTCAAACGTGCATGCTACTAGAACATTATGAGAGATGATTTGTTTTCAATTACGATACCTAGGTTGATCGACATGGGGGACATTCGCAGATATGTGTGCACCGTCTATCGCTCCTACAACATTATGTTGGGATACTATATGTGTTATTGTAGACAATCCATTTCAAAATTTATTAACTATTTAATCTATTGAGAATGAATTTTCTTACCAAAAAGTAATGATACCAACTTTTGTTACTAAGATTGTCGCTAGGGGAGTTATCTTACGTTGCATTTATGACAATGTCCTCGTATAACATTAGGCAGACCACCAATACTTTCTGAAAGTACAAAATAATGGTATGAATTGATCTATAGAAAGTGTTACTCTCAGTTCAATAACGCTCATCAAGACCAACAATATTCAAGAAAATTACAACTTGTTCCTCAACCAAAACTAAGCGACAATCATTTAAACCAAATGCATGAAGGAGAGAACATAACCTATGAAATGAATCAATGTTCATATGTAATGAATCATGGCATAAATGATCACTCATCCCAGACATTTGGAAAAAGGATTGCTTACGATGCTCATCCCAATTATACTAAGGTACCCTAGGAATGTCCAATAACGACCTTATATGTTGATAGATAACTATCGCCCGTATAACCATCGACCAAGAAACACCAAATCGTGTACGTTGTATTTTTGAATTGTATTTAAACATTTATTCCTATAAAAGATTGATTCACAAAGCTCAATCTTTGATATTTTTTTGAAAAAAAAAATAGATAAAAGTTATAATTAGTAACAAATAGGCAAAAAATAAAAGGGTAACAACGAAAAACTAATCGAAACAAACTAATTAAAATAAATAACTCGGGGAATAAGGTTCCTTTAATGAGGGACAAATGCATGTTACACATATAATAATTAACTAATTTTATACAAAAAAGTTTTCTTTTACGGGAAGGAATGTTTTTTGGCATTTTCATATTTATAAATGCAAAGGGCGTATATTATAAATGAATAATGTATATTTTGTTGTCACAAGAATATACACTACTGATTTATAATATATACCCGACACATTTTTAAATATGCAAATGACAAAATACATTTTACATCCCGTAAAAGAATATTTTTTATATAATTTGTCCCATTTCAACCCATAATATTATAATAAAAAAAATTCAGTCCACATTACCATTTCATAAATTTGGAACAAATGAAACCCTAAATATGTCAAATATTACTAAACCATAGATATGTGAAATCATAACAAATATTAACTCAAACCCTAGATTAAAACCTTTGATTTAAGTAATAGAAATATGAACTAACCAAACTAAACCCTACTAGGTGAAATCGGCAGTGGAAAAAAACACAAAAAAATCCAAACCCAATATATGAATTTAGACCCTAGATTACAAATATGTAAGTAAGAAATCAAAAACTGAGACGAAATAAGAATAAGAAATCTTGTGTTTGATGTTGATATACACATTAATTAAAAAAAAATCAGCTAATTTACAAGGATAGTTACATTCACAATTTTCTTCTCCTCCCTTTCTTCTTTTGTTGTTTGAGGAAAACAAAGATTGTGAACCATCTTCGATTAATCAACTAAGAACCGTACAACCAAACAAATAAACTCGACGTCATCTACAACATGAGCTAAAGCCTGCTTATTTCTCCCGACAAATTTTTCCAACCTAAAGGCAAAGAAAAAAATGCCCAGAAAAATGGGCAAAAACAGGTCACGTGATCAATTTGGGAAAATTTTTCCATGGGTAAAAATGGTTATCAAACACTACACTTAGTATACAGTCTAAGGTTGTCAAACACAGATAATGGTTATAAAACACTACACTTAGTATAAGGTCTAAGATAATAGTTATCAAACCATAAAAATGGATATCAAACACAAACTCGTGGCCTAGTGGTATAAGGATGCCACTGGGACAGTCTTGGGAGTGGATTAGGTTTGGTCCCCAGTTCGATCCTTGACACTATTAAAATCATGTTTGGCCAGAGGAAGCCATGAACTGCGGATGGGGATTAGTCGAGGTGCACGCAAGCTGGTTCGGACACCTCATGGTATGCTACAAAAAAAAAGTACAACTTTGTGGGGTCAATAGTCATCTACGTTATCTAGTAATAGATGTTATCACATGGGTTTTGATTAAAACTTCTTGTATCAATAAAATATTTTATCTGTTTCGATTTCTATTAAGCAAAAAATAATAATATATAATAACTCTTTTATCAAGCCATCTCCTGGTCAGAAGTTAGAGACCAAATACTCATTTAATTAGAGTAAAAAAAACATTTCATATCATGAATACTAATTTTTTTTCCAACTTCGCATGCATAAAAATATACTAAAATATTAATAGTTATATCAATAACACATGCAAACACAAATTATATAGCCTCTTGTGCAAAAATTAATATTTAAAGTCTACATTCAAAATAGAAATCTCACCTAATATTTGCATAAAAATATATCATATGAAGCATAAGAGATCATAAAATGTAAAGAATGAATTTCTTATCTGAAATGAAGTTGAACACCTATCTCGTGAATATTGAACTAGAAAGTTACTTTGTCCACCCCATTCATCTGTATACGTTCACTTTTTCGAATGCGATTGAGGCATTACATGATAAAAATCATGAATACCTCCCTAGCAGAGTCGCCAAATGTAAGAGGGGAGATTAATTTGAGGAAATACTAGATTTTTTAATGTATTTGACTTGAGAAACTTCGGTTGCACCTACGTATTCGTGATAGTTGAAATCAAAATCAACGTAGTTCGTAGGTTCGTATTATTCGCTGAAAAACTCATTGTGGTGGAACTCGGAGAGGTGAGAGGTGGTGAATATCTCTTTTCAAAGAAATCATCTCAAAACTCTTAAGACAAAAACCATTATCTAACAAAGAAGTCCCCCTCAAAATGTAAGGAAATGAACTCTATTTATAACAAAAAACTAACGCAAGTGGGTTGCCACATGTCAAATATATTGTGTGGACATGTGTTAAACAATGTGTGGTGACACATGTTCTCTTTTAGATGGTATATTCCCCATAACATATGTTGCATCCTCAATACCAGAATATTGCCTAGTTAATGTATACATAATACAAAAATACACATGATATACTAGACGTGCATAATAATAACTCAGTCCCATAAACACATGGAGTTTTATCAATATTAATCATCTCTAATCTAATTTAATAATTAAATGAGAGGCTTATCACTAATCCCCCTACACTATGCATGCTTAAGCCCAGTGACGGGGCCATTTGGGGTCTAGTGGGGGCTTGAGACCCCTAAAAGTTTGGAAAAATGAAATTAGACATGTACTAAAAGAAACGTTTAGGGGTAAAATAATGTTTCTAATAAGTTTACAATGAGTTATAATAGTTAATTTATATACCAAACTCAACTCAAAGAAAAAAACGGAGGGACTCCTCTAATTCCATTTAATCTCCTCTGTGTGTGTGTGTGTGTGTGTATTTATGGTATATATATAGATAATTACATGATTGTTTTTATAATTACAATCAAATAACCTCGAAATAAACTCAACTATTTGTTAATTTATTGGATTGTTGTATATTCTATAAATTATTTGTAATAAACTCAAAAGTAATCTAAAAAAATTAGAGGCTTCTTCCCCCGAACAACCAATGTTCGGCATTACATTGAACAAAACTTTAAACTTCCTAGCTCCGTCCCTCCTTAAGCCTAACAATAGTCATGTGTTCAACGAGACCCAAAAGAAACCCATGATTATCTTCTTATAAATGGCCATACATATGAATAAGTACAACATGATGGTAATGTATGTGTAGAAAAATAGCATGGAAATATTCTTAAAGATCTATGAATTCAAATTTGATCTCAAGATATGTAGTAAACTAAAAAAACATAAAACAAAAGTTGAATCATCTTATTAATTAAATGAAACAAATTAAAAAATAAAATGAAAAGAATCAAAAAAATAAGAGTTCATATGAAGATGTCATTTGATTGTTTGTCATTATTCAATAATCTCTATTCAATTCAAAGAGAAAATCATAATCCACTAAAACATAAGATATTGGGGCGGATCCATGTAAGCCCCCCTGCTCCGCTTGAATTTTTTGGATTTTTTATATTAATATATTTATTTGATTTTTTCTAACGACCTTTCATTGTGACTAAATTGCCAAGGCTTAAATTCATGACAAACTCTAGCCCTACAGTTTTTCCAATTACATATTTTGTCACGATTCCTACTTGTGACTATTTTGTTTCGTTGATTTCTAATAGTTTTATCGTATGAGAATTTTACCAGTAACAGATTTTATCAAAGTTTCTACCCATGAATATTTTTGTCCATGATTTCCAATAGTTTTATTCGTGATAATTTTATTTACAATTTATTTCTACTACCAAAAAATCCTTATTTGTATTGTTTAAGAAACTTATTTTGGTTTTTGATTATGATAAATTTTGTCATGGATATAAGAAATGATTAAAACAAACACAATATTTTTACTGTTTCAAAAATCTTCCACAATAAATAATTGTGCTTACACCGTCTTTATGAAAGTTCCTAGATCCACCACTATCGATGATCAATAAAATAGATATGAAAAGGAGGCAAAAAGAGATCAAGTACCTTCTTAAGATAAAAATAACCTCTTAGATTTATCTAAAAATGGAGTCATAGTAATTCACATCCTTTATCTCTTTTGAAATCAAACATATGACAATAACCACGACAATTGAAATGCGTTTTGATTCTCTTTAAGTATCTTATATATTAAAATAGTATGTATATGGTTGAAATGGTTCCACATTTTTCATAATTTAGGTTAAATGGCCACTTTTATGTTAATTGACTCCACACTGGATGTCTAAGATGACTCGGCATTTTGTGTTGAGATAACATTACTTGAAATAATTGTAATAGCATGTTAAGATGACATTTAAGTTTTAGTAAGCTGATTGGACAAGATGTTTAAATAATTATGGTATCAGGCAAAATTACATTTTGATGTTTCTTAAAATGGTTTTCAACTTATATAAAATAACTGAAACATCATGTAAACTTACATTTTAATTTTATTAAAATGTTATAGTTGAAATGGTTGTAATTAGTGGTTGGATAAATCTTGCTAATTATCAATGTTTCCATTTTGTTTGGAATTGTTGATTGGGAGTCTAAATACATACAACATGTACCATTATAATTTAGTATACATGAAAATAGGACATGAAAATATGACAACAAACTCAATTCAACTCAACTCAATAAAGCCTTTTCTCAATTATTTGGGGTCGTCTAAAATAGGACAACAAACTAACATAAAAAAATAAGAAATCCATAAATGTTTAAACCATTGATTCAAGTTGTCTCTATATTCAATAGCCACCGGGGGGAGGATTAAATATGAGCATAAGTCAAAATTATTCACAATTAATGATTAGTTTTAAAAAAATAGATTTTCCAAGAAGATCCAGATCCTTGATTATGGATTGATTTAGATATACATGTCAGTTATCCCATTGAAAAATCTTTTAGATGTGAGTTTCTTAAAAAATTTAGAGGCAAGGGGATATGACTTTTCTAATTTCTCTAATTTTACCTAAATAAAGTAATTTATTATATCAAATGCCAAGGTATTTATACACATTAAAGTTTATTTTTATTTTTGTGGTAATGTTGTGACATGAAGCTTATGATGATATGGAGTATACAGATCCCCGGTGTAATGTTTAGGTTTCTTTATCATGTTTATGAAATGGATTATCAAATTAGGTTTTAGAAAAAAACATGTGGCTAGAACGTAAACAATATCGTACATTTAATTTACTACTCTATCTATAGTTACATGTTCATAAAACAACTTCACCGTAGACAATCAGTAAGTGACAAAAAATTAAAACTTATCTATAGTGGTGAAGGTGAGATAATTTAAGACCTTGTTGAAGGTGTTGGTAAAGGAGAATGGATAACTTCTTTAATATTCATCAGAAAAAATTCGACCATGTTGATTAACCAACACATATTCTTATTTATCATGACTTTTAAATTGTTGTTTAAAATAGCGGTATTCTTTAAGTTCATTTTCTTGGGATAATACTATGAGTAAAAAATACATATCTCAAATCATCCACAAAATGATATCATTATAGTATATAGATAAAATTGACAGAGAAACACGTGATGATATTTGTCATGTTTTTTGAATGCCACATGGACAATTGTAATTAAAGATTTTTCATTTATGTGAATATATACGAGAAAATAGAGGGGCGGGAAGTGGAAGGATTGGGACTTAAATAAAATAAAGGTGATAGGTATGAGTCTTCCAACTTTGTTTTCTTCTTTACTATGGAATTCCGCAGTAATCCAAAAGTCGAACAACTTGAATCCCTTCATCACCATCACTATTGATTAGAATTTCGGTTGGATTAGAATTTTCATCTGATTTGCTGGGATAGAAAGAGAGAGATTTGGAGGGACAAACAATATTTCTCTCTTCGAAAGTGCAGTGAGTTGTGGAGGGAGATATTTCATCTCATTTTCTTTCTCTTTTTATTGTCAGATGTAGTAATTTTCTTTCAATTTTTGTCGGGTTTTAGCAAATGGGTATACGGAGAGTTGTTAATGATTTTATGATGCTACAAAGAATGAAAAATGATGATGATCTTGATATGTTACAAGGAGATGTTGATTGTTTAATGAGTTCCAAACTATTAAAATAATAGTAATAAATTTGTATGAGTAAGACAGAAGAAAAAGGGATAATGAGATGATCTTTTGTAATAAAAAAGCCCTATATTTGAGAAATTAATGTTACTTATCAATCCCCCATGAATAAACCTTTTAAATCTTCATAGAGAAACCAAGTTGTTTTGTGATGCAAAGGGGTTAAAATGTTTGATGGGAAAAATGAATGACAACTAAGATAGAGAGGAGGAAGTATTTGAGATTTTTCTTTTATAATAGAGAGTATATATATACTGTTACAACAACTCATCTAAACGACTGACAACAAACTTCCAACAATCCAAATATATAGTCAAGCCAATACCTTTATGTGAACAATTTATAGATTCTTTATTGGCGCACCACCGTTCCTACTTCAACCTAGTCTTAATGGTAATATATCTTTCCCTCTCTACTAATTTGTATAGTTTTTTGTTTTATTAAATATAAATGATTTAGGAATGATGTAAAAAAATAGTTTGTAAAAAAATAGTTTGTAAATACATGTCTTATTCTGTAAATTCAAGGATACGGAATCCTAGAATTTGTAAACTGCAAATTATAACTATATGAATCTTCATGATAAACATAATGGTTTCAAATATAGATTTTGAATTATCAGGGAAAATTCTATGAAAATAACCATGTTATGATGATTCTGATTTTAGAGAAGCTATGATGATAACCATGTTATGATTATTTGGTTTTGAGATATTTTTAGTCATTGAAATTTTAATTTTGGATTTTTAGCAATTTGTAACACCCCACCTAATTAAATATCGGATGATCAACCCTATATCAAATTAAAACAAGAGTCTCATGTGGTTTTATTCTCAACATCACTGTCGAAAACTATTTAATTGCGAATAATCTATTAGGCTTGGTGTCAAATTTTAAACTTTCTAATCTTTTTAACTAAAACACACAAGTAAATCCATTCACACATGAATATAAATATCAATAAGAATGAATAAATAACCGATAACTCTCGACAAAACAATATATACATCCATATCCGATAGGCATAACAAAAATGCAGAAAAATAAAATAAAAGACAACAATTGGGCAATATGCCCGAATATTACAACAATACCTCCTATCTAGATCACAGGGATAGAAGCGTCAAAACAATTTCCTACCAATAGCCACAGTAGCGGCAACAACGTCTGACTCAAAATAATAGTCATCCACGCATCCCTGTGTCTGGACACTAAAAAAGATTTTGAAGAAGAGAGAGAAAATATACTAGCGGGTCAGAGCCCGAGGTTTAAAAATAATATTCGCAAGTTCTTAAAATACTTTAATATTTAAAAAAAAATGATATTATCCATATTTAAACTGGTCTCGCACTCCCATGAGATACCCCTCACCTCTCATCTAACAGTGCACACCTAACGCATGTATTTTAAACACCCTAATTATGATACCCAGCCTCCTTAGTATCTCGCCAAACCATCTAACATCACACGATATCGTAACAAACCGTGTATGTAATATCCTAAGCTTATATCCCCTTATACTTCTTCCAATCATAAATAACTATCACTTAATTAGTTAACCAGGGCACCCAACCATGTACTAAAGACCAAACATCTCCCCACTTCCAACGCTGCATTAAGCTTCGTGCATGGGACATCTTGCAAAGAGAAATCCAAATAAGTAACCCTCTCGATACACTACTACTTAACATTTATGGTCATTGAGATTAGTTTGGCTCTCTGTTCATAGCATGTACCCCTAAATTCTCGTCTCTCATCATGAAAGTATACTCATAAAAATTCCAACTCTTTTCATTATCGATTTAAGTCTCATATCGTCAAAGGGATACACTAAATCCCATCAAATTATTGATATAATTATACTATGAACAATCATCCAAAATATACTAGGGTATAACATCTCTCATCTACCGAACTTTGCTACTTTCGTGCGTGTGACATCTCGCAAAGTGAAATCCAAACGAGGAACCCTCCCGATACACTACTACGTAGCTCCATAGCTTATTGATATCTGTCTATCCAGGACCTAAGTCTATTACTCGATTCATCTAGAATAAATTCCACTAGTTATTACCCTATCCACAACTTAGTGTTATTTTTCTCGTAACTAGTAATCTCATCTATATACATATATCACATATTATATTCCGAATTTATACTCCCGAATGATCCAGAAATTACCCACATTTCATTCTTTATCTCGATCCATGTGTGTGTGTGTGTGTGTGTGTGTGTGTATAATATATATACTATACACATAAAGTATATCTATACTTATATATCACACTCTATAGGTATAACAACCACCCCTCAGAGCTATAACGCAATGGATGCAGTCTCTACAATGCTATCATCTTCCAGGGAATTTCTCAAATATCATCATGGGTACCAGCGGTCGGACTCTCACACCGACTTGGTAAAAAACAAATAAAAACATATAGGAAGCGATCATAGATCCTCACCTGAAAGTGACATCGAATCATACCTAAGACATCTCACCCAGAATAAAATCACACAATATAAATAATGGACGACTATGACCTGGGGACTATACGCTCCCTGCTCCTCAAGCCATGGGCCTCACCCACATCGCGCAACTTCCCATGATAGCACCAGAGGGGTATGCTTAACATAAATATATCAATCACACACATATATATTTAAAATCACTTCATATATATACACTATCTCTACACCCATATATATATATATATATATATATATATATATATATATATATATATATATAGAGAGAGAGAGAGAGAGAGATATAGATATAGATATATCCGCAAATCCGGCTATTCATGCCTATCTCTCATGGCATTAGCCTAAAATCCAAATATATCAATTCATATTAATTTATAAGTATTCATGCAACTTATTTTAATCCCATAAGTATACACTCACTTATGATATAGTTATTTCATACTTAAATTCCCGAACAGTATCTTATCACCACTAACTAATATTATAATTTAATCCGACTCGCATGTTCGGATTTACTCATATATTATCGATATATATACATATTCTACAAGAATAATATGTATGTATGTGTGTGTATATATATACCTGTCGAAATACTTTCCCGAGTGTCGTTCGTCCCAAACACTCATAAATTTCATAACCCAGATCTTATTCCCACTAACTCAAGACTCATACATCACTCCCACGATCTTATAGAAGTCCTCTCACTCTATCTAGGATTACCTAATGTTTATGTCCAAACAGAAATTCTTCTCCAATCCTATTTGTCTAGGAAAAGATTGAAATATGAACTGTTATAATCGGACCGAAACGGGAGGTTCCATAAATGAATCGATTTGGTTCCTAAAAACAAACCGATCCGGTGACCAATAAATGAACCGACCTGGTAAAAATGAACCGATACGATAATCTCCAAAAATGAATTGTCCGGCGACCATAGTTCGGGAGTTCATCGGCTCGAACTCCAAAAATCGATTGCAACTCTATTCCAACCCAAAATCTGTGGTTGCTAACATCACCAACCATCAATACACTAATCTACACTCTTAGATACACCCAAGCACACCTTTTTATTCATGGGATTCATTAATTTCTTAAGAATTAAAACCTACTTCTTAATTATTCAATTCTTCAAGGTTAGATTTCATCTAGCATTAGCATCACATCAATTTCTTATGAAATCTTCTTCCAAAAACCCATTTTGTACAAGAATCCCAACCCAAATTATATAGTTTTCATCACCAACTATAATATAAAGAATAAACAAACTTAAATCATTAAAGAAAGTTAAACACTTGCCTGGTTGGATAAATCCGACGACCTCGTGCCGGGAATCCATCGGGGCTTGGCCCGAGCTTCCTCTTTCTCCCCTTTTCTTGTTCCTCCTTTTTTTTCTCTTTTCTCCTTTTTTGTTCTTTCTCTCGTGCTCTTATAAGAGATAAATATGGGTTATCCCTTATTAAACCCAAAATTGTCCCTTATACAGAAATGTGAGTCCTTACTAATACAAAAAGTCCCAAAAACTCAAACTCTACTCCTGGGTACTCCATTCTGACTATCTCAGCCCACTTGAAACCAACTGTGCACTCAAAGTTCCCATCCGAGACAGTTGTCAAAAAATCACCTTTTTATATCGAAAACAACTTCACACGTATTTTTCGAATAAAATAACGTCACCTGTCGCTTTTATTCACCTGCGAAATGAAATAAAAATAATCCATCACATTTACTTTAAATTCTCAAATTGTTAAATTACACCCACTCATATAATTTAATTATCCATAAAAGTACGTGGAATTACATTCTCCCCCTTACAATGAAATTTCTTCCTCGAAATTCAAATACAACCGGTACTAAAGTTCATGATCTTTAACATCACAACATCCTCTAGTAACCATAATCAAATCATACTACCATAAGGTTCATTCCACTATATTCCCGCTAGTAGTACCCAGTAGTTTAAAGGCTTCATCACTATAGCCCCAACATTACCACAAGCTTGCTCAATTCTCTTCATACTGATACACTCCATCAGTTATAAACTCTTACCTCATTAATAGCACATCACACCTTGTGGTTTTACCAATAACATCCAAACAAGATGAGCCTATACACCACTGGCTCTAGCACCTCAATTCTACTGGGAGGCTGGACATCACTAAGTGCCATCTTCCCATATTCCTTCCAACACAAAACTTTTATCCTGAGAGAAGTTCATAAAAACATCGAACCACTCATATCGATCCTCGAAACATCAGTTTATGATGACATAACTTTTACGACAGTAAAAAATTACCCAAAATAGTTTGTGGTTCCTCTACTTTTATCAACGGACTCTAACTCTAGTTCGATCTCAAAATCTACTTATCTGCTCACCTCTAACCATCCATAGGGAGAATGACCAGGATTTTACACATAAAATATTAATAGGAACCTTGTCTAAAACAACCAGGTACGAGTGTTACACAAAACTCTACTATCGAATATTTCTTATCCCAATTACCATGCCATTGTTTACTTCACTTACAAGCTATATTAGTTGTGAAGGTTAAATAATCGCAGTATTTCTGAAATCACCTTCATACAATTTTACTAGTCTTCAATCACCTCCTGTCTACTCTTCGAGTTATAGGTGAAACGACTTGCCCAAAACAAAACGTCACCGCCAATTCTTTTTGAAATCCCATAAAGGAGGTGGGGTTCAAGGATCTCATTATGATTCATAACAATATTGGGAAGTACCTCACACCGGTGCAATCCGTCTTTTCAAAGAAGAATTGGGGGACACTAACTAATAGTGTAACTCACCCAAAAAGAATAACAATTACTTCCCTTTTTGGTCAACTTCATCACCACCCATCAAAGAAATTTACCAGCCTGACCGTCCCTTCCTTCACTAGAATCGTCAGCTTAATATAAAATTTATGGTTGATCATCATGCACCAACCTATTTTCATCTATGTGGGGTGCACGTGGAGACAACTCACTATGTCTCGCTCAACACTGACTTCCACTTATAACGTCTCATATCAAGTGCTACTTGGCATCCACATTCCATTTATGCACAAGTCACTCTTGACATAAAAGTTATATCTCCTTCTGCAATTCAATTTAAATAAGGAACTTTCCCCCAAATGCACTATCACTCAACATTGACGGTAATAAGATTCCATGATTCTTCAAACACATAAACGAGGCCCCTCAAAATCTATCCTCACCCATATAAATATAAATTTCATTTCCCACATCTCTAAAGGAGTGATATGATAGCGCGCTCTTCATATCCCTAAATCCTAAGCGCTAAACATAATAATGACCTAAATCTCTCCGCTCAACAATGGATCTAATATACATCGAATAATATTAATAAAGTCCCTACACACCAGGATCAAATATCTCAAAACAATTATACTTTTTGAAGTCTCTATAATAATATAATATAAATACAAGCTCGACCCTCTCGCAGGTGAGGTATCGCCAAAACAACACATCCTGCACTAGAGCAGCAAGATTGGTAGCCTTGCGATGTCTGCACACTGTCGTTCTAACCCTTACTAAAAATCCATACCCAGGATAATATCATACTCATATAACGCATCGCTAAAATGAGTAATCTCAATAAAAACATATACCACTATCAATACACTCGGTCGGTCGCGGATGACACCAAGATAACCCCGCTATACCAAGGAAACGTACACATAATAATAATGTTATCTATATATACACTAAACTCGTCTCACACGCGAATCTAGCGATAACCAAAGTATCGCGACTCATTCGTGTCAAACAAAACATGCCACATTATTTCGAGGTTAAAACTCATATGTCCACCTTGCCAATCACCCCGTATTCTCAAATGGTTCTCGGACATAACACGCTTGTCCGGACCAAACCAGAAACTACTTTAACTCAAATGGTTCCTGGTCGGATAAATCCGATGACCTCGTGCCGACAATCCGCCGAATTTTGGCCCGAGCCACCTCTTTCTCCCCTTTTCTTCTTACTTTCTTTTTTTCTCTTTCCTCCATTTTCTTTCTTTCTCATGTGCTCTTATAAGAGAGAAATAAGGGTTATCACTTATTAAACCCAAAATTGACTCTTATACACAAATGCGAGTCCCTACAGATTCAAAAATTTCCTCGAAACTCAAACACTACTACCGGGTACTCTATTCTCTATCTCAGCCCACTTGAGACCAACCGTGCACTCAAAATTTCCATCCAAGCCATTTGTCAAAAATTCACCTTTTTATATCCAATACAACTTCACACTTATTTTTCGAATAAAATAACGTCACCTTTCACTTTTATTCACCTGCGACATGAAAAAAAAATAATCCATCACATTTACTTTAAATTCTCAAATTATTAAATTACACTCACTCGTGTAATTTAATTATCCATAAAAGAACGGGGTATTAAAAAATTGAGTCTTTCTTATGTAGGCAAAACAGAAATAAAGGAGGATGGCTACAAAATTTATTGGCCAACAAGTCAGTTGGGTAGACGATTCTCAGAAGTAAAGTAATGATAACCACCATTGTTGTATTTTTCCTTCATTAGGATTTGAATCTCTAATTTTTATGCTTCATTGTGAATAAAAATGGCCAAATTTGATTTCTTTGGATATGAATACGACTAGAAAAATGATAAAATAGTTCTCATGAAGCTAAAATCGGGAACATCATATTTATTGTGCGAGCTAACAAATGACCTCCTACCTATTTTATTATATTTTTTTTCCTTTTTGATTACAAACAGGGAATCAAAACAAAAACAAATAGAAAACATGTGTACCCAGTTGAATTCATCTCATTACACATAAAATAGTCCTCTAAGAGGCAAGGTGTTACCCCTTCCATTACATCTTCATATTTTTGCATTTTTCAGTCTTATTATTCTAATAGTTATGTTATTTCAATTTGCGATTCTGAATTGGTTTGCCAACAATGAATTTGCATAATTTTTTTATAATATTACTCTTCTAATATATATAAATATACAATTGAGATAAATTCATCCATGCATCGCGTGACCTGCATGCTAGTAGACTAATAAAGTGCCGTACTCTGTCATTCATACAGTGCACAATATTTATTTCAATGTCACATCATTTAAGAACTAATATATATATATATATATATATATATATATATATATATATATATATAAAATAAAGCAGGACGGACTTTTGCCACATCATACAACAATTTGCCACATCATATAACTTTGTAGACATATTCCATATAAACAAATTTTGTATCTATCTATATAATAAAACGAAGAGTATCTTTTTGCCATCTACTCGATCCACGTCAAATGTAAATAAAAACCCATTTGTGTATCCTACACGCCACCTAAAAAGTGGCTAGAGGGGCTACTAAGACTGTTAAGCAACTCCTACCTCTGTCAACACGCAATCTACAAAGATTGTCTCCATTTTCAATGAAGGTATTCTTTGATGTTTTCTTTCTACTCTATCTCTCTCCCCTCACCGACATTACAACTCAAAACATGTTGCTTCCTACTCAAAGCTCAAAACCCTCAGTCGGATTTGCTTAAACTCGACATCAACTCAAGGACTCAAGATAAACACCGGATTTTCTCAAAACTCACATTCTCAACGCGGACCTGCTCAAAATCCCATCAACTGAACCAAACCACCGACCTAATCTCACCACTGGACTCTTCCTCACACCAAAATGGTTAGTTCGTTTGATTTATTTTCATATATAGAGAAATACCTTGAGATTGATGTAATGCCAAAACAAATAAAAGATGGTAAGGGGTTCTTTAATTTGAAACCTCATCTCGAAGTCACTTTTACCTCCCTCTCTCTCTCTCCGAACTTTTTTCTCTTAAAACGCTACACCTCAGAGATGGAGATCTGTCAAAGTAAGTAATGGTTTTTTTTAAGAAATAAGTGAGTTTAGTTTGGGCAAAATGGTCATGTCTCGAGATATTATCACTTGGCTCAGGGAGGTTTGTTAGAGCACTTGGCTCAAGGAGGTTTGTCTAATTGTGAGCTCTCTTTTAGATTTTTTGACCTTGCTGTAGAAGTTAGTCTCTTCTTTACATCTTTTAACTTTGCTGTAGAAGTGAGTCTCTTTATATTTTTCCCCCAATTTTATCTTCAATCCATGATCGTCTCAATATCTCACAAACGCGCACACACAACTCTCTTATTATCACAAAGTGGTGTTTGATTTATAGTTTTGTTTTCACGCCATTTTGTGTTTAACAAAGTGGGTTATGTTCAACTTAACTACACGCAGCCCCAGAGTTTTATTGTTCAGATCTGGTACTGAAATCACATCAGTGTGAGATGGTGTAAGTTATTCTCTCTCTCTCTCTCTCTCTCTCTCTCTCTCTCTCTCTCTCTCTCTCTCTCTATATATATATATATATATATATATATATATATATATATATATATATATATACAATCTTTTTTTTCCATTCCCAACTTAACTAAAGGCAGCTTTGGATACGCAACACCACAACTTTGGAACAGGATCTTTCGAATCGAAAGCTCAGTGCTGGGCAGAAACGATGGGTCTAACTTACTCCTCTGTTGGCCGGAGCTAACTTCCTGGTTTCCAGCTACTTTCTTAATCTGTTTGTTTGGCTCTGGCCATTGTATATATAGAGAGAAAGTGAGGCTTTTTAACGGGCATATCTTTGCCATTTTATGATTTCATGTATGCCATTGAACCATTTGCATTTTTTAATGGGCAATTCTAGCCGTTTGCATTTTTTGACATACGAATAGTGAATATGGGCAGTTCTTGCCATATTTAGGGAATTTGATACTGGTGTATTTTTATCATATTTCGTATTTACAGTCCTTGCTTCGACTTCACAGTGTGTTCTCAGCCTAAGGTTGCAACTGTATTATACTAATTATTTCAGTTTTTAAACAACTATGATGTGTCTATTACTACTCAGTTAAAAGTGCTATTGGGGCTCAATTAAACGATGATATTGCATCGACCAGCTAATACAACGTAAATGTGAGACAAGTTTTTTATTAGCGCAACTTGGCACAAATGATATTGACCAGCTAATATATATATATATATATATATATGATGATTTCTTAATTGATAAACTTTTATTTATATTATGTTTGGGTTTATAATTTATACAACATTTCTACTATCGAACAAAGGAATAAAAAAATTCAGGCTAGTGTGTGTCATCAATGGCACGATTAAGATTTTAAACCAATCTATTATTTTTTACACATCAAACTTGATATTCGAATAAGCTTATATTTAATTAATTTCAAAAATTCATTAAGCAACAACGACATGATATATATAAAAAAAAAACTCAAAATCAACTAAGAAGCACAAACTTACTTCATGGTTACTTCTCCCCAATTTTTTTTTACTAATTTATTTAAGATCTCTCATGAAAAGACACCTAGTTAAAATTGAACGTATGTGATTTTTTGTATTTAAGTTTATAATTAAAAAAGTAAGTGGAAAATCACATTATTAATTTTTTAAAAAACAAATTTAAAATAGAGAAATTAGTTTTTTTCTACAAAATAATTGATTTAATTCAAAGGAATTCAATAAAAAAACCAATTTTAGAAATTCAATTTCTCTCATTTTCTCAACATGTCCACTCATACGGGCATGTTCCTAATTTATGCCCGTGCCAATGGCACGATGAAAATTATAGTGTCTAGCCAACGACGCAAGTTGTGCTAATAAAAAACTTGTCGCACATTTACGTTGTATTAGCCGGTCGATGCAATATCATCGTTTAATTGAGCCCCAATAGAACTTTTAACTGAGTAGTAATAGACACATTATAGTTGTTTAAAAACAAAAATAATTAGTATAATACAGTTGCAACCTTAGGCTGAAAACACACTGTGAAGTCGAAGCAAGGACTGTAAAGACGAAATATGATAAAAATACAGCAGTATCAAATTCCCTAAATATGGCCAGAACTGCCCATATTCACTGTCCGTATGTCAAAAAATGCAAACGGCTAGAATTTCCCATTAAAAAAATGCAAATGGTCAAATGTCAAGCATGAAATCATAAAATGGCAAAGATATGCCCGTTAAAAGCCTCACTTTATCTCTATATATACAGTGGCCATAACCAAACAAACAGATCAAGAAAGTAGCTGGCAACCAGGAAGTTAGCTCCGACCAACAGAGGAGTAAAAAAGACCCATCGTTTCTGCCCAGCACTGAGCTTTCGATTCGAAAGATCCCGTTCCAAAGTAGTGGTGTTGCGTATTCGAAGCTGCCTGTAGTTAAGTTGGGAATGGAAAAAAAGATCATATATATATATATATATATATATATAGAGAGAGAGAGAGAGAGAGAGAGAGAGAATAACTTACACTATATCACACTGATGTGATTTCAGTACCAGATCTGAACAATAAAACTCTGGGGCTGCCTGTAGTTAAGTTGAACACAACCCACTTTGTGAAACACAAAATGGCGTGAACAACAAAACTCTAAATCAAACTCCACTTTGTGATAATAAGAGAGTTGTGTGTGCGCGTTTGTGAGATATTGAGACGATTATGGATTGAAGATAAAATTGGGGGGAAAATATAAAGAAGAGACTCACTTCTACAGCATAGTTAAAAGATGTAAAGAAGAGACTAACTTCTGCAGCAAGGTCAAAAAATCTAAAAGAGAGCTCACAATTAGACAAACCTCCTTGAGCCAAGTGCTCTAACAAACCTCCCCGAGGTAAGTGATAATATCTCGAGATATGACCATTTTTCCCAATCTAAACTCACTCATTTCTTAAAAAAAAACATTGCTTACTTTGACAGATCTCCATCTCTGAGGTGTAACGTTTTAGCAGAAAAAAGTTCGGAGAGAGAGAGAGGGGGGTAAAAGTGACTTCGAGATGAGGTTTCAAATTAAAGAACCCTTTACCATCTTTTATCTGTTTTGTCTGTTTTGGCATGCCATCAATCTCAAGGTATTTCTCTATATATGAAAATAAATAAAACGAACTAACCATTTTGGTGTGAGGCAGAGTCCAGTGGTGAGATTAGGTCGGTGGTTTGGTTCAGTTGATGGGATTTTGAGCAGGTCCGCGTTGAGAATGTGAGTTTTGAGAAAATCCGGTGTTTATCTTGAGTCCTTGAGTTGATGTCGAGTTTAAGCAAATCCGACTGAGGGTTTTGAGCTTTGAGTAGGAAGAAACATGTTTTGAGTTGTAATGTCGGTGAGGGGAGAGAGATAGAGTAGAAAGAAAACATCAAAGAATACCTTCATTGAAAATGGAGACAATCTTTGTAGATTGCGTGTTAACAGAGGTAGGAGTTGCTTGACAGTCATAGTAGCCCCTCTAGCCACTTTTTAGGTGGCGTGTAGGATACACAAATGGGTTTTTATTTACATTTGACGTGGATTGAGTAGATGGCAAAAAGATACTCTTCGTTTTATTATATAGATAGATACAAAATTTGTTTATATGGAATATGTCTACAAAGTTATATGATGCGGCAAATTGTTGTATGATGTGGCAAAAGTCCCTCCTGCTTTATTTTATATATATATATATATATATATATATATATATATATATATATATATATATATATATATATATATCATATCTAAGATCTCATTTCTGAACACTAAATAATTTATGTAACTCATTTCTATGATGTTTTCTAAACCTTCTCGGTATGTTTGGTGTTTGATATATAAAGCTAGTTTATGATATCTGAATTCATCTCTTATATCTTTTTTTGGTTGTTTGAACTCTATCATCCTCGGATTATGAGATTTGGGTATTTTTTTTTGCTATTCAAAGTTATTGTACGGTATGTTGTTTGATCTTCGGCTTGCTGTTTGATCTTATAATTGCTTTGAACTCATTTTTTTTGTGTCTGATCTTATAATTCGGTTTGCATTTTGCATTTTTTTTGTCATAAAAAAATGTTTTTGAACACTATGTACTCTTAGATCTTATTTTTTCTCTAACATCATATTTTTTGGTTTGAACTCTTAGATCTTGGGATTTTTTTATATGAAAAAAAATATGTTCGAATCAAACAAAAAATGAAAACAAAATTTTTGATTTCTTACATGAAAAAAATTAAAATGAAAAAAATGAAAATGAAAAAATGAATACAAATTTTCAGATTGGGTCTTATAAACGGGTCTTGGGTTCTTAATGGGTCCGGGTTCAGAACCACATAAATTGGACTCGTCGGGAGTAGGACCTCATCCGTCAAAAATCTAGACGGGTCAGAGACAATTTTGCTAATACCCGACCTGTCTCCGCCTGTTGACAAGCCTATCCCAATTGTCTTTTAATATCTCTTATTAATGTGATTTACATATCTACAACAGATTATTGGTACTTAATTGATTTGTATATATTTACTATTTAGGAATATTTATTTGTATTTAAAATCTAAATGAATTCCTTATAATTTTTTGTTGAGTATTTGGGGGATTGAAGACATTTATATTCGATTAATAGACTCTTGACACTATTGATTTAAAAAAACACTATTGATGATCTTTGGTCTCTCACCTAATGTCTATATAAATATATATAGTTTGTTATTATGTGTGCTTATTACGTTTGAGATTCAACCGAAAAAAATAAACAAGATAACTTTCCTTGCAGAATATTTGTTCGCATTTAATTGTCGCTAAGTGGGATGAGATTGCTATAACACTAAAATAATATTTCCTTACCAAGGATGCTTTTTCCAATTTATAATTTGTACGGATTACAATTTTGTAGGGAATTATATATGAAATTTCATTATAAAATTACCAAGGAACTTCAAATTCATAAAAAATTATATATTGATTTATAATTAAACTTTATTGCCTTGCTAAAATATTTTTTTTATATTTTTGGTCACACATCACGTGACCTGCATGCTACTAAATATTATAAAATCGAAGATAACTTTTAATCCTCACTCTCATTTAGGCTTCCACGTGACTGCTTATTTTTCCCATGCATCTATTACCAATTTTTCTTTTTCAATACTGTCCTTTGTAACCCATTCATTCTTGCATTTTGGCTTGCCAAGATACTAAACATCTTTTTATATTTTTTTTCGTTCTCCCTTGATTCTTCTTTACTCCACAGGTTTATCTACACGCATCAATCTTCTCTTCCACCCTCTCATTTTTTTCATCTTCTATATCATTCCTTTTGAACTTCCCAGTAGGTAATCATATTTGAAGATCTTATAATCTTATTTTAGTGCTATCTCTTTTGTTGGTTTTAATTACACGTGTATGTATAATATGTAGATTGCCATGATTTAAGGTTTGCAAGTCTTTGTTTATTTTTCAATACACGTTATACTATATATTTTCCTCTTTATAAAAATATATATCTAAAACAATCCATCCATTTTTCTTTACCCTCTTTAGAGTATACAACTTGATTTAAGAAACGACGAGGATAAACAAATGTTGGAAATTAATGTTAAGTGTCGAAATTAATTATTTAATTTTAATTGTATTAAATTCTGAATTTCCCATTTATGTGGTTTTAATAAATGTCAGATAATTAATTAGGAATGTGATAAATAAAGATATTAAAATATTGGGTAAACCTTATCCGTTAGTCACATGATGGTTGGTGGCATTAGTGGGAGACTTGAAAAGAGTACCACCACCACTAGGATTCTGGCCATCTTCCCCTTATAAATAGATACCTCTACACCATCTAGAGTCATCTCAATACACACTGTTTCTAAGGAGGGAGAGAAAATCTGAAATTCTCATTATTCCTATTTTCTCACAAATATTCTGGGCACATAAGAGAGTAATTCAGGGCAATTTAAGAAGGGATTCAAAGGAAGCTTTGACAGGAGCATTTAAGTCGCCTTATTCCAATAAATTGTAATGGATAAAGGTCAGTTTTGATCATAGTTATAAAGAACTTATGATTTTGTGATTACATGAAGATTAAACATCCTCGATTCATAACAAAACTATTTTTAACGTGATGTAACATTATGGTTTATATTCGGTTTTTATGGTTGAAAAAATAGTATTGATTAACATGTGGTACTAGAGCTTTCAGTTTATAATCTCATGTTTTTCGCTAATGAAAATTTATTTATAAAAATTCTGATTTATGATCTTTGAAAACTTGGAAATCTTGAATTTTTGATGAATCTCGAATTCTGGAATTTTTAAGCAATCTGATAATCATACATATGGTAATTCGAATTTGTGTTATATATGATATTAAGAATGAAATTACTGCATAAAACCCTTATCTTATGATAACTTATGATAACTGTCCCATTATCTTATGATAACTGCATACAATCGTGTTATTGAAACCCTAATATGCCGTTAGCATTATTTTATTATTTGAAATTGTGTAAGCAACCTGGAAAACACTTTTATTAATTATGATAAGAAAATGAATATGTTTTTAAGATTAATTAAGTGAAAACTGTGATTTGGTGCAAAACAGATTTCGGGAGATTTTTTTGGCGCAGTGAATAGTGTTTTTTGAAATTTTGGTGTCCGATTGACTTAAAACTTGATATGTTGACTGGAAATGGGCCAACGATCGATTTTCACCCCCTTCGGCCGTGATGTAATGTGTTTTTTGACAATCAGAGTCCGTTAAGGCCCTCAAAATCCCATTTTTTCCATTTAAGGAAATAATCTCGAGGCTTATAAATCTTTACAGAAAATTGATATTAACATTCTACAAAAAAATTTGGTTTTCTGGCATGTTTTACTTCAATTCTATGGTGAAAACTCATTTTTTCCATTTTTGGCAAAATTCATGAATTATATGTTTTTTACTATACCTGGGCAATTCTGTTTTGAGGCATTTGAGCTACTATTGTTATCTTCGTAATTATTAATAGATTATATATTTTAGTTAATATTTAATGCATGATTAACTATATTTAAATTAGGACATGTAAGAAATTATTCATTTGAGTTAAGTGAAAGGCCAAGCACAGGCTGAGACTGCATGTACGAATAATACACTTACATTCATTAAAGGTTTATTCTAATGTTAGTTATAAAATTGGATTAAGGCACAACACATGCTAATTTCTGAATTGAACAACATTAGAACTAGTTTTGTGAAAACATAAATGTTGACATTAAGTCCATTAATCGCGGTATTAAATGTTTAGGCAACAAACACATATGCCAAAATTATGGGACCATGATAAATGAATTATAGCGTGATATAGCTTTACAATCTGAACATTATGTGATGATTAGCACAGATTCTGTGACATTCAGATTGTAAATGAAATATGCCAAAAATTTTAGTCAACATTCAATATTCGACCCTTGCAATTTTCATTGTGTGTGAAAATTTAATTTGTGAACATTGTTATTAATTGCAGTTCCCCTTAACCTGTATTCGCAAGCTCAGTCCTATTCCAAATTTGATGGAACTCATTTTTCTAAATGGAATGAGCAAATTAAGTTCAGCCTAGGGGTTCTCGACCTGGACATGGCAATTATGTGTGATGAACCCGCTGCTATTACTGATGCCAGTAGCGAGGATGAAATTGCTATCCATGAAGCATGGTCTCGATGTAATAGGATGGCCCTTATGTTTATGCAGATGTGCATTGGTGCTAACATTAAGACCTCCCTACCTGAAACTATGAAAGCGAAAGAGTATTTGAACAACATTAAGGAACGCTTTCACACTACTGATAAATCCCTTACTGAGAAAATTATGGCTGACCTGACCACTGTGAGGTTGATGGTACTCGAACCATGAATAAGCACATTATAGAGATGACCAATTTGGCTGCTAGACTTAGGGTTTTGGGCATAATTGTGGATGAGTTTTTTCTCGTCCAATTCGTCCTAAACTCCCTACCTCCTGACTATGGGCCTTTCCAAATTAGTTACAACACTATAAAAGATAAATGGAATGTAAATGATTTGTAAAGCATGTTGCTACAGGAGGAAGGAAGGCTTAAGCAACAGAATAGCCATGTGACTAAGGGACAGGTGGCAAATCTGACAGTCAAAGGAGCTGGTTTTAAGAAGAAGTTCAACAAGGGCATTAAGAAAGGTCCTGGGCTGTCTCATCAAGCTGAACCATCAACTGCTGCTGCGAAGAACGAAAAGAACGACAAGTGTCACTTCTGTAAAAAGAAGGGTCATTTCTAGAGGGATTGTCATAAACGAAAGGCCTAATTCGAGAAAAAGGGTAAGCCCTTTATTTATGTTTGTTTTGAATCAAATCTTATTAACGCTACTTCTAACACTTAGTAGATTGATTCTGGTTCTATATGTCATGTTTCTAATTCGATGCAGGGCTTCACTTCGATCCACAAAAAAAAATCCAAATGACCATTTTCTCTACGTGGACAATAAAGCGAAGGCTAAAATAGAAGCTATTGGAGTCTTTCACATTATTTTAACCACTGGATTTATTTTAGATTTACAAGAAACTTTTTATTTTCCCATAGTTTCTAGGAATTTAATTTACATTTCCAAACTTGCTTTAGACGATTTTACGATTGAATTTAAGTACAACGGTTTTGGTTTGATTAAAAATTCTAATAATGTTGGTTTTGGGCTTTTATTTGATGGTTTATATCAATTGAATCTTGAAAATAATTTTTCTGAAACTCTTATGACCCTGCATCCTAATGTTGGTATAAAACGTACACTTAATGATGAAAAATCTGCTTATATATGGCATAAAAGATTAGGGCACATATTTAGGCCGAGAATTGAAAGTCTCATTAAAGATGGAATACTCCATAACCTGGATTGGGCCAATTATGATGTATGTGTGGACTGTATTAAAGGAAAAAAGATCAAACATACAAAGATAGGAGCCACAAGAAGTGCCCAACTACTTAAAATATTACATAGAGACATGTGTGGAACTTTTGATATTCCATCCATTGGTCGAGAAAAATACTTCATCACCTTTATAGATGATTTTTCACATTATTGCATTTTGTACATGTTGCATGATAAATCTCAGTCTATGAATGTCGTTGAAATATACATTAATGAGGTTGAGAGGCAACTAGGCAAAACGGTGAAAATTATTAGGTGTGATGGAGGTGGTGAATATTATGGTAGATATGACGAGTCGGGGCAACGCCCTGGCCCATTTGCTAAACTCCTAGAAAAATTGGGTATTTTCACCCAATACACAATGCGAGGATCACCTTGGCAAAATGGTGTAGCTGAAAGGCGTAATCGTACCCTTATGGAAATGGTTAGAAGTATGATAAGTAGGACCCAATTGCCTACATTTTTGTGGACACATGCATTAAAGACAGCTGTACACATCTTAAATAGGGTTCCTAGTAAGTCAGTTTTAAAAACCCCTTTTGAACTTTGGAAAGGATGAAAACCCAATTTAAGGTACTTGCGTGAGTGGGGCTGCCCAGCGGAAGCTAGAATCTATATCCCTCATGAAAAGAAATTGGATCCTAGGACATTATCTTGTCATTTCATCGTGTATCGAGAAAATTCGAAGGGATATAGATTCTACTGTCCAAATCATACAACTAGAATCATATAAACTGGAAACGCTAATTTCATTGAAGAATGTGAAGTAAGCGAGAGCATAAAAGAAAGGGAGTTAATAACATACCCGTTGTTCATAACATACCCGTTGTTCCTAATGTAGTTGTTGAACCGGTCATTGACCCGATCAATAACAATGAAGGACAAGTGAATGATCAACCAACTGAACAACCATATAATGAGACTATAACTGATGAAACTTTTGAAGCACCACAGGAAGTTACATTAAGAAGATCTTAAAGAGAAATGAGATCGACAATTTCGGATGATTATGTGGTATACCTTCAAGAGACCGAATTTAACATAGGGAATATTAATGATCCAGTTTCTTATGAAAATGCTGTAAATAGTGATGATTCCGATAAATGGATTAATGCTATGAATGAAGAAATAAAATCTATGAATGATAATAAATTTTAGGAGTTGGTCGAATTGCCAGAAGGACGAAAATGAGTTGGGTGCAAGTGGATCCTTAAGACCAAACTCGACTCAAAAGGCAATATCGAACGGCATAAAGCTAGACTTGTTGCCAAAGGTTTTAATCAACTAGCAGGCATTGATTGTAATGAGACCTTCTCTCCAATTTCAAAGAAGGACTCATTAAGAATCATATTAGCGTTGGTGGCTCATTATGATTTGAATTGCACCAAATGGACGTAAAAATAGCTTTTCTAAATGGGAGTTTAGAAGAAGAAGTCTACATGCCACAGCCACAAGGCTTCATAAAGGAAGGAAAGAAAAACATGGTCTGTATGTTAAATAAGTCAATATATGGTCTAAAGCAAGCTTCTCGTTTATGGTACATTAAGTTCCACGATACCATTACATCCTTTGGGTTTAAGGAAAACATTATTGATCGGTGCATATACCTGAAGATCAATGGGAGTAAGTTTGTGTTTTTAGTACTATATGTTGATGACTTACTTATCTCCAACAGTGATCTTATTTTTTTAAGTGAAACCAAGAAGTACCTTTCTAAAAACTTTGAAATAAAATATTTTGGTGAGGAATCCTTCGTGATCGGGATAGAAATATCTCGGGATAGATCACGAGGAATGTTAGGATTGTGTCAGAAAGCTTACATTAACAAAGTTTTAGAAAGATTTAGCATGAAAAGTTACAATCCCATTAATATTCTACTTCAGAAAGGGGATAAGTTCAACTTAAGTCAATGCCCTAAAAGTGATTTAGAAAGGGAGAACATGAAAGGCATGCCTTATGCTTCGCTCGTAGGGAGCTTGTTGTATGCATAAGTCTGCACCAGACCGAATATCAGTTTTTTCGTTGGGATACTAGGCAGATATCAAAGAAATTCGGGGATTTACCATTGGAAAGCTGCAAAGACAGTGCTGAGGTACCTGCAAGGGACCAATGATTACATGCTCACATATCGGAAAACTGATCACCTTGATGTGATTAGTTATTCAAACTCAGATTTTGGGGGATGCCTTGACAGTAGGAAGATAACTTCGAGTTATGTCTTCCTTATAACTGGAGGAGCCATTTCATGGAAAAGTGCTAAGCAAAGCGTCATTGCATCATCTACTATGAAGGCTGAATACGTAGCTTGCTTCGAAGCTACAAATCATGGATTATGGTTGTAAAACTTTATTTCAGGTCTTAGAATTATGAGGTCAATATCTAAGCAATTGAAAATTTATTGTGATAATGTCGCAGAAGTCTTCTTCTCGAAGAACGATAGGTATACTAAGGCTACTAAGCATATTAAGATGTAATACCTATCGGTTAAAGAAGAAGTTCAGAAACAAAGAGTGTCAATTGATCACATTAGTACGTGTAATAACATAGCAGATCCTCTTACGAAAGGACTATCTCCGAAGACCATTATGGAACATGTCAAAGAGATGGGTCTCGATTAGTTAAATTATGATTGCTATTTTGGCTTAGTTGTTTGACACTATTACTTGAATTCAATAAAAGTGCTTCTGATTTCTATTATTTATGTCCTTTGTGAATGCATGCATATAATTATGAATTATTGTTGATAGAAATAGTCCTTATTGAAGAGGACATTATGAGGCCATTATGATACCCAATATTAAAGGCTCGGTTGGATGAAACATTGGTGTTGTGGTACATGGAAGGAATTATGTTCTTGAATAGCATGGGACCGCCATGACTCGTATCCGTGAATCATTTGATTTAGCAAACTAAATTTATCAATGATTATGCACCTTATGATACCTAATCTAATTATACGAATTATTAAGACCAAGTTGGAGACTGTTGGAAATTAATGTTAAGTGTCGAACTTAATTATTTGATTTCAATTGTATTAAATTTCAAATTTCCCACTTATGTGGTTTTAATAAATGTCAGATAATTAATTAGGAATGTGATAAATAAAGATATTAAAATATTGGGTAAACCTTATCTGTTAGTCACATGATGGTTCGTGGCATTAGTGGGAGACTTGAAAAGAGTCCCACCACCACTAGGATTCCGACCCTCTTTCCCTTATAAGTAGAGACCTCTACACCATCTACAGTCATCTCAATACACACTGTTTCTAAGCAGGGAGAGAAAATTCGAAATTCTCATTATTCCTATTTTCTCACAAATTTTCTGGGCACATAAAAGAGTAATTCTAGGGTTTTCAAGAAGGGATTCGAAGGAAGCATTGACACGAGCATTTAAGTCGCCTTATTCCAATCAATTGCCATGAATAACGGTCAGTTTTGATCATAGTTATAAAGAACTTATGATTTTGTGATTACATGAAGATTAAACATCATGGATTCATGACAAAACTGTTTTTATCGTGATGTAACATTATTATTTATATCCGATTTTTATGATTGACAAAATAGTATTGATTAACAAAAAATTGACAGGTTTTTACCATTGCTAATGGGGAAGCTTGTTCAATATCACAAGAAAGTGGGTAAAGGTAAGCGTGGAAATGGTTTTTCCTTTTAAGAGTTAAAAGATAGGATTTTCTCTGAGAGTTGCAACTTTTAGTCTCTCGGCCACCTTTATCACTCTTTCCAATATTATCTTAATTAATAATATAATTAATTTCAGTTGTCTATATATTTCTTTTGTATATTTTTAAAAGTTTAGTACAATGTTTTCTTCAAAAAGAGCTCCACTAAATGTATAATTGTCGGTTTTAGTATTCATTTCATGTTGTATGTTATTTATTTGATAAAATTCCTTAAGGAGTAAATAATTATCTGCTTCCATTCTACAATTTTTGAAATTTTAAAATATGGCTATTATTTGATACTTGATATTTTGTAGCTTCTCATTAGTTCACTATTGGATAATCCCAAATAGATTTTGTCCACGATGAGTCACAAGTCAATTATGTTGAGTTGAAAGAAAACAAAGACAAAGATGAGTTGGAGAATAAAGGAGGTCCAGTAGGGGTGTGTGAGAGGAATATATTAATGGAGGATAAAGGTGACCGCTTGGATTTCTCCGTCGTCAATTAATATCGATAACCATGGGAGTCCATTGCTTAGCTATGCTTAGAATCATCTAGAACCAAATAGTAATATAGTCATCACATGGTTTATTAGTCGGGTCACAGATGGAAAATAATATACAGAAGTGTTGTGTTAGATTCCTATTAATGCACTATGTTCTATTTAGTGTAGTATCTTTGTAATGGAATTAGCACTACAGGACTGCTCTGTATTTTGTTGGGTGCTATTATAGTTATTAATGCCATTTCTTATTTTATCACATGGGTGGCATACAAACATTTCAATATGATATACTAAACTAGGTACAAATCTCAGATCATGCTATTTTTTATATTCTATGCATTTTTTTCCACCAATAAACATTATTGTAGACACAAATAAGAGCATAAAACTTCTCATCTCATACTTGTCAATTGTTGTTTTATACGTGTTATCCAAATTTTGCTCGTCCATGAAACTCAAAGTTTACTATTTCAATTTTAATGACTTATCATGAACTGCCAGTGCCAATGGTCTAGATCTGACAAATGAAATTGTTTAAAGGCGAAAAGGCTTTCACCATTTCCTTGCCCCTACGTCAACCTAGCTTACACTTAGTTTTATTGAATAATGTTATACGTTTTAAGTTCTTTTACCAGTGTGTGTCCCAAGTGCAATAAATGATTGTACTACACTTGAAGTACAACATTTTAAGGCACATGGAATATACACATGGAAAATAAATTTAGTACGCAGACTTTTTCAACTTTATAAAATAGAGTATCCTATTGACATTATATATATGTTAACAATTACTTTTATCCCAAAAACCCCATTATAAAAAGGGTTCTCTAAAGAATAAACATATAGGTTATGGTAGGCTAAGGGGCCGTTTAGTTGTGGAAAATAGTTTTCTATTTTCATTTTTCATATTTTGTGTTATAATTTGACAAAGTATGCCCTCTAAATGGGAATAAGAATGAAAATCCATAAAAAATTGTTTTTCAACTTAAGATAATCTGGAAATCATAAAATACATGTTTTCTAAAATTGCTTAAGTTGAAAAATATTTTTTCACTCCTTCTTCCCATCTTAATAACCCATTGGCAAATATAGAGCAAAAAGTGGCAATGAAAAATGAAAAATAGTTTTCCAAATATAAACGCGCCCTAAATGTTCCTTGATGTCCAAAGTTTCTTCTTAAGGACTCTCGTTCATCAAAAATCATCTCACCTTATTATAAAGAAAACTACTCTATAGAATTACGACCTTGTAGAATATAAGGGTCTGTTTGATTGCTTAGGGTGTAAAAATTTACAACGACAAATTTTACATGTTGCTTACCTTTCCCCCAAAGAAAAATTTTCCACATCAAATCATCAAAATGTGCATACTTTAGTGTTAGTTTGGCCATGAGAAATGAAGCCTATCAAACATAGAAAGACTCTTTGTTAATACTAAAATGCATATATAGGCGGGATTATTATAAATAAATGTTGTAGATTTATGTGTGTTTTCCTAAATGTGTTGGGGCTTCCATTAATGCTAATGTTCCCCTTGGCGGAGTTTCCATCTTTACTTTACATGATTTTGCATTTATTCTAACCATCGCCTCCCCAAATTGTGAAAATCAATAGATTTCTTGATATATAATGTAACACATTTATTCATAGTTTACACTGTGATGGACATGGGTAGTAACTATTGCGCTAAAGCAAGACTATCTCTAGCGACCAAGACGATAAAACTCACTCGGGAATTTTATCAAACACTTGGTGTGCGAAAAATACCCAAGACCTTGTTCCCAAAATGAACGAGTGTGCAAACTGCCAATCAATTCAACTAAGCATCAATGAAGAGACAATAAGAACATACAAACAATCATCAAAGCAAAACAACGATATGGCGTGGTTCACCCAAATTTGGGTTAAATCCACCAAGGAGGATTTCTTCTTTCTATAGATAAATGGAGGAACCCAAAGGTTATACACACATACAATTTATCTCTCTTAGAAAGTCACTCACAACCTCAAAAGAACTCACCCCTCAAATGGGAGCTGTATATCTCTCTTTGCCTTTGATTAGATCTCAAATATGCCCACTCTTGTCCTCTTCCAAAATCGAAAAATGACACTTGTATTTATAGATTTGAGCCAAAATGGCAAATTTGTAAATAAAGCAAAACTGAAAAAATAGGAGAGCCAAAACCAACAAACTCCACCTTGGCGATCCTGACGATCCAACCAATCTCTAGAATGCTGAAATTGAACCCGCTTGAAGACTGTCCCACCATACACCAAGTTAATGCAATTACCCCAGGAGATCCTCGCGATCCAATCAAACTCGGAATGCAAACATCAAATCCGCTCGAAGATCATTCCGACATCTAACAAGCCAATATGCTCCACCCGATGCTAAGCCACCCCAAACTTCAACCATGAAGTGAAATACCGCAAGTTTTCACTCCAAGACTCCAAACGACTCCACCCGCAAAGTAACCGAGTTCTAAACTAAGAACTCCATCTCAAGCATATGAATGCTTCCCATGTAACCATACGGTGAAGCTCGCTCCTCATGTAACCCATTGAGTACACCCCCACACAATACATATAGCATACATCTTCTTTATACGAAACATTCAAACACATCAACACCATCTTCCTCCTTGAGAAATAACCATTGATGAGAGGGAAAATTCCTCACCTCTCATACCATCCAAATCTCACCCTCGAAAGAGGTACCAAGTCTTTGTCACGAAAAACTCCCGTTTGTCAATGCTCACAAATAATAACTCATCGGCCCTCCTTGAACTAGATACACACCCCTTGAGTCGTCACGGTCCTACACCTCCTATATTCCAATCGGCCAATGCATGTGTGAAACTAAACCGAGTCAACATCACCCGTTGGCCCCGGAGGGGGACTTCAATCCATCCCCTCCACTAGTAGGTATTATATCATCACTACCATCTAGTCTCGGAAAGCTAGCACCCAATGTCTTCGCTTTATTCACAAACGAGACATGCCTCGAATGTTCGATCACTTGTGCACACCGCTTTCCCATCTTCCTCGAAGTCTGATTTAGACGATACAACCCCTCTCTCTCCTCTCCCCTCGCTAGGACCATACAACTGCGTGTGATTTTCAAGACTCCGCCCGCTACCGACACCCGTCAACCCTTGGAATCCAAACGACTAATGTATATCAAATACTTTCGCAACTTTGGGACATAGGCCACGCCACCCAAAGTGCGCTCCACCCCATCGAACATCTTAAGTTTCACCATCCCGACACCCTCAATGGCAACCTTCTCGCTGTTAGCCAAAGACATGGAACCTTTTCCATTTTTCGTAAAAGTCTCAAAATATTTCCTCTTGGAGCAAACGTGATCCGAAGATCCCAAATCTAATATCCAATCATCTTCGAAAAGAGAGTTAACCTTGGAGATTGTGAGAAGTTCTCCAAGTTCATCTTCATAATTCGCACTCGCTACCGTTGCCCTCTCGGAATCAACCTTGCCCTTAACCTTGTCATTCCACAAAGTACATTCTCGAATCATATGACCCCATTCCCGACACTTGTAGCATTTCGACCCTTTACCACCAACACCCCTCGATTTAGACCTACTACCATCATTAAATCCCCGGTTAGAGTTCCTCCCGCCATTTTACCCACCTCTGTCTCTCGCCGTAAGGCCTTTATTATGGGAATACCCGTCACCTCCACCTTCCTTCTTTCTCATCGTGATATGAGATTGAATGTCTTGCACAACCTCATTGCACCAGAGCGTAGAATTCCCAAACATGAGCATGGTCACAAAATGCTCGTGTGAATCGGGTAATGACGCAAGCAACAACAATACTCGATCCTCCTCAATGAATTGAACGTCTATCCGGTTCAAGTCATTTATCAAGGCATTAAAAATGTTGATATGCTTCATCATATCCTCACCCTCCTTCATCTCAAGCTTGAAGAGTTTCTTCTTGAGGAACAATTTATTTGACAACGACTTTCCCAAATAAATCTCTTCTAGCTTATCCCACATGCCTTTAGCCGTGGTCTCCACTATCACGTTATTCAACACATCATCCATGATAAGCATCTCAATACACGATGCCGCTCTTTGATCAATGTCAATACACTCGGCATCGGCCATGCCTCCCTCTACCTCCAACAATGCTAATTGCAACCTCTGTTGGACAAGAACGCCTCATATTCATCTTTGCCATAACTTGAAATTGATCTTCTCATCAAAAGCCTTCATGTTCGTCTTTATTGAGCCACTCAATCCATAACTCAGATCCCATCTCTTAGAGCCTCTACTCGTAGAGGTTGATTCTCGAGTACTCTCCGCGTTTTTTAGTCATTTGGAACAAAAACAAAAGCTATGCCAAAATTGCCAAAATTGATTCAACCTCGAACCAAAATACCGGGCAAACAATGCAACCAAAGCTCTGATACCACTTGTTGCGCTAAAGCAAGACTATCTCTAGCGACCAAGACGATAAAACTCACTTGGGAATTTTATCAAACACTTGGTGTGCGGAAAACACCCAAGACCTTGTTCCCAAAATGAACTAGTGTGCAAACTCCCAATCAATTCAACCAAGCATCAATGAAGAGATAATAAGAACATACAAACAATCATCAAAGCAAAACAACGATATACCGTGGTTCACCCAAATTTGGGCTAAATCCAACAAGGAGGATTTCTTCTTTCTATAGATAAATGAAGGAACCCAAAGGTTATACACACACACAATTTATCTCTCTTAGAAAGTCACTCACAACCTCACAAGAACTCACCCCTCAAATGGGAGCTGTATATCTCTCTTTGCCTTTGATTATCTCTCAAATATGCCCACTCTTGTCCTCTTCCAAAACATACAAATAACAGTTGTATTTATAGATTTGAGCCAAAATGACAAATTTGTAAATAAATCAAAACTGAAAAAATAGGAAAGCCAAAACCAACAGTAACACTATTACAAATACCCTTGCAAATTTCATCCAAGTGCCCCAAATTAAACAAAAACCAAACCCCTCTATAAATTATGCAGTGAATATAGTTGTTCATCCATATCTCTTCATCTTCAAACTCACTCTTTAGTCTCTAGTCTCATTTTTCCATATATTTTCTCAGCCTCAAAAATTAAAAAGAATAAAAGGGCAAGCTCTTGAATTTCAAGGTTTGTAGCAGATGTTGAACCATCACAAATTGTGAGTGTAATGAAACATAGTGCATAAACAAAGCACTCATTCAAAGTCCTTTCTCAAAGAAGTCCACTGAAATCTTTCATTATTTGGTAATTAAATGCCTGTTTTAAAGGTACATGGTCATCACCTCGCTTAATTTCGGATGCGTTAGGGGGATGCTAGGGTTGAAGGCCAAGGCCCACTTAGACAGGAGTATGTAAGATGCTATTGAATATTGTCTGCCATGTATTTCTAAGTTATTATTGGATTATATTCTCAAAAGAAATACTAAAATTAATGTTAGGAGCTTAAATTCCTTCATGAACTGAATGTTCCCGGAATGGATGACTTTGAGCGGTCCTGGAAAGTAAGAGGAAACCAAAAGTTCCATTTTTAATAAATTAGTGGTCATTTGGGAGATGCATATGTTCCTGTTCAACTCGTTAGCTTGATACATATGTTGACATATAGAAATTGAATATAACATTTATAATAAACCCGATTACTCATGATTAAAGGGCTTGCACTTCCAAAATCATGAGTTGGATTATCCTATCAACAAAAACTTGGCACCAAGACTATAAGGAGTAATCTCTCTCCTAAAGCCTGATTTGTGGTGGAGGGAATATGGTATTTAAATTTTAGACATTTTGTGGTCCATGAACTACTATTATAATTGATCTTTTAAAAGATGTGAGGGATACATAAAGTTTCTAATGAATATTGGTTCTCTCATCATTTTCACGTTAGAGTGAATAACTGCAAGGAGTAATCTCTCTTATAAGCCCCAATTCGGGGTGCAGGGAATATGGTATTTAGTTTTTAGACATTTTGGGGTCCATGAACTACTGAACTACTGTTCTAATTGATCTTTTAAGAGACGTGAGAGATACATAAAGTTTATTATGAAGATTGGTTCTCTCATCATTTTCACCTTAGAGTTAATGACTACAAGGGGGAATCTCTCTCGTAAAGCCTGCTTCTGGGTAAAGGGAATATGATATTTAGTTTTTCGACAGTTTGTGGTCCACAAACTACTGTTCTAATTGATCTTTTTAAGAGACGTGATGGATACATATAGTTTCTTATGAAGATTGGTTCCCTCCTGATTTTCACCTTAGAGTGAATGTATCGTATATCTATCTCAGGGTTGGTCCGATTGGAGGATAACCCTCCAATAATATAAAAAATATTATAATAATATTGTGGTTTGGATCAGTAATGTGTCTACTCTTCATCAAATTATACTACGATGCATGGTAGTTATATGGTATTTAGTTTTTAGACATTTTGTGGTCCGTGAACTACTATTCCAGTCGATCTTTTAAGAGATGTGAGGGATACATGTTTCTTATGAAGATTGGTCTTCTCCTGATTTTCACCTTAGAGTTAATGTATCTTATATCTGTCTCAGGGTAGGCCCTAAGTGGAGGAGAGGAACGTGGCCACCTTGGGCCCATCAATTTTCCTCAATTTTAGGAAAATCCAATTTTTTAAAATAATATAACTTTTTTACCTTTATTTTAAATCAAGGTAACTACTTAAGAAATAATAGTAGTAGCTTAATCGGTCACAGAACTTTTCAAGAAGCATGAGTTCGATTATTCAATCCCAAGACTACATTATGATATTTTATTTTTCATTGACTATCACCTTTGATCCAAGTGGAGAATACGACAACTAATCAGAAAAATAATTGTAATGTCAAACTTTCGAGTCCTAGGATATTTGATTTTTTGAGTTTTAGATTTAATTATCATTATTATATTCTAGATTAGTTAATTTAATTTCCCTTCCCTTAGTCTATAAAAATTAAATTAGTGTAAACCTCAAATAAAAACTCCCAAAATAATATATTTTCTTTTAAGGCTCACTTGTTTTTATGTAAATATTGGAAATTTAAATCCAATACAGACATGCATTTCGGGATGAAAATATATTGAATTTCATGATCTCATTATAATAATCAATCATTATATTTAGTTGGGGATATTAAAAAAATCAAGAGGATCCATTTTGAGTATTCGCATCGGGGCTCATATTTTTGGGGACGGCCTTGTACAAAGCTAAGACCAGCTTTCTTTAGATCATTGTCATAAGGCTTTCAAAGTAAAGTCAATGCCTTAATTTTTGAACAACTTGTTAAGTTTTTTGTGTCATTATTGTATACTTGTCACTGTAATTTATTGGACTTTGTTTTTTCTATTGTAAACATATTCATAAATACCAAAAATATAAAAAATATGTGACATTATGCCAAAACAAAAGGACACACAAAAAAAAACTGAAAAATGCATAGACTGAGTGAACCACAAATAACCGACAACACCACATCATCCTATTAGCAGTGACCCTTCTATCTTCTATATTGAACATAAATTTATCCTGGATACATTTTTAGTTGGTTGATTCGGGTGTTTACTAGTGTGACACCCTTGATTTTTCAAGCCCAGTTGATCATGCTAGACACAAAATAATGGGAGCACTAAAATAATTTATATCATTCTCAACATCAACGTAAACTAAAATCCATGATAAACTAAAACTAGCACAATAAAGATCTGAATAAAAGATGATGAATGTAAATACCAAACTGAGAAAAATGAATCCACTATACAAAAATTTTCGAATACAATCGTTTCAACTAAATAAAAGAATACAACTGAAACCTCCTCTGATTATTTTTTTCAGAGCTGATTTACAATAGAGTACAATAGTAACAACCTCTAAGTCAACTCCGAATATATTGATAATTATAATGAACTAGCCACTCCATTCTAAGCCTACGAAGTCGGATCTCGGCAATAAGAAGTCTGACTGCTCAACCTTGCTAAACCTATTTATAATAATGTCTAGGGGAAAAATATTTTATAAATTTGGGTCAGCGCCCTAATGTGTGCAACAATAAACTTTCAAAATTAGTTGTTAACCATGAACTTGATTCACAATACATGTCTCCGATCGGCCTCTCACTTGCAATAAGTACCTCACCTCTCCACCAAGTGCAATACTACATGCATGTCGCAAACCAAGTCATAATCATACAAAAATCATCTATCTCTAAACTAACATAAGGTAGCTCGATGAATAACCATCAAGGAATGATACTGACTACACAAGTAGATCACACCCCAATGCCTACACATATATTTTTATTATCATATTCTCTCTATTTTAACATCTATTATTTAGAGTGTTCGTCTCTAAATTACACCCCGAGAATGTCATCCATAAAGAAATACAAGTAAAGCACATAATGTATTTAACATGACATAAGCAATCGCTAACTACTATGCATGACGTAACTAACTACATATGTTAGAATACACCCAAACACTAACCCATGCAATGCCACCCACACATAGTACAAATAATTCATGCCAAGTATTTAATGTGATATTCGGTACATTATTAATTGTTCGTCACTAGGCTATATAAAAATATATCTCATTTAAATATTGTAGCACATGGAGGCCACTACCTTTGGGACAATCTCCTGTTTTTATCGAAAAGTTTGTAGGCGTCCATCACCTATTGAACTTAAAATCAGGTGATAACCGTGCAGTACACCACCGATAGGGCTCATTCCAAAACCTTTAGGATGATCCAACGAACAAATATTCTGTCATCACGAAGCGATGACTCCTACACATGATCTAGGAGACTTCTCACATTGTATTGCATCAATCAGTCATAATCGTGGCCCCATGTCCAACGTGTGCAACCCCAATCGATAGATTCTCCATGAGTCTGAGTATGTTTACATAAATACACACACACACACACACACACACACACACACACACACACACACACACACACACACACACATATATATATATATATATATATATGTAGGAAACTTATGTATGTCATAAGATCAAAAGATGATGTCATCTTTTTGAGTTTCTCCTCCACTACCTCTTTTGCCCTCAATTAGTTGATTTCTCCCCTCTTTTTTTACTTACTAAATTTACACTTCAATTCAAAATCGGGGGTAATTTTGTAAAACCCATTTTATCAACTTCTCACACTCTCTCATTTCTCACACAAACTTTTCATTCTCCCCTCTCACTGATTTCGATTTTTCTCCCAAACCCTCCTGCTGCCATTCAGCTCCAATAATGCCGCCATCCGCCTCCAAGGTTGATACCATCAGGTAATCTCTCTCTCTCTTACTCTCTTACAAACGCACACACTCACATGATGATGTTAGTGTTGGGTGTTATATTAGTTTCTTATTTGTCAACAAATCGATTTTGGCGTCTTATTTGTTAGTTTGATATGGATATTATAGGTTTACTTTGGAAGAAACATTTTATATTAGGGGGTTTGGTTCATTTCTTATATAAATCTGGAAATATTGTATGATTCATAGGGATTTGTACTATTTTTGAAAAAAAAATTATTTACAGAATTTTTCAGATCTAATTATTTTTTTTACAGATCTAAACACGTATTTTATGACAAAATATTTTTTTACAGATCTAATTATGTATACACCCTCTCTCTCTCTCTCATATGAACTTTGTGGTTTTTTAGTTCAAAATAACATTTTGCAGATCTAATTTTTGGTTTGTGCTTTGGTGTTTATGTTTTCTTTCTAGATTAAAACTTAAAAAGGTACACATTCTCTCTTTAATTGGAACTTTGTGTATTTCATTAATATATTATTTGTGTATGACAACTTCTGGCCTACATTTTCTATATATATATGCATTTTTTCTATCTTTATAATGAGGATATGAAATGCCCTTGGATCATTATGCCTACGATTGCCAAGATTAGAGATAAGATTCAAGGTTTCAATGTTACTTTTTGCCATATTCTCAGAGAGGGTAATAAATGTGCTGATCTTCTTGATTCTTATGGAGTTTCCTCACATAATCAAATTGTATGAAGCTCTTTAGATCTGTTCCCAAAAGGATTGAAAGGTCTCCTCTCTATGGATGCTTTGGGTTTTCCCAATTTCAGATATTCTTAGTGTTTTTCATTTCTATTTGTAAAGATGGCTAGTTTATAAAGTCATCAATCTCTCTTGTAAGGTTTTTTTTCATGTCTATCAATAAAATCAGGGGCTTCCTCTAAAAAAAAAAAAGAATACTATGGTTCCATGTATAAATGTGTACCTATTGAAAAATTCGATTTAGACAGACATTAGTGTGTCTCGGTTTGTTAGACAACCTTGATTATTTCAGTAAATATTATTGATTTTTTTGTTCAAGTTTTCAAAGCGAGGCTTTTTGGCTAATTTTTTTTATGGATGATGTTTATATCTTGAGTCTTATTGAGATATTTTATACTTGGTTATCTTGAAACCACATTAGACTTTTTAATACTACTGTTGTGATTATATTACATCTCTGGTTGAAACTCAAGGCATGTTGACATTTTCCTTCATAATAGCATTGTTCATGACATGAATTTTTCCAATTCATTACAACTTTTGTGTTAGTTGTAGCTTATTCTATTAACATTCTTAATGCTAAACACATATCAGTTTTGATTTCAAACGTGAGCCTCACACGTACTCTTTTTTAATTTTAATATCTTAATTTCCCGTATCACACATTAACTTTTGTTTACATTGTATAGGTCATACTACAGTTAGAGACGATTCAAGAGTTGTAGAAAACCTCTCAAGCTTTGTCTACATTGTAAGAGGAAGCGTCTGAGCTCCACAAATTATCAAACTCCCTGCAAAATGAAAATGTAATTTATTTGCAAGAAACTATATTTTATATGATTATCATTTTGTGTAGTTATTGAAGATATGAGATTATAAGCCCTTAAGATGGATATTTGGTTTTGCGGGTTTCACATATTCCGATGAAAACTCGTAAATTCATCACTATGCTACCCCCTTCCCCCCAATAGAATTGTCTACCTGCTTAGAAAGAACATAGTTCCTCAGATGTTCGGTTTCATCAGATTTATGTCGATTCAGGCATTTTGTTTCTGGAATTTTTCATCTATGTGAAGTAGGAGTTTTATGTGTGGAGTCAGAATCTCCTTATTTCAGCTTATTTTCTAACTTTTATTTCAACTTACAAGCAAGGAATATGATGAACCACAATTCCTAAAACAAAGTTCATTATTGACATATATACAATCTCCTTATTTCTACTTATTTTCTAACTCTTATTCCAACTTGCAATCTAGGAATATGATGCACCAAAACTCCTAAAACAAAGTTCATAATTGACATATATACTTCAAATTATGGGATAGTATTACACCTTAGTTCTTAATGACATCCAATTATTAGTCACATGTTTACCTTTTTCTTCAACTTATATTCTGATTTGATATACCTTGCATATGCTTCTACAGAATGAACTAAATACTAAGTGGGACACATAGAAGTCAGTGCTAGAAGGAGCAAAGAATGAAGTAAACAAGAAGTACAGTGAGATTAACGAACATGTAATCTTCTCATATAAGTTTAGTGGTTTGGAATTCTAATAGTTACTACTGTCAGTTTACATGTTTTGTATGTTCACTAGATTCCTTACTCGATCAGTGCCATCATTTTTAATTAGATTTTGGGCCTAAAATGAATTTTTACATCTCCTAGCTTCAACGAGATTAAGTGATATAGAAAAGAGGTCATTTACATGTAATGGAATTATTTTTTTAATGAAGAGCATTTAACTGATAAAGAAAAGAATGTCACTATCATCTTTGAAGAACTCTGGTACAGATATTGCAAGAACTATTTGTTCGCAGGATATAAAACATTATTCCTTGGCCATTGATCTCAGGTTCACTACACCAAATCTGCCCATTTGTCACGGTCATTGACCTTGACAAATTCACCTTGTCAAGGTCAATGACCGTGACATTTCGAGGCGAGACAACTTTTTTTGTCACGGTCGTGTCACGATCATTGACCTTGACACAAAACTCGCGTTTTGTGTCACGGTCGTGTCACGGTCATTGACCTTGACACGTTTGTCACGGTTTATAACCGTGACTAAGCCGCGATCCTTTTTAAAAAAATTGTGACGGTCATTGACCGTGACAAGCCCGTGACAAATGTTGTCAAGGACTTGTCACGGTCAATGACAGTGACAATTCTGGGCAGAATTTAAAAAAAATCTGCTGGGCAGTATGGCCACCGCCACTGCTCAGCAGTATATTTGTACCTGTTATAACAACGTTGTACCTGTTCCAAACATCATATATCCAACACAAACTAAAGATAATGCAAATATATATTCATGACAGTATAATCCAAATTTTCAAAGTAAAAATAATATACATGACGATATAATCCAAATATAATTAAAATGGACAAACTTGAAAATAATGTTACTACATGTCTTGTATAAAACTGAGGAGGTGAGTAGGCCACACGACATACGAATTGGCGCACCCACTAATATATGTCGTGCCGCATTGTTCACGCAACCACAGTAGGGAGTTCTCCTTCCCGGGTATGACATGCGTGACGAGCACCCTGGACTTCATCCCTTGAAGCACACGTCCATGGACTATTCCACCCTCGATGATATCCGGGTCCCTCAACCCCCGCCCTATCCGCTGGCCATCAAATATGTCCAATATGAACACGCTCGGCCAACCAATCGTCGATAATGGTCTGTTGGAGGGCGTCAAATAGGGAAGTGGATCGTCGAAGTACGAACGTGTCGGTGATGAAGCAGCGAGGTCCACATCCTCGTCATCCTGCGCCTCGTCCTCCCGCACCTCCTCGTCCTCCCGCACCTCCTCGTCCACCGCCTTCTCCTTCCCTTTCCCTTTACCTTTCTCTTTACGGTCTCCACCCAACGTACGCTTCATGAATGCGTACATATCTTGGACCGTCGCCTCCAAACGGGACAGCTTCGCGTCGTGTGAATCCACCGTTCGAGCCAACCCGGTGTCGCTCGTCTCCAATCCGATGATCCTAGATTTGGCCACCCGCGAGCTCACTCCCCTTGTCCTCCCCTTGCGATCAGAGCCAAGCACTTGGCTGAGTGCGTCTGTGGACAAAGATGCCTTGTCGGCATCAGACTGCGACTCATGCACTTCCTTAAGCTTTGCCTGAAACGACAAAAAGCACATGATTAGTAAAATAAGTAAACTAAAAAATTATAACGTAATTAATAATAATTAAACTGTCGGATTACTTACAATCGTGGCCGCGACGCTCGGGGACACCTCCTTGTCCTTCCCCTTCTTCGTGCGAAGAGCCACATAAGTATCGAGCCTATGTGGCTTACCCCCTGGCCCACTCCCTACCCCCTGAAATAAAATAAAGTAAAGTAAAATTAGTATCGGCCCCGCAAAGTAAAATAATATCCAATAATATATTTCTGTAGTTATAGATAAATTAAATATTACCTTCATCCTATGCTCCACCTCAGCGTAAGAGGTCCGGCCGGAGTAGTGCACGTCCGTCTTTTTAGCCCGATTTTCCCTCCCCGATTGGCGAGATGCCAATTGTCGATCCTCGATCTCATTGTCAATGAACTTTTGCCATTGTGCCAATGAGATCGGCTCCTTGGGCGGGACGGATCCGCGCCATTGTAAAATGGTCTCTCGTGTTTTTCCAAAGTACCGTGTCCGCATATTTTTTTTTCCACGTCTTGTGTTGCTCCCTCAACTGCTCGAAGACGGAATCGCGTAGCTTTGGATCCAAGTTGAATTGTTCCTGTCCAACAAATACAATGTTAGTTGCGAATAAATATAAATATAAATATAAATATAAATATAAATATAAATATAAATATAAATATAAATATAAATATAAATATAAATATAAATTGAAATTGAAATTGAAATATTCATATAAATATTACCTGTAGTGCCGCCAAAACAGCTAACTTGAGCTCATACGGCACCTCCTTCCAACTCATAAACCCCGGGCGGATGACCGTCTTTAGCAGCTCGAGGGATCTCGCTAAAAGCTCCGACTTGTTTTCGACGGTAGTCCCAAATTTTCCATATTTGGGGAGCCTTAGAACATTCATTCCAAATTAATTATTGTAAAAGTAAAAGTATTTCTAAGAGAACATTGAAATTATAGAAGTTTTCTCGAGGTTCCTCTTCAATTACCAATTCAAAAGTTCCCTGTATAATACAAGTAATAAGTTTATTACGATCATTGAATATATCAATAAATAATTTTTTTTGATATGCGTGGTTATGAACCATATGAATATTTACACCCCTGGTTCAGGGCCTATTGTAATTCTGAAAAAATTGTGCAGTGTTTTCGCAAAGCCAGTCCATTATATTATCATATTCAAAACAAGTGAGAAACATGGGAAGCGAGTAAAAATGGAGACCCAACTGGAGCAGCAAGACCAAGAGACCTCATTATCCTGAATCGGTGAACCTTCCTCGCTGTTTTTGGAGGAAACGTAACCTCATCGAAGTGATGTTTTGGCTTTCTTCCCTACTTGCCCCTTTTTAAATTATCACTTTATATTCTAATTGAACTTGAAGAATTCCACTCATCATTTAATTGGTTTTGCTGATTCGAGCAATCGGGTCTATAAGGGAAAAAAAGGGTTGTTTGTGTAACATCCCGCTTAAAATAATAACGGGTGGCCAGCCCTATACTACGTTAAATCAGGAGTTTTAGATGGTCCAGTCTCAACATCAACTGTCGGTACTATATAATATAGGACTAACTACCCGATATCGTATCGGCGAGATGTTAAAATTTAATAAAATATGCAACAGACAACAAACTAACACTATAACACTACTAGTAAGGAAAGAAAAATGCATGAAAGAACTATGATAAATGAAGTGCTAGAATAACATGAAATAAATAATTACAACTGAATATACCACAAGAAAGTAAACCCGAATAAGCTGTCGGGTCACAGCCAATACAATGACTAAAATGAAATGAATATACACATCTATAAATATCCATTGGGTATAAACCCGATATACAACATGAGTCCTACCTAGATTTTTAAAGAAGTAGGAAGCGACTACAAGATACATCCCGCAACAGTCCGCACCTGTCACGGCTCCCAAGACTCTGGATAGAAGGTCATCCGGCATCCATGCGGTAGGACACCTGTAGTAATATATATATATATATATATATATATATATATATATATATACAGGCAGGAGAGAAAAGTAAACGGGTCAGAGCCCGAGTGTGAAAAATATTTAGCAAGTGTGTTAACCGTGCATAATAAATATCGGTGCACTTATTTCATAATTAAAAGTGGATTCGCACTCATGTGAATTCCCAACTCACCTCTCATCTAACGGCGCGCACCTATTCGTGTCCTCAAATTTTAGTTAAATTACCCCCATATATAAGGACAACCTAACTTGACATAGGCCCAGCCTACCCACGAGAATTGCCTTCCTATCTTAACCCAAGAATCCACCCCCTTTTCTAATCATACTAGATTATGTTCACAAACAATTATGCCATAATAGGCTTAATGAATTTCGGTTTATAATTTAATTAATCATAATTCTTAATACGTTACCCATTTATATTTGGGTTGAATCATAAGATTTAATTTCTAATTAACATGCATATAAATTATTATTGACAAAACTTCTCTCCACTCTCAACATTGTACTATGTTTCGTGCGTGGGGTGTCTCGCAAAGCGAGATCCAAACAAGGAACCACCCCGTTACACTACTCCTTGACAACGTTGATCCTAGAGATCCATCATGCCACACATAAATATTTGACAAAACTTTTCTCCAATCTCAACACTGCACTACGTTTCATGCGTGGGGTGTCTCGCAAAGCGAAATCCAAACAAGGAACCACCCCATTACACTACTCCTTGATAATGTTGATCCTAGAGATCCATAATGCCATACATACCATATTATACTACTACTACCATTAAATTTTAGACTCTAATATGAAAACAACTAAAAATCTCCAATAATATCCTTGGGATGATGTAACCGAAATATTCCTTAAATGCGATACATCAATCCCCATCAATCTAGTACACCATAATCATCCAAGATGTACTCCACAAAGATTCCATATCATTATATATATATATATATATATATATATATATATATATATATATAGGGATAGGATCACAAGTGGACCAAAAGAATGGAGTTTTTAATGGACTTAACAAAAAACAATTGTAACCCATTAATTTTAATTCCTATATTTTAATTGGTCCGCACCAGCGACACCCCAGAATCGAGACCCCACCATCACCCCCTACCCCTACTCCCCCCTACCCCCCCTCCCCCACCCACCAACCCACCCACCCACCTGTTTTATAAAAGAAACCCAAACTTAAACCTGCCTTATCCCATTAAACCCACTTCACCTGATTACCCTTTACCCTTTACCCACTTCACCTGATTACCCTTTATCAGCTACTGCCATACTCCCTACCCACCCACCCACCCACGTAACCCCCCAACCCCAATCAACCCAATGAAAAATTATAGGCATAAAAGTCGTAAAGATGGTTTTCTGATGGCTTAACTCCTGTTTTAGGTGGGAGTACCCAGATTGGGGGAAGGCAGGACGGTTTTCGTCAGGTGGATTGCAGAGTCACGAACTCAGGTTTCGGGTTCTATAGTAATGGAGCAAGGGGGGCGATCAAAGTCGTCGTGGTTTGGATCGTCGGAGCGGGTTAGGTAAGCTGGCCGGAGGTGATGGGTGGAAGGTGATCCAAGGTCATGGGTTTAGAGGAGGTTCCAAATGGGGTAGTGGGTATGGAAGTAGCTGTGACACAAGAATGGGTAGATGGGTTGAGGGGGTTGGGTAGAGGGTAGGGGTGGAAGGGGGAGTCTCGGGTCTCGGGTGCCGCTGGCGCGGTCCAATTAAATTATAGGAATTAAAATTAATGGGTTATTTGTGTTTTTTGTTAAGTCCATTATTTTGGTTCACTTTTGAACCTCTCCCTATATATATATATATAGGCATTTTAATCTAACCATATATAGATATATACCATCATCATCCATACCCATGACCAAGAGTACATATCATATCTGATGTACAATGGCCATGCACATATAATATAACCGGCTATATATATCACCGATAAAACTGCATCATGCCATCATCCTCCCAGTGCCCGGCTCACGTAGCAATACTGGGGCCACCATGGTGGGACTAAACGACACCCATCTCATGGTAAACACACGCACACGACGTCCTGGGAAGCGGTCATAGCTCCTAATCGGCAATGAGACGAAACATACCCACCACGTCTCATCCCAAAAATGTAAATCAGATAATAACACACGGGACGACTATGACCTGGGGAATATCCACACCCTGCTTTTCTAGTCAGGATGCTCACCCTCTGCGCGAAAATTTCCCAATGATAGCATGAGCGGGGTACGCTTAACCACATAAGTATATATATCATTCACATGCACAATATATACACATCCATATGATCCCATTGTATGATCAAATATTAAACCATCACATAAGGTTTAGATATTCACAACATAAATATATCCATATATTCATATCCATACAGATATATATATATATATATATATATATATATATATATATCTTATACATATGAAAGATAATTAGTTTGTATATATAGATATATGGATATGTGAATATATGTATGTATATATATATATATATAAGTATACGTAATCCTCAATATACCAGCCGTCAACACAAACTCCTTTAATTTACGTCGATATGTGAATGCAATTGTGACACCCCGCTTAATTAAATATCGGGCGATCACTCCTTTATTAACTTAAAATCAAGGTGAACAGTTGGTTCATTCTTAGCAACACTGTCGTAAAAGTAACTTTTCCAATTTAAGCACCCTAAATAATTAAACTAAGTGTCAAAACCATTTTAGACATTACTTTCCAAATTTTATTTTATAAACCATTGATAATACGCAAATACTGTGTATTTCATCCTCCGAACGGACGCATTTTAGCCCCCTCGGGTATCTTATTCCCTATATTTATGCTCGTTAACCAGGAAACCTCGTATTTCTATGTTAACATGTTTTGCAGGGGTTAATTGAGCTTTTGTAGGTAATTGGATGCTAAGTGTGAACTTCGGACGCGTTTCGCTCTATTTCCGTACACAACCGCACGTTCAAGGGCATTTTAGTCATTTTATAGATTGGGCACCTAGCCCAACATCTTCATGGAAGTTGTATCCCTCCTCTCAAGCTTCGCGTGGCCGCAAACGGTGCACGATTCCGATTCAGAACGAAGAAGTTACGGCGATTTTAGCGAAGAAGAAATGCAAGCCAAAACCGGGGAAAATGCAGTCTACCCCTGATTGATCGATCGATCGACCAAAATGGTAGATTGATCAACCCTTCCCATTTTTGCCCCGTCTTATATGATCGATCGATCGACCAAAATGGTAGATCGATCGACCCCCTCTTTTTCAGCAGATATTTTGCATTTCTTTTCTCTTTCTTTTCTAATTTAATTCCCACTTGGTATATAAGCCAATGTTGATGTAATAAACAGATGCGAACGTTTTTAGATAGTTTTAGAAGATATAATAGTTAGGGTTTGGGTGATTTTCTTAGTTCTTCTTCATTTCTTCTTGGATTGACACACTTTTGGGCTTGAATGTTGACTATTCATCATCCTCTCCATTAATATAGTTTGTATTTCTTCATTTCTTGCTTTCTAGTTAATTTACAAGATTTCTAATTTAGGTTTTCTTGCTTTATTTACATGCTTTGATTTACTTGCTTTTTAGTATAGATTTAACGCGTTTATTTACCTCTTTCCATTTATCGCGTTTTTAACATGCTTTCTAGGTAATTTAAATTAGGTTGTGTTTGAATTGAACTCACTCGAGTTGACGCGTTGCTTTGCTTTGGTGATGGAGTTTATGGGTCTATTTCAGGTGCGTTGTCCTAGTTATTGCGCCTAGGAGATTTGACGAGGCATATCATGTATGTCCCGTGCTTACGACCTTTCGTGCGCAATTTTCAGGATATTTGTTGACGCCAAAATCTTATTAGGCTTTTATGATGATTTAGGGCATAACAACCCTTGATTTAATTAACTGTCGAAACGAGACGCACTTGTAATAACTCGTCGACCCATGTAACCATTTTATACTAATTAACTCGGGTGAGGGATGTTGATACCAAAATTAATATGCTGATATGGACGAATAATATGAGAACACGTGTCAATCTACTTATCACAATAGCAACGAGGAAGTTCATTTCCCCGACCAACTCATGGTCTCTCCGAGCAACGAGGATACACCGAGGAACTTCAGCACTCCGAGGTACTCTAGCGCTCCGAGGAACTCCTGAGCAACGAGCAACTAAGGCGGTCCGAGCTGCATCTCGGCCATAGCATTAATTTCCAGATAATCAACAGTTCAACTATTCATTGAATGTTCATCATCTTGACGCACACGCTACATTAAATGTATTACCCTTTCATATGTATATCATTTAATGTATCAACCCTTTCATGTACAACCTAAGGTCTATAAATACCTTGTATCACCCTCATTCAAGGGGACCGGAATTTCTGGAGAGAACTTGTACTCGAGAATTCCCAAACACTCAGCAATAACATAATAGTGGATGTAGGCCATTCCTATAAGGCTGAACCACTTTAAAAATCTTTGTCTCATTTTTATTTATCTGTGATTGAATAATTTGAGCGATCTAATTTTTTACATCAACAAGGGATATTCGACGCAACCTATAGTTTTACTCGCTTTCATAATCTAGTTTCAATACCTTGCCTAGATTAACATTTCCCTTTATGCATTTTTTTCCTTTTAGTTTGTAATCATCTTTTACACTTTTATTTCGGAGTATTAAATCACTTGAATTCTAGCAACTCATCTCTGTGGATTTTCGATACCCGATTTACCGTTGTGCTTGCCTCGCAAGTGTAGTAGTAATTTAGGTTTTTGTATTGAGTTGGCGAAACGAAAACAACGACTGTGCACTTTACACGCGCACACTTTTCGCACCTTGATCAAAATGGCGCCGTTGCCGGGGATGAGTTTGTTTTAGACTTTATTTGATTTTGTATTTCTTAGTATTTTCTTTCTATTTGTATTATTTGCTAACTTTTTGCAGGACTTCCACATTTGAGCACTTAGAAACACTCGAATCTTTCCCGCGCGCACCTACTTTGTGGAATCCGCCACTTCGAGCCCCTTTTGGGGTAAGCATGTCTTATTCCAATTCTTTCGGTAATCCTTGTCATAATTCTCAAAATTCTCGCAAACCTATGACTTTCGGTGAATACTTAGAATCCCAAAGTATACCAAATTCAAATATGACTTTGGGCGAGTATAACGAAAGTCAAAACTTAGGTTATTAGAATTTTGATGATGATGATAATGATTTTGGGCCTTTACCTCCTTATAATAGGAATTTTGAAACGAATTCTAATAGTTTTGAAAATTCCTATAATAATGAGTTTTCGTTTAAGTCCGATGGAAACTTTCAAAGTTCCCATTTTCATGCATCCGCACCTCGACCCATGACTTTTGGTGAGGGTTTGCGTATGTATGAAAATGAGAAAATTGAAAGTCGCTATCGGGAAGAAAATCGTTCGTGGGAACATGAGTTGGATTTATTATTTGAGTACGACGACGATTTTGCTTCCGAGACTTTTGAAGTCGAGGAATGTTTTGAACCAAATGAGGTACTTGTACCTACTTTGGAACAATCCATTCTAGACTTTGCCCATCTCGTAATAGATATTGAAAGTGAGGATGAAAATGACGTAATATCTATTTGCAATGAAATGATTTCTTCTTTGGCCCCTAAAGAAGAACATTTCATTGAAAATGATATTATTTCCTTTGAAATTCCAACTTCATGCGATGATGATTCATCTCATGAGTTTGAATTTCTTTCATCCCCTTTTTCATTCTCTATTACCCCATCGTAACAAGTACCCGATGATTCGGTTTCGAACTTTAATGTTTTAAACCCTATCGCCGATGAGGAGTACTTGCTCGAGTCGCCCTCCTCGATCGCATCTTTGCCTTTGTGTGCGTCGCCTCCCATTCCAACTTCAAAATCCTTGGGAGGATATTCATCTTTTCTCGGTCCCCACTTGTTTTTGTCACCCGTTCAATCCAAACCCCCCATCGTCCCACCAAAACTTTTAATTGGCGATGGTTCATTTCTTCCGCCTTACACATGCCTTCCGTTGTTAAAACAGAATCCATATTTTTCGGAGGGCATGCTTGTATGTGAGGGTACACCGGTTATCCTCCAAAGTAAAATCGTTTTTATGGTGGACCCTCACCTATTTAGACTTCTAGTGTACAGTTAGTGTGAAGTCTAAATAGTAGGTTGTATATAGTTAGATTATTATTTTTTCTTTCCTTTTTAATTTAGTCTAGTGTAATTAGTTAACTTTTTGTTATTTGTTTTTGCTATGCTCGGTACTAACTTGTTTTGTAGATTCTTTGGACTTGTTCTTATGGGGATCGCTCCATGTTTGGGTAATATCGCAATTTTCCTCTCTTTGACTTGGTTCTTAATTAACATGGAGGACAATGTCAAGTTTTAACTTAGGGGGTGTGGGATATTCTATCCATTTCTTATTTTAGTCCATGTTTTTTCTCACATGTTAGTTACTAAGTATGCTTTTCTTAGAAAAATTAAAAATTTCAAAAAGATTTTCTTTCTTTTTTCTCCTTTTTGGGCATTTTGCCTTTGTTTCCGATGATAAATTTCAATAATTTCCCGATCCAATTGACAACCCAATGATGCATGTTCTCGATTTTAGAAGTTATTAGACTTTAGTCTCGATTATTGATATTGTGAATAACTTCATGAATTAATCTTTAATCCCATGAGCACATGCACTTTTATTGTTACATTGATATGGTTTAAGATTTTTATAACTCGGTAATCTTTTGTTGCATTGTATATACTGACACCGAGTAAGCTTTGTACCTTTCGTCGTTTGTGAGTGTATACACTATTCATTTCTCATTGAAAACGTTGAATTCGTTGGTAATCTCTCTATTTTTTCATTTCACCATTCATTAATTGAGTTCATACTTGAAAGGTGTTACTTGAGCATGATTTTCATATATTATTTTTATTCGAGAATTGCGTAAACTTTAGGAAATGATTATAGGCCCTCTTTGTTATATCACCCATATTAGCCTTGACCTCACCCTTATATGTTTACCCTCGTTAACCCATTTGAGACTAAATATAGCCTTTCATTTCATACCCCATTCCCATAACCAACTCTACATTTGAGTTTTATACCATACATACACTTTCCATAACTTTTTTTGGAATGTTACTTAGGATTGAATGATGTTGTTATGATGTCGGTTGCAATTTAGGCATATAAGAGTATGAAAAGTAAAGAAAAGAAAGTAGTGATAAAAGTGAAGAAAAAGATAAAGCAAAAAGCAAAAGAAAACAAAAGAAAACATAAAAAGAAGAAGAAAAGAAAGAGAAAGAGAAAGTTGTAAATGTTGTATATAGTTCAATAAGCTTTGATTACTCTCCCCGATGATATATCTAATGCCTTTTTGGAACTTGTTTTCCAATTTTGATATTGCCCGCATTTTCCCATTATCCCGAGTTTTCATCCCGAACACTTTGAATCCGTACATACATTCCTTTCATTTCATACCCTAGCCATACCTACATTACAACCCTAGTAAAGTCCTATGTGATCTTTGGTTGATGTAATTTAAAAGTCATAATAGTTGTGATAATCTGTGAAAATGCATTTCGCCTCTTTTAGTGTGTGGTATCCTTTCATTGAGATTACATTTTTCAGTTTATATATAACGTTCTTCTTCTGTGACATGTGTGCGGCCTAGTTTCCATTTACATTTACTCTTTAGCCCGCATGTGCCGTGTGTTACCTCCCTGTTTCGAGTGAATTTGCTTGATGAGCGTAATGCCCGTGAGGATCGAATGCATGCTTGTTTTATTTAGTATACGATTTATATAAGTTTTTTGCCAAATCACAGTTTGCATGTCCTCACTCCCCTCCCACATTTTAAGGTTTCAATTCTATGAGGTGCATTCTATAATGTTAATGATTTGGACTTTTGTGTGAATTCATTCACTTTGCTAATAATGCGTATGAAATCCTTTTCGCTATTGTTGGGCTTGTTGCACGTTGGGTTGGGCATATTTTGAGGAAACCATGTGATGTTTGTGGGTACCATCTCTGAAAACCCTCATGAGACGACACTCATCCACTAGGATGACCTAGGGGTTTAACGGCTTATTGCATACGCTAAATGCAATCGAATCACCCGCGAAAGTGGCCTTATCTTTTTATTACTTTTATACCATACTTTTGTATTATCTCATGCTTTTGGTTTGCTTGTAGTTCTTGTTGCATCTTATTTCATTGCTAGGGACTAGCAATGTGTAAGTTAGGGGGTGTGATAATACGCAAATACTGCGTATTTCATCCTCCGATCGGACGCATTTTAGCCCCCTCGGGTATCTTATTCCCTATATTTATGCTCGTTAACCAGAAAACCTCGTATTTCTATGTTAACATGTTTTGCAGGGGTTAATTGAGCTTTTGTAGGTAATTGGATGCTAAGTGTGAACTTCGGACGCGTTCCGCTCTATTTCCGTACACAACCGCACGTTCAAGGGCATTTTAGTCATTTTATAGATTGGGCACCTGGCCCAACATCTTTATGGAACTTGTAGCCCTCCTCGCAAGCTTCGCGTGGCCGCAAACGGTGCGCGATTCCGATTCAGAACGAAGAAGTTACGGCGATTTTAGCGGAGAAGAAATGCAAGCCAAAACAGGGGAAAATGCAGTCTGCCCCTGATTGATCGATCGATCGACCAAAATGCTAGATCGATCGACCCTTCCCATTTTTTCCCCGTCTTATATGATCGATCGATCGACCAAAATGGTAGATCGATCGACCCCCTGTTTTTCAGCAGATATTTTGCATTTCTTTTCTCTTTTCTTTTCTAATTTAATTCCCACTTGGTATATAAGCCAATGTTGATGTAATAAACAGATGTGAACGTTTTTAGATAGTTTTAGAAGATAGAATAGTTAGGGTTTGGGTGATTTTCTTAGTTCTTCTTCATTTCTTCTTGGATTGACACACTTTTGGGCTTGAATGTTGACTATTCATCATCCTCTCCATTAATATAGTTTGTATTTCTTCATTTCTTGCTTTCTAGTTAATTTATAAGCTTTCTAATTTAGGTTTTCTTTCTTTATTTACATGCTTTGATTTACTTACTTTTTAGTACAGATTTACCGCGTTTATTTACCTCTTTCCATTTATCGCGTTTTTAACATGCTTTCTAGGTAATTTAAATTAGGTTGTGTTTGAATTGAACTCACTCGAGTTGACGCATTGCTTTGCTTTGGTGATGGAGTTTACGGGTCTATTTCGGGTGCGTTGTCCTAGTTATTGCGCCTAGGAGATTTGACGAGGCATATCATGTATGTCCCGTGCTTACGACCTTTCGTGCGCAATTTCCAGGATATTTGTTGACGCCAAAATCTTATTAGGCTTTTATGATGATTTAGGGCATAACAACCCTTGATTTAATTAACTGTCGAAACGAGACACACTTGTAATAACTCGTCGACCCATGTAACCATTTTATACTAATTAACTCGGGTGAGGGATATTCGACGCAACCTATAGTTTTACTCGCTTTCATAATCTAGTTTCAATACCTTGCCTAGATTAACATTTCCCTTTATGCATTTTTTTCCTTTTAGTTTGTAATCATCTTTTACACTTTTATTTCGGAGTATTAAATCACTTGAATTCTAGCAACTCATCTCTGTGGATTTTTGATACCCGACTTACCGTTGTGCTTGCCTCGCAAGTGTAGTAGTAATTTAGGTTTTTGTATTGAGTTGGCGAAACGAAAACAACGACTGTGCACTTTACACGCGCACACTTTTCGCACCTTGATCAACCATCATTTAAAACATTACATAATTCACAATTAAAGAATCACACAACAACTATCCTGAAACATAAAATCCAAATGATCAAACATTCAACTAATTGAACCCAACATTTAATACTCAAAAGAAGACATGCCGACAATAATAAATCCCAAAGTGCAAATACTGGAAATAAATAAATTACAATATCCTATAAAACAACTGAATAATGGAAAAAGGGCGACACATGCCCAACTGATAAAATAAATTCTAGAAGTGGAATCAATAAATGAGGTCGCCTAAGCAAGAGGCCTGCAACTCCCACCTAAGCTGCAGCGCGTTCCATCCAAGGGATCATATGCAAGACGCCCCTGTGGATGGGCATCTGTAATTTATACATATATTTACAAGAGAGAAAAGAAAATGGAAACTGGTCAGAGCCCGATTGTAAAAATGATTTAAAATTTGTTTAGCAAGTATTTAAAATGTTTACCGGCCAATGCAACAACATATTAGCGCGACACTCCCTTGAGAAATTCTCACCTCTCTTCTAATGTGCACCCCTATCGCACTAACCTTCCCAACGGTTTAACTTATCTTATCTTAGGTCACTCATAAGATTTAAGACTAACAAATTCAATTGTTTAAGAGGTTAATTTCATTTAACAACAAAGTTCTCATTTAAACTTTATTTGCAAATAAAGTTTCTCAGTAACATATTATACTTTTCAAACACTTATTCCCAAATTGAAATAATTATTCATTTCTTACTTACCATAAACACAGAAGGTTGTTCCTAAATTCCAGAATTAAATATATATATATTAAATACTTATATAATATATATATTCTAACAGCACCCCACATAATAATTATGGTGCTGGCATACTCTGATATCCAGTCCCCGTATTACTCGTACTAAGGGAAATACAAGTTCGGAATCACTCTCGAACTGTATTAACACAAACACAAACAACATTGAGGCGAAGCATAAATTCCAGGTCTCTAAGAGGTCAGCATATGCCCTCACGTCTCTTAGGACCATCTGAACTATCGATTCGATAGCCTGTACCGAAGGATTTCTATCTTCTAGGGTACGTGTCAATATCCCACATAAAGATCTCATCGAGATAAGACTGTCCCAGCGCGGTAACATCAGGGATAGCAAGTAGCGCGGGCATGATTTTCACACGTATATAGTATATGCATAAACACAGTCATATAAATATACTACTATTACCATATCAAATTTAGGTACATCTCATAACCCATTATTATGACATTTATCCTTATTACTCGTTATTTAATTATCACGTATAACGTTTGCCTCTTATCTTAATTTGTGGGATTATTCCAACTTATCAAGTGACACTCGTGAATTTCTATTCTCCCAAGTTTAATTTCAGTAGGTACTCATTCATTTTCCAACGTAACTATCTTACACGTCACTTTCTTTAATACATAGTTCCATCGTCCCTTATATGTAAACATCCCCAAAAATGTGAATCCCGTCGTACATTAAAGGTTTCATATTTTTAATAAGTCCTACTGGTCTTCTTTACCTCCCAAAATATTTTAATAAGGATGTCCAAAGATTATTTCTCAATTAAATTGAGTTCAACTATTTAGAAGGGGAAATATAAGTCTGCCAGGAGGGGTCTATCGATCGATGACAGGAGCTCGATCGATCGATGCGTCGATCGATCGATACTCCTAGCTCGATCGATCGATCAAATAGGTATGACGAATTCTGCAGAAAACCAATTACGGGTTCTATTATCCAACATCATTCAAATCCAAAGTTTTAACTCCCAAACTCCCAGAAATTTATACCATAAACATCCTAAACCCAAATGGACAATATTTAACGTAAAGCATGCGAGTTTTCATCAAGATTCATGGATTAAAAGGTCCCAAAATTATACAATTCTCATGAACCCTAAAAATTTCATTAACTTAATTCAAATCATTCTTTCTCCAGAAATTCTACTTCTAATTCATCATAAATCCGTGGTTAAACCTCTACATATGACGGGGATTTCCAGATTATCATTTATATCACTAAAACACGAAATTTTCTAATCTCCAACATGGGTTTTCTTTCATAGAACTCATCCTAATCAACCCTAAACTAACATGAATGAAGCATTAATGAAATTAAGCAAGATAAATACTTTCCTAGGGATTTTTGATCTCTGATTTGTGCTAAAATCAGCATGGTTATGATCCTTGTGACGCGATCTATCGTTTGGCGATGACGGCGGCGCAAACGGATGAGTTCTTGGCCTAAAACTCTTTGGAAGACTCTCTATTTCCCTCTCCTATGGCCGGCACTTGTCTTTGGTTGTGTTAACCCTATAAGACAACCCTAGGCATCTGATATAACCCTTGCAAATTCGTGGGTTTAATTATCCAAAATTATAAAATGTCCAAAATGCCCTCCTGGGGTACTAATTAAGCCTAAAAACGCCTCGAGACCCAAACTAAACCCCCGAGTACACTTTACTGACTATCTCAACCCTTCCGTACACTTTGGTGCACTCAAAGTGACCATACAAACAACTTATAATTTATTCACTTTTATTAATCAACATTTAGTCCCGACGCGACACAGGCGCGTCCCGACTTAAATTTCCAAAATTGTCATTTTACTCACTCGTGACATTTAATAGAACCAATATTATATATCACTTTGCTCATTAGTAATATTCAACAAGTTTCCCATACTTACTAACTCACATCACGTTAGTAATTATAAAAATAATTAATCAATTTCTGGATTTATATTAAATTAATAGCTCACATTAAATTGAATAAATCCCCAAATTTAGAAAGCATAAAAATACGGGGTATTACATACTTCCTCCCTAATAACGGAATTTCGTCCTGAAATTCAAAAAATAAGGCATACCTGGTAAGAATAAATCTGGGTATCTCTCGCGCATATCTGCCTCGCGCTCCCAGGTGGATTCCTCCACATTATGATGCTCCCACTGGACCCGTACAAGAGAAACTACCTTCGACCTCAATCTCCTCTCGCTATGGTCTAGGATAGCCATTAGTCTCTCCTTGTAAGAGCTGTCAGGCTATAAGTCTATCTGTTCTATCGCGATGTGGGTGTGGGCCATATCATCTCGAAGGTATCATCTCAACGAAGAGATGTGGAATACATCGTGGATGCGATGTAGATGCTCTGGCAGTCCCAATCTGTATGCTACCGACCCAACCCTCTCGATCATGGGAAATGGTCCCACGTATCTTGGGGCCAATTTCCCTTTCTACCCGAACCTCATCACTCCTTTCATAGGAGATACACGTAGTAATACTTGGTCCCCCACATTAAACACCCGAAAGAACCGTTTCGCATCGGCATAGATTTTCTGCCTATCCTGAGCTACTCGAATGCGACTCTTGATAATCTCAATCCTCGCAGAGATTTCCTGAATCACCTCTAGTCCGAGCAACTTGTTATCCCCCACCTCTAACCAATTTGTTGGGGAACGACAAGGCCTACCATACAAAGCCTCAAATGGAGCCATGCCAATCGTGAACTGATAAGAGTTATTATAAACGAACTCTACCAGTGGAAGATGTGTCTCCCAACCTCCTCCAAAATCAAGGACACACATGCGTAGAATATCCTCCAACATCTGATTAATACTATCCTTTTGTCCATCTGTCTGTGGGTGATAAGCTGAACTCAATCTCAACTCTGTACCCATAGCCTCCTGAAAGCTCTCCCAGAAACGTGACACGAAAATCTTGTCCCTATCTAACAAAATATTCATGGTCACCACATGTAATGTAAAAATCTCAGCAACGAACAACTGAGCATACTGACCCATGGTATAGTCTGTCCTCACCGGCAGAAAATGAGCCACCTTGGTCAAACGGTCCACAATCACCCAGATGGAGTCGTGGCCCCGTTGTGATGTAGGAAACCCAGTAATAAAATCCATAGAAATACTCTCCCACTTCCACGCGGGTATTTCCAATGGCTGAAGCAACCTTGACGGTTTCTGATGGTCCACTTTACCAGCTGGCAGGTAGAACACTTGGACACGAACTCAGCAATATCCCTTTTCATCCCACTCCACCAGTATTGCCGCCTCATATCCTGATACATCTTATCTCCCCCAGGATTTACCGCAAATCGGGACCCGTGAGACTTGGTCATCACTGCATGACATAAGTCTGCTCCTTATGGGATCACCAATCTCCCATTAAACCTCAAACCCCCATCAGAACTAACAGAATAAGACTTAGCACCCTCGGATAAAAGTTGTACAATCTGCTCCTGGAAAAACGGGTCTGCGATCTGCTCCTGTATCACCCTCGTAACAATCTCGGGTGTCACTGTCATGACAGATATAAAGGAATGGGCTACTGTATCCTGGTGACCCAACTCTTTCCACTTTGCTTTCCAGATGTACGCTACATCGTCTATCGATCTACGGCTCAATGCATCGGCAACTACGTTGGCCTTCCCCGGATGGTACTGTATGTTGAACTGATAGTCCTTCACAAATTCGAACCACCTGGGCTGATGCATATTCATCTCTCGCTGAGTGAACAGGTACTGTAGTTACTTGTGGTCTGTGAATAAGCGAAATTTCTCCCCCAATAAATAGTGCCTCCATATCCTCAATGCAAAAATGACCACTGCCAACTCTAGTTCGTGTGTGGGGTAATTCTTCTCGTGCGACTTAAGCTTGCGGGAGGCAAAAGCTATAGCCTTCTCCTCTTGCTAAAGTACTCCCCCAAGCCCCCATAAAGTGGCATCGGTGTAAACCAAGTACTCCACGCCCGTCTTAGGTAAAGCAAGGACTGGTGCTGAAGTAAACTTGTCTTTCAGCTCGTCGAAGGCTAATTAACAAGCATCGTCCCAAACATATGGTACCCCTTTGCGATTCAGGTTTGTCAATGGACCCGCTATTTTGGAGAACCCCCGAATGAATCTCCTGTAGTATCCGGCTAATCCTAATAAACTACGCACTTCCGTCGGTGTCCTGGGCTGTCCCCACTCCCTCACTGCTGACACTTTACTCGGGTTAACTACTATCCCTTGTTTAGAAACAACATGTCCCAAGAAATGCACTTCATGTAACCAGAACCCGCACTTCTCGTACTTAGCATACAGCTGATGCTCTTGTAGAGTCTGAAGAACCTGCCTCAAGTGCTCGACATGCTCCTCCTCGGAGTGTGAATATATTAGAATGTCATCTATGAAGACAATGAAAAACTGATCCAAGAACTCCCCGAACACTCGGTTCATCAAGTCCATGAATACGGATGAAGCATTTGTGAGTCCAAATGGCATCACTCTGAACTCATAGGACCCATATCTCATCAAGAAAGCAGTCTATGAAACATCCTGCTCCCTAATACGTAGCTGATGGTACCCCGACCTCAGATCTATCTTCTAAAAGAAAGTTGCTCCCCTCAGCTGGTCGAACAGATCATCGATTCGAGGCAATGGATACTTGTTCTATATCGTGACCTTGTTCAGCTCCCGATAATCCACACATAGCCTCAGTGAACCATCTCTTTTTTTCACAAACAAAACTGGAGCGCCCAAGGTGAGGTACTGATTGGGCATAAATATTGTATATTTATTCCCCTAATTTCAGTACTTTTGTGAACCCGAGTGATGTAACATATATGGATTTGATTCACATTTATGCTAATAACCTTCGTTGGTGAGTATTTCGTGTTTCGTGCTTCTCTTATTGGTTTTACAGGTTAATTATGCAAGCAATGTAAAAGAGGAAGCAAGATGAGCCAAGAAAAGCTAAGAAGGCAAGTTCAAGGGCAATTCGGTAATTTTTTAGCCCAATCCGGAAGGAGAAGTCAACTGTAAAGTTGAAGAGATCGGAACAACGAGAATACTGGAAGAAATGGCACCCAAATCTGAGCTACGGTTGATGATTTATGCCCAGTCGAAGTTGAAGAAAAATCCAAGAAAGGAAGAAAAGAAAAGCCAGAAAAATTCTAAGTGTAGCACTCCAAGCCAGCATACATTCGCAAACCCCAGGCCGAACCGGTTTGGGGGACGAACCGGTTTGGGGTACAGCCCGAACCCGTTCGGGGTCCTTGATGCGCGAATTTGCTTCTTTATTCTGATTGGTTCCCAAGACTCCTATTAGGTTAAAACTCTAAAAAATTGTAGGCAACGAGGAAAACAACCGAGGGGCAGCCATTAGGGATAGTTTTAGCCAGTTTTTGATAGAGAGAAAAAGGGAGGAACATCTAGGAACATCAAGGGAATTAATTTCTTCAATATTTAATTGTTACGGGTTTGTTTTTCAAGTTTTTATTCAAGATTCAAGATTCTTGTCATTGTTCTTTCATGCTTAGTTTTCGTATTCGATTCAACTTGCTGTTGCGTTCATAATACATATTTACATGTTTCAATCTAGTTTCATCATTAATTCATACACATGCAACGTTATTATTTCATGTATTAGTCCATTTAACATGTCCGACTAGGTTTTAAAGGTTGGGATGCATGAACCCAACCTGATGTGTTAGTGCGTGTGCATAATGTTAATCTGATGAATTTAACGAATGATTTTGATCGTATCGCGTAAGTACATAGTAATTGTGGATTTTTATATCTCGTTTACCTTTGGGTACTCGTGATGATTTAGAGTACAATTTGAATGCAATTACCGCGATACCGATTTACTCATCCTCGGATTAGGTATGACGCGGGCTTAAACCTCGTATACATAATGCTTGGGAGTCCTAAATTTCGGGTCCGATTAATCGGATAAATTTATGATTGACGTTGTCACTGCACTACACAAGGGTTGGGGGATTGCACTCCTATCCTGTTTTTTTTTCATCATTTAAGTTAAAAAAGTTTTGATTCAATTTTCCACTCATAATTCAGGTACTTTAGTTAGTTGCATATTTTATCATAATTTCATAATTGCATTTAGTCTAATCACTCCCCAAACCAAATATTTTCCTTTCTTTTTAGAGTCATCGTTAGAATTCATTCGTCTTATCCCATCGTCACAACTCCGTTGTCCTTTTTCCCTAAGGATCGATACCCGACTTGTCGGATTATTACTTGAGCGACAGGCTTCCACTTGAGCCTAGAGAGTACACACTTTAGAGACACATTCTGAGTCGTGTCAGGTACTCCTGCGAATGAAGCCCTGACCTAACAACTGCACAATCTGATCTTGTAACTCTTGCATCTCCGTCGGAGCCATACGATATGGAGCGCGTGCTATAGGTCGAGTATCCGGTAATAAATCTATGACAAAGTCTATCTCTCGACTGGGGGTAGGCCTGGTATCTCCTAAAATACATCGGAATACTCACGAACAAGTGGGATCGAGTCTAAGGGAATCACAACCTCCTTAGAGGTATCCTCCTCTATGTAATACAAATGAGCGGTCGAGCCTCCCTCTGGGTGAGGCATCGCCACTACAAACATCTTTTGCCTCGGAATGGAAAAGACAATACTCCCACCAAAACAATTTATCATTGATCTGTAGGCTGCGAGACAATCCATACCAATAATAACGTCGTGCTCATGCATATCTAAGACTAACATTTTTGCTGGTAATACCAAACTACCAATCTCTACTCCCACTCCCCGGCATATAAAGAAAATTAATGATCCATTTCCCAGTGGTGAGTCTACACACGTCACAGTTCTCTCTACTGTGGCTATTAACCCTAAGGCCTTCATAAAATGGGTAGCTATAAAACAATGCGTCACCCCAGTATCAAATAAAACCCGACCCATAGTACCATGGATAGGAAACATACCCTTAATCGTGGGCGGTGCCTGTGGAGCTGCTGCCTGGTGGACGTTATAGACACGTCTGTATTGTAACTGCCCCTGTGCACTGGAGTGGGTGGAATGGATGGTACCTGAGCTGGTGATGGGAGGGAGGCTGGAAAAAAAGGCCTATGTGGCTCATTACGGGCACCCTACTGCTGTGGGGCGCTATCACCCTCAGGAAAATCCTGGCGCTTATGGCCATGCTTGCCGCACACAAAACATCGGCCTCTGAAATTACCTCCCCTCTGACCCTGCTAACCACGACCCTGTTGGCCGTTACCTCCCCGCCACTGGCCCTGTTGGCCCTGATGAAAACGCTATTGGCCCTGTTTGCCCTGCTTCTGACCTTGCTTAAATCCCCCAAATCCCTGCCTGGAATCACCTGATCGGAACTGCTTGGCAGGGTCCCCCTGATGGGAACTCTGCTCATGCTGACGAGTCTGCCCCTAAGATGTCGGTGCTCTACTAGTGCCACTACCCCTTGTCCTGCCCTGCTGGCTGGACTCTCCTGCCCGCTTTCTTCCCTGTAGATGGAAGCGGTGATCATAGCAGTGCAGTAAAGAAGCAGTGAGTACATCTGTGAAGGTACTCAGAGACAGATTCCCTATAAGGTGCTGACGGATCCTCCAAGCTAACCCGTCCACAACCAATGGTATCTTCTTGCCCTCAGTGGGTGCCTCATCTGGGACTATAGTGAGAAGTCTTATGAACTCCTTTTATACTCACCAACAATTGAATTCTACTGCTTCAAGTTCAATAACTTTTGCCTCATCTCAATTTGCACGGCGGATGGAAAATACTTGCGGTCAAACTGCTCCCAGAATGACTGAATCGGGATAGTATCCCTCTCCTCCAAGGTGGTGGTGGACTCCCACCACTGCAAAGCGGCCCCCACTAGCTTAAAGGAAGCCAACAACTGTCTTTGCACATCAGTGCACTCATACATACGCAGATGCCTCTGGATATCTTTCTTCCATTGGCTAACGATGATGATATCTGAACTACCTGAGAACTGAGGGGGATGCGCCTTCTGAAAAGCATCCCTAACCCTCTCCCATGCTGATGGAAGCTGTGCAGGTACTGGCGCCACTGCCTGAATCTGGGGTGGAGCCTGCTGTACTACCGCTAACGCGACATTCACCGCTTGAGCAACAATAGCGGGTACCTCATTACCATTCATCGTTCCCTGAGCCAGAGCTACTAAATGCTCGGCTTGGGCACACCTATCCATTGGTGCACGTCTCGGAGGCATCTGAAACGTGAAGAAATTTATTAGTCTACAGTTATTATCAAATCTCAAATAGTTGAAGACGTAATCGTTAAAGCAAGAATACAACAATACTAAAATAGGGCTCTATAACAAAAATGCTAAGATGATAGAGAAATAAGCCGTACAGATCCTAAGGACATTAGAACCTGATGCTCTGATACCACCTGTGACACCCCGTCTAATTAAATACCGGGCGATCACTCCTTTATTAAATTAAAATCAAGGTGAACAGTTGGTTCATTCTTAGCATCACTGTCGTAAAAGTAACTTTTACAATTTAAACACCCTAAATAATTAAGCTAAGTGTCTAAACCATTTTAGACATTACTTTCCAAATTTTATTTATAAACCATCATTTAAATCTTTACATAATTAACAATTAAAGAATCACACAACAACTATACTGAAACATAAAATCTAAATGATCAAACATTCAACTAATTGAACCCAACATTTAAAACTCAAAGGAAGACATCCTGACAATAATAAATCCCAAAGTGCAAATACCAGAAATAAATGAATTATAATATCCAATAAAACAACTGAATAATGGAAAAAGGGCGACACATGCCCAACTGATAAAATAAATGCTAGAAGTGGAATCAAGAAATGAGGTCGTCTAAGAAAGAGGTCTGCAACTCCCACCTAAGCTGCAGAGCTTTCCTTCCAAGGGATCCTATGCAAGATGCCCCTGTGGCTGGGCACCTGTAATATATACATATATATACAAGAGAGAAAAGAAAATGGAAAAGGGTGAGAGCCCGATTGTAAAAACGATTTAAAATTTGTTTAGAAAGTATTTAAAATGTTTACTGGCCAATGCAACAACATATTAGCGCGACACTCCCTTGAGAAATTCTCACCTCTCTTCTAATGTGCACGCCTATCGCACTAACCTTCCCAACGGTTTAACTTATCTTAACTTAGGTCGCTCGTAAGATTTAATACTAACAAATTCAATTTTTTAAGAGATTAATTTCATTTAATAACAAAGTTCTCATTTAAACTTTATTTGCAGATAAAGTTTCTCAGTAACATATTATACTTTTCAAACACTTATTCCCAAATTGAAATAATTATTCATTTCTTACTTACCATAAACACAGAAGGTAGTTCCCAAATTCCAGAATTAAATATATATATATATATATATATATATATATATATATATATATTAAATACTCATATAATATATATATTCTAACAACACCCCACATAATAATTAAGGTGCGGGAATACTCTAGTATCCAGTCCCTGTATTACTCGTACTAAGGGAAATACAAGTTCGGAATCACACTCGAACTGTATTAAAACAAACACAAACAACATTGGGGCGAAGCATAGATTCCAGGTCTCTAAGAGGTCAGCACATGCCCTCACATCTCTTAGGATCGTCTAAACTATCGATTCGATAGCCTGTACCGAAGGATTTCTATCTTCTAGGGTAAGAGCCAATATCCCCCATAAAGGTCCCATCGAGATAAGACTGTCTCAGCGCGGTAACCTCAGGGATAGCAAGTAGCGCCGGCATGATTTTCACGCGTATATAGTATATGCATAAACACAGTCATATAAATATACTACTATTACCATATCAAATTTAGGTACATCTCATAACCCATAATTATGACATTTATACTTATTACTCGTTATTTAATTATCACGTATAACGTTTGCCTCTTATCTTAATTTGTGGGATTATTCCAACTTATCAAGTGACACTCGTGAATTTCTATTCTCCCAAGTTTAATTTCAGTAGGTACTCATTCATTTTCCAACGTAACTATCTTACACGTCACTTTCTTTAATACATAGTTCCATCATCCCTTATATGTAAACATTCCCAAAAATGTGAATCTCGTCTTACATTAAAGGTTTCATATTTTTAATAAGTCCTACTGGTCTTCTTTACCTCCCAAAATATTTTAATAAGGATGTCCAAAGATTATTTCTCATTTAAATTGAGTTCAACTATTTATAAGGGGAAATATAAGTCTTCCAGTAGGGGTCGATCGATCGTTCGATCGATGCGTCGATCGATCGATACTCCTGGTTCGATCGATCGATCAAACATGTATGATGAATTCTGCAGAAAACCAATTACGGGTTCTATCATCCAACATCATTCAAATCCAAAGTTTTAACTGCCTAACTCCCAGAAATTTATACCACAAACGTCCTAAACCTAAATGGACAATATTTAACGTAAAGCATGCGAGTTTTTATCAAGATTCATGGATTAAAAGTTTCCAAATTTAATCAACTCTCATGAACCCTAAAAATTTCTTTAACTTAATCCAAATAATTCTTTCTCCATAAATTCTACTTCTAATTCATCATAAATCCGTGGTTAAACCTCTACATATGAAGGGGATTTCCAGATTATCATTTATATCACTAAAACATGAAATTTTCTAATCTCTAACATGGGTTTTCTTTCATAGAACACATCCTAATCAACCTTAAACTAACATGAATGAAGCATTAACGAAATTAAGAAAGATAAATACTTGCCTGGGGATTTTTGGTCTCTGATTTATGCTGAAATCAGCGTGGTTATGATCCTTACGACGTGATCTATCGTTTGGCGGCGACAGCGGCGCAAACGGAGGAGTTCTTGGCCTAGAACTCTTTGGCAAGCTCTCTCTTTCCCTCCCCTATGGACGTCACTTTTCTTTGGTTATGTTAACCCTAGAAGACAACCCTAGGCATCTGATATAACCCTTGCAAATTCGTGGGTTTAACTACCCAAAATTATAAAATGTCCAAAATGCCCTCCTGGGGTACTAATTAAGCCTAAAAACGCCTCGAGACCCAAACTAAACCCCCGGGTACACTTTTTTGACTATCTCGACCCTTCTGGACACTTTGGCGCACTCAAAATGACCATACCAGCAACTTATAATTTATTCACTTTTATTAATCAACATTTAGTCCCGACGCGACACAGGCACGTCCCGACTTAAATTTCTAAATTTATCATTTTCTTCACTCGTGACATTTAATAGAACCAATATTATATATCACTTTGCTCATTTGTAATATTTAAAAAGTTTCCCATACTTACTAACTCACATCACGTTAGTAATTATAAAAATAATTAATCAATTTTCGGATTTATATTAAATTAATAACTCACATTAAATTTAATAAATCCCCAAATTTAGAAAGCATAAAAATACGGGGTATTACAACAATCCCTCACTTGAAACATATTCAATCATTTTTCCTATGATGAATAGTCTCCCAAACAACATACAGACATGTATGTGTATCCAACATTAGGGTTATCACCAAAAGTTTAGTGTAGGAAACCATCACTACACATACCATCTATATCCAAGAGCACATTAAAGAATCTAGTAATCCTTTTGACTGTCGGTATACACATAAATAATAGTCTATAAGCATCAAGATCAATCTTACCATCATCAAATAATCCCATTTATTAGGGAAAATACCCGCTGTAAATCACACACCGATAAACAACATCTACCCCGACTAGATTTACACACTCTACTCTAGTTGGCAATATGATCCCATTGGTCTCGATTTTGACTATGGTTCAATCACTTTTGTGAATCCCCTAGTATAAGAAGTAGAGGATTTATTTCTTAAGGTCTATTATTACTAAGGGTATGCGACCAATCTATTTCATTGGGCTCCAAATTGAATCTTAATAAAATCCTATCTTTATAAGGATTCGACATAAATGTTGGCCTAGAATTTCACGACATACCCTCGCAACTCTCTATAAGATTTCTTAGCCTCACATCGCATCTATACTTACTTTTAATCTACAATTAGTATCCTCAATACCAATAAGGTTTCCCCAAAATCTCTATACACAGCTCCAAATACATACATGGATATATTCTTCTCCAATAATTCCAAGAAGTCCCCACTATCATACTAAGTGAGAGACCCCCTATAAGTCTTCAAAATATATCTATTACTTCATAAGAGAAAGGTCCAAATCAATGAACCCAACCAAAAAGGGTTTGAAATCACTATGGATAAAATACCTCAAAATGCCCTGTTCTCGAATCGATTCGGCCCTATTCCCAATCGATTCGGCCTAGCTAATTGATTCGGCCTCCAAAGCGAATCGATTCGGGTCCAAAGACCTGGGCTTCTGTCATAGGCCGAATTGATTCGGCTTGGGTCTGAATCGATTCGGTCAATGCAGACCTGCTAATTTCCCTAAACCGAATCGATTCGCTAAGGGGGCGAATCGATTCGGGCCTGCAGATTTTGAAGGGTTCTTCTTCTTCAATGAACCCATGAATTTTAAACCCTAACATTTCTATTCTAACCCCCAAATCTTTACCACAACATGATTCTAAGCCATTAAATCAACCCAAAGTTGATCCCAACCATTTCTACACCTTTAAACCCATATTTAAACATTGATTTCAAGATTTAACCCAAAAATCTAGGTTTTGATATTAATACCCAAAAACCATTTATTTAACTCATAAATTATGAAAGAATATACATAAATGACCTATTTAGCAAGATTAAACACTTGCCTCAGATTCGTAGAGGTTGGATCATCCTCGATGTCGCGTTAGGGCCGGAATCTCCAAGCTTTTCTCCCTCTCTCTCTTCCTTTCTTCTTATTTCTCTCTTCTTCTCCTCTTTGCTTTTTATTTCTCTCTTTCTCTAAATGAGAAGGCTTGTCCCGTAAGCCTCTTAAATCCCTAAAATGTAACTCCCAATTTTAGTTATTAATACACACTTTAAATGACTCGTTCACTCCAATTCGAGTCGAACTGACGTAAAACATCCCGGAGCCAAAATAAAACCCAATGACAGTCATTTTGACTATCTCGACCCTTCCGGGATCGATGGTACCCTCAAAATCATCATCCGAAATACTTTAAAACGTCCTCTAATTTTGGACTTCAATTCCCAATTTTGAAATTCTCGAATTTAATTAAATTTTATTTTCCCAAAAATTTAATTTCTCAGTCTAAAAAATCATGGGGTGCTACAATCTTCCCCCCTTACAAGAATTTTGCCCGTGAAATTTAAGACATCCCTAGGACCTCAATCTCATCTAGTCCTTACATCAATCCTCAGGATCACTATACCTATCCTTTCGATTCTCACGTCGAACCATATAAATTTTAAACCAAACTACAACCCAGGGCGCCCATACACCCCGTACCCGAGTTTCCACTCGTAGAATTATAATCAGGCTCCATTAGCCTCAAATCGTAACATAACTACCACCAATATAATCTATAATAAGATATTAATTATATAAAAGTTTTAAAATTTCCCATAGTTGAACTCTCCTCAATCCTTGACGCTAGCTACCTTCGTGCGGGGGAGGTGTCACAAGCGAAATCCAAACAAGGAACCCTCCTAATACACTACTGTGTAGCTAGGTCGGGGATTGAGATTAGTTGAACCAGGGTTAAGGTTTTATAAAAAGATTTCATATATTTTAGATATTGACCGAGGGCCTATGTAACAATATAATATAGATAAATTCCGTGTCTTTCGACACGCCAAACAAATATCTCATTTTAAGACACAAGGTCTCATCACCTACAACACTCTAACCAATGCCTAGTTCTCAAAATTATCACGACTATGAGCTAAATTCTCCACTCAAAATAAATCCATTAAGCTCTAAACCTCCAAACCATACTAATTCTTTTCATCACCCCTAAACATCATTTCAAGGAAAGTCCTTGAATCTAAACTCAGGGTACTCTACTTCTCGCAGGATAATAATTAATCCTAAGCCTATTTCTCCACAAGAGAAACATCTTCCTCAAAATCCTTCCTAACCATTTTGAAGGACAAAACGCGATTGCGACTACCAAAAACTCCCTCATTCCTACACAATGAAACTGAGTCTCCAAATTTCTTACTCCCTCTTCCCATAAGGCAATACTCCTAATATTGGGAAAACTCCACCCACTTCACATCGGTAAAAGTCACCAACACCAGGTTTCCTCACAAGGACAGACGGGTTTCTCAACCTAAACCTCCCAAGTACTACACTAATCTCTCCTCAGACTTTCCTTACTAAGACCAAGATTCGCCATTCGAATAAATTTTCCTTTATTACTCAACTGCCGATAAATCACCTTGAACCACTGGTAGAAATCTCCTCAATATCTTCGCCGGAATCGGGGAAAAACAAATACCCCCGATCAGAGCGTACCCAAAATCAGTTATGGGTATTGTATCTCTAATCTTATCCTTTCCTAGACGACATACTATACTCTAGGTGACCTCTAAAACGAGAGCAACTATTATCAGAATGTCGATCAATTGAATACACTTCACAGAAGAAGATAAGCGCAGTGAACACAACAGTCCTAATAGTAGGGCTTTATATGAAGAACGTTAGCGGAAGAACGTAGAAAACTCGCACAGATCCTAAGGACTCTAGAACCTGATGCTCTGATTCCATCTGTAACACCCCGCTTAAAATAATAACGGGTGGCCAGCCCTATACTACGTTAAATCAGGAGTTTCAGATGGTCCAGTCTCAACATCAACTGTCGGTACTATATAATATAGGACTAACTACCCGATATCATAGAGGTGAGATGTTAAAATTTAATAAAATATGCAACAGACAACAAACCAACAGTATAACACTACTAGTAAGGAAAGAAAAATGCATGAAATAACTATGATAAATAAAGTGCTAGAATAACATGAAATAAATAATTACAACTGAATATACCACAAGGAAGTAAACCCGAATAAGCTGTCGGGTCACAGCCAATACAATGACTGAAATGAAATAAATATACACATCTATAAATATCCCTTGGGTATAAACTCGATATACAACATGAGTCCTACCTAGATTTTTAAAGAAGTAGGAAGCGACTACAAGATACATCCCGCAACAGTCCGCACCTGTCACGGCTCCCAAGACTCTGGATAGAAGGTCATCCGGCATCCATGTGGTAGGGCACCTGTAGTAATATATATATATATATATATATATATATATATATATATATATATATATATATATATATATATATATATATATACAGTCAGGAGAGAAAAGTAAACGGGTCAGAGCCCGAGTGTGAAAAATATTTAGCAAGTATGTTAACCGTGCATAATAAATATCGGTGCACTTATTTCATAATTAAAAGTGGATTCTCACTCACGTGAATTCCCAACTCACCTCTAATCTAACGGTGCGCACCTATTCGCGTCCTCAATTTTTAGTTAAATTACCCCCATATATAAGGACAACCTAACTTGACATAGGCCCAACCTACCCACGAGAATTTCCTTCCTATCTTAACCCAAGAATCCGCCCCTTTTTTAATCATACCAGATTATGTTCACAAAAAATAATGCCATAATATGCTTAATGGATTCCGGTTTATAATTTAATTAATTATAATTCTTAATACGTTACCCATTTATATTTGGGTTGAATCATAAGATCTAATTTCTAATTAACATGCATACAAATTATTATTGACAAAACTTCTCTCCACTCTCAACATTGTACTACGTTTCGTGCGTGGGGTGTCTCGCAAAGCGAAATCCAAACAAAGAACCACCCCGTTACACTACTCCTTGACAACGTTGATCCTAGAGATCCATCATGCCACACATAAATATTTGACAGAACTTTTCTCCAATCTCAAAACTGCACTACGTTTCATGCGTGGGGTGTCTCGCAAAGCGAAATCTAAATAAGGAACCACCCTATTACACTACTCCTTGACAATGTCGATCCTATAGATCCATAATGCCATACATACCATATTATACTACTACTAGTACTAAATTTTAGACTACAATATGAAAACAACTAAAAATCTCCAATAATATCCTTGGGATGATGTAACCGAAATATTCCTTAAATGCGATACATCAATCCCCATCAATCTAGTACACCATAATCATCCAAGATGTACTCCACAAAGATTCCATATACTTATATATATATATATATATATATATATATATATATATATATATATAGGCATTTTAATCTAACCATATATAGATATATATCATCATCAACCATACCCATGACGAAGAGTACATATCATATCTGATGTACAATGGCCATGCACATATAATATCCCCGATAAATTTGCATCATGCCATCATCCTCCCAGTGCCCGACTCATGTAGCAATACTGGGGCCACCATGGTGGGACTAAACGACACCCATCTCATGGTAAACACATGCACACGACGTCCCGGGAAGCGGTCAGAGCTCCTAATCGACAATGAGACGAAACATACCCACCACGTCTCATCCCAAAAATGTAAATCACATAATAACACATGGGACGACTATGACATGGGGAATATCCACACCCTGCTTTTCTAGTCAGGTTGCTCACCCTCTGCGCAGAAACTTCCCAATGATAGCATGAGCGGGGTATGCTTAACCACATAAGTATATATATCATTCACATGCACAATATATACACATCCATATGATCCCATTGTATGATCAAATATTAAACCATCACATAAGGTTTAGATATTCACAACATAAATATATCCATATATTCATATCCATATAGATATATATACATATATTCACATATCCATATATCTATATATATAAACTAATTATCGTTCATATGTATAAGATATATATATATATATATATTTGGCTATAAGTATACATAATCCTCAATATACCAGCCGTCAACACAAACTCCTTTAATTTACCTCGATATGTGAATACAATCCCTCACTTGAAACATATTCAATCATTTTTCCTATGATGAATAGTCTCCCAAACAACATACAGACATGTATGTGTATCCAACATTAGGGTTATCACCCAAAGTTTAGTGTAGGAAACCAACACTACACATACCATCTATATACGAGAGCACATTAAAGAATCTAGTAATCCTTTTGACTATCGGTATACACATAACTAATAGTCTATAAGCCTCAATCTCAATCTTACCATCATCAAATAATCCCATTTATTAGGGAAAATACCCGTTGTAAATCACACACCGATAAACAACATCTACCCCGACTAGATTTACACACTCTACTCTAGTTGGTAATATGATCCCATTGGTCTCGATTTTGACTATAGTTCAATCACTTTTGTGAATCCCCTAGTCTAAGACTTAGCGAATTTATTTCTTAAGGTTTATTATTACTAAGGGTATGCGACCACTCTCTTTCATTGGGCTCCAAATTGTATTTTAATAAAATCCTATCTTTATAAGGATTCAACATAAATGTTGGCCTAGAATTTCACAACATACCCTCGCAACTCTCTCTAAGAGTTCTCAGCGTGCTATCACATCTATACTTACTTTTAATCTACAATTAGGATCCTCAATCCCAATAAGGTTTCCCCAAAATCTCTATACACAACTCCAAATACATACATGGATATATTCTTCTCCAATAATTCCATGAAGTCCCCACTGTCATACTAAGTGAGAGACCCCCTATAAGTCTCCAAAATATATCTATTACTTAATAAGAGAAAGCCCCAAATAATTGAACCCAACCAAAAAGGGTTTGAAATCACTATGGAGAAAATACCTCAAAATGCCCTGTTCCCGAATCGATTCGGCCCTACTCCCAATCGATTCGGCCTAGCTAATTGATTCGGCCTCCAAAGCGAATTGATTCGGGTCCAAAGACCTGGGCTTCTGTTATAGTCTGAATCGATTCGGCTTGGGTCTGAATCGATTCGGTCAATGCAGACCTGACAATTTCCCTAAACCGAATCGATTTGCTAAGGGGGCGAATCGATTCGGGCCTGCAGATTTTGAAGGGTTCTTCTTCTTCAATGAACCCACGAATTTTAAACCCTAAAATTTCTATTTTAACCCCCAAATCTTTACCACAACATGATTCTAAGCCATTAAATCAACCCAAAGTTGATCCCAATCATTTCTACACCTTTAAACCCATATTTTAACATTGATTTCAAGATTTAACCCAAAAATCTAGGTTTTGATATTAATATCCAAAAACCATTTATTTAACTCACAAATTATGAAAGAAAATACACAAATGACCTATTTAGGAAGATTAAACACTTGCCTCAGATTCGTAGAGGTTGGATCATCCTCGATGTCGCGTTAGGGTCGGAATCTCCAAGCTTTTCTCCCTCTCTCTCTTCCTTTCTTCTTCTTTCTCTCTTCTTCTCCTCTTTTCTTTCTATTTCTCTCTTTCTCTAAATGATAAGGCTTGTCCCGTAAGCCTCTTAAATCCCTAAAATGCAAGTCCCAATTTAAATTGTTAATACACACTTTAAATGACTCGTTCACTCCAATTCGAGTCGAACTGACTTAAAACATCACGGAGCCGAAATAAAACCCAATGATAGTCATTTTGACTATCTCGACCCTTCTGGGATCGATGGTACCCTCAAAATCATCATCCGGAATACTTTAAAACGTCCTCTATTTTTGGACTTCAATTCCCAATTTTAAAATTCTCCAATTTAATTAAATTTTATTTTCCCCAAAATTTAATTTCTCAGTCTCAAAAAATCATAGGGTGTTACAGTTTGCATGGACTTTGGAGTTCCTTCTGGTGTAATGCTTCTTTTAATGCATTTTGAAACTCTTCCATAAGGTTAAAACTTCTTTCTTCAAAACAATATTCAAACTCTGAAAGATCTCTAGCTGGATCAACCCAAGAACTCTCATGGTTCCCATAGTATTGTACTGAAACACATTCATCAAGGAATTGAAGACTAGAATTTACTAAAGTTCATATTTTCCCCATGATTTCAGAAGGCTACCATAGTTGGCTGGCTGTTTCTGCCCATACTACACTTCCTGGAGTTATGCAGACATCACTGCTCTCTATAATTTGTAATTTATCAGGGGTAAACTCTAAGATTCTGATAGTATAACATCTTGGTTTTTTAAAGTTTCTATTACTCGAATGTTCAAAATGAGTACTTTGGGCAACTTAGTACATTGTAAATAGTGTTTGCTTTGAATACCGTAATGTTGGAAAACTTAGTTTAGCTCTATCTGATCATTCTAAACAAAATTTGCAAGCATGACTTTTGTGGAATATTTAATTATGTTTGAGCCACCCACTAGTTACTTCAATTACACATTTGAATGCTTCAAATTCATTTTTATTTAGTATGTTTTTAATTTAACAAACTACATTTTACTATTATTAAGACCTACGCTATACACCTATCTTACGTGCACTATAATTTTCCTTACACTTTTAAGTTCAATTAATTGATGAAATGAAGGTGGGATTTAGTTAATTAATAGCTGCTGTAAAAATTCGTGTCATTGTGTACTATTTTAGAAGTATTCAAAGTTATATTTTAGATTATCGAGACAAAAACCATATACACATAAGAATGTTTTTGAAATATACATAAGGTTTATATTGTCATTGATGAGGCAGGACATAATGGCATTCTTCTTCTGTTCCACAACGGCTGACACTTTTTGAGGAGTCTCAACGTGACGTTCATAACCTTGATTTACAAGATTGGGGATTCGATTAATGTTCAGACCGATAAGTTATTCTTGACAAAGTATTGTTTGCCAAACTTAGTAGGGTTACAAATCCTCTCATTCCCGAATATCAAAATTCTTTGATGGGTGGAAGATAAATTCTTGATGTTTTCCTGTAGCATCCTGTCTTACTATAAGTAACTTGGCCATTATTTTTATCCCTTTTCATTTCATATTGCCAGTTTGATGGTGACATTAATATTAATTTTGATTTATGTGCTCTTTTATAAACAAGAAATAAATGTACCGATTGTTTACGTGTATGGCATGAGCATAGTGGCGTGAGCATAGTGGGAACGGAGTTACGTTTATGTTGATGGATGAAGAAGTCAGGCAACTGTACTATGTTTTTGCATTCTGTTTATATAAATTTATTAGATTTTGATTATGATTTATGATCATATAGATTTTTATGTAATGTATGTTCCTATGGTGGTTAGTCTGAGAACTAAATCTTGGATAAGAATTTTTGGATACTACTTATTAATGGATAGTGAAGTGTTATATATCACAAAATTCCTAGCATGCCCTGAATAATAGCCCTGTATAGGTGACATAGGCTTGCATTTCTTAATGGCATTTTTTTCATTTCTCTCAATTTGCAGATCCATTCTCTATGGCACCTCAAAAAGATTTGAATCAATTGTGAAAAACTTGAGTTATCAGTATGAAAGGTGGAAGTCGAGGGGTTAAGAACATTTCATGGTTTCTTCTCACATATTAATCACCTTTTATGTCGTTTAATTTCATTTACATTCTGAAAATATGAGCAGGCTTGGTATAAGATCCAGCTAATCTGAGTTTATTGGTTCAATCATAGGCGGATCAGAGGAAACCACATCAAATTTTGGCTTCGTATACAAATCTAAGGCGTGAAAAAAAGTATCAAAATATAAGCAGATATATAGGATTATTTGCTCAATCCTCGAAGGATTCACAACGAGTGGAATAAAGACGAACTATGAAACACGCTCATATCTCATCTCTCCACCAATGATATTATAGATCTGGGTGATCATAGTTTGATATGAAATCAACAAACAATCTCAATCACTCAATTTTTCCATGGATGGTCGGCCTTAGGGTAACGTTGTCGGAGGTCGGCGACCATTAAATATCCAGTCCCACACATCGGCAATTCGCGAGAAGTACATCCAGTCCCACACATCAATCACATCACCATTCATGGTCGGCAACCACAACTCATCGCTAGACTATAATCGTTGGACGACAACCACTATGAGGTTTGGTTGGTCAACATTTTTTTTCATGGCTGGTCAATGTTGGCACAAGCTAGGGAGTTGTCTGACTACCTATTATTGGCCGGTGATAGAAATTTCACAAATTGGAGCGTTTCTCAACCACTTATTATTAGTCAACGACATGGTACCAGAGTCCTTTTTGACAGGGTGGATAGTCTTATAAACAAAATATATATTATGGTCAAATTTTTGAAAATTACACTTTTACTTTTGGGGGGAATGAAATTATTTTCGTTTTGCAATTACATACATTGAAAAGTTTTGTCGTTTTACGATTATCAGCGTGCCTTTAGGCACGAGCATACCCTAGTGTGTGTGTGTGTCTATATATATATATATATATATATATATATATATATATATATATATATATCACACTCAATATATGTAAATACTAAAGGGATAACACATTCTCTAAAGCGTATCCGAAATACCCAAATCTCTGAACATTGGATCGCCATCATAATTATGTTTGTTATCTCTGAAAACCATGTTGAACATATATAACCAAGTAGGATACCGTGTGAAATTAAGTGTACACCTAATCACCCAAACAACAGATTATTTATTACGTTCTTAGTTTTATTAATTTGAAACATTATTAAATTGAACTCTTCATTTATTGCATCTCTAAACTATGAATACATCTATCTCAGTATACTCTCTCTCTCTCTCTCTCTCTCTCTCTCTCTCTCTCCCTTTCTCTCTCTCTCTCTCTCTCTCTCTCTCTCTCTCTCTCTCTCTCTCTCTCGTAACGTACAAATATGTTTCCTCATTTAATTACAAAATAAACTGCACAACCTCTAATGTCTCAAGAACTGAATTAATCTCCCAAACATTTTAACTCTTCTCTCTCTAAGCTCTATATACATACGACCATAGGATACCGCTCACTAGTGAGTTTACCTATTCTAATCCAATCTTAGCACTAGATGTAAGTACAATAGTAAAAGGGCCATATCTTGAATTCGCATAACTATACTCAATATTAACCAAGTCTGGCACCTCACTAAATTTGGTGTATTAATCATAAAGAAAGCCCTAATTGAAATGACCAAATCTAACTTTTTATCTCGCGTACCGTTTAGTAGAAAAGTCATATCAAATCCAAAAAAAGTCAGAAAATTATGAAACTAGCGCTCATACCTTTGTCCCTAAACTTGAACAAAATTTCAAAGTCGTTCAAATGAGAAAGGTACCTCATTTGAATGAGAAAGATACACTATTCGAATGAGAAAGTCGATATACTTCATCCCCAAACTAAGAAAATCAGCCCCAAAACTCCTTACAAACCTCCATTAAATCCCACTAAGGTCTCCAATCGAATAAACATCATACCAGAACCTAAAACTAACATCTAGAGGAATTAACCCTAATGGTTTTTAATAATAAACAAAGGGCTTACTACATGATATCAATCACTAATCAACTTAACCCAAAATTCCTTAAAAACAATGTATAAATCCCTAATCTCTTTCAATCCAAGATTTTTTAAATAAGGATTTGATTAAAAAGTAACTACAAACTTAAACATGTATTCTAACATGATACAAATTCAAAGTCACCCAACATTCTCAGATTTAATGACCAAAATCATTACTTTCTCAACAACGAATTAATCTCAAATTAATCTAAGGTATTCCAAATTAACACATGATTGTTTAATACGAAAATAAGTACTAATGTACACCAAAATTTCAATTAAAACATGGAAGAACAAATATTATAAATCAATGAATGATTACAGTAAGGTTTCAAGAAAATTCTTACATGAAATCAAAGAACAATGAAGAATTCCTATTAACTTTAGCCTCCTAACTTCTCCCAAGTTTAAAGACTGCTAGGGTTTTCCTTTTCTTTTAAATAAGGCCTTAATTATTTATCTTAATGAATATATAAAACTTATAATCCGGAACCTACACAAAATGTTTTTCTTGAGCCCCCAAATGGGTCCAAAATACTACCCAGATTGACTCGAAACTCATCACCCTCCCCCTTACCCCGGGGCGTAATTTAAAGCGGTGAATGCACATTAACGGATATCCATGTCACCCCAGAGTCTAGTCTAAATGTTACAACCCACAACACATGATAATACCTCACGGTGTCAATAAATTATTCGCTTAATTATTCTACACGTACACATATGTAACACCCCGTATTTTTTTAAAGACTTTCAAAATGTTATTAGTTAGAATTAATTGTGGGATAATTGAAAGATCCTGATTTAAATATTACTTGAGAAAAAAGTAATATGTGAATTACGTTGAATATTACTTGTGATTAAAATTAATATATACGATTATGAATTTACATATGATTATGATTGTATAAAATTATCGCGAGTCAAGAATACGACAATTATGATAATTAAGTCGAGATGCGCTGTGAGTCGTGTCGGGACTATAATTAAATGAAAATATAAGTAAAATATTTTTATGTCATCCAAAAGGGTGTTTTGACTATGCCAAATTGTCCGGAGGGGTTTAAATGGTCGAAAAAGTCTACTTGGCTATTTGATTTGGGTCTCGGGACACTTTGAAATCGAATAGACACCCCAAAAGGGTATTTTGGTCATTTTACTTGAGAAGTGAATAGTAACCATGAAAATTAAAGAGTATTTATAAGTCTAAAAGGTGGTAAATTCATAGTTTATTCACAAAACTTAGAGATAAAGCCTTAGGGGAGAGTAAGGAATTTCTCTAGAAGTGAAGAGACACCTCTAGGAAGCCAAGAGGCCAAAGGTCATCCTACACCACCGCCGCCACCGAAAGTTAGCCGGAGAAGGGAGAGGAACACCAGTAGACTATCATCCCAAAATTTTCATACCTACAATCTAAGGGCAAGTGATTACCTATTGCAAATTGAAGCATGTATATTGTCCACGTTAGGTTGTTTAGAAAATTCTGAAAAGTGATATGAATGAAGATGATTTTTCATGAATCTTTGAAATGAGAATTGTGTAGGATTGATCTCTTTCTGAGTTTAGAATTAACTCCATGAAAGATATGAATTTCTTAGTGAAGAAATCTAGGATTTACATGCTTAATTGATGATAAAATAAACTAAAATTCTTGAGATTGAATATGAAATTTGGGTAGATTTATACATGTTAATGATGTTTAATTACATTGGATACGTTAGAACTTGCCCACATATGTTAGTATGTGATCTGGGTTAAATGAATAAAAATTTGAAGAGGTCTAAATATGATTTTGAGGATGAAAAATGTTAAAACCCATTGGTAAGCATATGCAGAATCTGGGAAAATATCTGATTGATCGACTCAGTAATGTCTATCGATCGACTGATTGATCGATTGACCAGTAACGATTGATCGATCGACTTCCCTTGGAAATGTGATTTAGTTCATATTTAAATATTTGTTTATATCCCAACTTTGAAATATATTTAGTGATGATTAATTGAACAAATTGGGATCTAGAGGAGGCAGTAGGGTATACTTAAGACCCGAAAAATATTATTTTTTATAGGATGGAATGGGGGGAAATTAATGAGTGTGAATTAAATTCGTTACGATGGAAAAATATATATATATATTGGGACTCAAATCAAATAAAGGATGATTTAAGGTTAGGACTAGTAATAAGGGAGTTATTATTACTGGAATGACCTTAGGCTAATGTAGGATTAACCCTAATAGATGAAATAAAAGGGTTAAGGTTGCATTAGGGATTATCGAGAAATAAACCTTATTGAAGATGATTTTAATTCATAGAAATTCGGGTGTTGTGATGACATGGACTTGTAGGATGTTAGTGATTACCTACTGAATATATATATGAGAAATAAGTGATTACCCTTGGAGTGATGAGAGAAGGTCGTGTATATAATTTGAGTAGTAAAGTCATAATCTATAAACATGTAGGATATGTGAGATAAATATACTACATATGGAATTATTATCTGGGTTGTGCGTGTGTCCTATTATTATTATTATTATTATTATTATTATTATTATTATTATTATTATTATTATTATTATTATTATTATTATTATTATTATTATTATTATTATTACTATTATTATTATTATTATTATAAATAGGTGTAGTGAATACCTATATTATTATTTATTGTGTGGATGACATACCTACGCTACTTGCTATCAGGGTGGAGGTTTCGCATCGTGGTCAATCTTATCCTAATGAGCCCATTTGGGGAGATTTTAGATTCATACCTTTAGCATAGGACCTTGGGCACGTTCTATCAGTGTGAATGATAGTTTCAATATTTGAATGGGAGTGTAGGTATGTGTGTGCCCAATTCGTCTAGGGAGGATGATTGCCTCCAATATATGGGGTATGTTATTTATGGTTAGTAAGGGACGTCGAACCAGTAGTCCTTTATACATCGAGAGATGTATCAGAATGTGATATTAGAGTATGCATGCACCGCAGATGTGTCTGAGAGGTTCTATATTAGTATATATAATAGTGTGATGAATATATATACTGTGATGTAATCTACTAGGAGATAATTATAGATTAAATTATATATACGGTGATGTAATCTACTGTGTGAAATTTGTAGATTAACATATATACTATGAGGTAATCTACCATGTGAAATCATAGATAATAATGAATAATGAGATTTATTTTAGTTAAGCAAGTGAATACGTAATGTTAAAGCTGTGGAAACCTAGTTTATATTAAAGAGAAATGAACATGTTTAATTATCATACTCATTAAGTGGGAAATAGGGTAAATGATATGGAATACAATCCTAATTGAGAACCTTAATTTGGGATATGATAAGGTACGTTAGGTGTGCACACTAGATGAGAGGTGAGAATTATCAATTGAGAGTTGAGAACATAACATGTACATAATACCTGTTAATTGCACTTGTTAAACACTTGCTATTTTTAAAATCTTTTACAGCTGAGCTCTGACCCATTTTCTTGCATATTTTCTTCTCTATTGTATCTTGTACATCAGGTATCCAATATTAGGGATGCCGATATAGATTATGGATATCTCAACGGGTTATAGTTTCTACTGGAGAGGAAGATTTTTAAAATTATTCACACATCTTTAGTGTCTACTTTGATTTAGGGATTTCCGCCCAGGTTACTAGTTATTTCATTTCTATTACTGAGATTGTAGTCAGCTATGTCAGTACTGTTGATATCAGTTTTATTCGATGGTAATGAAATAATTTTAACTGGAGAGTTATTCCGTCATATTTAGTCTTTTTCAGTTGTGATGTGATGTTGTCTATTATTCTTACGCTTTACGTAATGGTTTTAATTAATTTTAAAATGGAAAAGTTTTTTTTAGTGGGTTAATTAATTATTAGGTGAATTAATGAAGAAATTATTTTTCGACAGTGATGCTGAGAATGAACAAACTGGATATTCTAATTTAATTTAATAAATGACTGATCACACGGTCTTTAATTAGGTCAGGTTTCATAGGTGTATCAGAGCATCAGGTTCTAGTGTCCTTAGGATCTGTATGGCTTTCAGTGCTTCAACATAGCGTTCTTTGATGTAGAGCCTTATTTGTAGGATGTTGTATTCCTTTGCGTATTACGACGTATGTGCTCCTGGCGGGAAATATATATAAGCGATGTAATTCTTATACGAGCTTGGTCGGGCATCAATGACTAGCGAGGGTCATTAGAGGGACAGCTGGAGGATAACTCAGCCAAAGATATAGCGTGTTTAAGAAAATGGTGTTTGAGGCAGAACCCACAAAAATTATTGTTTGGGCTGAGGGCAATAAAGGAGTTGTTTGGGAGCTATACTTTTCCAAGCACCGTCATGGATAACGTTTATGTCATTCCAAACCCACCCAGCATTGGCAGTAAAGGGTGACGGAGTCGGAAGAACTTCTATTAAGGATGAAATCCAAAGGAAATTATGTAGGGTGAAGTGTAGTAACACCCATGACGTGAAAAATTTGGGCAAAATTTTTGCTCATAGGAGCAATCTAAAGTGATGAGAGTTAGACATCACATATAAAGAAGCATGTGTGAAGCTCAAACAAGAAATTTGTGTATGGTTCGATCGTGAAATCATCCATTTACGATTTTTTTTGGGACGTGAAAGAATTTTGAAACTTATTTTTATGGGCAAGAAAGAAAGATCGATGCGAGATAACAATCAAATCACTTTATAAATTCCTTGCCCAACGACAGAGGGGTACATCGAAGATAATAAGAGTTCATTATGTGAAAATATGCATGAGTTAAATCCTCAAGTATTGAGGGGAAATATGACGAAGATGACTGGAGTCGATGTCGCCAAGAAATTTGTTAATACTCCCAGAAGAAGGGAGCTAATAGGGATGGAAAATCTAGCCGAAGAGAAATATAGAGTCCAACAATATTAATGGAAACTCAATAGAATTTATACCTAGTGAGGGACCTATTTAAATGATATCATGAAATCTCTACTAGTGGTGATGAGTTCATCCAAGACCAGCAAGGTCGACAATGTGTTCTATGGGACCGTTAGAGCCAAAGGAACAATAGAGGTAGCAATTTGTAGCTAAGATAGTCAGTTCCATGAGAAGGACATTTTGAAATGGTGAGTGGGACCAGTGACGGGAAATTATCCTACGTATAAAGAGTGGGACCACCAGTGTTGAATCTGTACACCTTGAGAAGTGAAACCGATAAGAGTTGGGCATGGTAAACCATATAGTTTGGCATAACAACTAGAGGAGTTAGATTTCTAGTGGAGGAATTAGGTCAATGGAATTGGACCCAGTAACTTACAACCTGAGAGTAAATGGTTTAGACAAGACCAACGCAGTCCTCGATAACTGTAGCATATCGTATTGCGGGATCGATAGGGCCCACGAAGAAAAATGGAGGAAGTAAGGCCATAATTGAGGCCTCGAGATTTGGGTCAACATTTAAATGATGGGCGTGTAAGCCACAGAAAATAGTAATTTACCCACAAGGAAGGGAAAGGTATTGGGAAAAATACTTGATGCCTAAAGATTTTAGATACTCATGGGTTATGTTGGAAGCTACGTGTTGGGACCCTACGAATCAAGTAAGAGTGAGGAAGTTTTGTTTCATCATTGTGAGAAAAATATTAGGTCAAGTGACATGGGTGTGTCACAATACATATATGAATTGTTAACACTAAATTCTCTTGTAACTCGAATTTAGTGGGTATGTTAGTTTTAACAGCCTGGTTACAAACGTATATATCACGAGTATCGGGGCTTTTTGATGTCACTCGTAAGTAAGACGGGAGGCAACTAAGAACATATTTTATCATTATATTTTAGTACTGCACTGAGTTACTAAAGTAGTGCTTATTATGGTAATGTGTAGTGATAATACCGAATGTTTGAACTATAGTAGATTGAGTGATTAGACTATCGTGCTAGATACTCCGGGTGAGTAATATTACTTTTGTGAGGTGCCACCTGAAATAGGGTTGGTCCTATATATATGTATATATATATATATATATATATATATATATATATGAAAATTTCATGGTATCATAGACTTCAGCGAGTGTGGTGCCAGTTGATATGTGATCCCGATGTGTAGGGATTTATTTATTGATCTGACTTAGGATACAGTATCGAACGAGATATAACTTGCTACACATATAGTGCCGCGAACATGGTATAATGAGAGAACCATTTTCATGTTATTTCTAAGGGACATAAGTAGATTTTTATGTCAACATATGGAGAACTTGGGAAGGTATATATTATGGACTGAGGGCCTTATGGATCTAGACGATCGACTATGTTAGGTAGTAGTGTATCGAGAGACTTCCATATTTGGATTTCACTTTGCGACACATCCCACGCATTAAACTAGAAAGCATCGAAAGTTGGAGAGAAGTTTGGTCGATAGTATATGTATTTCGTACTTTGATCATTGTACATTTACATGAATATAATTGAGAGTTGATAATTTCACTATGACTTAATGCTGGTAGAGTCGCCTATTTCTGATGAGAAAACTCGTACTGAATGGTTACATCACGTATAGAAAGCATGCCGAATGCGAAAGAATTGATTGTGCAATAATGCTCGAGATATAGGGTGTATGGGCGCCCTAGGTAATTGAAAATATTATATCGGATAGTATATTATGATTGTCACATGAATTCGACAACATTTAGCCAAGGAAGTTGAATCTTATTCCGTTATATTTTTTAAAGGCTTACGATTCACGAGAAATTGATTTTTAGAGCGGGGGAAGGACTTGTGACACACAGTGAGGCAAAGTCACATATATCACGGTTAAAGGTACATTTAATAGAATATAAGATGTATCATGTAATAAATGATAGTGGTGATGGGATTTAATGAAGAGAAATATTGCGAAATTAATTTTGCAATGGGTCACCTATCTGTTGTTAAAGGGTGGACCATCCGAAACTCCTGTGATTTCTTCAACATTTTGGTATTCCTAATTAGTAATGGGAGAGAATTTCTTAGAATTTTATCACTAAGGGGGTTACGATGCTATATGAGTGATAGTGGATCGGTTGACCAAAGTAACTTACGTTATGGCAGTTAGGACTGATCATACTATGGGACAATATGCGCCGATCATTATAACCGATATAGTGAGGTTACATAGGGTACCATTTGATATCGTGTCCGATTGGGATAAGAATTTTATCTTTTGATTTTGAGAGAGTTTTTCATGAGGCCATAGGTACCGAGATGTGATTGAGCACGGCCTATAATCCATCGACGAATGGGCAGAACAAGCGGACTAATTAGATGTTTGAGAATAAATTATATGTGTACCCTTGGATCTTAAGGGAGAACGAGAGTAATCCCTTCCACTAGTGGATTTTGCATGCAATAACTCATATAAGTTCACTTTTGGGCATGGTGCCAGTTCAAGTATGGAACGGCCTTGTTATTCTCCTGCTTGTTAGTTAAAGGTGGGGGACTATGTACTATTGTGAAGATTAGGGATGAGTTGACACTTATAGTATATAATGTGTGTAAAATATATACTGCGCAAATAATCTACTTATGTGTGATCGTCGCGAGATGAGATCGTATGTATCTAAAGAACGAATAATCTACCAAAGTGAGAATAGTAGAAGGCTAAATAGTGAATACATTAAATAAGTTTAAGTAGTGAAACTTAAACAGTAAGGCTTGGACAAGAACCTACGTGACAGTGTAACTTCGTATTTAAAGAAAACATACGTGAGGGGTTCATTATTAGAGGAATTTGATAGCGTACTGTATGGGCGGTACGTAGTAGTCTACTTATGAGCGTGAGGATGCGATGCGCAACATATAGCCAGAGTTGTTATTAGTTGGTACCGAATTTCGGGATGATAGTTCGTTATAAGGGGGGAAGTATATAACATCCCGTATTTTTTAACGACTTTTAAAATGAGATTAATAAGAATTAATTGTGGGATAATTGAAAATGAATTCGAATTTAAAAATTACTTGAGAATAAAATAATATGTGATTTATGTTGAATATTACTTGTGATCAAAAGTAATATATATGATTATGACTTTACATATGATTACGATTGTATAAAATTATGGCGAGTAATGGATGCAACAATTACGGTAATTAAGTCAGGTTGCGCGTGTGAGTCGTGTCGGGAATATAATTAAATAGAAATAAAAGTAAAATATTTTTATGTCATCTAAATGGTCATTTTCACTGCCCCAAAGTGTCCAAAGGAGTTTAAATAATCAAAAAAGTCTACATGGCTATTTGATTTGGGTCTCGGGACACTTTGGAACTGAATAGACACTTGAAGGGATATTTTGGTCATTTTACTTGAGAAGTGAATAGTAACCATGAAAATTGAATAGTTTTTATAAGTCTAGAAGGTGGTAGATTTATAGTTTATTCACAAAACTTAGTGAGAAAGCCTTAGGGGAGAGTAAGGGATTTCTCTAGAAGTGAGGAGACACCTCTAGGAAGCCAAAACGCCGAAGGTCATCCTACACCACCACCGCCACCGAAAGTTGTCAGAGAAGGGAGAGGACCACTAGTACACTATCATCCCCTAAGGTTCAGACCTATAATCTAAAGGCAAGTGATTACCTATTGCGAATTCTAACATGTATACTGTCCATGTTAGGCTGTTTAGAAAATTTTGAAAAGTGATATGAATTAAGATGATTTTTGATGAATCTTTGAAATGAGAATTGTGTAGGATTGATCTCATTATGAGTTTAGAATTAACTCCATGAAATATATGAATTTCTTGGTGAATAAATCTTGGACATACATGCTTAATTGATGATAAAGTTGAAACTAGAATTCTTTAGATTGAATAAGAAATCTTGGTAGAGTTATACATGTTGATGATGTTTAATTAATTTGGATACGTTAGAACTTTCCCACATATGTTAGTATATGATCTGGGTTAATTGAATACAAATTTGGAGAGGTCTAAATATGATTTTGAGGATGAAAAATGTTAAAAACCGTAGGTAAGCATATGTAGAATTTGAGAAAATATCTGATCGATCGACTCAAGAATGTCGATCAATCGACTGATGGATCGATTGACCAGTAACAGTCAGTCGATCGACTCCCCCTGAAAATGTGATTTAATTCCTATTTAAATATTTGTTTCAATCCTAGCTTTGAGAAATATTTAGTGATGATTAATTGAACAAATTGGGACTTACAGGAGGCTAGTAGGGTATACTTAAGATCCAAAAAATATTATTTTGTATTGCTTGGAATGGGGGGAAATTAATGATTGTGAATTAAATTCATTACGGTGGAAAAAAATATATGTTCGGACTTAAATCGAATAAAGGATGATTTAAGGTTAGGACCTGTAATAAGGGAGTTATTATTATCGGAATAACATTATGCTTATGTAGGATTAACCCTAATAAATGAAATAAAAGAGTTAAGATTGAATTAAGGATTATCGATAAAGAAACCTAATTGAAGATGATTTTAGTTCATAGAAATTCGGATGTTGTGATGACATTGAATTGTAGGACGTGAGTGATTACCAACTGAATATATATGAGAAATAAATGATTACCCTTTGAGTGATGAGAGAAGCTCGTGTATATAATTTGAGAAGTAAAGTCGTAATTTGTAAACATGTAGGATATGTGAGATAAATATGCTACGTATGGAATTATTATATAGGTTATGCATGTGCCCTATTGTTATTATATATAGGTGTGGTGAATACCTATATTATTATTACTTATTATGTGGATGACATACCTACGTTCCTTGCTATCGGGGTGGAGGATTAGCATTATGGTCGATCTTATCCTGATGAGCCCATTTGGGGGGATTTTAGATTTGTACCTTAAGCATAGGACCTTGGGCACGTATTATTGTTGTGAATGATAGTTTTGGCGATTGAATGGGAGCCTAGGTATTTGCGTGACCTATTCGGCTGGGGAGTATGCTCGCCTCCAATATGTGGGTTATGTTATTTATGGTTCGTAAGAGACGCCGAACCAATAGTCTTTTATACATCGAGAGATGCATCAGAACGTGATATAAGAGTATGCATGCACCGCAGTTGTGTCTGGGAGGTGCTATATTAGTATATATAATTGTTTGATAAATATATATTATGTGATGTAATCTACAAGGCGAGAATTATAGATTAAATTATATATATGGTGATGTAATCTACTGTGTGAAAATTTTACATTAACATATATACTATGAGGTAATATACGGTGTGAAATTATAGATAATAATGAATAGTGATATTTGATTTAATTAAGTAAGTGAATACTTAATCTTACATCTGTGGAAGCCTAGTTTATATTTAAGTGAAACGAATATGTTTAATTAGCATACGTATTATGTGGGAAATACGAGGAAATCATATGGAATAGAATCCTAATTGAGAACTTTAATTTGGGAGATGATAAGGTATGTTAGGCGTGCACACTAGTTGAGAGGCGATAATTCTCAAGTGAGGGCCAAGAATCTAACATCGACATAATTCCTGCTTAATTACAATTGTTAAGAACTTGCAATTTTTAAAATCTTTTACAATCGGGCTCTGACCCGTTTCCTTGCATATTCTCTTCTCTATTGTATCTTGTACATTAGGTATCCTGTATCAGGGACGTCGTCATAGATTCTGGATATCTCAACGGGTTATAGATGCTACTGGAGAGGAAGATTTGTTTAGACACTTCCAATCTGTTGGTTCACACATCTGTAGTGTCTAATTTCATTTAGGGCATGTCGCCCAGGATTGTAGTTATTTCATTTCTATTACTGAGATTAAAATAATTTATATCGGTACTATTGATATCAGTTTTATTTGATGGTAATGAAATCATTTTAACTTGAGAGTTATTGTAGTCATATTTTGTCTTGTTCAATTGTGATGTGATGTTTTCTATTATTCCTACACTTTGTGGAATGGTTTTAATTAATTTAGAAATGGAAATTTTTTTGACACTAGCTTAATTAATTATTAGGTGAATTAGTGAAGTAATTGTTCTTCGACAGTGATGCTGAGAATGAACCAACTACATATTCTGATTTAACTCAATAAAGGACTGATCACCCGGTATTTAATTCTGCGGGGTGTCACAACATAGTCCACAATCATATAATTAATATCAGTAATTAATTATTCCAAGAATGCATTACAAAAATATACCAATACTACATGCCAAATTTAACTATCATCTAAATTATGCCAGTTTATTATTACTAAACCATACAAGTAATAATTAGTCCGATTTATTAATTTAATTCTTACTTAATAAATAATAATATACTCTAAGAAAATATGGTATGTTACATTCTTTCCCCTAATAAAGGAATTCCATCATCGTAATTCGCTAAAGTATAAAGTGAAAATGTAACCCACACAAATATCATAGGCTTATACACAGTTTACCCATACCCGTACCCGCATCCCATGAGATAAAAGAAAGGCTCACATTCACCTACCATAATGTGCCACATCTAGGGCGACCATACACCTTATACCATATGTACACATGCAGAAAAAACACATACGAATAACACATATATACATCCAAAAATTAACCACACATACAACGCATAATTATACAGTAACTGCATACTTGAATACCCTACTGAGCGCGACTAAATTCTTCTTGATATCGCCTCACTCAGTACTCGTGGTGCTCTCGATGTTGCACTCGTTGACCCCGCTGGCCTTAAATAAAATAATATCTCCTCATTAAATTCATTATATCTCCACACAAGTAATGTTTAACTTATTAGACCAACCATTGTAGATCCAAATTCCTCTCAACTCTCAACACTTACTAAGCTTCATGTGTGGGACGTTTTACAAGGAAAATCCAAAAAGGGAACCCTCCCGATACACTATTACTTAATCACATTGGTTATCAAGATTCATGGGCCCAACACCACACACGAAACAATGCACTAACCACATAAATCTCAACTTGTGACAATTATAATAAAAGGCTCACCCCTTCCACGAGTGATACTAAACCCCTTAAGTTAATCGATCCAATAACGCTAAAAACATCATGATTTTCTGAAATATGCGACAAGACATCCTCTGCCCATCTTTAAATCTAATAGAGTTCTTAACCATTACTAATCCTCTAAACATCGAACCATTCTAATAAACCTCTATTATCACTAGTCGCCCTGACAAGATCACTATACTAATACCATATATGAGCTTTCATAACATCATTTAACCGAGGCCATAACTAGCCCTAAAATTCTCAAAACAACCAAAACATTTGCAATGCAAATTCTTCTCATCACACATATCCTTACATATTAAGATAGATTCATTATTGACTAACCATCCCACGTAACCATCCTATTAAGTATTTCACTACTAGCATATGGTTCATACAAGTACTCCAAACTCTAAAATCACCTCCAATAGACATACCTATGTCGTAAGTCAAAATCATTATAATCATCACATTCACTATGAAAATCCACAACAGGGAATTAACCCTGCCCAAAAATAACGAACATAATGCATAAGGCGTTTGGTCCCTTTCCTAACTGAAAAATAAGTAATAACATTGTAGGGGATGCTCACATAACCTCCCCAATCCAACTCTAACACCTCGTGGTTTTTTAATCGTAAAAATCTTTGTTAAATTTATACTTCCAAAAAATTAATTTTTGGAATTTATTTCAATTTTATATGAAAAATGTGTTTTTAAGATTTAAAAAAAGTTTTTAAGTGGAATTTAAATTGGGATTTAAATTTGGAAATTGTTTCTTTTTTGTATAAAAATTGGGGAGGATTTGACCTAAGTAGGAAATAAATAAATAAAAATATTCGAACGTATGATCAAGCTGAATTTTTTTGCAGCTTCCTCTGGCCTTCAGCTACAGCGTATTAAAATTTTAGCCAATTCCAATGGTCCAATCGTCCGTAATGTTTATTGTAGTTTTTGTGTTTGATTATGACTCAAATTCTTTTTGGTATATAAACATAAAGTGACGAGTTTAGGACTTTGAAAACACATATTAGCCTTCTAAAAAAGTAGTAGCCTCCCAAAATTTCATTCTCTCTTATATAGAACCTAAACCCCATTGAACACAACTTTTAACCCAAGTTTTGAAGATCTAAATAATGTTTTCTCAAGATTGGTTAAGAATGAGTCTTTGTCAATTTTTCAAGAGAAACACAACCATCTAATCAGAATTTTCAACCGACTTTTCTTCAAATGAATACTTATATTTTCTTTCTTTAGCATTATGGTTTGAAATGTCGCATAAACCTTAATTCACATGCTTTTCTTAAATAAATTAGCAAACTTAATTAGGGAAGGTGAACTAATTTGGGACTGTTTTTCTAAAAAATCTTAATCTGAATTAATACTTATAACCCTTGTGTACTTAGGGTAGAGGTTGGGTTTTGGGTTATATGGGTATCAGTTTATATGTAGAAATCGTGGTAATTTGATTTAAATGAAAACTAGACTTATACAACCAAATAAAATTATGTCGGTATGATTAAAATGAATTATCATTGTGTGCTTCATAAATTCAGATGATGTTGGGATTATATTTGTTGAATAAAATAAATTATTTTTTTAATTATGGCAATGGATTGAATAAATTAAATTGAGATTATATGAGAAATTGTGTGTTTGCTGATAAACTGGATTGTGAGACTTATTGTGTAAATTATATTCATCACCGTGAGGATGACGGGATTTTGGGTAGTATGCTCTCACTTTAATTTTAGGAATACATTCAAGGTATGGGACTAGTGGGTATGCCTTAGTTACAGTTAACACTTTCTAAGTATGGTACTAGGTGGTGTAGATTTTTACGGATGGGATATTCTGGAATGGGGCTGATTTTGGTGTCGTTTTGTTGATTTGGATAGCCTAGGCGTGAGATTATAAGAGATAATTGATAGAAATTAATCCTACAAAATAAGATATGACTTGTTTGTGTTTTGGAGACCTCTAGGTATGGGACTAGGGGTAGGTTTGAGAATTAACGCTCTATTATAGGGTGGGGCTAAAATAAAATAATGACAAAATGAGATGATGACAAAATAAGAAATTGAGAATTAATACCTATGATAATAAACGGGTATTAAAATGAATTTACGGCGCGAGTATGTACAGGGCTGACAGTTAAACAGGTCAACTGGATATAACGACGTGAGTGTGTGTTGATATCACGAGTATGTGCGAGCTGACAGTTAAACGAGCTGACTGGTTATAGTGACGTGTTATACATGGAACCTCACAAGTATGTGCATAACTAATAGAATAAGGGTCGACTGGCTATAGTGAGGGGAATGGATGTTATGTATAGAACTTTAAGTGTGTTAAGAGTATGTGCAGGGCCGATAAGGGGTCTACTGTCCATATTGGTATCACATGAATTTAATTAATTAATTAATTAAAATGAGCAAGGATAAGAATAAAATTTTAAATAATAATAATGAACTATTTGGGAAAACATTTTAGGGTGCATTAGTCGTATGGTAGAGAGTGATAGTTTACGTTTATTCGCACGTTAATTAATTATTTCGTTTAATTTAAAAAATTCTATTGTGGTATTTATTATCTATAATTCTATTATCTGGGTTCACGTACCCTCATTGGGGGGAGTAGATTGTATTCATGAAGTGGTCTCTAACCCATTACGTTCACTAACATTTAAGATATAAGATGGAGTAGCTGCATAGGAGTATTGGAGATATTTTAGAGGTGCAGTTGGAGTTTATTTTAGATGTTTTAAGTGTTTAGAATTATTTTCCATTTCGTCATATTTATTACGAGACTTTATTTATGAATTTGGTTGGCCAATTGATTCCACAGTTGTTTACGATTTTATTTAGATATTTACAGTTGGATCATTTTATTCGAGTTTATATTTATTTGTAGTTGGATTATTTCTAAGATTAACATGGTGATGGATTTATTATTGAATGACTGGTTATTATTGTAAGATAAATTTAATCATTATCTTGTGGAATGAATTTTTCTATGTCTCATATCTGTCAAATGCTAATGATGATTACTTATTTAGTGACGCCTGATGTAGTTTAGCGACTGCGGCTGGCCACTTTACTTGCCAAATTGTTTGGGGTGTTACGCCAACATGTAGGGAAGAATATACAAATAATCAATAGAAGAAAAATACCATTTTATGACAGTTTTAAAAAATGACTTTAAGACATTTAAAAAAAATGTCATTAAAAGTGTCATACTATTACTTACATGACATGTTTTTTTTATTAACTATCATTATATATTTATTAATGTTAATTTATATGACAATGTAAATATTACAATCATATTTAATTGTATATATTAAACACATATCTACTAAGTATACAATTAGGACCGGTTTTTTCACTCAAAAAATTGAATGCGCGTACAAAAAATAATTAAGCGGACTATTTCCCATATAAAATCATCAAAAACTTCTATCCCAAAGTGACCTAACCCTCCCAAAAGTTTAGAAGAATACTCATTCCCATAACACCCAAAAGCTCCCTCGATTCTCCAATTCCCGTTGTCCGCTAAATCATGTCATTGTCAGGTACTTTCTTTCTCTCACCCTCACTCTCACTCACACACATAGACACACATACCTTATTACTCTGTGTTTTTTTGTATGTAATGCCAACATATCACTTTTTATTTTAAATGAAACTAACTTTCTTCTTGATAAGAAATGGTTCCATAGTCTTTGTTTGGTTCGAGCTTCGAATTTGTGTTTGGTTTGGATACGAACCCAACGCCTGGATTCTGAGTTTTTTTTCCAGATAATTTTCTTCCTAAGCTACATGTGTAGTTAAATGGAATGTAATGCTCTCAATTAGAGGTTCGTGTATTTATGTGTTATTTTTATTGGAATTCGTGAGCCCTAACAATATAAGTTCATGTTTAATAAGAATCCTTAATAATTGGATCTAACACTCTTTAGTTTGTCATATTCAATCAACTATGTTTCTTGATTTTTTTCAGGTTTGTTTATTTTTTATCTTTTAAGATGATAGATTTTATTTCCAAATTTGGTATTGATTTATACATAGCCATATTTATAAATAAAATGGTTTATGTCTATTTTGATAATGTGTTGCATTTGATCTAAACCTATTGTGCTCAATTTATACAGTTTAGTCCTATTTTTTTTACATTTGCACCAAATTGAAGTGTGCACATTTTTATAATTCCATTCATGTTTTAATAAAATGCCCAAATCGGGCCTCATGATGGTGCAATGTAATTGAATAAGTTTTCATTTATAAATGAACTACAAGGACTTGTCAATAAGGAATAAATTCCTCTAGGATATTAAACAAACATTGCAACATATGGTCTGTGTTTGATTCCATTCATTTTATGCATTTTGATATGTTTGTAGTTTCTAATTGAAAGTATGACTCTGATAACAGAGTAAGAAAGTTGTTTAGTACGTTTATTTTTTTTTATTTGTAAAAGACCGGCATTTAAACATGTTATTGACATGTTTTTAGTCATTTTGCTTTTGGGACATAGATATCTCAAATTTTCTCTCTCCTTATTGATGGACTATAATAGTTTAAACCATACTTAAAATATAATGGAAATTATACTAAGTTGGTGTTTATGTTATCAGGCTATTTTACTCTAGATTTGAGGAGTCAAACCTAATGTGATATATTTTAATTACCATATGTATAATTGTTAGTTTATATACGAGCCCTTATTTTTTTCTTCATTTTGAAATTGAGTGAGTTTGTGTCATTTTGTTTTTCAATTTACCAGCGAAGGTGCGAGAGCACGCTTTGATGTTTTTGATTAATTACCTTAAAATGGTTACATCCTTTCTTTAAAGATTATTCAATGCAAGTGCTGATGAATGAAGTTAATGATGAGAATTCAGTTGGTTCATGGAATTGGAGCCATTAATTTATTTTATTCCACATTAGATGAGATAGATACTTTTTCATTTACCTTTTTACCATTTTATTCTTTTTGTTGTGGTAATGGTGTTCAATGAATAAACTAGTCAAATCTAAAAGAATTTCGGTTGTTCATAGACCAACCACCATGATTCAAAGTGTATCTAGGTCATTCTTATGTGCCTGAGAGTGTTACAAAGTTGGACATACATATATCTCCCACAACAAACGATGATACTTATTTTGGGTTTGAAGGTGCATTGTCTATTTCAACCTTTGGTGGATATGGAAATGCTCAATTTTGTGCCTTCAACTCATCGTATGCATTGAATATAATATTGACTATAGTAACATTGGAATAAAGATATGCATAATTGTGCATTATTTAAACAATATTTGTACCGCCAGTATTTTCTACAAGTCTGACATGAGACCTAATAAGTCTCTTAGTGACTGGCATAATGTGGACCTATAGATCTTGCCCTTATGAGAAAATAGTGCACGACATAGACCTGCCCTGATCATGCTATTCTCATATTTCTAGTATAAAATATCAACAATCATGATCTCACTCTATACACAAGCTAAACTGAGGTTTTTGTTCACCTGAACAATACACTATTTCATTGAGAATAGCATGTACCTACATACCTGTACAAAAGTATCCAACATTCAATATGAAGCCATAAGCACGAACATTCAATCTCAAGCCACCAACATTCAACGTCTGAGCTATACAAAAATAGATCACAGGTCCGCTTTCGAGTTAATAAAGGAGGGATGGGCATCACAAGGAAAGAGCACTATTTTCTAAGTTTGTTGTGTGGTTGTGATTGTTACGTGATTGAGAGGAAGATGGAGAAGGACAAAGCAAATAGAGACGAGATTAGGATTGTAGGTTTCTTTATTTGGTATTCAGTGCTTTATATTTTTATATATGAAGTCGGTTAAGTTCTGATTAAAGAGATTATTATTTTTATAAAATAGCAAACCGAACTAGAATAGGCCGATTCTCTCCTTTATAAACTGTTAATTTTGGCTCGTTTGAGGGAGATTCGGTTTGGGTTTCGATTTGGGACACCCTTAGACACAATTTTTTTTATAAATAAATATGTTTCCTCTTTTTATTCATGTTTTATGTTCATTATTCCCTACACACCAAATTGAAAGTTGTTATTATAAAATCTTTAAGTGTGTTGCATTGATTTTGAAAGTCAATTTTTTCTTTCAAGCATCTCAAAATTAGACACAAGACTGTTAATTTGACTGAGATGATTAAGTTTCTCTAAAGTTATGTAGAGTGAAATATTATTTGTTAGTATCCTCAGTTTTTCTTTTCTAATCTCAATAAATTTTATCTGAGTAAGCTGTCGAGATTGCAATGGACCACATCAGGTAATAATTGATTATATTGGATATGCGGAGTATGTCCTAAACATAATATCAAGCATAATAAATCTAGGGGGAGTTCTAAATCCCTATAACATGATCATCGAGTTGGACCGTAATCCTTCAAGACAACATCAAGGGACCAAAATGAGGAAAAGAAGAGCAGTGGTTATGATAGCTATACCTCCAAGGATGAGGTCACATACGGGGAGTGACATAATGTCAAGAGAGGTGACCACTAGTTGAAAGTAAATTGGTGGCATACATAACAAAACTTCTTTTCATCTATATGGGGAATTATTAAATTTATCGATTCAAAAAATTGAATTTTACTGAAGATATGATTAGTATTTCAATTGGTATCTAATTTTACGCATCCTTATACACCCTACCTTCTTTATATCTTAATGCGTACCTTTTCTTTGTCTAATCTTAGGATCTAAGCATTCTACCATTGTTCTACCACTCTAGTTAATCAACAAAAGAGTGTTTTTTCAAAACACATAAATGTGGGTATATATATGTGCGTGTGTTTGTATGTATGTATGTATGATTGTATATAATAGAAGAACATTCTCAATCAGAGGATGAATGACTTCAACTGCACTAAATCTACAAGGCATAGGAAGAGTACTTGTCTACTTACAATCCAAAAATAGTGGCTGAAAGAAGTTAAAACAAATATAAATCTCAAGTAAGTACTACCACAACTAAATTACTTAAAATCTAAATTGTTAAGATTTAACTTATTAATAATGTTCAAAGTGGAACATAAAATAAGAGATTCTAACCTAAATTCAACTATGATTAATAAAGAGTGCTTGGAAGCTTTAAGAGAATTTAGTAATATATCATTTCATAATTATTAATGTCCAAAGTAATTGGAATTCATATAGATGTGTTGAGAAAGTAAATTATTTATTTGAAAGTAGACATGTGAGTAATCTTGTTTTAACCTGTTGCAAATGTTTCAGTATCCTCTAATGTCAATTGAAAATGAAGATGATTCTTTTGCCCCCTCTTTCTCAATCACAATGGTATTATTTCACACTAATTGTACACATTAAAGGAATTATCACTCTCCCCTACACATATTTATATATACATACTTCTAGTTGCCATGACTAAGATGTTATAGCTCACATATCTACTGGAATATCTTCTTCAGATAGAGAAAAACTATCCATGATCTCTAATATCCTAGATCTAGCCTAAAAGATATCATAAGGCTAAACCATGTGTTTCCCCTCAAGTACAAAAATGGCGGGGTTTTAAGGAGAGCTGGTCATACTAAGGTTTTTGTAGATTTGGTAAAATTGGGAGGCTTACAAACAATTTATGTTCTCTAGGTATTTTTTATGTAGATGATGGTTATATGGCCACTTTTCCCAATTTAAGGTAGTTAGGAATGAATGACAACATCCTAATTGTCTCAATCACTGATCTGATCAGGTAATCTCTTAAACAGTGTGCAATATAATTTTGATAAAAAAATAATATGAAAAATAATAAATAGAGGTTTGGTGAGCCATGACATATAAGGGTATATTTATTGGTGACTTTTATTACCCATTTGGCTGGGGTGAAATATTTTTCACTTGGGTGAATAATAAGGGCTCCTGCTATTATTGTTATAAATTAGTCCTTTGAAATTGACCTCTCTTGTAATTACACAATTGTTATGATCGAATGGGAAAATGGACTAGAGAGAAAGATTTTTTTTTTAATATTTGTGTAAGTATAAGTATATTTGTGTAAGTATGAGTATAAGTGTATGTGTCCACAGCAATTTTCACAAAATCAACGTTAGATATTTTGTTTATATAAAATTATAAATAAATCTACATAGTATAATCATATGATTTTGAAAAAATAGTAAACAAGATGTAACTCTGAATAGGTGGAAGTACTTTTCACATGGGGGAATAAATAATTTAAAAAGGGCTTTAGGGAAATGAATTCAGCTGATCCTAAGAATGATTTTCAAGTCTGAGGAACAGTTATATAGAAAGATTAAAGTTGGATGTATAGTAGGCATGTATTTACTTCATATAATCCTTCTCCTATATCCATATTAAATTTTAGTTCATCGAAGAAATTTGGTCTTGATGTTGCAGGTAACTATTAGTCCATAAGTGGTTTACTTGTTAGTAATAATATTGAGAAGTTAAATTTGTTTAATACAGTCAAATATTAAAAATTAACCTTTCCAAATAGCAAAATAATTAGTGTTATTCTTGCATTGTGCTTCACTGCTCATAGGTATAGCAGAAAGAGGGAAAAACTAGTGGAAAGAACAGACATTTCACATTTGCCAACAAAATAGTGCTTGTTTGATGCTTATTGTTATCGTTCAAAGTTAGATGGAATAGAGCATGTAGCCGTTGTAAAGGTAAACAAATATTTATAAAATTGAAAATGGATCGACTTCAACAACTTTTTTTGAAAGAAAACAACCACCAAAAGATTTCCCAAATTGATACTAAAATGAATAGTGATTTGTATATTCTTTTACATTCCTCTTATACTACAAGTGGCCCTTTCTAGTGGGAGGAGAAGAAGAATGTAAAAGATATTTTCAAATTAGTCCTAATTGTTTTTATTGATTTGCTAAATCTACTGAGGGTGTTTATTTTGGGTAAAAATATGTTATGAATGTATGTGACACCCTGCCTATTTTAAGCATGGGTGATCAGTTCTTCATTAAAATAAATAGGAATCCCATTTGGTTCATTTTAGCTTCACTATCAAACAACTTTTTAATTACTAATCGTATATGTTAAATTAAGCGTGTGTCCAATTTTATCTTCATTAATAATAACATTCGGAAATTAAATACAATGACCAATGCATCCCAAACAGAAATAATATTATGCGTCCATGACAAGATAAATAACAAAATAAATAATATCGAATCACTACACCAAAAATAACAATTTGGCACACCCTGATGTTAAAAATCTGGCACCGTTTTAAACCGTGCCAGATTCTGGCACGGCTTAATGGCAATCTGGCACATTTTCAAATAGTGCCAAAATTTGGCACTGTTTTAAAGTGTACCAAAATTGAGTACACTTGATTAAAATATAAAAGACCCCAAAAAATTATTATGTTTACTTTCTCTCTTCTCTTTCCACTCTCATCTTTCAATCTCCCGCTCACCCGCTCCGTTCGCAAGCCTCACCCGCTCTTCTCTCTTCTCGTCTCTCTTCCTCCACTTCGACAAGGTGTAAGCAAAATTCGTCCATGACTCGCCATTTCAGAACAGAACACGGCCTTGTGGGTCAAACTCCACGCTTTCGGGCACTTGAATTTTGTTCAAAAACTTAATCTCGAATTCTGAGTGTCTTTCTCTGTGGGAAGTTCTGACGAAGGTGACATATCGATTTTGACGGCTGGGAATTCAGATATTGAGTTGAGATGGAATTGGTTTGAAGAGAAAAATTGGTACAGATTCGACTGGGGTTTAGTATTATTGGAGTCAAATTAGAGGTTAAAGAGATTAAACAAACCAAATGTGTTGGGTTTAGTATCATTGGAGTCAAATCCAGAGGCGTCGTTGTCAACCCTAAGCCGTTTGGCTTCGGTGCTGTTGAGTGGGGATCTTCTGCGCCGGTTGGTTGGCAAGCTGGATGGAGATTGAGAAACGATGGCATCTGGCAATAAGCTGATTTGTATTGATTTTTGACTTGAAGCTGGTTCGTAATCTTGGACGTTATTTTATAAGTAAGATGGCTTGCTAAACCCCCATAGATTGTTTGTCAACTGCAGTTATTTTATGTTCGCAAGCCTCAATCTTCGCTCACCCACTCCGTTTGAAAGCCTCCAAAATTTGCATCATCCAGCCGCTTCGTCCGGACGTCACCTTCCCAGTTCCAACAATATCGGAGCCTAGATTGATGGTAAAAATGGTTTCCCTTTTTAGTTTTTGTGTTTAGGAACCAAAATCACACACGGACCTACACGGTTCTTGCGTTTATTTGTTTGAGGTTGGAGGAACTGTGTTAGATCCAAGTCATGTGAAAAGTTTGCTTAAATATTACATACACTTGTTTGATTGCATTTATGTCTTTGTCTCTTTTTGTATCAGTTAAAGAATTTGTTTATTATATTGTTCCGATTCTTTCACTATTGTTGAAATGTATCTATTATATTGCTCAATCACTTATATTCCTATCCTCACATGTTACTTCCCTTGTTCAGGTTGATTTTACCATTGCTAAACTTGATTTCAATTTATATGTCACAATAATATTCTTGACATTATGCATATTAGACATGTTTTACCCGCATCATCAACTAGTATGGTTATATTCTTTCATTCATTGATTTGGAATTCAGGAGCATGAAACTGATGTGAAACCTAGCATCGTGGAATTCTTCAAGACATCTCATTGGAGTAAGAGAAAGGGTTATTTGATGAATGATAAGTGCAAGGATACACATGTATGTTTCAGTTCTTTCCCCCTTTTATCCTTTTTGTATTTTATAAGACAAACCGTCTAATATAAGTCTTCTGACACTTCAATAGTCACAACATAGTCTCGGTCTCATAATGAAGAGCTGAGAAACTTGAAAGATAATATATCATCTCATGAACAACTAAATGCCGCTCAGAATAGAAGATTTGAGAATTTGCAGACATTGTTGGACCAAAATGGGATACTTTCAAGAAGTCATGGCATGAAGAGTTCATCGGGTGGCTATCAAAATGCAAATGAAATCAGGTTAGTCTCAAATTATCATAAAAGTTGTAGTAACATTAAATAGAAAAATGGTCTGAAATAGCGACAAGTAGCCAAACGTAAAATGGCTTACTTTATGAGCTTATTTAGTTAGATTGGTGGAAGGGATTTACTGGTGGTTTGGTTTTAAAATTTGCTGGTGCTGTTGAGTTTATTTCATATGTTAAAACAAGTTGGATTTACTAAATAAACAAATGAAACTATGTCAAAATTTTCTAAAATCAATAAATGTATTCCCGAGTAATAGGCACGAACACCTCGCACGGGACCAATGTAACTTGTCGGAACTCACCGCGTAGTCCCAGGTCTCCCGCTTTGAGAATATAATGATAATTTGTAAGAATCAACACTTAAACTTAAAAACATGTCGTTAAAGGGTGAAAACCCAAACCGGCCCCCAAACGAACCCGTAGGAGGCACGAACACCTCGCATGGGACCAATGTAACTTGTAGGAACTGACCGCGTAGTCCCGAGTCTCCCGGTTTGAGAGTATGATGATGATTTGTAAAAATCAAACTTACAGTTAAAAATAGGTCGTTAAAGGGTGAAAACCCAAACCGGCCTCCAATCGATCCCGTAGGAGGCACGAACACCTCGCACGGGACCAATGTAACTTGTTGGTATAGACCGCGTAGTCACGGGTCTCCCGGTTTGTAAATAGGTTGATAATTTGCAAAAACCAACACTTAAACTTAAAAACATGCCGTTAAAGGGTGAAACTGAAACCAGCCCCCAAACAACCCCGTAGGAGGCACGAACACCTCGCACGTGACCAATGTAACTTGTAGGAACTGACCGCGTAGTCCTGGGTATCTCGGTTCGAGAGTATGACGATAATTTGCAAAAATCACACTTAGAGTTAAAAACAGGCCATTAAAGGGTGAAAACCCAAACCGGCCATCAATCGACCCCGTACGAGGCACGAACACCTTGCACGGGACAAGTGTAACTTGTAGGAACTGACCGCGTAGTCCCGGGTCTCCCGGTTTAAGAGTATGAAGATAATTTGCAAAAATCACACTTAGAGTTAAAACAGGCCGCTAAAGGGTGAAAACCCAAATCGACCCCCAATCGACCCCGTAAGAGGCATGAACACCTCGAACGGGACCAATGTAACTTGTAGGAACTGACCGCGTAGTTCCGGGTCTCTCGACTTGAGAGTATGATGATAATTTGCAAAAATCACCTTTATAGTTAAAAATAGGCCGTTAAAGGGTGAAAATCCAAATCGGCCCCCAAACGAACCCGTAGGAGGCACGAACACCTCGTACGGGACCAATGTAACTTGTAGCAACTGACCGCGTAGTCCCTAGTCTCCCGGTTTAAGAGTATGAGGATAATTTGGAAAAATCACACTTAGTTATAAGCATGTCGTTAAAGGGTGAAAACCCAAATCGGCCCCCAAACGACCCCGTAGGAGGCACGAACACCTCACACGGGACCAATATAACTTGTAGGAACTGATCGCGTAGTCCCGGGTCTCCTGATTTGTGAATAGGATGATTATTTTGTAAAAATCAACACTTAAACTTAAAAACATGCCGTTAAAGGGTGAAAACCCAAACCGGCCCCCAAACAACCCCGTAGGAGGCACGAACACCTCGCACGGGACCAATATACCTTGTAGGAACTCACCGCGTAGTCCCGGTTCTCCCGGTTTGAGAGTATGACGATAATTTGCAAAAATCACACTTAAAGTTAAAAACAGGCCATTAAAGGATGAAAACCCAAACCGGACCCCAATCGACCCCTTACGAGGCACGAACAGCTCGAACGGGACGAATGTAACTTGTAGGAACTGACCGCGTATCACCGGGTCTCCCGGTTTGAGAGTATGACGATAATTTGCAAAAATCACACTTAGAGTTAAAAACAGGTCGTTAAAGGGGGAAAACCCAAACCGGCACCCAATCGACCCCGTAGGAGGCACGAACACTTCGCACGGGACCAATGTAACTTGTAGGAACTGACCGCGTAGTCCCGGGTCTCCCGATTTGAGAGTATGATGATAATTTGCAAAAATTACACTTAGACTTAAAAATAGGCCGTTAAAGGGTGAAAACGCAAACCGTCCCCCAATCAACCTCGTAGGAGGCATGAACACCTCGCACGGGACTAATGTAACTTGTTGGAACTGACCACGTAGTCCCGGTTCTCCCAGTTTGAGAGTATGATGATAATTTGTAAAAATCACACTTAGTTAGAAACATGCCGTTAAAGGCTTAAAACCCAAACCAGCCCCAAACGAACCCGTAGGAGGCACGAACACCTCGCACGGGAGAAATGTAACTTGTAGGAAATGACCGCGTAGTCCCCGGTCTACCGATTTCAGAGTTTGATGATAATTTGCAAAAATCACACTTACAGTTAAAAATATGCCGTTAAAGGGTGAAAACCCAAACCGGCCGCCAATCGACCCCGTAGGAGGCACGTACCCCTCGCACGAGACAAATGTAACTTTTTGGAACTGACCGCATAGTCCCGGGTCTCCCGATTTGAGAGTATGATGATAATTTTCAAAAATCATTAAAAATAGGCTGTTAAAGGGCGAAAACCCAAACCGGCCGCCAATCGACTCCGTAGGAGACCAGAACACCTCACACGGGACAAATGTAACTTGTTGGAACCGACCACGTAGTCCCGGGTCTCCCGGTTTGAGAGTATGACGATAATTTGCAAAAATCACACTTAGTTAAAAATATGTTGTTAAAGGGTGAAAATCCAAACAAGCCCCCAAACCAACCCGTAGGAGGCACAAACACCTCGCACGGGACCAATGTAACTTATAGGAATAGATCACGTGATCCCGAGTCTCCCGATTTGAGAGTATGACCATAATTTGTAAAAATCACACATAGTTACAAACATGCCGTTAAAGGGTGAAAACCCAAATCGGCCTCCAAACGAACCCGTAGGAGGCACGAATACCTCGCACAGGACCAATGTAACTTGTTGGAACTGATCGCGTAGTCCCGGGTCTCCCGGTTTGAGAGTATGACGATAATTTGCAAAAATCACACTTAGTTAAAAATATGCTGTTAAAGGATGAAAATCCAAACCAGCCCGCAAACGAACCCGTAGGAGGCACAAACACCTCGCACGGGACCAATGTAACTTATAGGAACAGATCACGTGATGTCGGTGTGACAACCCGCTCCAAATAATAACGGGTGGACAACCCAATACTACAATGAAATACCTGAATATGCTGTCGGGTGTCTCAGATGGTACAGTCTCAACATCAACAACTAAACACTATAATATAAGGCTAACTACCCCCAATCATTTAGTGCGAATTGCCAAAAATTTAAAACTTTTATTTTTAACAACAACAACAAAACCCATAATGCACACGACCAACTATATACATCTAACTATGATGTGAAATGTGCATGCTCCAATAATAAAAGAGTACAATACATTGTACAACAAAATCTCAACAATGAAATACCTGAATATGCTGTCGGGTAACAGACAATACAATAATCTGTGAAAATGAAATATGAAAGTGTTAATCTATAACACTTGAATACTACCTCAATACAACTGAATCCTAATCTAGATATACAAAGATAGGAATCAACCAAAGCAAAGTGCCGCAACAGCCCGCTACTGCCACAGCTCCATAACTCCTTAATGGAGGGACATCAAAGGCGTCCTTGCGGAGGAACACCTGAAGTAATACAATATATATACATAGAGGAGGAAAATATAAACGGGTCAGAACCCGAGTTTTGAAAAACAGTTTATAGCAAGTGTATTAAAATGCATAATAATTATAAATGCATTATTACATGATTTGGTTAGAATCGAACACTCCATAAAAATTCAACTCACCTCTCATCTAAAGCACGCTATAAGCGTATGCACGTATCTCCAAATGGATGTTTGATTCTAATTGGGTAAGAGGATTCTAACTTAAACCCAAAAGAAGTATTTAAGTGAAACCGTCTAACCTATGTCCCAATCTACATTTACCTCAATTTTCTTTAAGTTAAATGCTTTAACTTTAATGTAATAGTTACAGTTATCTTTATAATGTTCATGTGTTGAACAAATAAATTTACATGATCAAATCATGTCCACATCATCACAATACATCAACAATCTCATTTACTAGAATTTTATATTCTAGTGATGCCCTTATAAGGCATGAAACCATATAAATAACTATTATATGAGTTATTAGCATCAAGAGTTAAGGACTAAAATCCTCTCGATTCTCAACACGGCACTGCGTTTCGTGCGTGGAACGTCTCGCCGAAGTGAAATCCAAACAAGGAACCCCCCATTAAACTACTCCTGACCGTATTAATCCTCGAGTCTCATTATGCCCTCAATGCAAGATGAATGTAACCCAAATTTATTTCCAATTTTAATTAATTAATATTCCCAATTATCAAGAGTACACGGCGTTTCATGCGTGGGACGTCTCGCCGAGGCGAAATCCAAACAAGGAACCCCCTCGTTACAATACTCTTGGCACTGTCGATTTTCGGGATAGGTGACATATATATAAATAATTATGAGCATTAAGGACTAAACTTATCCCCAAGTTCCAACATTACACTTCGGTTCGTCCGTGGGACGTCTCGTCGAAGCGAAATCTAAGATCTACATAACGTATCTCCAAATGTCTCCTATAGAGATCCCCATTCGATAACCTCGAACAAAACGGGATGAAATTCTCCTTAGAAAAACAATCCAACAAAAGGCCTGTTTCCGAATCGATTCGGGACAATTCCGAATCGATTCGGCCCAGCGAATCGATTCGTCTAGGAAGACGAATCGATTCGGGTCTTCAGACCTGGGAATCTGTCTCAGTCCGAATCGATTCGATCACTCAGACCTGGGCACCTGCAACTTTCCGAATCGATTAGGTAAGGGGCCGAATTGATTCGGCCTACCAAAAGCCACGGATTTGGCTATTTTCCTCAAAAGCCAAAAATCCCAAACCTTCATTTAAATTATAACTCAAATTTTATTTCTACGAACCCAAAGTTTTCCCATCTCCTCGAGTTCTTTAGATGTGCTAACATCCTATTTGGGAATCCACTAATATTTATCTCCAAATAATTTTAACCTTAATTTCTGACTAACGATTTCGATCTTCAAAATCTTTTCGTATAAAAATCATTAAAAATCCAAAAAAAATCAAAAAAATATCCAGTTGGTGCTCACACGACCGTATCGAAAAGATCTACAATTTTCATTTTTTGACCAAGAGTCGAATCGATTCGTATCATGGCCGAATCGATTCGGAAGTGACGCTGTGTCACTATTCATCATCTTATCCAAAATTCTAAAATTCATTTTAATCATTTTCTCTTCATTTCTCTTCAACCCAATCACATATATAACATCAATACTCATCGAAGAACACATTTAAACTAATTTTTATCATTCAATCCAAGATCTACATAACAAATCTAAGATTATACCCAAAAGTTAGGTTTTAATAAACTAAACCTAAAACCCAAAAATCAATCCACAAATCATGCAATAAATGGTACACAAAAATTATTTAGCAAGTTTAATCACTTGCCTCGGGTTCGTAGGGTCTGAATCCCCCTTGAAATCGCAAAATGGCTGGAGAATCTCCACTTTTTCTCTCCTTTCTCCTTCCTTTTCTTCTTCTTTCTTCGTCTCTCTTTCTTTCTTTCTATTTCTCTTTCTCTCTTTTGGAGAAATATCTCCCGTAGGCTTTTTAAGCCTAATCTCCCAAGGTACACATCTTTAAATGATAATACACACTTTAAATGACTCGGTGACTTTAATTCGAGTCAAACGGTCCTAATTCATTTCGGAACCTAAATAGACCCCAAGTACAGTCATTTCGACTTTCTCGACCCTTCCGGACATAATGGTACCCTCAGAATTTCCATTTGAGAAACTTTCTAACAACTCTAAATTTTGACCTCAATTGCCAATTTGATTATTCTCCAATAAAATATTATTTATTTCTCCCAAAATAAAATAATTACTGTTCCGAAAGTCTTGGGTTGTTACAAACTTCCCCACTTACAAAAATTTCTTCCTCGAAATTTAGCTAAGCCTAATTCTCCCAAAGCTCAACTATTTCTAATCTACCCATCATCACTAATCCTATCTCCAAACTTCTAACTTCCCACGACGAATTAATTTAATTTATTTTATTTTAAGTTGATTATGTGTTAAATAAAACCAATTTCCACAACAAGGGCGCCCATACATCCTTTAAATTTGATCTTTGTGCTCACAACAATCATAATGAGGCTTTATTTGCCTCCAAAATTCCACAATTCCATCAATATAGAATATATTAACATTTTAAGGATAGAAAAGTTTTTAATGGTCCAAAGAAATAACTCCTCTCAATTCCTGACATTCGCCACTTTCGTGCTGGGGACGTCTCGCAAAAACGAAATCCAAACAAGGAACCCTCCCAATACACTACTGTGTGATGACGTCGGGGATTGAGAGTTTGCTAAATCCGGACTAGAGTTTGAAAAAGAAAAAAAAATTATTTTATGAAAATCATTTTGAAAGGGCTCGAAGATCGATAAAAAGTTTTATTTTGAAAACAGTTTATTTTGAAAACGATTTATATATTATGATATAATATAAAATGCCTTATGTCCAACACAAGGTCTTTATAGATCATCATCTATATAACATGTAGCTCAGAAATATTATCATATTCATGAGCTAATATTTTACCTGCGTCCCATCAAACCACAATCTCAATTTCCAAACATAAACAACATCTTACATCATTTTAATATATAGCCTTTTTTTTATAAGGCACATCCATATCTGGAATACCACAATTATAATAGTCTATCTTGACTATATAAAGAGAAGTAGCTTTTATCAAAACTACTTATCACCATAACCATTCTTACATTAACTACAAGGTTTAAAGCTCTTTTTGTGCACCTTGAAAAGCCATCAATTCCTTTATAAAATCATAGAATAAGAGCCTATTTTGCTCAAAATTCCCCTTAGGGTCATTACATACCACACTTAAACAAAAATGGCTAAAGAACTACCCAATTTATACATATCTCTCATACGATATTCCAAAACTTTACATATTAATTATCCTATTTATAAAGGAAAGTTGAGTTACATTACCCATCTCTAGTCCGATTGCCCATCCTCATCAATGGGCTCCCAAACATAGTCCCCCGGTCTAAAGCGACCTCGCATCTGCTGTAGGGGTTGCACTTCCAAAATTTCATCAAAATGTGGTCCTTTACCTCTATGAGGACAATCACTCTTTTTATGACCTATTTCTTTACAAAAGAAACACTTACCCGCAAATTCTTTCTGCGTATTCTCATTACTGGCACTCTCTTTGACAAACTTACCTGGTGAACTCGAATCTCCAAAGTTCTTACTCTCTTGAGAATGAAAACGATATTCATGAGACTTTAGTAGTAACGCATTCACTACCTCAACGAAAGTCACTAACCTAGGACTCCCTAACAAATGTTGTCGGATTTTCCAATCCAAACCTCGAACAAACTTTGATATACGTTTCTCTTCCGTATTTACCTCATCAGGTACTAACTTCGCCCAACTAGAGAAGTCTTCTTCATATTCCTCCACAGTTCTATTTCCTTAAAAAATCCCCATATCCTGAGTAGGGGAAGGCAAATACCTTCGATCAAAAAGTTCCCAAAATTCTTTTATAGGTAAAGTATCTCTCTGTTCCGATGTGGTGGCAGACTCCCACCAATGGAGAGCGGCACCCGATAACCTAAAGGTGGCTAAAAATTGTTTCTGCACCTCACTACACTCAACCATATGAATATGCCTTTGTATAATATTTTTCCATTGACTTGCAGCCATTGCATCAACCCCCCCTACAAACTCGGGAGGGCGCCCCTTACTAAAATCTTATTTCACTCTCTCCCATAAAGACAATCCTAAATGGGGTGGGGCTGCTCGAGCGGCAGATTACTGAGCCATCGTAGAAACGACAGCAGTGACCGCTTGTGCCACAATATTGGCAACATCATCCGTATTCATGTTCCATTGAGGCATTTGGGGTTGCCCTTTGTTTGCCCTGACTGAACGACCTCCCTTCGGTGGCATCTGAAACAAGAACAATTGTATCAGAACGCCTTTCAAATATTTTCGATTCACAGAAAGATATGGACGTATGAATGTATCCGTCCTAGCAATAAAGCTCAATATCAAGAACGCTTACGGAAGATCGTAGTAACACACACAGATCCTAAAGACACTAGAACCTGATGCTCTAATACCACCTTTGACAACCCTCTCCAAATAATAACGGGTGGACAGCCCTATACTACATAAATCAGGTGTCTCAGATGGTACAGTCTCAACATCAACAACTAAACACTATAATATAAGGCTAACTACCCACAATCATTTAGTGCGAATTGCCAAAAATTTAAAACTTTTATTTTTAACAACAACAACAAAGCCCATAATGCACACAACCAACAATATACATCTAACTATGATGTGAAATGTGCATGCTCCAATAATAAAAGAGTACAATACATTGTACAACAAAATCTCAACAATGAAATACCCGAATATGCTGTCGTGTAACAGACAATACAATAATCTGTGAAAATGAAATATGAAAGTGTTAATCTATAACACTTGAATACTAACTCAATACAACTGAATCCTAATCTAGATATACAACGATAGGAATCGACCAAAGCAAAGTGCCGCAACAATCCGCTACTGCCACAGCTCCATAACTCCTGAATGGAGGGACATCAAAGGCGTCCTTGCGGAGGAACACCTGAAGTAATACAATATATATACATAGAGGAGGAAAATATAAACGGGTCAGAACCCGAGTTTTGAAAACCAGTTTATAGCAAGTGTATTAAAATGCATAATAATTATAAATGCATTATTACATGATTTAGTTAGAATCTAACACTCCATAAAAATTCAACTCACCTCTCATCTAAAGCACGCACTAAGTGTATGCACGTATCTCCAAATGGATGTCCGATTCTAATTAGGTAAGAGGATTCTAACTTAAACGCAAAAGAAGTATTTAAGTGAAACCGTCTAACCTATGTCCCAATCTACATTTACCTTAATTTTCTTTAAGTTAAATGCTTTAACTTTAATGTAATAGTTACAGTTGTCTTTATAATGTTCATGTGCTGAACAAATAAATTTACATGATCCAATCATGTCCACATCATCACAATACATCAACAATCTCATTTACTAGAATTTTATATTCTAGTGATGCCCTTATAAGGCATGAAACCATATAAATAACTATTATATGAGTTATTAGCATCAAGAGTTAAGGACTAAACTCCTCTCTATTCTCAACACGGCACTGCGTTTCGTGCGTGGGACGTCTCGCCGAAGCGAAATCCAAACAAGGAATCCCCCCATTACACTACTCCTGACCGTATTAATCCTCGAGGCTCATTATGCCCACAATGCAAGATGCATGTAACCCAAATTTATTTCCAATTTTAATTAATTAATATTCCCAATTCTCAACAGTACACGACGTTTCATGCGTGGGACATCTCGCCGAGGTGAAATCCAAACAAGGAACCCCCTCCCCCCCCCCCGTTACACTACTCCTAGCACTGTCGATTGTCAGGATAGGTGACATATATATAAATAATTATGAGCATTAAGGACTAAACTTATCCCCAAGTTCCAACATTACACTTCGGTTCGTGCGTGGGACGTCTCGCCGAAGAGAAATCCAAACAAGGAACCCCCCCGATGCACTACTCCTGACAATGTAGGTCTTTGAGGTCCATTATGCCCTTGACACTCAAATACAAGCACAAGCAATAATAACCATGCAACCGAGCTATAACTCGAAGGACGCAGGCTCACATTCTATCATCTTCCATCAGCCCATATACGTAGCAAACTGGGGCCACCTGGTGGGGTTCAACGACACCCACCTCGTGATCAACTCACACACACAACGTCCGGGAAGCGGTCATAGCTCCTAACCAGCAGGTGAGAGAGACACATACCCATGACCTCTCACCCCCAAAATAATATATATATATATATATATATATATATATATATATATATATATATATCATATGATGACCACCATGGACGACTATGACCTGGGGAATATCCACATCCTGCTTTTCGAGTCAGGATGCTCACCCACTACGCACGAAACTTCCCAATGATAGCAAGGAGAGGGTATGCCTAACATGTATATACACCATCATATAAGGTATACATACATCCCACATAATAAAGATATACCATTATATAAGGTATACCTGCAACAATATATTCATTTTCATTATACGCTATTAGGGGCAATTGAATTTGTGTCATTGTTTAGTTTTAGTATATCTCTCTCCTGATACACTAATCGCTAAAACTCACACATCTTCCCCACTTAGTATACACCATAATTTCTAATCGGTATTCCTCAAATTTAGTCTATACGACTCCAATAATTTCTTATAAGGGAAACTCACTAAAAGTCTCGAAAACATACTTAAAATGTCTCCTATAGAGATCCCCATTCGATAACCTCGAACAAAACGGGATGAAATTCTCCTTAGAAAAACAATAACACAAAAGCCCTGTTTTCGAATCGATTTGGGCCAATTCTGAATCGATTCGGCCCAGCGAATCCATTCGTCTAGGAAGGCGAATCAATTCGGGTCTTCAGACCTGGGAATCTGTCTCAGTCCGAATCGATTCGGCTGGGGACCGAATCGATTCGATCACTCAGACCTGGGCACCTGCAATTTTCCGAATCGATTAGGTAAGGGGCCGAATCGATTCGGCCTACCAGAAGCCACGGATTTGGCTATTTTCCTCAAAAGCCAAAAATCCCAAACCTTCATTTAAATTATAACTCAAATTTTATTTCTACGAACCCAAAGTTTTCCCATCTCCTCGAGTTCTTTAGATGTGCTAACAACCTATTTGGGAATCCACTAATATTTATCTCCAAATAATTTTAACCTTAATTTCTAACTAACGATTTCGATCTTCGAAATCTTTTCGTATAAAAATCATTAAAAATCCAAAAAAAATCAAAAAAATATCCAGTTGGTGCTCACGCGACCGTATCGAAAAGATCTAAAATTTTCATTTTTTGACCAAGAGCCGAATCGATTCGCATCATGGCCGAATCGATTCGGAAGTGACGCTGTGTCACTATTCATCATCTTCTCCAAAATTCTAAAATTCATTTTAATTATTTTCTCTTCATTTCTCTTCAACCCAATCACATATATAACATCAATACTCATCGAAGAACACATTTAAACTAATTTCTATCATTCAATCCAAGATCTACATAACAAATCTAAGATTATACCCAAAAGTTAGGTTTTGATAAACTAAACCTAAAACCCAAAAATCAATCCACAAATCATGCAATAAATGGTACACAACAATTATTTAGCATGTTTAATCACTTGCCTCGGGTTCGTAGGGTCTGAATCCGCCTTGAAATCGCGAAATGGCTGGAGAATCTCCACTTTTTCTCTCCTTTCTCCTTCCTTTTCTTCTTCTTTCTTCTTCTCTCTTTATTTCTTTCTATTTCTCTTTCTCTCTTTTGGAGAAATATCTCCCGTAGGCTTTTTAAGCCTAATCTCCCAAGATACACATCTTTAAATGATAATACACACTTTAAATTACTCGGTGACTTTAATTCGAGTCAAACGGTCCTAATTCATTTCGGAACCTAAATAGACCCCAAGTTAAGTCATTTCGACTTTCTTGACCCTTCCGGACACAATGGTACCCTAAGAATTTCCATTTGAGAAACTTTCTAACAACTCTAAATTTTGACCTCAATTGCCAATTTGATTATTCTCCGATAAAATATTATTTATTTCTCCCAAAATAAAATAATTACTGTTCCGAAAGTCTTGGGTTTTTACAGTCGGGTCTCCCGATTTGATAGTATGAAGATAATTTGTAAAAATCACACTTAGTTACAAACATGCCGTTAAAGGGTGAAAACCCAAACCGACCCCCAAACGAACCCATAGGAGGCACGAACACCTCGCACGTGACCAATGTAACTTGTAGTAACTGACCGCGTAGTCCCGGGTCTTCCGATTTGAGAGTATGATGATACTTTTCAAAAATCACACTTAGAGTTAAAAATAGGCTGTTAATGGGTGAAACCCCAAACCGGTCGCCAATCGACCCCGTAGGAGGCACGAACCCCTCGCACGTGATCAATGTAACTTGTTGGAACTCAACGCGTAGTCTCGGGTCTCCCGATTTATGAATAGGACGATAATTTGCAAAAATCAACACTTAAACTTAAAAGCATACTATTAAAGGGTGAAAACTCACACTTAGTTACAAACATGCCGTTAAAGGGTGAAAACCCAAACCAGCCCCCAAACGAACCCGTAGGAGGCACGAACACCTCGCACGACACCAATGTAACTTGTAGGAAATGATCGCGTAGTCCCCGATCTCCCGATTTCAGAGTTTGATGATAATTTGCAAAAATCACACTTAGAGTTAAAAATATGCCGTTAAAGGGTGAAAATCCAAACCGGCCGCCAATCGACCCCGTAGGAGGCACGCACACTTCGCACGGGACCAATGTAACTTGTTGGAACTGACCTCATAATCCCGGGTCTCCCGATTTGAGAGTATGATAATAATTTTGAAAAATCACACTTAGAGTTAAAAATAGGCTGTTGAAGGGTGAAAACCCAAATCGGCCGCCAATCGACCCCGTAGGAGACACGAACACCTCACACGGGATTATTTGTAACTTGTTGGAACTGACCGCGTAGTCCCGGGTCTCCCGGTTTGAGAGGATGACGATAATTTGCAAAAATCACACTTAGTTAAAAATATGCTGTTAAAGGATGAAAATCCAAACCAGCCCCCAAACGAACCCGTTGGAGCCACAAACACCTCGCACGGGACCAATGTAACTTATAGGAACAGATCACGTGATGTCGGGTCTCCCGGTTTCCGAGTATGATGATAATTTGTAAAAATCACACTTAGTTACAAACATGCCGTTAAAGGGTGAAAACTCAAACCGGCCCCGAAACGAACCCGTAGGAGGCACGAACACCTCGCACGGGACCAATGTAACTTGTAGTAACTGATCGCGTAGTCCCGGGTCTTCCGGTTTGAGATTATGATGATACTTTTCAAAAATCACACGAGTTAAAAATAGGCCGTTAAAGGGTGAAACCCCAAACCGGCCGCCAATCGACCCCGTAGGAGGCACGAACACCTCGCACATGATCAATGTAACTTATTGGAACTGAACGCGTAGTCTCGGGTCTCCCGGTTTGTGAATAGGATGATAATTTGCAAAAATCAACACTTAAACTTTAAAACATGTCGTTAAAGGGTGAAAAGCCAAACCAACCCCCAAACAACCCCGTAGGAGGCACGAACACCTCGCATGGGACCAATGTAACTTGTAGGAACAGACCTAGTAGTCCCGGGTCTCCCGGTTTGAGAGTATGACGAAAATTTGCAAAAATCACACTTAGAGTTAAGAACTGGCCATTAAAGGGTGAAAACCCAAATCGACCCCAAATCGACCCCGTACGAGACACGAACACCTCGCACGGGACCAATGTAACTTATAGGAACTGACCGAGTAGTCCCGGGTCTCCTGGTTTGAGAGTATGACGATAATTTGGAAAAATCACACTTAGAGTTAAAAACAGGCCGTTAAAGGGTTAAAACCCAAGCCGGCCCCCAATCGACCTCATAGGAGGCACGAACACCTCGCACGGGAGCAATCTAACATGTAGGAACTGAACGTGTAGTCCCGAGTCTCCCGATTAGAGAGTATGACGATAATTTGCAAAAATCACACTTAGTTAAAAACATGCTGTTAAAGGATGAAAATCCAAACCAGCCACCAAACGAACCCGTTGGAGCCACAAACACCTCACACGTGATGTCGGGTCTCCCGGTTTTGGAGTATGACGATAATTTGTAAAAATCACACTTAGTTACAAACATGCCGTTAAAGGGTGAAAACTCAAACCGGCCCCGAAACGAACCCGTAGGAGGCACGAACACCTCGTATGGGACCAATGTAACTTGTAGTAACTGACCGCGTAGTCCCAAGTTTTCCGGTTTGAGATTATGATGATACTTTTCAAAAATCACACTTAGAGTTAAAAATAGGCCGTTAAAGGGTGAAACCCCAAACCGGCCGCCAATCGACCTCGTAGGAGGCACGAACACCTCGCACGTGATCAATGTAACTTGTTGTAACTAAACGCGAAGTCTCGGGACTCCTGGTTTGTGAATAGGATGATAATTTGCAAAAATCAACACTTAAACTTTAAAACATGTCGTTAAAGGGTGAAAAGCCAAACCAACCCCCAAACAACCCCGTAGGAGGCACGAACACCTCGCATGGGACCAATGTAACTTGTAGGAACTGACCTAGTAGTCCCGGGTCTCCCGATTTAAGAGTATGACGATAATTTGCAAAAATCACACTTAGAGTTAAGAACTGGCCATTAAAGGGTGAAAACCCAAATCGACGCCCAATCGACCCCGTACGAGACACGAACACCTCGCACGGGACCAATGTAACTTATAGGAACTGACCGGGTAGTCCCGCGTCTCCTGGTTTGAGACTATGATGATAATTTGGAAAAATCACACTTAGAGTTAAAAACAGGTCGTTAAAGGGTGAAAACCCAAGCCGGCCCCCAATCGACCTCGTAGGAGGCACGAACACCTCGCACGGGACCAATATAACTTGTAGGAACTGACCGCGTAGTCCTGGGTCTCCCAGTTTGAGAGTATGATGATAATTTGCAAAAATCAAACTTACAGTTAAAAATAGGCCGTTAAAGGGTGAAAACCCAAACCGGCCGCCAATCGACCCCGTAGGAGGCACGAACACCTCGCACAGGACCGATGTAACTTGTTGGAACTGACCGCGTAGTCCCGGGTCTCTCGGTTTGTGAATAGGAAGATAATTTGCCAAAATCAACACTTAAACTTAAAAACATGCCGTCAAAGGGTGAAAACCCAAGCCAGCCCCCAAACAACCCCGTAGGAGGGACGAACACCTCGCACGGGACTAATGTAACTTCTAGGAACTGACCGCGTAGTCTTGGGTCTCTCGATTTGAGAGTATGACGATAATTTGCAAAAATCACACTTAGAGTTAAAAACAGGCCATTAAAGGGTGAAAACCCAAACCGGGCCATCAATCGACCCCGTACGAGGCACGAACACGTCGCACGGGACTAGTGTAACTTGTAGGCACTGACAGCGTAGTCCTGGGTCTCCCGGTTTAAGAGTATGATGATAATTTGTAAAAATCACACTTAGAGTTAAAACAGGCCGTTAAAGGGTGAAAACCCCAACCGGCCCCCAATCGACCCCGTAGGAGGCACGAACACCTCGCACGGGACCAATGTAACTTGTAAGAAATGACCGCATAGTCCCGGGTCTCTCGGTTTGAGAGTATGATGATAATTTGTAAAAATCACCCTTATAGTAAAAAATTGGTCGTTAAAGGGCGAAAATCCAAATCAGCCCCCAAACGAACCCGTATGAGGCACGAACACCTCATACGGGACCAATGTAACTTGTAGGAACTGACCGCGTAGTCCTTAGTCTCCCGGTTTGAGAGTATGAGGATAATTTGGAAAAATCACACTTAGTTATAAACATGTCGTTAAAGTGTGAAAACCCAAATCGACCCCCAAACGACCCTGTAGGAGGTACGAACACCTCACACGGGACCAATGTAACTTGTAGGAACTGACCGCGTAGTCCCGGGTCTCCCGATTTGTGAATAGGATGATAATTTGCAAAAATGAACACTTAAACTTAAAAACATGCCGTTAAAGGGTGAAAACCAAAACCGGCGACCAAACAACCCCGTAGGAGGCACGAACACCTCGCACGGGACCAATATAACTTGTAGAAAATGACCGCGTAGTCCCGGGTCTCCCGGTTTGAGAGTATGACGATAATTTGCAAAAATTACACTTTGAGTTCAAAATAGGCCATTAAAGGGTGAAAACCCAAATCGGCCCCCAATCGACCCCGTACGAGGCACGAACACCTCGCACGGGACCAATGTAACTTTTAGGAACTGACCGCGTTGTCCCGGGTCTCCAGATTTGAGAGTATGACGATAATTTGCAAAAATCAAACCTAGAGTTAAAAATAGGTCGTTAAAGGGTGAAAACCCAAACCGGCCACCAATCGACCCCGTAGGAGGCACGAACACCTCGCACGGGACCAATGTAACTTTTACGAACTGACCGCGTAGTCCCGGGTCTCCCAGTTTGAGAGTATGATGATAATTTGCAAAAATTACACTTAGAGCCGTTAAAGGGTGAAAACCCAAACCGGCCGCCAATCGACCCCGTAGGAGGCACGAACACCTCGCACGGGACCGATGTAACTTGTTGGAACTGACCGCGTAGTCCCGGGTCTCCCGGTTTGTGAATAGGACGATAATTTGCAAAAATCAACACTTAAACTTAAAAACATGCCGCTAAATGGTGAAAACCCAAACCAGCCCCCAAACAACCCCGTAGGAGGCACGAACACCTCGCACGGAACCAATGTAACTTGTAGGAACTCACCGCGTAGTCCTGGGTCTCCCGGTTTGAGATTATGACGATAATTTGTCAAAAATCACACTTAGAGTTCAAAACAGGCCATTAAAGGGTGAAAACCCAAATCGGCCATCAATCGACCCCGTACGAGGCACGAACACCTCGCACGGGACCAGTGTAACTTGTAGGAACTGACCGCGTAGTCTCGGGTCTCCCGGTTTAAGAGTATGACGATAATTTGAAAAATCCCACTTAGAGTTAAAACAGGCCGTTAAAGGGTGAAAATCCAAACTGACCCCCAATCGACCCTGTAGGAGGCACGAACACCTCGCACGGGACCAATGTAACTTGTAGGAACTGACCGCATAATCCCGGGTCTCTCAGTTTGAGAGTATGATGATAATTCGTAAAAATCACCCTTATAGTTAAAAATAGGCCATTAAAGGGTGAAAATCCAAATCGGCCCCAAACGAACCCGTAGGAGGCACGAACACCTAGTATGGGACCAATGTAACTTGTAGGAACTGACCGCGTAGTCCCTAGTCTCCCGGTTTGAGAGTATGAGGATAATTTGGAAAAATCACACTTAGTTATAAACATGTCGTTAAAGGGTGAAAACCCAAATCGGCCCCCAAACGACCCCGTAGGAGGCACGAACACCTCACACGGGACCAATGTAACTTGTAGGAACTGATAGCGTAGTCCCGGGTCTCCCGATTTGTGAATAGGATGATAATTTACAAAAATCAACACTTAAACTTAAAAACATGCTCTTAAAGGGTGAAAACTCAAACCGGCCCGCAAACAAACCCGTAGGAGGCACGAACAGCTCGCGCGGGACCAATATAACATGTAGGAACTGACCGCGTAGTCCCGGGTCTCCCGGTTTGAGTGTATGACGATAATTTGCAAAAATCTCACTTAGAGTTAAAAACAGGCCATGAAAGGGTGAAAACCCAAACCGGCCCCCAATCTACCCCGTACGAGGCACCTACACCTCGTACAGGAGCAATGTAACTTGTAGGAACTGACCGCGTAGTCCCGGCTCTCCCGGTTTGAGAGTGTGACGATAATTTGCAAAAATCACACTTAGAGTTAAAAATAGGCCATTAAAGGGTGAAAACCCAAACCGGCCCCCAATAGACCCCGTAGGAGGCACGAACACCTCGCTCGGGACGAATGTAACTTGTAGGAACTGACCGCGTAGTCCCGGGTCACCCCGTTTGAGAGTGTGACGATAGTTTGCAAAAATCGCACTTAGAGTTAAAAATAGGCCGTTAAAGGGTGAAAACCCAAACCGGCACCCAATCGACCCCGTAGGAGGCACGAACACTTCGCACGGGACCAATGTAACTTGTAGGAACTGACCGCGTAGTCCCGGGTCTCTCGGTTTGAGAGTATGATGATAATTCGGAAAAATCACCCTTATAGTTAAAAATAGGCCGTTAAAGGGTGAAAATCCAAATCGGCCCCCAAACGAACCCGTATGAGGCACGAACACCTCGTACGGGACCAATGCAACTTGTAGGAACTGACCGCGTAGTCCTTAGTCTCCCGGTTTGAGAGTATGAGGATAATTTGGAAAAATCACACCTAGTTATAAACATGTCGTTAAAGGGTGAAACCCCAAATCGGCCCCCAAATGACCCCGTAGGAGGCACGAACACCTCACACGGGACCAATGTAACTTGTAGGAACTGATCGCGTAGTCTCGGGTCTCCCGATTTGTGAATAGGATGATAATTTGCAAAAATCAACACTTGAACTTAAAAACATGCCATTAAAGGGTGTAAACCCAAACCGGCCCCCAAACAACCCCGTAGGAGGCACGCACACCTCGCACGGGACCAATATAACTAGTAGGAACTGACCGCGGAGTCCCGGGTCTCCCGGTTTGGGAGTATGGCTCTAATTTGCAAAAATTACACTTAGTGTTAAAAACAGGCCATTAAAGGGTGAAAACCCAAACCGGCCCCCAATCAACCCCATACGAGGCACGAACACCGCGCACGGGACCAATGTAACTTGTAAGAACTGACCACGTAGTCCCGGGTCTCCCGATTTGAGAGTATGACGATAATTTACAAAACTCACACTTAGAGTTAAAAATAGGTCGTTAAAGGGTGAAAACCCAAACCGGCCCCCAATCGACCCCGTAGGAGGCACGAACACCTCGCACGGGACCAATGTAACTTATAGGAACTGACCACGTATTCTCGGGTCTCCCGATTTGAGAGTATGATGATAATTTTCAAAAATTATACTTAGAGTTAAAAATAGGCCGTTAAAGGGTGAAAACCCAAACCGGCCCCCAATCGACCTCGTAGGAGGCACGAACACCTCGCACGGGACCAATGTAACTTGTAGGAATTGACTGCGTAGTCCCGGTTCTCCCGATTTGAGAGTATGACGATAATTTGTAAAAATCACACTTTGTTACAGACATGTCGTTAAAGGGTGAAAAACCCAAACCAGCCTCCAAACAAACCCGTAGGAGGCACGAACACCTCGCACGAGACCAATGTAACTTGTAGGAGATGACTGCGTAGTCCCCGGTCTCTCGATTTTAGAGTTAAAAACAGGTCGTTAAAGGGTGAAAACCCAAACCGGCCGCCAATCGACCCCGTAGGAGGCACGGACACCTCGCACGGGACCAATGTAACTTGTGGGAACTGACCGCGTAGTCCTTGGTCTCCCGGTTTGAGAGTATGTCGATAATTTGAAAAAATCTCACTTACAGTTAAAAACAGGCCATTAAAGGGTGAAAACCCAAATCGGCCCGCAAACCACCCCGTAAGAGGCACGAACACCTCGCACGGCACCAATATAACTTGTAAGAACTGACCGCGTAGTCCCGGGTCTCCCGGTTTGAGAGTATGATGATAATTTGCAAAAATTACACTTAGAGTTAAAAATAGGCTGTTAAAGGGTGAAAACCCAAACCGGCCGCCAATCGACCCCGTAGGAGGCACGAACACCTCGCACGGGACCAATGTAACATGTTGGGATAGATTGCGTAGTCCGGGGTCTCCCGATTTGTGAATAGGACGATAATTTGCAAAAATCAACACTAAAACATAAAAACATACCGTTAAAGGGTGAAAACCCAAACCAGCTCCCAAACAACCCTGTAGGAGGCACGAACACCTCGCACGGGACCAATGTAACTTGTAGGAACTGACCGCGTAGCCCTGGGTCTCCCGGTTTGAGAGTATGACGATAATTTGCAAAAATTACACTTAGAGTTAAAAACAGGCCATTAAAGGGTGAAAACCCAAATCGGCCATCAATCGACCCCGTACGAGGCACGGACACCTCGCATGGGACCAGTGTAACTTGTAGGAACTGACCGCGCAGTCCCGGGTCTCCCAGTTTAAGAGTATGACGATAATTTGAAAAATCACACTTAGAGTTAAAACAGGCCGTTAAAGGGTGAAAACCCAAACCGACCCCCAATCGACACTGTAGGAGGCACGAACACCTCGCATGGGACCAATGTAACTTGTAGGAACTGACCGCGTAGTCTCGGGTCTCTCGGTTTGAGAGTATGATGATAATTTGCAAAAGTCACCCTTATAGTTAAAAATAGGCCGTTAAAGGGTGAAAATCCAAATCGGCCCCCAAACGAACCCGTAGGAGGCACGAACACCTCGTACGGGACCAATGTAACTTGTAGGAACTGACCGCGTAGTCCCTAGTCTCCCGGTTTGAGAGTATGAGGATAATTTGGAAAAATCACACTTAGTTATAAACATGTCTTTAAAGGGTGAAAACCCAAATCGGCCCCCAAATGACCCCATAGGAGGCACGAACACCTCACACGGGACCAATGTAACTTGTAGGAACTGACCGCGTAGTCCCGGGTCTCCCGATTTGTGAATAGGATGATAATTTGCAAAAATCAACACTTAAACTTAAAAACATGCTATTAAAGGGTGAAAACTCAAATCGGCCGCAAAACAACCCCGTAGGAGGCACAAACACCTCGCACGGGAGCAATATAACATGTAGGAATTGACCGCGTAGTCCCGGGTCTCCCGGTTTGAGAGTATGACGATAATTTGCAAAAATCACACATAGAGTTAAAAACAGGCCATTAAAGGGTGAAAACCCAAACCGGCCCCCAATCGACCCCGTACGAGGAACCAACACCATGCACGGGACCAATGTAACTTGTATGGACTGACCGCGTAGTCCCGGGTCTCCCCGATTGAGAGTGTGACGCTAATTTGCAAAAATCACACTTAGAGTTAAAAATAGGCCGTTAAAGGGTGAAAACCCAAACCGGCCCCCAATCAACCTCGTAGGAGGCACGAACACCTCGCACGGGACCAATGTAACTTGTAGGCAATGACCGCGTAGTACCCGGTCTCCCGATTTCAGAGTTTGATGATAATTTGCAAAAATCACACTTAGAGTTAAAAATATGCCGTTAAAGGGTGAAAACCCAAATCGGACGCCAATCGACCCCGTAGGAGGCACGCACACCTCGTACGGGACCAATGTAACTTGTTGGAACTGACCGCATAGTCCCGGGTCTCCCGATTTGAGAGTATGGTGATAATTTTAAAAAATCACACTTAGAGTTAAAAATAGGCTGTTAAAGGGTGAAAACCCAAATCGGCCGCCAATCGACCCCGTAGGAGACACGAACACCTCACACGGGACCAATGTAACTTGTTGGAACTGACCGTGTATTCCCGGGTCTCCCGGTTTGAGAAGATGACGATAATTTGCAAAAATCACACTTAGTTAAAAATATGCTGTTAAAGGATGAAAATCCAAACCATCCCCCAAACGAACCCGTAGGAGCCACAAACACCTCGCACGGGACCAATGTAACTTATAGGAACAGATCACGTGATGTCGGGTCTCCCGATTTGAGAGTATGACGATAATTTGTAAAAATCACACTTAGTTACAAACATGCCGTTAAAGGGTGAAAACTCAAACCGACCCCCAAACGAACCCGTAGGAGGCACGAACACCTCGCACGGGACCAATGTAACTTGTAGTAACTGACCGCGTAGTCTCGGGTCTTCCTGTTTGAGAGTATGATGATACTTTTCAAAAATCACACTTAGAGTTAAAAATAGGCCGTTAAAGGGCGAAACCCCAAACCGGCCGCCAATCGACCCCGTAGGAGGCACGAACACCTCGCACGTGATCAATGTAACTTGTTGGAACTGAACGCGTAGTCTCGAGTCTCACGGTTTGTGAATAGGATGATAATTTGCAGAAATCAACACCTAAACTTTAAAACATGTCGTTAAAGGGTGAAAAGCTAAACCAACCCCCAAACAACCCCGTAGGAGGCACGAACACCTCACATGGGACCAATGTAACTTGTAGGAACTGACCTAGTAGTCCCGGGTCTCCCTATTTGAGAGTATTACGATAATTTGCAAAAATCACACTTAGAGTTAAGAACGGGCCATTAAAGGGTGAAAACCCAAATCGACCCCCAATCGACCCCGTACGAGACACGAACATCTCGTACGGGGCCAATGTAACTTATAGAAATTGACCGGGAAGTCCCGGGTCTCCTGGTCTGAAAGTATGACGATAATTTGGAAAAATCACCCTTATAGTTAAAAATAGGCCGTTAAAGGGTGAAAACCCAAACTGGCCCCCAATCGACCTCGTAGGAGGCACGAACACCTCGCACGGGACCAATATAACTTGTAGGAACTGACGGTGTAGTCCCGAGTCTCCCGGTTTGAGAGTATGACGATAATTTGCAAAAATCACACATAGTTAAAAACAGGCCGTTAAAGGGAGAAAACCCAAAACCAGCCCCCAAACGAACCCGAAGGAGGCACGAACACCCCGCACGAGACCAATGTAACTTATAGGAATAGATCATGTAATCCCGGGTCTCCCGATTTGAGAGTATGACGATAATTTGTAAAAATCACAATTAGTTACAAACATGCCGTTGAAGGGTGAAAACCCAAATCGGCCCCCAAACGAACCCGTAGGAGGCACGAATACCTCGCACGGGACCAATGTAACATGTAGGAATTGACCGCGTAGTTCCTGGTCTCCCGGTTTGAGAGGATGTCGATAATTTGCAAAAATCACACTTACAATTAAAAACAGGCCATTAAAGGGTGAAAACCCAAATCGGCCCGCAAACCACCCCGTAAGAGGCACGAACACCTCGCACGGGACCAATATAACTTTTAAGAACTGACCGCGTAGTCCCGGGTCTCCCGGTTTGAGAGTATGATGATAATTTGCAAAAATTACACTTAGAGTTAAAAATAGGCCGTTAAAGGGTGAAAACCCAAACCAGCCGCCAATCGACCCCGTAGGAGGCACGAACACCTCGCACGGGACCAATGTAACATGTTGGGATATATCGCGTAGTCCCAGGTCTCCCGGTTTGTGAATAGGACGATAATTTGGAAAAATCAACACTTAAACTTAAAAACATGACGTCAAAGGTTGAAAACCCAAACCAGCTCCCAAACAACCCCGTAGGAGGGACGAACACCTCGCACGGGACCAATGTAACTTATAGGAACTGACCGCGTAGTCTTGGGTCTCTCGGTTTGAGAGTATGACGATAATTTGCAAAAATCACACTTAGAGTTGAATACAGGCCATTAAAGGGTGAAAACCCAAACCGGCCATCAATCGACCCCGTACGAGGCAGGAACACGTCGCACGGGACCAGTGTAACTTGTAGGAACTAAAAGCGTAGTCTCGGGTCTCCCGGTTTAAGAGTATGACGATAATTTGCAAAAATCACACTTAGAGTTAAAAAAGGCCGTTAAAGGGTGAAAACCCCAACCGACCCCCAATCGACCCTGTAGGAGGCACGAACACCTCGCACGGGACCAATGTAACTTGTAGGAACTGATCGCATAGTCCCGGGTCTCTCGGTTTGAGAGTATGATGATAATTTGCAAAAATCACCCTTATAGTTAAAAATAGGTCGTTAAAGGGTGAAAATGCAAATCGGCTCCCAAACGAACCCGTATGAAACACGAACACCTCGTACGCGACCAATGTAACTTGTAGGAACTGACCGAGTAGTCCTTAGTCTCCTGGTTTGAGAGTGTGAGGATAATTAAGAAAAATCACACTTAGTTATAAACATGTCGTTAAAGGGTGAAAACCCAAATCGGCCCCCAAACAACCCCGTAGGAGGCACGGACACCTCACACGGGACCAATGTAACTTGTAGGAACTGGCCGCCTAGTCCCGGGTCTCCCGATTTGTGAATAGGATGATAATTTGCAGAAATCAACACTTAAACTTGAAAACATGTCGTTAAAGGGTGAAAACCCAAATCGGCCCCCAAACAACCCCGTTGGAGGCACGAACACCTCGCACGGGACCAATATAACTTGTAGAAAATGACCGCATAGTCCCGGGTCTCCCGGTTTGAGAGTTTGACGATAATTTGCAAAAATTATACTTAGAGTTAAAAATAGGCCATTAAAGGGTGAAAACCCAAACCGGCCCCCAATCGACCTCGTACGAGGCAAAAACACCTCGCACGGGACCAATGTTACTTTTACGAACTGATCGCGTAGTCCCGGGTCTCCCGATTTGAGAGTATGATGATAATTTGCAAAAATTACACTTAGAGTTAATAATAGGCCGTTAAAGCGTGAAAACCCAAATCGGCCGCCAATCGACCCCGTAGGAGGCACGAACACCTCGCACGGGACCAATGTAAGTTATTGGGATAGACCGCGTAGTCCCGGGTCTCCCGGTTTGTGAATAGGATGATAATTTGCAAAAATCAACACTTAAACATAAATACATACCATTAAAGGGTGAAAACCAAAACCAACCCCCAAACAACCCCGTAAGAGGCACGAACACCTCGCACGAGACCAATAAAACTTGTAGGAACTGACCGCGTAGTCCTGGGTCTCTCGTTTTGAGAGTATGACGATAATTTGCAAGAATCACACTTAGAGTTAAAAATAGGCCATTAAAGGGTGAAAACCCAAACCGGCCATCAATCGACCCCGTACGAGGCACGAACACGTCGCACGGGACCAGTGTAACTTGTAGGAACTAAAAGCGTAGTCCCGGGTCTCCCGGTTTAAGAGTATGATGATAATTTGAAAAATCACACTTAGAGTTAAAAGAGGCCGTTAAAGGGTGAAAACCCAAACCGACCCCAATCGACCCTGTAGGAGGCACGAACACCTCGCACGGGCCAATGTAACTTGTAGGAACTAACCACGTAGTCCCGGGTCTCTCGGTTTGAGAGTATGATGATAATTCGGAAAAATCACCCTTATAGTTAAAAATAGGCCGTTAAAGGGTGAAAATCCAAATCGGCCCCAAACGAACCCGTAGGAGGCACGAACACCTCGTACGGGACCAATGTAACTTGTAGGAACTGACCGCGTAGTCCCTAGTCTCCCAGTTTGAGAGTATGAGGATAATTTGGAAAAATCACACTTAGTTATAAACATGTTGTTAAAGGGTGAAAACCCAAATCGGCCCCCAAACGACCCCGTAGGATGCACGAACACCTCACACGGGACCAATTTAACTTGTAGGAACTGACCGCGTAGTCCTGGGTGTCCCGATTAGTGAATAGGACGATAATTTGCGAAAATCAACACTTAAACTTAAAAACATGCTGTTAAAGGGTAAAAACTCAAATCGGCCCCCAAACAATCCCGTAGGAGGCACGAACACCTCACGCGGGACCAATATAACATGTAGGAACTGACCGCGCAGTCCCAGGTCTCCCGGTTTGAGAGTATGACGATAATTTCCAAAAATCACACTTAGAGTTAAAAACAGGCCATTAAAGGGTGAAAACCCAAATCGGCCCCCAATCGACCCCGTACGAGGCACCAACACCTCGCACAGGACCAATGTAACTTGTAGGAACTGACCGCGTAGTCCCGGGTCTCCCGGTTTGAGAGTGTGACAATAATTTGCAAAAATCACACTTAGAGTTAAAAATAGGCCATTAAAGGGTGAAAACCCAAACCGGCCCCCAATCGACCCCGTAGGAGGCACGAACACCTCGCACGGGACCAATGTAACTTGTAGGAACTGATCGCGTAGTCCTGGGTCTCCCGGTTTGAGAGTATGATGATAATTTACAAAAATTACACTTAGAGTTAAAAGTAGGCCGTTAAAGGGTGAAAACCCAAACCGGCCCCCAATCGACCTCGTAGGAGGCACGAACACCTCTCACGGGACCAATGTAACTTGTAGTAACTGACCGTGTAGTCTCGGTTCTCCTGGTTTGGGAGTATGACGCTAATTTGCAAAAATCACACTTAGAGTTAAAAATAGGCCGTTAAAGGGTGAAAACCCAAACCGGCCCCCAATCAACCTCGTAGGAGGCACGAACACCTCGCACGGGACCAATGTAACTTGTAGGCAATGACCGCGTAGTACCCGGTCTCCCGATTTCAGAGTTTGATGATAATTTGCAAAAATCACACTTAGAGTTAAAAATATGCCGTTAAAGGGTGAAAACCCAAATCGGACGCCAATCGACCCCGTAGGAGGCACGCACACCTCGTACGGGACCAATGTAACTTGTTGGAACTGACCGCATAGTCCCGGGTCTCCCGATTTGAGAGTATGGTGATAATTTTAAAAAATCACACTTAGAGTTAAAAATAGGCTGTTAAAGGGTGAAAACCCAAATCGGCCGCCAATCGACCCCGTAGGAGACACGAACACCTCACACGGGACCAATGTAACTTGTTGGAACTGACCGTGTATTCCCGGGTCTCCCGGTTTGAGAAGATGACGATAATTTGCAAAAATCACACTTAGTTAAAAATATGCTGTTAAAGGATGAAAATCCAAACCATCCCCCAAACGAACCCGTAGGAGCCACAAACACCTCGCACGGGACCAATGTAACTTATAGGAACAGATCACGTGATGTCGGGTCTCCCGATTTGAGAGTATGACGATAATTTGTAAAAATCACACTTAGTTACAAACATGCCGTTAAAGGGTGAAAACTCAAACCGACCCCCAAACGAACCCGTAGGAGGCACGAACACCTCGCACGGGACCAATGTAACTTGTAGTAACTGACCGCGTAGTCTCGGGTCTTCCTGTTTGAGAGTATGATGATACTTTTCAAAAATCACACTTAGAGTTAAAAATAGGCCGTTAAAGGGCGAAACCCCAAACCGGCCGCCAATCGACCCCGTAGGAGGCACGAACACCTCGCACGTGATCAATGTAACTTGTTGGAACTGAACGCGTAGTCTCGAGTCTCACGGTTTGTGAATAGGATGATAATTTGCAGAAATCAACACCTAAACTTTAAAACATGTCGTTAAAGGGTGAAAAGCCAAACCAACCCCCAAACAACCCCGTAGGAGGCACGAACACCTCACATGGGACCAATGTAACTTGTAGGAACTGACCTAGTAGTCCCGGGTCTCCCTATTTGAGAGTATTACGATAATTTGCAAAAATCACACTTAGAGTTAAGAACGGGCCATTAAAGGGTGAAAACCCAAATCGACCCCCAATCGACCCCGTACGAGACACGAACATCTCGTACGGGGCCAATGTAACTTATAGAAATTGACCGGGAAGTCCCGGGTCTCCTGGTCTGAAAGTATGACGATAATTTGGAAAAATCACCCTTATAGTTAAAAATAGGCCGTTAAAGGGTGAAAACCCAAACTGGCCCCCAATCGACCTCGTAGGAGGCACGAACACCTCGCACGGGACCAATATAACTTGTAGGAACTGACGGTGTAGTCCCGAGTCTCCCGGTTTGAGAGTATGACGATAATTTGCAAAAATCACACATAGTTAAAAACAGGCCGTTAAAGGGAGAAAACCCAAAACCAGCCCCCAAACGAACCCGAAGGAGGCACGAACACCTCGCACGAGACCAATGTAACTTATAGGAATAGATCATGTAATCCCGGGTCTCCCGATTTGAGAGTATGACGATAATTTGTAAAAATCACAATTAGTTACAAACATGCCGTTGAAGGGTGAAAACCCAAATCGGCCCCCAAACGAACCCGTAGGAGGCACGAATACCTCGCACGGGACCAATGTAACATGTAGGAATTGACCGCGTAGTTCCTGGTCTCCCGGTTTGAGAGGATGTCGATAATTTGCAAAAATCACACTTACAATTAAAAACAGGCCATTAAAGGGTGAAAACCCAAATCGGCCCGCAAACCACCCCGTAAGAGGCACGAACACCTCGCACGGGACCAATATAACTTATAAGAACTGACCGCGTAGTCCCGGGTCTCCCGGTTTGAGAGTATGATGATAATTTGCAAAAATTACACTTAGAGTTAAAAATAGGCCGTTAAAGGGTGAAAACCCAAACCAGCCGCCAATCGACCCCGTAGGAGGCACGAACACCTCGCACGGGACCAATGTAACATGTTGGGATATATCGCGTAGTCCCAGGTCTCCCGGTTTGTGAATAGGACGATAATTTGGAAAAATCAACACTTAAACTTAAAAACATGACGTCAAAGGTTGAAAACCCAAACCAGCTCCCAAACAACCCCGTAGGAGGGACGAACACCTCGCACGGGACCAATGTAACTTATAGGAACTGACCGCGTAGTCTTGGGTCTATCGGTTTGAGAGTATGACGATAATTTGCAAAAATCACACTTAGAGTTGAATACAGGCCATTAAAGGGTGAAAACCCAAACCGGCCATCAATCGACCCCGTACGAGGCAGGAACACGTCGCACGGGACCAGTGTAACTTGTAGGAACTAAAAGCGTAGTCCCGGGTCTCCCGGTTTAAGAGTATGACGATAATTTGCAAAAATCACACTTAGAGTTAAAACAGGCCGTTAAAGGGTGAAAACCCCAACCGACCCCCAATCGACCCTGTAGGAGGCACGAACACCTCGCACGGGACCAATGTAACTTGTAGGAACTGATCGCATAGTCCCGGGTCTCTCGGTTTGAGAGTATGATGATAATTTGCAAAAATCACCCTTATAGTTAAAAATAGGTCGTTAAAGGGTGAAAATGCAAATCGGCTCCCAAACGAACCCGTATGAAACACGAACACCTCGTACGCGACCAATGTAACTTGTAGGAACTGACCGAGTAGTCCTTAGTCTCCTGGTTTGAGAGTGTGAGGATAATTAAGAAAAATCACACTTAGTTATAAACATGTCGTTAAAGGGTGAAAACCCAAATCGGCCCCCAAACAACCCCGTAGGAGGCACGGACACCTCACACGGGACCAATGTAACTTGTAGGAACTGGCCGCCTAGTCCCGAGTCTCCCGATTTGTGAATAGGATGATAATTTGCAGAAATCAACACTTAAACTTGAAAACATGTCGTTAAAGGGTGAAAACCCAAATCGGCCCCCAAACAACCCCGTTGGAGGCACGAACACCTCGCACGGGACCAATATAACTTGTAGAAAATGACCGCATAGTCCCGGGTCTCCCGGTTTGAGAGTTTGACGATAATTTGCAAAAATTATACTTAGAGTTAAAAATAGGCCATTAAAGGGTGAAAACCCAAACCGGCCCCCAATCGACCTCGTACGAGGCAAAAACACCTCGCACGGGACCAATGTTACTTTTACGAACTGATCGCGTAGTCCCGGGTCTCCCGATTTGAGAGTATGATGATAATTTGCAAAAATTACACTTAGAGTTAATAATAGGCCGTTAAAGCGTGAAAACCCAAATCGGCCGCCAATCGACCCCGTAGGAGGCACGAACACCTCGCACGGGACCAATGTAAGTTATTGGGATAGACCGCGTAGTCCCGGGTCTCCCGGTTTGTGAATAGGATGATAATTTGCAAAAATCAACACTTAAACATAAATACATACCATTAAAGGGTGAAAACCCAAACCAACCCCCAAACAACCCCGTAAGAGGCACGAACACCTCGCACGAGACCAATAAAACTTGTAGGAACTGACCACGTAGTCCTGGGTCTCTCGTTTTGAGAGTATGACGATAATTTGCAAGAATCACACTTAGAGTTAAAAACAGGCCATTAAAGGGTGAAAACCCAAACCGGCCATCAATCGACCCCGTACGAGGCACGAACACGTCGCACGGGACCAGTGTAACTTGTAGGAACTAAAAGCGTAGTCCCGGGTCTCCCGGTTTAAGAGTATGATGATAATTTGAAAAATCACACTTAGAGTTAAAAGAGGCCGTTAAAGGGTGAAAACCCAAACCGACCCCAATCGACCCTGTAGGAGGCACGAACACCTCGCACGGGCCAATGTAACTTGTAGGAACTAACCACGTAGTCCCGGGTCTCTCGGTTTGAGAGTATGATGATAATTCGGAAAAATCACCCTTATAGTTAAAAATAGGCCGTTAAAGGGTGAAAATCCAAATCGGCCCCAAACGAACCCGTAGGAGGCACGAACACCTCGTACGGGACCAATGTAACTTGTAGGAACTGACCGCGTAGTCCCTAGTCTCCCAGTTTGAGAGTATGAGGATAATTTGGAAAAATCACACTTAGTTATAAACATGTTGTTAAAGGGTGAAAACCCAAATCGGCCCCCAAACGACCCCGTAGGATGCACGAACACCTCACACGGGACCAATTTAACTTGTAGGAACTGACCGCGTAGTCCTGGGTGTCCCGATTAGTGAATAGGACGATAATTTGCGAAAATCAACACTTAAACTTAAAAACATGCTGTTAAAGGGTAAAAACTCAAATCGGCCCCCAAACAATCCCGTAGGAGGCACGAACACCTCACGCGGGACCAATATAACATGTAGGAACTGACCGCGCAGTCCCAGGTCTCCCGGTTTGAGAGTATGACGATAATTTCCAAAAATCACACTTAGAGTTAAAAACAGGCCATTAAAGGGTGAAAACCCAAATCGGCCCCCAATCGACCCCGTACGAGGCACCAACACCTCGCACAGGACCAATGTAACTTGTAGGAACTGACCGCGTAGTCCCGGGTCTCCCGGTTTGAGAGTGTGACAATAATTTGCAAAAATCACACTTAGAGTTAAAAATAGGCCATTAAAGGGTGAAAACCCAAACCGGCCCCCAATCGACCCCGTAGGAGGCACGAACACCTCGCACGGGACCAATGTAACTTGTAGGAACTGATCGCGTAGTCCTGGGTCTCCCGGTTTGAGAGTATGATGATAATTTACAAAAATTACACTTAGAGTTAAAAGTAGGCCGTTAAAGGGTGAAAACCCAAACCGGCCCCCAATCGACCTCGTAGGAGGCACGAACACCTCTCACGGGACCAATGTAACTTGTAGGAACTGACCGTGTAGTCTCGGTTCTCCTGGTTTGGGAGTATGACGATAATTTGTAAAAATCACACTTAGTTACAAACATGCCGTTAAAGGGTGAAAACAAAAACCAACCCCCAAACGAACCCGTAGGAGGCACGAACACCTCGCACGGGACCAATGTAACTTGTAGGAAATGACCGCGCAGTCCCTGGTGTACCGATTTCAGAGTTTGATGATAATTTTCAAAAATCACACTTAGAGTTAAAAATATGCCGTTAAAGCGTGAAAACCCAAACCAGCCGCCAATCGACCCCGTAGGAGGCACGCACACCTCGCACGGGACCAATGTAACTTGTTGAACTGACCGCATAGTCCCGGGTCTCCCGATTTGTGAATATGATGATAATTTTCAAAAATCACACTTAGAGTTAAAAATAGGCTGTTAAAGAGTGAAAACCCAAACCGATCGCCAATCGACCCCGTAGAAGACACGAACACCTCACACGGGACCAATGTAAGTTGTTGGAACTGACCGGGTAGTCCCAGGTCTCTCGATTTGAGAGTATGATGATAATTTGCAAAAATCACACTTAGTTAAAAATATGCTGTTAAAGGATGAAAATCCAAACCAGCCCCCAAACGAACCCGTAGGAGGCACAAACACCTCGCACGAGACCAATGTTACTTATAGGAACAAATCACGTGATGACGGGTCTCCCGGTTTGAGAGTATGACGATTATTTGTAAAAATCATACTTAGTTACAAACATGCCGTTAAAGGGTGAAAACCCAAACTGGCCCCCAAACGAACTCGTAGGAGGCACGAACACCTCGCACAGGATCAATGTTACTTGTAGTAACGGACCGCGTTGTCCCGGCTCTTCCGGTTTGAGAATATGATGATACTTTTTGAAAATCACACTTGGAGTTAAAAATAGGCCGTTAAAGGGTGAAACCCCAAACCGGTCGCCAATCGACCCTGTAGGAGGCACGAATACCTTGCATGTGATCAATGTAACTTGTTGGAACTGAACGCGTAGTCTCGGGTCTCCCGATTTGTGAATAGGACGATAATTTGGAAAAATCAACACTTAAACTTTAAAACATGTCGTTAAAGGGTGAAAAGCCAAACCAACCCCCAAACAACCCCGTAGGAGGCACGAACACCTCGCATGGGACCAATGTAACTTGCAGGAACTGACCGCGTAGTCCCGGGTCTCCCCGTTTGAGAGTATGATGATAATTTGCAAAAATCACACTTAGAGTTAAAAACTGGACATTAAAGGGTGAAAAGCCAAATCGACCCCCAATCGACCCCGTACGAGACACGAACACCTCGCACGGGACCAATGTAACTTATAGGAACTGACCGGGTAGTCCCGAGTCTCCTGGTTTGAGGGTATGACGATAATTTTGAAAAATCACACTTAGAGTTAAAAACAGTCCGTTAAAGGGTGAAAACCCAAACTGGCCCCAAATTGACCTCGTAGGAGGCACGGACACCTCGCACGGGACCAATATAACATGTAGGAACTGACCGCGTAGTCCCGAGTCTCCCGATTTGAGAGTATGAAGATAATTTGCAAAAATCACACTTAGTTATAAACTTGCCGTTAAAGGGTGAAAACCCAAAACCATCCCCCAAACGAACCCTTAGGAGGCACGAACAACTCGCACGGGACCAATGTAACTTTTAGGAACAGATCACGTAATCCCGAGTCTCCAGATTTGAGAGTATGATGATAATTTGTAAAAATCACACTTAGTTACAAACATTCCGTTAAAGGGTGAAAACCCAAATCGGCCCCCAAACGAACCCGTAGGAGGCACGAATACCTCGCACGGGACCAATGTAACTTGTAGGAACTGACCGCGTAGTCCCGGGTCTCCTAGTTTGAGAGTATGATGATAATTTGTAAAAATCAAAATTATAGTTAAAAATAGGCTGTTAAAGGGTGAAAACCCAAACCGGCTGCCAATCGACCCTGTAGGAGGAACGAACACCTCGCACTGGACCGATGTAACTTGTTGGAACTGACCGCGTAGTCCCGGGTCTCCCGATTTGTGAATAGGATGATAATTTGCAAAAATAAACACTTAAACCTAAAAACATGCCGTTAAAGGGTGAAAACCCAAACCAGCCCCCAAACAACCCGGTAGGAGGGACGAACACCTCGGACGGGACCAATGTAACTTGTAGGAACTGACCGCGTAGTCCTGGGTCTCACGGTTTGAGAGTATGACGAAAATTTGAAAAAATCACACTTAGAGTTAAAAACATGCCATTAAAGGGTGAAAACCCAAACCGACCATCAATCGGCCGCGTACGAGGCACGAACACCTCGCACGGGACCAATGTAATTTGTAGGAACTGACCGCGTAGTCCCGGGTCTCCCGGTTTAAGATTGTGACGATAATTTGCAAAAATCACACTTAGAGTTAAAATAGGCCGTTAAAGGGAGAAAACCGAAACCGGACCCCAATCGACCCCGTAGGAGGCACGAACACCTCGCACGGGACCAATGTAACTTGTAGGAACTGACCGGGTAGTCCCGGGTCTCTCGGTTTGAGAGTATGATGATAATTTGCAAAAATCACCCTTATAGTTAAAAATAGGCCGTTAAAGGGTGAAAATCCAAATCGGCCCCCAAACGAACCCGTATGAGGCACGAACACCTCGTACGGGACCAATGTAAATTGTAGGAACTGACCGTGTAGTCCTTAGTCTCCCGGTTTGAGAGTATGAGGTTAATTTGGAAAAATCACACTTAGTTATAAACATGTCGTTAAAGGGTGAAACCCCAAATCGGCCACCAAACGACCCCGTAGGAGGCACGAACACCTCACACGGGACCAATGTAACTTGTAGGAACTGATCGCGTAGTCCCGGGTCTCCTGATTTGTGAATAGGACGATAATTTGCAAAAATCAACACTTGAACTTAAAAACATGCCATTAAAGGGTGTAAACCCAAACCGGCCCCCAAACAACCCCGTCGGAGGCACGAACACCTCGCACGGGACCAATATAACTAGTAGGAAATGACCGCATAGTCTCGGGTCTCCCGGTTTGAGAGTATGGCGCTAATTTGCAAAAATTACACTTAGATTTAAAAACAGGCTATTAAAGGGTGAAAACCCAAACCAACCCCCAATCGACCCCGTACGAGGCACGAACACCTCGCACGGGACCAATGTAACTTGTAGGAACTGACCACGCAGTCCCGAGTCTCCCGATTTGAGAGTATGATGATAATTTTAAAAAATTACACTTAGAGTTAAAAATAGGCCGTTAAAGGGTGAAAACCCAAACCGTCCCCCAATCGACCTCGTAGGAGGCACGAACACCTCGCACGGGACCAATGTAACTTGTTGGAACTGACTCCGTAGTCCCGGTTCTCCCGATTTGAGAGTATGACGATAATTTATAAAAATCACACTTAGTTACAAACATGCCGTTAAAGGGTGAAAAACTCAAACCAGCCCCCAAACGAACCCGTAGGAAGCACGAACACCTTACACGGGACCAATGTAACTTGTAGGAAATGATCGCGTAGTCCCCGGTCTCCCGATTTCAGAGTTTGATGATAATTTCCAAAACTCACACTTAGAGTTAAAAATATGCCCTTAAAGGGTGAAAACCCAAACCGGCCGCCAATCGATCCTGTAGGAGGCACGGACACCTCGCACGGGACCAATGTAACTTGTTGGAACTGACCGAATAGTCCCAGGTCTCCCGGTTTGAGAGTATGATGATAATTTTCAAAAATCACATTTAGAGTTAAAAATGGGCAGTTAAAGGGTGTAAACCCAAACCAGTCGCCAATCGACCCCGTAGGAGACACGAACACCTCACACGGGACCAATGTAACTTGTTGGAACTGATCGCGTAGTCCCGGGTCTCCCGATTTGAGAGTATGACGATAATTTGCAAAAATCACACTTAGAGTTAAAAACAGGCCATTAAAGGGTGAAAACCCAAATCGGCCCGCAAACCACCCCGTAAGAGGCACGAACACCTCGCACGGGACCAATATAACTTGTAAGAATTGACCGGGTAGTCCCGGGTCTCCCGGTTTGAGAGTATGATGATAATTTGACAAAATCAAACTTAGAGTTAAAAACAGGCCGTTGCAGGGTGAAAACACAAACCGGCCCCCAATTGACCCCGTAGGAGGCACGAACACCTCGCACATGACTAATGTAACTTTTAGGAACTGACCGTGTTCTCCCGAGTCTCCTAATTTAAGAGTATGACGATAATTTGCAAAAATCACATTTAATTAAAAACATGTCGTTAAAGGGTGAAAACCCAAACCGGCCCCCAAATGGACCCGTAGGAGGCACGAACACCTCGGGCGGGACCAATGTAACATGTTGGAAATGACCGTGTAGTCCCGGGTCTCCCAATTTCAGAGTTTGATGATAATTTCTAAATATCACACATAGATTTAAAAATATGCCGTTAAAGGGTAAAAACCCAAATCGGCCAATCGACCCCGTAGGAGGCACGCACACCTCACACGGGACCAATGTAACTTGTAGGAACAAACCGCACAGTCTCGGGTCTCCCGGTTTGTGAGTTTGATGATAATTTGGAAAAATCACACATAGAGTTAAAAATAGGCCGTTAAAGGGTGAAAACCCAAAACAACCGCAAATCGACCCCGTAGGAGGCACAAAGACCTCGCACGGGACCAATGTAACTTGTTGGAAGTGAACGCGTAGTCTCGGGTCTCCCGATTTGAGAGTATGACGATAATTTGCAAAAATCACACTTAGAGTTAAAAGTGGATATTAAAGGGTGAAAACCAAAACCGGCCCCCAATCGACGCTGTATGAGGCACGAACACCTCGCACGGGACCAATGTAACTTGTAGGAACTGACCGCGTAGTCCCGGGTCTCCTGGCTTGAGAGTATGACGATAATTTGGAAAAATCACACTCAGTTACAAACATGCCGTTAAAGGCTGAAAATCCAAACCGGCCCCCAAACGAACTCGTAGGAGGCACGAACACCTCGCATGGGACCAATGTAACTTGTAGGAACTGATCGCGTAGTACCGGGTCTCCCGGTTTGAGAGTTTGATGATAATTTGCAAAAATCACACTTAGAGTTAAAAATTGGTCGTTAAAGGGTGAAAGCATAAACCGGCCGCCAATAGACCCTGTAGGAGGGACGAATACCTCGCACGGGACTAATGTAACTTGTTGCAACTGGCCGCCTAGTCCCAGGTCTCCCGATTTGAGAGTATGATGATAATTTGCAAAAAAACACAATTAGAGTTAAAAATAGGCCGTTAAAGGGTGAAAACCCAAACCCGTCGCCAATCGACCCCGTGGGAGGCATGAACACCTCGCACGGGACCAATGTAACTTGTTGGAACTGATCGCGTAGTCCCGGGTCTCCCAATTTGAGAGAATGACGATAATTTGAAAAAACCACACTTAGTTAAAAACATGCCGTTAAAGGGTGAAAACCCAAACTAGCCCCCAAACGAACCCGTAAGAGGCACTGTCACCTCGTATGGGGCCAATTTAACTTATAGGAAGAGATTACGTAATGTCAGGTCTCCCGGTTTGAGAGTTTGACGATAATTTGTAAAAATCGCACTTGGCTACAAACATGCCGTTAAAGGGTGAAAACCCAAACCGGCCCCCAAACGAACCCGTAGGAGGCACGAACACCTCACACGGGACCATTGTAACTTGTATTAACTGACCGCGTAGTCCCGGGTCTCCCAATTTGAGAGTATGATGATAATTTGCAAAAATTACACTTAGAGTTAAAAATAGGCCGTTAATGGGTGAAAACCCAAACCGGCCGCCAATCGACCCCGTAGGAGGCAAGAAGACCTCGCACGTGACCAATGTAACTTGTTGGAACTGACCGCGTAGTCCCGGGTCTCCCGATTTGTGAATAGTATGATAATTTGCAAAAACCAACACTTAAACTTAAAAACATGCCGTTAAAGGGTGAAAACCCAAACCAGCTCCCAAATAACCCCGTAGGAGGCACGAACACCTCGCACAGGAGCAATGTAACTTGTAAGAACTGACCACGTAGTCCCGGGTTTTCTGGTTTGAGAGTATGACGATAATTTGCAAAAATCACACTTATAGTTAAAAACTGAAAATTAAAGGGTGAAAACCAAAACTGAGACCAATCGACCCCGTACGAGGCACGAACACCTCGCACGGGACCAATGTAATTTGTAGGAACTCACCGCATAGTCCCGGGTCTCTCGGTTTGAGAGTATGACGATAATTTGCAAAAATCACACTTAGAGTTAAAAACTGGCCGTTAAAGGGTGAAAACCCAAACCGGCCCCCAATCGACCCTGTAGGAGGCACGAACACCTCGCACGGGACCAATATCACTTATAGAAACTGATCGCGTAGTCCCGAGTCTCCTGATTTGAGAGCATGACCTTAATTTGCAAAAACCACACTTAGTTAAAAACATGCCGTTAAAGGGTGAAAACCCAAAACCAGCCCCAAAACGAACCCGTAGGAGGCACGAACACCTCGCACGGGACCAATGTAAATTATAGGAACGGATCACGTAATCCCGGGTCTCTCGGTTTAAGAGTATGACGATAATTTATAAAAATCATACTTAGTTACACACATGTCGTTAAAGGGTGAAACTCCAAACCGGCCCCTAAACGAACCCGTAGGAGGCACGAACACCTCGCACGGGACCAATGTAACTTGTAATAACTGACCACGTAGTCCCGGGTGTCCTAGTTTGAGAGTACGATGATAATTTGAAAAAATCACACTTAGAGTTAAAAATAGGTCGTTAAAGGGTGAAAACCCAAACCGACCGTCAATCGACCCCGCAGGAGGCACGAACACCTCGCACGTGACCAATGTAACTTGTTGGAACTGACCGCGTAGTCCCGGGTCACTCGGTTTGTGAATAGGACAATAATTTGTAAAAATCAACACTTAAACTTAAAAACATGTCGTTAAAGGATGAAAACCCCAACCAGCCCCCAAACAACCCCGTAGGAGGCACGAATACCTCGCACGGGACCAATGTATCTTGTAGGAACTGACCGCGTGGTCCTGGGTCTCCCGGTTTGAGAGTATCACGATAATTTGCAAAAATCACACTTAGAGTTTAAAACAGGCCATTAAAGGGTGAAAACCCAAATCGGCCGCCAAACAACCCCGTAGGAGGCACGAACACCTCGCACGGGACCAATGTAACTTGTAGGAACTGATCGCGTAGTCCCGGGTCTCCCGATTTGAGAGTATGATGATAATTTGATAAAATCACACTTAGAGTTAAAAACAGGCCGTTGAAGGGTGAAAACCCAAATCGGCCCCCAATCGACCCCATAGGAGGCACGAACACCTCGCACGAGACTAATGTATCTTTTAGAAACTGACCGCATTGTCTCGAGTCTCCTGATTTGAGAGTATGATGATAATTTGCAAAAATCACACTGAGTTAAAAACATGCCGTTAAAGGTGAAAACTCAAACCGGCCCCCAAACGAACCCGTAGGAGGCACGAACACCTCGCACGGGACCAATGTAACTTATAGGAAGAGATCCCATACTCCCGAGTCTCCCGGTTTGAGAGTATGACGAAAATTTGCAAAAATCAGCACTTAAACATAGAAACATGCCGTTAAAGGGTGAAAACCCAAACCAGCCCCCAAACAACCCTGTAGGAGGCACGAATACCTCGCACGGGACCAATGTAACTTGTAGGAACTGACTGTGTGGTCCCGGGTCTCCCGGTTTGAGAGTATGACGATAATTTACAAAAATCACACTTAGAGTTAAAAACAAGCCATTAAAGGGTGAGAACCCCAACCAGCCCCCAAACAACCCCGTAGGAGGCACGAACACCTCGCACGAGACCAATGTAACTTGTAGGAACTGGTCGCGTAGTCCCGGGTCTCCCGATTTGAGAGTAAGACGATATTTGCAAAAATCACACTTAGAGTTCAAACTGGCCATTAAAGGGTGAAAACCCAAACTGACCCCCAATCGAACCCGTACGAGGCACGAACACCTCGCACGTAACCAATGTAACTTATATGAACTGACCGCGTAGTCTCGGGTCTCCCGGTTTGAGAGTATTATGATAATTAGGAAAAATTACACTAATTTACAAACATGCCGTTAAAGGGTGAAAATCCAAACAGTCCCCCAAACGAACTCGTAGGAGGCACGAACACCTCGCACGGGACCAATGTAACTAGTAGGAACAGACCGCGTATTCCCTGGTCTCCCGGTTTGAGAGTTTGATGATAATTTGCAAAAATCACACTTAGAGTTAAAAATAGGCCGTTAGAGGGTGAAAACCCAAACCGGCCACCAATCGACCCCATAGGAGGCACGAACACCTCTCACATGACCAAAGTAACTTGTTGGAACTGGCCGCGTAGTCTCGGGTCTCCCGGTTTGTGAATAGGACGATAATTTGCAAAAATCAACACTTAAACTCAAAAACATGCGGTTAAAGGGTGAAAACCCAAACCAGCCCCCAAACAACGCCGTAGGAGGCTTGAATACCTCGCACGGGACCAATGTAACTTCTAGGGACTGATCGCATAGTCTCGGGTCTCCCGATTTGAGAGTATCACGATAATTTGCAAAAAGCACACTTAGAGTTAAAAACAGGCCATTAAAGGGTGAAAATCCAAATCGACCGCCAAACAACCCTGTAGGAGGCACGAAGACCTCGCACGAGACCATTGTAACTTGTTGGAACTGACCGCGTAGTCCCGGGTCTCTCGGTTTGAGAGTATGATGATAGTTAGACAAAATCACACTTAGAGTTAAAAACAGGCCGTTGAAGGGTGAAAACCCAAATCGTCCCCCAATCGACCCCGTAGGAGGCACGAACTCCTCGCACGTGACTACTGTAACTTTTAGGAACTAACCGCGTTGTCTCGAGTCTTCTGATTTGAGAGTATGATGATAATTTGCAAAAATCACACTTAGTTAAAAACATGCCGTTAAAGGTGAAAACTCAAATCGGCCCCCAAACGAACCCATTGGAGGCACTAACACCTCGCACGGGACCAATGTAACTTACAGGAAGAGATCCCATACTCCCGAGTCTCCCGGTTTAAGAGTATGACGATAATTAGTAAAAACCACACTTAGTTATAAACATGTCATTAAAGGGTGAAAACCCAAAACGGCCACCAAACGAACTCGTAGGGGGCACGAACACCTCGCACGGGAGCAATGTAACTTGTAGGAACTGATCGCGTAGTCCCGGGTCTCCCGATTTGAGAGTATGATGATAATTTGCAAAAATCACACTTAGAGTTAAAAATAGGCCATTAACGGGTAAAAACCCAAATAGGCCGCCAATCGACCCCGTAGGAGGCCAGAACACCTCGCACGTGACCAATGTAACTTGTTGGATCTGATCGCGTAGTCCCGGGTCTCACGATTTGAGAGTATGACTATAATTTGCAAAAATCACACTTAGAGTTAAAAATATGCCGTTAAAGGGTGAAAACCCAAGCCGACCCCCAAGCGAACCCGTAGGAGGCACGAACACCTCGCACGGGACCAATGTAACTTATAGGAACAGATCACGTAATCTTGGGTCTCCCGATTTGAGAGTATGACGATAATTTGTAAAAATCATACTTAGTTACAAACATGTCGTTAAAGGGTGAAACTCCAAATCGGCCCCCAAATGAACCTGTAGGAGGCACGAACACCTCGTACGGGACCAATGTAACTTGTAGGAACTGACCACGTAGTCTCGGGTCTCTCGGTTTGAGAGTATGACGATAATTTGCAAAAATCACACTTAGAGTTACAAACTGGCCATTAAAGGGTGAAAACCCAAACCGACCCCCAATCGACCCAGTACGAGGCACGAGCACCTCATACGGGACTAATGTAAATTGTAGGAATTGACCGCGTAGTCCCGGGTCTCCCGGTTTGAGAGTATGGCGATAATTTGGAAAAATCACACTTAGTTACGAACATGCAGTTAAAGGGTGAAAATCCAAACCGGCCTCCAAACAAACTCGTAGGAGGCACAGACACCTCGCACAGGACCAATGTAACTATTAGGAACTGACCGCGTAGTGCCAGGTCTCCCGGTTTGAGAGTTTGATGATAATTTGCAAAATCACACTTAGAGTTGAAAAAAGATCGTTAAAGGGTGAAAACCCAAACCGGCTACCAATCGATCCCATAGGAGAAACGAACACCTCGCACGGGACTAATGTAACTTGTTCGAACTGACCGCCTAGTCCCGAGTCTCCCGGTTTGAGAGTATGATGATAATTTGCAAAAAGAATACTGAGAGTTAAAAATAGGTCGTTAAAGGGTGAAACCCCAAACCGGCGGCCAATCGACCCCGTAGGAGGCACGAACACCTCGCACGTGACAAATGTAACTTGTAGGAACATACCACGTAGTCCCGGGTCTCCCGGTTTGAGAGTATTACGATAATTTGGAAAAATTACAATTAGTTACAAACATGTCGTTAATGGGTGAAAATCCAAACCGTCCCCCAAACGAACTCATAGGTGGTACAAGCACCTCGCACGGGACCAATGTAACTTGTTGGAACTGGCCGCCTAGTCCCGAGTCTCCCGCCTTGAGAGTATGATGATAATTTGCAAAAATCACACTTAGAGTTAAAAATAGGCCGTTAAAGGGTGAAAACCCAAACCGGCCGCCATCGACCCCGTAGGAGGCACGAACACCTCGCACGGGACCAATGTAACTTTTTGGAACTGAACGCATTGTCCGGCATCTCCCGATTTGAGAGTATGAAGATAATTTTAAAAAATCACACTTAGTTAAAAACATGTCGTTAAAGGGTGAAAACCCAAACCAGCCCCCAAACGAATCCGTAGGAGGCACGAACACCTCGCACGGGGCCAATGTAACTTATAGGAACAGATCACGTAATGTCGGGTCTCCCGGTTTGAGAGAATGACGGTAATTTTTAAAAATCACACTTAGTTACAAATATGCCGTTAAAGGGTGAAAACCCAAACCGGCCCCCAAATGAACCCGTAGGAGGCACGAACAACTCGCACGGGACCAATGTAACCTGTAGTAACTGATCGCGTAGTCCCGGGTCTCCTGATTTGAGAGTATGATGGTAATTTGAAAAAATCACACTCAGAGTTAAAAATAGGCCATTAAAGGGTGAAAACCCAAACCGGCCGCCAATCGACCCCGTAGGAGGCCAGAACACCTCGCACGTGACCAATGTAACTTGTTGGAACTCACCGCGTAGTCTCGGGTCTCCCGGTTTGTGAATAGGACGATAATTTGCAGAAATCAACACTTAAACTTAAAAACATACCATTAAAGGGTGAAAACCCAAACCGACCCCCAAACGAACCCGTAGGGGGAACGAACACCTCGCAGGGGACCAATGTAACTTGTAGGAACTGACCACGTAGTCCCAGGTCTCTCGGTTGGAGAGTATGATGATAATTTTGCAAAAATCACACTTAGGGTTAAAAATAGGTCGTTAAAGGGTGAAAACCCAAACTGGCCACAAATCGACCCCGTAGGAGGCACGAACACCTCGCACGGGACCAATGTAACTTGTTGGAACTGACTGCGTAGCCCCAGATCTCCCGATATGAGAGTATGACGATAATTTGAAAAAATCACACTTAGAGTTAAAAACATGCCGTTAAATGGTGAAAACCCAAACCGCCCCCAAGCGAACCAGTAGGAGGCATGAACACCTCGCACGGGACCAATGTAACTTATAGGAACAGATCACGTAATCTTGGGTCTCCCGATTTGAGAGTATGACGAATATTTGTAAAAATCATCCTTAGTTACAAACATGTCGTTAAAGGGTGAAACTTCAAAACGATCCCAAATGAACCCGTAGGAGGCTCGAACACCTCGCACGGGACCAATGTAACTTGTAGGAACTGACCATGTAGTCCCGGGTCTCCCGATTTGAGAGTATGGTGATAATTTGCAAAAATCACACTTAGAGTTAAAAATTGGATATTAAAGGGTGAAAACTCGAACCGACCCTCAATCGACCCCGTACGAGGCACGAGCACCTCGCACGTGACCAATGTAACTTGTTGGAACTGACTGCGTAGCCCCAGATCTCCCGATATGAGAGTATGACGATAATTTGAAAAAATCACACTTAGAGTTAAAAACATGCCGTTAAAGGGTGAAAACCCAAACTGCCCCCAAGCGAACCAGTAGGAGGCACGAACACCTCGCACGGGACCAATGTAACTTATAGGAACAGATCACGTAATCTTGGGTCTCCCGATTTGAGAGTATGACGATAATTTGTAAAAATCATCCTTAGTTACAAACATGTCGTTAAAGGGTGAAACTTCAAACCGATCCCAAATGAACCCGTAGGAGGCTCGAACACCTCGCACGGGACCAATGTAACTTGTAGGAACTGACCACGTAGTCCCGGGTCTCCCGGTTTGAGAGTATGGTGATAATTTGCAAAAATCACACTTAGAGTTAAAAATTGGATATTAAAGGGTGAAAACCCGAACCGACCCTCAATCGACCCCGTACGAGGCACGAGCACCTCGCACGTGACCAATGTAACTTGTTGGAACTGACTGCGTAGCCCCAGATCTCCCGATATGAGAGTATGACGATAATTTGAAAAAATCACACTTAGAGTTAAAAACATGCCGTTAAAGGGTGAAAACCCAAACTGCCCCCAAGCGAACCAGTAGGAGGCACGAACACCTCGCACGGGACCAATGTAACTTATAGGAACAGATCACGTAATCTTGGATCTCCCGATTTGAGAGTATGACGATAATTTGTAAAAATCATCCTTAGTTACAAACATGTCGTTAAAGGGTGAAACTTCAAACCGATCCCAAATGAACCCGTAGGAGGCACGAACACCTCGCACGGGACCAATGTAACTTGTAGGAACTAACCGTGTAGTCCCGGGTCTCCTGATTTGAGAGTTTGATGATAATTTTAAAAAATCACACTTAAAGTTAAAAATAGGCCGTTAAAGGGTGAAAACCCATACCGGCTTAACGGCCGCCAATCGACCCCGTAAGAGGCACGAACACCTCACACGGGACCAATGTAACTTGTTGGAACTGACCACGTAGTCCCGGGTCTCCCGATTTGAGAGTATGATGATAGTTTGAAAAAACCACACTTAGTTAAAAACATGTCATTAAAGGGTGAAAACCCAAACCAGCCCCAAACGAACCCGTAGGAGGCACGGACACCTCGCATGGGGTCAATGTAACTTATAGGAACAGATCACGTAATGTCGGGTCTCCCGATTTTAGAGTATGACGATAATTTGTAAAAATCACACTTAGTTACAAACATGCCGTTAAAGGGTGAAAAACCAAATCGGCCCCCAAACGAACCCGTAGGAGGCACGAACACCTCGCATGGGACCAATGTAACTTGTATTAACTGACTGCGTACTCCCGGGTCTCCCGATTTGAGAGTATGATGATAATTTGCAAAGATCACACTTGGAGTTAAAAATAGGCCATTAAAGGGTGAAAACCCAAATCGGTCGCCAATCGACCCCGCAGGAGGCCAGAACACCTCACACGTGACCAATGTAACTTGTTGGAACTGACCGCGTAGTCCCGGGTCTCCCGACTTGTGAATAGGATGATAATTTGAAAAAATCAACACTTAAACTTAAAAACATACCATTAAAGGGTGAAAACCCAATCCGGCCCCGAAATGAACCCGTAGGGGGCACAAACACCTCGGAAGTGACCAATGTAACTTGTTGGAACTGATCGCGTAGTCCCGGGTCACTCGATTTGTGAATAGGATGATAATTTGCCAAAATCCACACTTAAACTTAAAAACATGTCGTTAAAGGGTGAAACCCAAACCAGCCCCCAAACAACCACGTAGGAGGCACGAACACCTCGTACGGGACCAATGTAACATGTAGGAACTGATCGCTTAGTCTCGGGTCTCCCGGTTTGAGAGTATGATGATAATTTGCAAAAATATCACTTAGAGTTAAAAACTGGCCATTAAAGAAGGAAAAGCCAAACCGGGCCCCAATCGACCCCATACGAGGCACGAACACCTCGTACGGGAGCAATGTAACTTGTAGGAACTGATCGCGTAGTCTCGGGTCTCCCGGTTTGAGAGTATGACGATAATTTGGAAAAATCACACTTAGTTACAAACATTCCGTTATAGGGTGAAAATCCATACCGGCCCCAAACGAACTCGTAGGAGGCACGAACACCTCGCACGGGACCAATATAACTAGTAGGAACTGACCGCGTAGTCCCGGGTCTCCCGGTTTGAGAGTTTTATGATAATTTGCAAAAATCACTCTTATAGTTAAAAATAGGCCATTAAAGGGTGAAAACCCAAACCGACCGCTAATCGACCCCGTAAGAGGCACGAACACCTCGTACGGGACTAATGTAACTTGTTGGAATTGACTGCCTAGTCCCGGGTCTCCCGATTTGAGAGTATGATGATCATTTGCTTAAAGCACACTTAAAGTTAAAAATAGGCCGTTAAAGGGTGAAAACCCAAACCGGCGCCAATCGACCCCGTAGGAGGCCCGAAAACCTCTCACGGGACCAATGTAAATTGTTGGAACTGACCACGTAGTCCCGGGTCTCCCAGTTTGAGAGTATAACGATAATTTGAAAAAATCACACTTTGTTAAAAACATGCCGGTAAAGGGTGGAAACTCAAACTAGCCCCCAAACGAACCCGTAGGAGGTACGAACACCTCGCCCGGGGCCAATTTAACTTATAGGAATAGATCACGTAATGTCGGGTCTCTCAGTTTGAGAGTATGATGATAATTTGTTAAAATCACACTTAGTTACAAACATGCCGTTAAAGGGTGAAAACCCAAACCGCCCCCCAAAAGAACCCGTAGGAGGCACGAACACCTCGCACGTGACCAATGTAACTTGTAGTAACTGACCGCGTTGTCCCGGGTCTCCTAATTTGAGAGTATGATCATAATTTGCAAAAATCACACTTAGAGTTAAAAATAGGCCGTTAAAGGATGAAAACCGAAATCGACCGCCAATCGACCCCGTAGGAGGCAAGAACACCTCGCACGTGACCAATGTAACTTATTGGAACTGATCGCGCAATCCCGGGCCTCCCAATTTGAGAGTATGACTATAATTTGTAAAAATCACACTTAGTTAAAAACAGGCCGTTAAAGGGTGAAAATCCAAACCAGCCCCGAAACGAACCCGTAGGAGGCACGAACACCTCGCACGGGACCAATGTAACTTGTAGGAACTTACCGCATAGTCCTGGGTCGCTTGATTTGAGAGTATGACGATAATTTGCAAAAATCGCACCTAGAGTTAAAAATAGGCCGTTAAAGGGTGAAAACCCATATCGGCCGCCATCGACCCCGTACGAGGCTCGAACACCTCGCACGGGACGAATGTAACTTGTTGGAACTGACCGCGTAGTCCCAGGTCTCCCGGTTTGAGAGTATGACGATAATTTGAAAAAATCACTCTTAGTTAAAAACATGCCGTTAAAGGGTGAAAACCCAAACCAGCCCCCAAACGAACCCGTAGGAGGTAAGAACACCTCGCACGGAATGTAACTTATAGGAACAAATCACGTAATGTCGGGTCTCCCAGTTTGAGAGTATGAGGATAATTTGTAAAAACCACACTTAGTTACAAACATGCCTTTAAAGGGTCAAAACCCAAACCGACCCCCAAACGAACCTGTAGGAGGCTCTAACACCTCGCATGGGACTAATGTAACTTGTAGTAACTCACCGCGTAGTCCCGGGTCTCCCGGTATGAGAGTATTATGATAATTTGCAAAAAACACACTTAGAGTTAAAAATAGGCCATTAACGGGTGAAAACCCAAACTGGCCGCCAATCGACCCCGTAGGAGTCCAGAACACCTCACACGTGACCAATGTATCCTGTTGGAACTGACCGCGTAGTCCCGGGTCTCCCGGTTTGTGAATAGGATGATAATTTGCAAAAAGCACACTTAGAGTTTTAAATAGGCCGTTAAAGGGTGAAAACCCAAACCGGCCCCCAAATGAACCCGTAGGGGGCACAAACACCTCGCAAGTGACCAATGTAACTTGTTGGAACTGACCGCGTAGTACCGGGTCACTCGGTTTGTGAATAGGATGATAATTTGGAAAAATCAACACTTAAACTTAAAAACATGCCGTTAAATGGTGAAAACCCAAAACCAGCCCCCAAACAACCCCGTAGGAGGCACGAACACCTCACACGGGAATAATGTAACTTGTAGGAACTGACCACGTAGTCCCGAGTCTCCCGGTTTGAGAGTATGACGATAATTTTTAAAAATAACACTTAGAGTTAAAAACTGGCCATTAAAGGGTTAAAACCCAAATCGGCCCCCAATCGTCCCCGTACGAGGCACAAACACCTCGTACGGGACCAATGTAACTTGTAGGAAGTGACCGCGTAGTCTCGAGTCTTTCGGTTTGAGAGTATGTCGATAATTTTGAAAAATTACAGTTAGAGTTAAAAACAGGCCGTTAAAGGGTGAAAACCCAAACCGGACCCAATCGACCCCGTAGGAGGCACGAACACCTTGCACGTGACCAATATAACTTTTAGGAAATGATCGCGTAGTCTCGAGTCTCCTGGTTTAAGAGTATGATGATAATTTGCAAAAATCACACTTAGTTAAAAATATGTCGTTAAAGGGGGAAAACCCAAAACCAGCCCCCAAACGAACCCATAGGAGGCACGAACACCTCGCACAGGGCAAATGTAACTTATAGGAACAGATCACGTAATCCCGGGTCTCCCAGTTTGAGATTTGTAGGAGGGGCTTAATGATAAGCCTCTCATTAAATTATTAAATGAGATTAGAGATGATTAATATTGACAAAAGTCCATGTGTTGATGCGACTGAGGTATTATTATGCGCGTCGAACATATCACGCATATTTGTGTGTTATTTACATATTAACTAGACAATATTCTAGTATTGAGAGTTTTGACATATGTTATGGGACACATGCCACTTAAAATAGGACATGTGTCACCACGAGTTAATTGACATGTGGCGACCCACTTGGGTTAGTTTTGCTATAAATAAGCCCTACCCCCATACATTTGAGAGGGATCTTCTTGGAAGAGGAGGGTGATTTTCTTATCTTATGAGGTTTTAGAGAGAGTTTTGAGATGAGTTCCTCGATAAGAGTGGCAACACCTCCCATCTCTCCGAAAAAGCACCACAATGAGTTTTCCGGTGAATAGTACGAACCCACGAACTACGCTGACTTTGATTCCGAGCATAACGGATACGTAGGCGCAACCGAAGTTGATCAAGTCAAACACGTGCTAAAATCGAGTATTTCCCCAAAATTAGACTACTCTCTTACATTTGGCGACTCTGCTGGGGAGGTATTCGCTATTTTTATCGTGTAACGCCTCATTCGCGCTCGAAAAAAGTGGATGGAGATGGAAGAAAAGGGGTTGGTAAAGCAACTTTCTATTACAACATTTATGAGAGAAAATATGCAACTTCATTCCAGATAAGTATTTGATTTTTCTGCTTATAAATCTCTCCTACCTTGCATCAAAATCATACGATGTATTTCTCAAGCAAAGCACTAAGTAAGATGTTTATATTAAAATAAAATATACTTGAAATATGTCCTTAATAATAGACAGAAGTTGTTTTGATATTTTTGTAAGAAGATGATGCATATTCTGTGATGGCATAAATTTTATTCGTGGAATCGTACGAGTTATGAGTAAGCTACGCACCACCTTGGTTCTCGTATGTGAGATTAAAGGAATATGGTTTAGATATTAGTTTGGGTTTGAGTAATACCTACTGATTTATAACTAGCAGGTTGCCAGCTAAATTGGCTCAATATGTCAGGAGGAGTATGGTTTAACACAAATATTTAGATGTCGTACAGTTTGTATCTGACAAAAGATAAACCCATTTCACAAATTTTGCTGTATAGACTTTGTGAATCCCATAAATCCATGTGTGTCAGTAATATCGTGAGTTGTAGTTTTGGTCAGATATTTTTTATCAGGGATATTATAATTGACTGTACTGAGAATCAAATCCATGCTCAGTTAATGTATTTATAAAATATCATTTTCTTCCAAGGAAGTCCCCTTTTTGTGGTTTTCAAAGAAAATCCAATTAAAGGACCTGTTATGACGCAGGGCCTTTATTAAAATATCAGTAGAACAATATGTTGAATAAATAAATATATTGTATATCTGACATAATACAATAATTTGCGTCAAAGCCAACTATTGCATGCACATTTATGATCAAAACCTCATGGGTAGTGAGTAGTACAATAGCCCTGTGACCGATATTCCAGTACAACAACCCTGCAACTGATAAGAGAAATTGAACAACTCTTTATCACTTTAGTACAAAAGCCTAAAGCCTAGGTCGGCCATTGATATCCCCTACGGCGTCTTCTGCAATAGTACACCCTGGGATGATATGATATATATTTTGTTGTTTTCCATATTGCTTTATACATATTGGGGTCAGAAAGTATACAGCTCTACTAGCATGATTTTTTTTATTAGCCTATTTTCTTCAGAAACCAAGGCCAAATACCTTTTGTTCCGAGGAACCTCACGCCGGTAGAAACCGGTGGAACATCGGTCAAATGAAGCTCGGACTCATATCCAAAATTCAATACATATTCGCATGTATTTACGTGTATTTGTAGATCCGCCATAAAATTCAATAGAAACATCTGGAATTTTTCAAAACCAATGGAGATTTCTCCGAGGAAGCTCTACCCGATAAAACTCGAACCGATGAGAGACCATTTCTGCTACCCATATCAACTGACTACTTTGGAGATCCAAAACACGAACGTCCATTTGCAACAACAAAAAAAAGAAGGCGATTCAACTGAGACATCACCCCGTTAGACCTCAGTTTGGACGAAATTCGTCGCCGATACATCTGGGAGTCAAAATTCGTTCGACCTTTTTTTTTACATAATGTAAGATTGAAACTTAAATAGGGCGAGCAACCTGAGATTGGAAAAAAAATGGGGAGAAAATGAGTCACCACGGAAGTAGTTGGTAGTGTGAACGAACCATGGTGGTTTTGAAATTCGGTAAAACTTGGAAAAAAAGACACGACAGATCTTGGGGTGCAAAACAGGTAGCCAACTTCAAAGAATGAGATCCCTCTCCTTTTTGCTCTATTTATGATTTTCATTTCATGAAGAGGTGTTCGGGCAGGGTTTTAAAAGAGACCCTCACCCATCTGACAGTCGCATATCACTTGAGTGGGATTACGTGTTCCCTTGGATGTAACACCAGTTGAAACGAATTTGGGTGTGTGCGTATAGTTAAGAAATGAGTATCATTAGGCTATTTATGGAATAGTTAAATGCTTAAAAATATAATTATGATATCATTGATTAAATGAGATTATTTTATATTTAATCTGATACATTATATATATTGAGAGGTATATTTACTCGTGGTTTTAACACCACAGTATTATACCAAGTGTCGATTGGATCATGAATAAACTATTGAATTAGATACTTTGAAAATACTCAAAATGACAAGGTATGTTATTTTTTAAGGGTGTTATTCATTATCAATTACAAATACGGTCGTGGCTTGTGATTTGAATAAAATAAATGCTAGAATAATATCAAAATGAAATGTGCGGATTTCACAATTGAAAATGGATGCGTTTATCATGATTATTGGGGGAATTGTATATAGTGTTTCTTGGGCTTCCTCGAATCATACTTGTGCATGTTTATGAAGAAACATAAATTACGTCATGAAGATATTATGTTTATAGGACATTTTCTTTTTTTATTCAATGATTTTGGATAAATATGAACATGGTTTATCCTTCTGGCGCCTGTATACGCGTTGAACCACGGCAGCTGAGATACAACTATTGTGGCTTTCTAGTATGATCTTTGGCATGATATATCTATATGCTATGCTATAATATAAAGCTAAAAGTGGGTTAGAAGGAGCGTAATGAACCTTCATCTAAATACCGAGTTTTATAAAACATTTTATAAATGTCATTTTATAGTTGGAGACCATGTTGAACATGATTAATATATTACAAAACATCTCGAGCATGCTTCAATTCAAAATTCACCCTGGATATTTTACACACTCGTGAGTTTGAAAGGATGTGTGCTTAAACGACATTAAATTGTCCACGATACACCTACGAGTATGGGTGGTTACGATTCATTACACAAATATCCCCGGACTTTATTTAAATTTTATTATATCAAGTAAAATAAAAATAAAATAAAGGGGGCATGATGAGAATTGTACTTTGATATTTCCTGAGTTTTACTAACCATTTGCAATATTATATTATTGTGTCAGAAAGATATTATTTTGCATAGGCTTCTGAACGAGTAGATATTGAGCGACACAAATATCAAATCATTGTTCAAAGACTCGACAGTTTGAGATACACCCCATGAAATGTAATAATTAGGTTGCTTTCATTTTTTTTTCCGGGTGGGAATTGTAAAGGATATATGTAATTTATTTTATTTTATTTTATCTTAACATAAAATAAAATAAAGGGGGCAAATGGATATTATGATGTAACGTAGCTTGTAGTCTAAAGCTTCTTCGACATCATCCACGCCAAGGTTAGATTGATGAACCTTCAGAGTATAGTAACATCCAAGCAGGCCATTACAAAAGCTTCTTCAGTTTCTTTCGCAAAGAGTTCAAATGGGTTAATTAGTTATCACTCAGAAATTGACAAAGTCAGTCATCCTTCAGATATGACATCATATTATGAGAACTTTACGAGTGTTGAGATAAGTCTTCTACAGAGGTGTATTATATTCCAAAAAACTTTATCAAATTGGTCGGTAGTTGAACCACGATCGTTATGACTTGACTCGTTCGAAGAAGTTGGTCATTGATGGAAACAGACGAAGGATTGCGCCTAGTTTGCCATTCGGCAGGTATGGGCTCCCATCCCGAAAAAACTGGTACAGAAGAATAAGTTTAGGAAAAATCTTAACAAGTGTGTTTTCATTGTTAAGTCACCGTTATAGGTGGAGTTTACGAAAAATCTTACAAGCGTTTTCGTTGTTAAGTTACCGTTATAAGGTGGAGTTTATGGAAAATCTTAACAAGCATTTTCGTTGTTAAGTCACCATTATAGGTGGAGTTTACGGAAAATCTTAACAAGCGTTTTCGTTGTTAAGTCACCGTTATAAGGTGGATTTTACGGAAAATCTTAACAAGCATTTTCGTTGTTAAGTCACCGTTATAGGTGGAGTTTACGAAAAATCTTAACAAACGTTTTCGTTGTTAAGTCACCGTTATAGGTGGAGTTTATGAAAAATCTTAACAAGTGTTTTCGTTGTTAAGTCGCCGTTATAGGTGGAGTTTGCGAAAAACCTTAACAAGTGTGTTTTCATTATTAAGTCACCTCTAACGGTGGAGTTTGCGAAAAACCTTAACAAGTGTGTTTTCATTGTTAAGTCACCTCTAACGGTGGAGTTTGCGAAAAACTCTTAACAAGTGTGTTTTCATTGTTAAGTCACCTCTAACGGTGGAGTTTGCGAAAAACCTTAACAAATGTGTTTTCATTGTTAAGTCACCTCTAACGGTGGAGTTTGCGAAAAACCTTAACAAGTGTGTTTTCATTGTTAAAGTCACCTCTAACGGTGGAGTTTGCGAAAAAACCTTAACAAGTGTATTTTCATTGTTAAGTCACCCCTAACGGTGGAGTTTGCGAAAAACCTTAACAAGTGTGTTTTCATTGTTAAGTCACCCCTAACTAGGGGTGTAAGCGGTACGGTTTGGTCGGTAAATAGTAGATACCAATACCAAAACCAAACTCTAGATGGTAAAACCAAACCATACCAGTTTACCACCCGGTACACCAAAATCAATACCAAAACCAATCCGACTGGTATTTCGGTTTTTTCGGTAATTTTTATTTTTTTCTGGTTTCGATAAATTCTGGTTTCTTCTGGTTTCGATAAATTTTGGTTTTTTCTATTTTCCGGTTTCGGTTTTTTATGTTTCGGTAAACAACACTAAAAGTCCCCAAAAACCAAAAACAAAACCAACTAACTTTTTAAAATATTAAAACCAAAACCAAAACCAACTTTTTTCTGGTTTTGGTAAATTCGGTACGGTAATTTTGGTAAATTTGGTACGGCACGGTAATTTTGGTACAGTTTTTTTCTGGTTTCGGTAAATTCGGTACGCTATGGTAATTTCGGTACGGTTTTTTATGGTTTCAAAAAATTCGGTACGGTAATTTCGGTAAATCGGTTTTTTAAATATTAAAACCAAAACCAACCAACTTTTTTTTGGTAATTTCGGTTTCTGGTATTTTAATATATGAAACCAAAACCATTTTTTTTCAGACCAAAATGGTACGGTACGGTAAAAACCCGTACCGCTTCCAACCCTACCCCTAACGGTGGTGTTTGCGAAAAACCTTAACAAGTTTGTTTTCATTGTTAAGTCACCCCTAATGGTGGAGTTTACGAAAAACCTTAACAAGTGTGTTTTCATTGTTAAGTCACCTCTAACGGTGGAGTTTACGAAAAACCTCAACAATTGTGTTTTCATTGTTAAGTCACCTCTAACGGTGGAGTTTGTGAAAAACCTTAACAAGTGTGTTTTCATTGTTAAGTCACCCCTAACGGTGGCGTTTACGAGAAACCTTGACAAGTGTGTTCTCATCATCAAGTCACCTTATAGGTGTGAGTTTGTGTAAAAACATTAAAAAGTGGTCATTTGAGCGAGTCAATAATACATGCATGCACAAGAAACCTCATCATGATTAAAACAAGTCAAACAACATGTGCATGCACTAAAAGATTAATCAAGGACGATGAAGTAGTTATTATGTATACCGTAATAATACTTTCACCAAGCTTGGTTGAGAATGACGAAAGAGAATGCTGAGGTAGTTATTATGTGTTCATGATAATACTCTTTACCAAAGCAGAGTTATAAACAATTGCATTAAAAATGTGGATGCATGATCATTTAAATAGGAATGGGGGCAACACTCGGTGTATATCATTCGTATGAAAATAATGATAAACGAGATCCTTCAGAATAACCTATGAGATCAAAGCTGCAAAATGGGATTTAAGATATGAGATATAAAATTGATGTATATCATATAACTGAGATATGAAATATGAGATTGCATAATATCACAAAATGTGATATATGAGGTAAAAGTACATCATCAAGATGAAATGAGATATGAGATTATTACCCACGATCCACAGGTCGATCGAAAATATGAAAACTGACTAAAATTATTTCGTACATACAGTCGATATATTTCAGACATGTATCAATATATCAACTATATGTACGAGGGGGCAAATGTAGGAGGCGCTTAATGATAAGCCTCTCATTAAATTATTAAATGAGATTAGAGATGATTAATACTGACAAAAGTCCATGTGTTTATGCGACTGAGGTATTATTATGCGTGTCGGACATATCACGCGTATTTGTGTGTTATTTACATATTAACTAGACAATATTCTAGTATTGAGATTTTTGACATATGTTATGGGACACATGCCACTTAAAATAGGACATGTGTCACCACGAGTTAATTAACATGTGGCGACCCACTTGGGTTGGTTTTGTTATAAATAAGCCCTACCCCCATACATTTGAGAGGGATCTTCTTGGAAGAGGAAGGTGATTTTCTTATCTTATGAGGTTTTAGAGAGAGTTTTGAGATGAGTTCTTCGAGAAGAGTGGAAACACCTCCCATCTCTCCGAAAAAGCACCACAATGAGTTTTTCGACGAATAGTACGAACCCACGGACTACGCTGACTTTGATTCCGAGCATAACTGATACGTAGGCGCAACTGAAGTTGCTCAAGTCAAATACGTGCTAAAATCGAGTATTTCCCCAAAATTAGACTACTCTCTTACAAGAGTATAATGATAATTTGTAAAAATCACACTTAGTTACAACACATGCCGTTAAAGGGTGAAAACCCAAATCGGCCCCCAATCGACCCCGTAGGAGGCGCGAACACCTCGCATGGGACCAATGTAACTTGTAGGAACTGACCACGTAGTCCCGGGTATCCCGATTTGAGAGTATGATGATAATTTTCAAAAATTACACTTAGAGTTAAAAATAGGCCGTTAAAGGTTGAAACCCCAAACCGACCTCCAATCAACCACGTAGGAGGCACGAACACCTTGCACGTGACCAATGTAACTTGTTGGAACTGACCGCGTAGTCCCAGGTCTCCCGATTTGTGAATAGGATGATAATTTGCAAAAATCAATACTTAAAATTAAAACATTGCCGTTAAAAGGTGAAAACCCAAACCTGCCCCCAAACAACCCCATAGGAGGCACAAACACCTCGCACGGGACCAATGTAACTTGTAGGAACAGACTGCGTAGTCCCGGGTCTCCCGGTTTGAGAGTACGATGATAATTTGTAGAAATCACTCTTAGTTACAAAGATGTCGTTAAAGGGTGAAAACCCAAATCGGCCCCCAAACGACCCCGTAGGAGGCACGCACACCTCGCATGGGACCAATGTAAGTTGTAGGAACTGACCGCGTAGTCCTGGGTCTCCAGGTTTGAGAGTATGTTGAGAATTTTCAAAAATCACACTTAGAGTTTAAAATAGGCCGTTAAAGGGTGAAAACCCAAACCGGCCCCCAATCGATCCCGTAGGAGGCACGAACACCTCGCACGGGACCAATGTAACTTGTAGGAACTGACAGCGTAGTTCCGGGTCTCTCGATTTGTGAATAGGATGATAATTTGAAAAAATCAACACTTAAATTCCACTCATATATGTAATTTTTTTGTTTTGAGTATTTTTTTTTTTGTAAATTATTGGGTTACTAATATCGTATCTTTTTTGTATTCTATTTTTTTTGCAAGATAACAGTTTATCGTTGGCTTTTATTCACGTGGAACGCACAAAGAACTCAATGGTTTACAACAAGGGGTTTATTAATGATTCCATTTTTTTGTGTCATGACCGTATGGTCATTTGTTGTTTTATTATTGACTTTTATGGCCATGACGACTTTTGTAAGTTAATTGTTATATTTTGTGGTCGTGCGGGCTTTTTGTTAGGCAGGTTTTGTATCAACAGGTTTTGGAATGTCCAGAAAATAGAGGAAACTCTGCCAAATTTTTTTTGGGCCTGTGAGCTGTTATAGACTTGTAATATTTTGAAATTTGTATGTACATTATTTTATTAATAACGTGCAATATTATTAATTTATGAATTTTGTTCTTTCAAATATTTCTTTTTTAAATAAAAAATTTGGCACAGTTCAAAACCGTGGCAAAAGTGTATAATATTTTGGCACGGTTTTGAACTGTGCCAAATTTTTTTAAACTGTCTTGAATCTGGCACAGTTAAAGACTGTGCCAAAAGTGTGCCAGAAATATCAAATTCTGGCACGGTTTAAAAGTGTGCCAGAAGTGTTCCTATTTTGCTGAATCTGGCACAGTTAAAAACTGTGCCAAAAGTGTGCCAGAAATATCAAATTCTGGCACGGTTTAAAAGTGTGCCAGAAGTGTTCCTGTTTGGCTGAATCTGGCACACTTTTGAGCTATGCCAGAAAAAAAATCTCATTTTGGAACACGTGATTCTGGCACAGTTCAAAACCGTGCCAGATTTGATCTGGCACAGTTTTAAACTGTGCTAGAATCCTGTTTTTGGTGTAGTGAATAAGCCATCGGTTCTCAATACAAAATCCAACTAAGCGTCTATGAAATAATACTGAATCCAATAATACATAGTCTGATACATCTGAATAAATTAAATTGCTGAGGGGAGACATTCCTAAATGAAATAACTGAAAATGATCAGTCTAATCCAAGTCTTGCAAGCATCCATAAATGTTGCAGTTACGCATCCTTGGAACAAATCATTAATCTTGGCATCCCCATGGAACACACTCCCTTGAGTTCCTCACCTCTCATCTTATGTTCACACCTAACGTTTCCTACTTATCCCACCTAGTTATGTTAACCTGTCTAACCAAACCTCATAAGTATCTAACTAACCACTATCCGGTTTATCCCACACCTATCGCTCATATAGTATGCTAAAGTATACCTTTAATTATAATTAAGTCATTTATTGAGTTTCTCTTTAACTTTCCCATATCTCCCATATAGTACCCTATCAAATAACTAATAATTAACATGTCTTGTATGTTATTATTAACCATATTTAACATTTAACGTTATTTATCATTAAACCATGACATTAAGTTGCTATACTTAAATCATATTTTAAGTATACACTATCTAACTTTACTACTATCATACACTAAGTAGATTACCTCATAATTAAATCAGTTTTAGATATACGCTATCTATAACTACTACTTTCACACACAAGTAGGATATATATCTATATAATAAAGTAGAAAACTTATGTATGTCATAAGATCAAAATATGATGTCATGAGATGAATTAGTTTCTACACCACCTATTTTACCCACCCTAAACATTTGAGTTCCCCCTCTTTTTTCACTCTCAAATTTATTTCCCCCTTTCTTCAAAATTAAAAAATGAGGGTAGATGAGTAAACTTGTCTAAGGTAGACTCTCTCAGACTTTTCTCCAACCACGAAACACACAAATCTCTCTTCTCTCCCCCGACAAAATCCCCCCCTACTCCCCACCAAACCCACTGTCATACTCTCCAACACACAACACTCTCCCACATTTCAGAGCTACCAAGATTTCACTAACTGTGTATGTTTTTTTCGATGCTTTTGAATTTGAAGGTGAACTAACAGGTAACATTATATTTATTTTGATCTTTATTATGTTTTGTTTTACAGATTTTGTCAAGATCAGTGCACGTTCCCTTATTGAATATCCATGTCGAAAATCTGTTGCCAAGTCGATGGTATTTTTAGGGCTTTGAGGAGGAAGGTGAGTATTCAATCAATGTTTCGTGGGAAACAAAGATGATGCTAATCCAGGAAAATGAGGAGGTGAATCCAATCCGAAGTTGGTCCTTTCGCTATCGGCTGTGGGAAGCCTGATTTGATTTGTTCCTTTCTATATCTCTGTGTGTTCTCATATTCCGGTGTGGTACACAGGCGGTGCTAGCTCTGTCCTTTAATAGGTGTTCTCTCTCCCTCTCTCTCTCTCATAGACACACACACACACACAGATATACAGACACACAGACACATCTTTCAATAATTGGTATTGAAACAAAAATTAGATGTGATAGTTGGTATTGAAGCATAAATTTCAACTGAGTTTTCAAGTGGTGCTAATTTATACTTGCTACTAAGGTTTTTTCACAATGTACTGAGAATCCTCCACTGTAAGTTGACAATCTCACTTTTAAATCCTTAGTCTACGTTTTCCATTATTTAATATTTTAATAATCAATACGATTGTACACAGATAGCCGCTGGGGTTTTCTATAGCCACCGAAGTTTTCTGTTTCTCTGATTAATGCTCAAATGTTTTTCCATTTATATGTATTTATAAAAGCATTGCTTCTTCTTTCATTGGTTCATTGTTTCTATGATTAATGCTCCAGTGCTTCTCTGTTACTCTGTTCATTGGTTCTTCTTTCATAACAGCGTTAGGGGGAGGGGGTTTATATATCCTCTGGGGTTATTATTTTCTATTTGGGCTTTCGATTTTTGTTTTGTGCTACAAATTTAAGAATTTGTTTTGCTTTTTGGGGTTAAGATATGAGTTTTAAGATTCTTCAACTTTTTTTTTTTGGAGGTTAAAAATCCATATAAACTCACGTTCTTGATGTTTAAGTTACGTTTTAAGTGGCTCACATCATTCTACTGCTTCTGCAGCACAACTCAACGCCCCTTTGCTATAATAGTCATGTTGTAATATGTCATGCTGTAATAGTTGATCATATTGCAGCCAAACGGGAATTTGAATCAAACCAACCCCAGTCATTAATAGTCCATATCACCCAAATGACTCAATAAAGACATATCGGTGATTTGAATTTAGAAACATGAACTGTGTTTACATTTTTATCGTATTTACTTCGAAGTGAATTGTATCAGTTTTTACATGTGAATAAAATAAATAGTGTATATCTTTGTTGAAGCTAAACTTTACAAATAGGACACTGATAGGTACATCTTTGTTCAAGCTAAATGATTGTGTCTTGAGGTGCAATTTTTCTTTATAAATGAACCTCATATTTTGTTTGTTTAGATTGCTCAGCAGGCCGCAAAGAATGCTCATTTGGGGAGATCTGGAAAGATTGATCAATGCCAAGTAGTAGATATGATGTGAGGGAATGACTAGTGATTTTTAATGATCCAGATGAAATGATGAAACCACAGGGCGATGGGCACAAATGGGAACTAAAGCCATCCGGGGTGAAGGTCAGATAATATGGGGGTATTGTTGATACTATGTGTATTTTTGGTAACACTATGGGGGTGCCCATCTACTCTTTTTTATTGCATTCTTATTGGTTCCTACTTTTTTATTGTTGATACTGTGTATTGTCAGTAACACTGTATTTTTACTTAATGTTTCATTTTTGGAATGTATTTTTTTATTAGTGCTACATATTAATTCATACTTAATTTTTTCATAGAAAGGCAGCTCTATGGCTTGTAACTATTTGGTAAGGGTGGCAATTGGGGTCAATGAGTCGTGTTTCGGGCCGACACGACACGACACGATACAACAAGGCTTTTTAGGACACGAACACGACACGACACAAATTCATGTTTTTTTTAGTTGACACAAACACGACTCGAATAAGAAACAACACGAAATGAAACGACACGAATACATAAATTTCATAAATTTTATGAGTAAAAAACACGATAACACGACACGACTCATAATTCAGACATGAACACGACACGCATAACTTCGTGACCAAAAAACACGACACGAACACGACATATGGTGTCAATTTCGTATCGTTTCGTGTTGTTTATAAAATTGCTACCCCTACTATTTGTCACCCACCGTGGCTAGTAGCTATTTTTACTCATTCGTTTGTAGTACTTTTAGAGGTTTTATATTCTCTAAAATTTTCTTGGGGTCTACAAAATGTATTATATTTTGTGATGAAGTCTCGGCAGCTGTGGAATGAATATGTTGAATTCTTACTACTAAAATTATGGCAAATTAAAATCATGTTGTTTTATTCCAGGAAAAAGTATGTCAAGTCCGGATCATTGAATTAATTCATTGAAATTAGGCATTTTGATACTCTTTTAGACATCTCACTTTTTCTACAATGACCATATTAGTGATTTACAATGAGCCTTTTGATATTATCATTAATTGTGAAAACGGAGTTCAATAATTGGGAATAGTATTTTCATATCCATGTCTTTACCATGACAAACTCTGTTGCAATTGTTTTTCTTTTACATTAAATATTTGGCCCTATTTAATTCGGAAACAATGAGTGATTTTTTTGTTAGATAAATAACTCCAATATATTTGGTAATTATTTGTGTATATAAGTTTGATAATGCTTGTTAAGGGAAATATTAGGGTGTTATTTATGTTTATCTATTTTTTATTAATATTTTTTAGTTGATAAATCATTTTGCGTTTAGGACACAATGAAAAAAGTCTTTTCAATGCGGAAGCACTATGTGTGCAATTGCAATGCATACTTGATTTTTCCTGTAATTTTTTAAAAAATCATTTATCTGTTGTGAACTATAAACGACTTATGGTCCTATCAACGACATACTATATATATATATATATATATATATATATATATATATATAGTGCTCAACCCAAATGACTGATCACACTATCATACACACAAGTAGTGCTCAACCCTGAGTTCTATGTTCTGGGGCACAAGTATAAAATCCCCCCACAAGTAGTGCTCAATCCTAGGCTAGGAAAGATCCAAATCGTTCGACAAAACGTAGGCTTGTAAATCCTGATGTTTAGAGTAATTCATGATAAAGAGTTCTTTGGGGTGCAATCATTGTATTTGCTCACTATCGGTTACTTTGAGATATTGTTTAGATGGACATATTATGCATGCTTGGAAGTTAGAAATAGTACCCTAGGATCCACCGTCATTGTATAAATTTAATGGTATGAAATCTTTTGATTAGACTATAATGTTTAAGACATCTAGGATTAGAATCAAATTGTTGGATGAATGATTGGTGAGCTTGATGATTGTAAATTTTGAGGAAGAATATTCCTAAGGAGGGAATAATATAATACTCCACACTAGAAATTTGGTATTTAATGTTATTTGAGGTGTTTTGTCCAAAGGAAAATTCGAAGTATAAATAATTCAAGTGTAACATGTAAAGTAATATGTAAGGTAAGGTATTACGTAAATGGTTTAAACAAGAATAATCAAATGATACAGATGTTGAATGACTACGTATTTAATCTCTAATAGTATTAGATAGGATGTCCGTTAAATTTGAGGAAAAAATATTAAGGAACGGATGTGACACGGACAAGGTTAATATGACGCGACATTTAAATGGTACGAAAAGCAAAGTATCACAATATGGATTAAATGAGAAATCATTACATTGTATGGTTCACATGGGTTTTATTTTGAGTTTATATAATTACTTTTTGTACTTCGGTTAAGTGTCTCGTGTTTCGGACAAGCAAAGAGCACTACGCGAACCTGAGTACAAGTTGTCTAACGGTGCGTGACATTCCAAAAGTCAAGTTTTGCGCAAATTGTTTAAGAGAATTGGTAAGTAAAAAAATATTCCCACCATATATCTAGACTCATAAAAATATAAGAAATATTACCATGCAGAGAAAGATCGAAAAAATAATATTTTGTGTGGAGGTCTCGATTCTTGTGCGCCTTGTATAGGACAATATGAGAGGCCAAATAACTAATGTAAATATGATTTTTTAGGTAACAAATGCAAGGAATATGTTTCTTTATTTAAAAGTTTAAAAAAAATTGGGTTTGGGGGGGGGGGGGGGGGGGGAGGTACCAAAAGTGACGCCAATAAGCATTTGTGGGTGTTTTGGGGCATTTTTCAAATGGTTTTTTGGGGTCACGTGTTTGGTGTATATGTAGTCTCTTTTAAGACTTACTATGAAGGCCTTGGATAACAAAATTATGCTCATTTAGGAATTCAAAACCTTGGGTTTGTTGGTCAATGAAGGAAAGCTTCCATAATTACATTATAGGAGATAATGGGAGGGACATACTTGGAGACAAAACTCTTAAACAATTTCAAATTATATCTCCATCTTCTTGCTCTTGCAAGAGTTTTTCTTCATTCCAAATTTTGTTGTCCTTCTTTTCCACCCCATTTCCACCATTAAAATACCACATTGGAGGTCCCCAAATTAAAACACCTCTCAAAGTTGGGACAATTAATATGAGGTTTTAGGAGGAGTTTTTAAAGCTCAAAATAAGCCTTGTTGGGAGTTTTTGAAAGGAGTTTCTTAGGGAGATTGAATATTCACTTAGGATCCTAAAAAGTGGGCTATTGTGACTCCCTTTAGGTCCACATTTGGAGGTTTGGGAATCATCCACTTCCTCTACCATTATTTGAGGACATTTTCAGGCAGGAAATACTTATCTCTCACTAAGTTAAGTTATAATGACATTAGTATGAGTATTTTGCATATTGTTGATATTGGGTGTGTAGAAGTAACCATCCGTGATTAAATATTGAATGCTACATGATTTCAAAGTATAGTTTAGAACAAAATGTGATTTTTTATCTTTGAAATGGGTCTTGAACTGAGCCTATGTCTGGCTTGATTTTTCTACATATTTAGAGCTTAAAATATGTTGATTAAGATTTTAAATGTACTAATAGATTTATTATTATCATTCTTACTATTTTCTATGAAAATGGACACTTAAAATGAAGTATTAAATGGGTTTTAAAATGGATAGTTTTCAGCCCACTATTCACAAGCATTTTATGAAATAACATGTTTTAAACTCGTGCTTTAAGGTGAATACATGATTTTTTCGATGTGAAGGAGACTTGGTATGTATATGCCTTTTTATGAGATTAATATAGTGATTCTAATGTTGATGAATCATTATGAAATGAGGAAATGGAGTTTCATTTACAAAGTGTACTATTTAGTATATTAAACTAAGTTTTGGAGTTTAAAGTGTAAATATGTGAAAGTGTAGTCTTCTTGCAAACTTTGGGTGAAATGTAAATAATCAAATTGTACTATGGGTCTTTTTATAAAAATTCATAATCAAAGTATGTACAACTAAATTTGAAATGCAAAGTGTCAAATGTGTAAATGATGACTAAAATGGGGTTTTTAGTGTTAAAACTCATAAATAAAGTGTGTAGACTTTAATATGTAAAAAGTATAATTTTATATATTAAAGGGAGTAATGTGTGAAAAAGTGATTTTTGACAAATTTAGAAGTTAAAAAAGTGTCATAGTGACTTAGATGCCTACGTGTTAAGTTTAAAGCTTAAAAAGGGTGTTTTTTTTGTAAATAACACGTTAATAAGGAGTGCAGTTACATATTTTGGTGTAAATTGGATAAATTGGCAATTTACTTAAAGTGTAACATTATTAGGAAACAAAAAATATTAAAGAGTGTTTTGACTGGTATGTACAAAGAATGAAACGTGTCCTTCAACGAAAATATTTTTCGGTGTAAAATCAACTTGTGTGAAAAAAGGGACTTTAATGGAATATAATGATTTTCCTAAATGAATAATGAAAAAATGGACGGTTAAGTCCAAGGATTTGGCTTTGGCTCGAAAAGGCAAATTAATGTGGATAATATGAAAATATCGAACACATTGGCAAGGCAATGATATTGGATGATGTCGGATTCAATAATTAATTAGGGCTATGCTGTCCCTAGTGGTGAAAGACCCCAAACCAACTGCAGTTACTTGGCGCTCGATGTAGGGTGGTGAAATTTCATGCAATCATGGGTGTTCATGTGTTGTGATAGGTGTGTGTGTGTTGGCAGAATCCCTAAAGAAAATGTTAAGTGATGAATTGCATATTCATGAAAGAGGCATAAAGGAAGGGCATTGATTCATTGAAAGGAAGGGCATTAAAAATTTAATGTTCATGTGGTAACATGAGAGGTTAAACAATATGACTAAATGATGCAATGAGGTTTGAATCAAAATAAACACAAGAATGTGTTATGCGAGGATTTAAAAGGAAAACGAGTCTTTTTCTAAACACGATGTGTGCATGCGTCGAATGGAATTCCTATAATATAGTTAAGTAACTATTGTGTGAGTTAATATATGTTGAGTAATAAACGTTTGTAATTAAATAATTTTTTTCCAATAATTGCTAATTGTTTAACTGTGTACGATAATGGGATGGATTGCTAAGTTTTTAGCATAATGATACAAAATGATTTTTCGTAAAGATAAGGAGAATAAACGTGTTAAATGCTATTTTTGGAATAAAATGGTTTAATACATTATGATGTGTATTTTCAAAGGTATATATGTAGATACATACATACTTTGACATGCATGCAGTGTAGTGTGTGAGTATTCTTTTCTACTTTTCATTTCTATACTGCATTTGTGTAGTTCCCATTAAGCATTGAACTCACTCTCTCCTTTTTTATGGCAGTTGCATACAATTTCATATTGTAAGAGCATTATATAGGTAAGTATTTACTTTAATTTATGTTAGTAGCTCTGTTTACTTGGACTTGGGGCACTTCCCTTGGTTCACATCACATAGTGATTGTAAATGAACTCGCATGCTAATAAGTGTAATGTTAAATAATAATAAAAACTGGATTAGAAACATAAATTAGGCTGTTTCATTTCACTTCACAATTAACGCGCTAAGTGGATTGAGTTATTCCTATAATAACCTTTAAACCCGAGTCGGGGCATTACAACTTGGTATTAGGGCTTTAGGATCAATGTTCCTTTTAGGTGTGACGTGGTGAGGTCATTAGTGGGTCTTTCGACGACGATGCTAGTTTGGGTCGATCATGTTGGATTAGTGACGGTTTCGGTTTGTAACCATAAAGGTATTGTCAAGGATGATAACACAATGTGAAACTCTTTATGAGGTGGTAAAAAGACAAGGATAATAGCCATTCATGTTCCACGTCATTTTGATGTTGATATGTGAGTATGTCACAACTGTTAGTGTAAGCCATTGAGTGGTGACACTGCAGTGTTGTGAGAGGTACATCATGTGGAAGTTTAATGATTACAAAGTCTTAATGATTTTTGTTTTATCTTAGCAGGTATGCTTGTGGTTTTTTTATGGGATTAGATGACTAAGTAACGTGACTCGTGAATGAATAATTCTATGGAAATTAGAATGTCGAAGTGACTTGATTATGATGTGGGTTTAGATAATCATATTGGTTTAGGGTAATTTAATAACGAATCTATATAGTCCTTGGGGATTAGTGTATGAAATAATGGTATTGAGTTATGGTTTTAGAAAAAATGAGATGGTAATGAGGAATATGATATCTCGTATCATCAAAGGTATTGACCTAAAAAGTTTATAGGTAGTATCCAATGCTCATATCCTACCAAAATATTTGTAGTTGTGATAGCTTGTGATCTAGCAAATCAGTGGGATGGCTATATAGTGAGACAAGTTAGTTGTCATGGCTAAGTGTTCAATAAGGTTAAGTCATACGCCATGATGAGTTTGATCTCAAGTTATAGTTATGGACATGCATGTGAATTCATACTAATAATGGCTTGGAGATATGTGCTAAGGATTAGCTAATGAGTTAGTAGTACAAGTGATAGATACTCCCTAGTAATAGTGAACTTTAGATTGCGCTTTGTGTATTATGATAACAATGATGTCTCTCTTAGAACTTTAGGGATTTTTATGATGTCAAGGACATATAGTTACAATTGGTGTAATGCATAATAATTGGGTTAGTGTTTATTGCTATAGAAAAAAAATTAACAGCTATGATCGAATGTTATAATTGGTGGGATTTTGTCATGATCACTCCTACCCAATAATGTGCATGATCATTGGAGATGATTGACTTGGTTTCCTTTCCATGAAGCGTTGGGAAATTTATTGTGTGGATGCAAAGGCTATTGATGTTTGTAGTACGATTTAGTCATGTTGTTTTGTGGCAATACTTAGGAGTTAGCGATATGGCTTGTTGATAAGCATATGTTAAGGTATGACCCTTGTGGAAAATATTGAAAATAGGTTGATACGTGTTAGGTTTTACACTTGGTAGACTTAGAACACGATGATGTTCATCATGGTTTTAGAGATAACACTCGGAATGTAGTGTTAGGCTTAGTTACAACACCTACGTGTGTAACCCGTATGGATTTGTACAACTCTAGTGAGGATAATTATTAGGTATTAGGCATGGACAATGATTGAAAAAAATCGAGTTGTCATTGTAAATAGTACGATAGTTATGATTTGGGATCAAATAGGACGTTGCTAAGGATTTTAGTGATGGAATAGGACGTTTATAAGGATTTGAGTGATGTTCCATAGGGTAAAGTTATGTGAGTGTTGTGTTTCACTAAATGAGAAAAATCTCGTGGTTTGAAAGTTAGCAATTACATGTGGAGACTTGAGTATGTAGGTCAGTGACTAACATTGAGAAATGATAAATGTAATTTTTCTTTGATATGAAGGATTAAAAAATGTAACCTCAATCTAAAAGAGGGGAGCCTAGCGTCCTAGCTTCCTAAATGAATCGGTTCCCAAGTTGTTTCCATTGAAAATGGGTAGTCATGATTATTGATTCAATCTAGGGCGCGTGCCATGGCTAAGACTTTAGCTCACGTGTAGGTCGGTGAAATTTTAGACTTAAAGTATATGTTTTTGGTTCTTACTTCGAGTGGAATCATCCGGTGCCCGAATTCAATTGTTTCATTCTGGCGTGCCAGTCGCTTGATTCGTTGCATCTTATTGTATCTTCTTTGATCCCGGTGATAGGATGTTATTGTGTCAATTATGGGTCTGTATTCAGGTGTATAATTGTATAAGATTAGTAGTGATGCAAGATATGTCGATCATGGTACATAAGTATGCCAAAAGAATCTTTGTTTTTCACCAGTTGGGGTGTACACATGATCTCGCGATTTGGGGCATGTAGTTTTCATGCGTACTTTATAACTTTAGATTTACACACTCACTAGTTAAATGTTATAGCTGGTTACGATGTATATCGTGGATTTGAGATCACGACTCTAAGATATGAATTTTAGAACTCGAGGGAACATTTAATGATAGTGTTGCACTCTGTATGGAATTTCCAAATTGAAAATTTAGCCTCTCATGTGTGTTTGGGTTGTCACACCTCGAATAACTCTAGCTTAATGTGTAGTTTTATAGGAGGTATGGGTCGGATGCACCATTGGGATTTGAATGGTTATCTCAAAATCGTTAATGCGAATGGTTATTTATGTTGAGGACGTATCTTCCTAGGCTAGGAAAGATCCAAATCGTTTAACGAAACATAGGCTTATAAATCTCGATGTTCGGAGTAATTCATTATTGATGTAAAAAATCATCATGTTATATGGACCAATCGGAAATGAATATGTGTTATCCAACATGGCATCAGTCCTAGTCAGTAAGGAGTAGTTCCCCGACCAAGTACAGGAATGTCGACCAACACATTAAGAAGCCCAACCAACAGTACGAAGACTGACCAATGTGGTCAGCAAAATGCCAAAAATTGTATACATTATGAATATTGTACTCTTGTAATATTTCTACTCTTGTACACCCTCAGGGGCTATAAAGACATTGTAATCACTATATCCAAAACATCGACACAGGTGATAACAAGGAAAATATAAGACAATACACAATAGTGGACGTAGGCTATTCTCTTTAGCCGAACCACTTTAAAAATATTTTGTGTCTCTCTAATTTACATATTTATCTGTGGTCAAATAATTATATATAGTCTAGTTTTTTGTTTAAACAGATTGGCGTCGTCTGTGGAAATGTGTTTTAAACATTTTCACTTATTTAACATAACTGATATTCCTGAATCAAGTTCCAGGAATGATGGCATCATGCCTGTTCCTTCTGCTTCACCGATGACAAATGATTTGACTAGAATCATGTCTAGTATCACAAGAGGACAAGAGGCTATGGAGGATACTATGAGGCAGTTAGCGCAAACCTTACCAGGCCACCTTCTTTATCTACTTGTGGAAATATGCAACCACCACCTCTAAGAAGAAATAGACATAGACAATCCAGGACTACTAGAGATACCTACTATCTCCCAAGAGAAAGTTATTCTCTCATAACATCAGATCCCTGTGATGATTAATCTTTTACTCCCGAAAGATGGATTTTTTTAGAAAGGCTATGATGGGCATATCTTTTGACCGTTTTGGACCTAGTGGGAATAAAAAAGTTCCCATAGCGTTGTCGAGAAATACTCAATCACCAACCAATCAAAAGGAAGGCTCAGTCCTATCTAGATCAGATTCCTGATGAACATCTCGCACCGAGCAACAATCACAAAAAGAAAATTCAGCGCAAACAGTTGGTCGGAATGAAAAAGTTACAGCACATAGATCTGACATTAGTAATAGCGCATAAAAGGGTTCCATCCAGAGATTGGAGGATAGATTGGGAGAAATGGCTAAAGTCAATAACCTTTTGCAAAGAATATTTGTGAAAGGATCTCCTTTCATACAAGCTAATGTGGATTTTTCCACGCCGTCAAAGTTTAAATCTCAGGTAGTAACACCCAAATATGATAAGAAAATTGATCTCATCATTCATATAGAGAAGTATCTGGTAACAACCAACATTTATGTCATCCCTGACGAGATAAGATGTCAGTCATTCTTAGGGACAGTTAGATGACCAGCTCAGATTTGGTATAACAGTCTTCAGCGGGGGAAAATTTCTAGTTTCCAGCAGCTTACTGAACTATTTATTGTTAACTTTTGCTTTAGAGATAAACCATTAAAATGAGTTGCCCATCTTCTCAGTGTCAGACAAAAGGTGGGTGAAAGTACCAGAGATTAGATTACGCGTTTTAACAACGAGATGTTAGAGGTTGTGGATTACAAGGAGAAGACTACTATAACATCTTTTATGAGTAGGTTAATCCCCGAAAAACTTTACTATACGCTTGCTAAATATACCCTAAAGGCAATGATAGAATTGATGGCTAAGGCAGCCAAGATGATGAATGTTGAGGAGGCAATGGCAGCCAAATGGAGCTCGGAGGTAAAAGTTGAAGGGAAATCTGACAAAAAGGAGTACAAAGATTCCAAGGAGGACAAGGAATCAAAGCAGAAAATGATTATTGATCGACATAGCGAGTACAATAGTTACACTCCATTAACGATGTTTATTCACCATGTCTTAGAGAAAATCAAACATAAAAAAGATGTATGTTGTCCTGAGAAGTTGAGGAGCTCCCCTATCAAAAGGGATAAATCCAAATACTATGAATTTCATGGAGACCATGGTCACACGATAGATTGTTGTATTGATCTTTAGAACGAGACTGAAACTCTCATCCAAAGAGGGAAACGAAATCAGTTTATTGATCGATAAATTAACGAAGGAGCTCAGAGAATGTCAAAATATCCTTACAAGCCCAAAGATGAGAAAAAGAGGATTCATTGAGATGATCAAGAGGACGATCCTGACCTACCTAAGAAACCTAGGCAACCAGAACGTGAGGTATTCTTACTTAGCTTTGGTTATTTTGATTGTCAAATGATCACAGGTGGAGATGCATGAGGAGGTGACCATACTATAGAATGGAAAGCTTACCTCAACGAGAAGCAAGCTTGTTCTTATATACAGAGGATTAATATAGCCGAAGAAGATCAGCCAAGGAAGGTCAACAAAGACAAGATAGTTATCAGATTCTCTAAAAATGACCTCTCAGGAGTATTGTACCCCCATGATGATCTTCTAGTAATCAAAGTCAGAAAGCAGGATATCATTATTTCCAAAGTACTAGTTGATAATGGTAGCTCAACATATATTATATTTTATCCTTGCTTTGAAAGTATGGATTTTAAGCTCAACCAATTGGAGCCCTACCATAGACCTTTAATAGGTTTTTCTGGTGAAAAAGTATTCCCTCTACGAATAATTAAGATGGGGGTGTTAATCGGCACATGTCTAGCCAGCCGAGCAGAGAAGATACATTTCTTTGTAATGGACAAGAATGTTCATTCGGCCTATAACATGATTATGGGAAGAGTAGGGTTGAAGAAGTTCAAAGTTCTTCCATCTACAGTCCATCTATGTTTGAATTTCCTGACCAATTTTTGAGTAGGTGTTGTAAAAGGCAACCAAAACATAGCTCGAGAATGCTATTACTCATCTGCCAAACAGGAAAATTGGAAGAACCAAAAAGGAAAACCACCACTTACGAAGTAGACACCTCTAAACCCGATGAAGAATATGAAGTTGAAACTTTAGATACAAGGGAGGAAATGTAATTAGTGAAGGGACAGATAGTTGAAGCAACATAAAGCATTGTGTTAGACGATAACAAGCCAGAACGCACTACTCAGATAGGAACAACGATGTATCCTGTTCTTAAATAGGAACTAGTGAATTTCCTTAGACATAGAAAGCATGTGTTCATATAGACTCACAAAGATATTCAAGGGATTGATCCTAACTTTCATTTCCATGAACTCAATGTTAACAAAGAGGTCAAACCTGTAAAGCAGAGATGAAGAGTGTTCAGCCCCAAGAAGAACCAAGAAATACAGGTGGAAGTTAAAAAGCTTCAAAAAGCTGATGAAGTGAAGTATCCATATTGGTTGGCCAATTTAGTTATGATTAAGAACAAGAATAATAAGTGGAGAATATGTGTATACTTCACAAATTTGAACAAAGCATGCCCAAAGGATCATTTTCCTTTGCCGGGAATTGATCAGCTTGTTGATGCTACTTTAAGATATGAACTACTCAGTTTCATGGATTCATACTCTGGTTATAACCAGATCAAGATGATGGCTAAAGACATGGAAAACACTCTTTTATTACTCCTAGAGGAACTTACTATTATATTGTGATGGCATTTGGTTTAAAAATACTGGTGCCACTTATTAGAGATTGATGAATCAAGTCTTTGAGGAGAAAATTGGTAAAAATATGAAAGTATATGTGGATGATATGCTGACAAAGAGTAATAAAGAATCCAATCATATTACTGACCTCAATGAAACTTTTAACCAACTAGAGAAGCACCATATGAGATTGAACCCGACCAAGTACGTCTTTGGAGTACAAGAAGGAATGTTCCTCAGGTATATATTAAACTAAGGAGGAATTGAGGAAAACCCAGAAAAAATCAAGGCGTTAATTAAAATACTGTCCCATGCCTGCAAAAAGGATTTACAAAGGCTAACAGGGCTTGTAGTAGCTTTGAACATATTTGTGTTCCGAGCTACTAACAGTTGCCTACCATTCTTTAAAGTATTGAGAAAGAGTTTCGAATGGAACGATGAGTGCGAACAAGCTTTTATGGAGTTGAAAAAGTACTTGGGATCATCCCCGCTGCTTTCCTGACTAACTTCAGGAGAAATAATATATTTATACCTAGTTGTTTCTGAATTAGCTGTAAGTTCTTCCTTGATCCGAGAAGAGAATGGAGTTCAGAAACTAGTCTATTACACTAGTAAATCTTTTCGAGGACCAGAAATCAGATACCCATGCCTGGAGAAGTTGGCATTAGCACTGATTGAGGCATCCAGGAAGATGAAGCCCTATTTTTAAGCCCACACGATTGTGGTATATACTTATATGCCTCTAAGGCAAGCCTTGCAAAAATCGAAAAAGTCAGGCAAATTAATGTACTGGGCAATAGAATTGGGGGAGTATGATATTATTTATGAACCAAGGTCTTCTTCGAAAGGCCAAGCTGTTGCAAATTTTATTGAATATTTCACTTACCCCGAGGTTTTCGAGCAACAAGATAGGTAGGCAAAACAATATTCCGAAGAAGATGGTTCAAAAGGGGCTGTTGGTGATCAGGCCCCCCGAGCAACCTTCATCAGAGGGAGAATTAGAATAAATGCCTTCGACATGCAAGATTCCTCTTCTAGAGCACAGGAGATGACCAAAAAATATTAGGAAGCAAAGAGTACAATATTCCATTATGGGAGCTTGACAGACCAAGCATTGAAAATCAATCTCCCAATATGGAACTTGTACGTTAACGGGTTATCCTGCGCACCCGATAGTGGAGCAGGTATAATACTTAGCACTCGAGATGGAATATATATTGAATATGCTTTGAAATTTCAATTCCAGACCTCAAATAACGAATCAAAATATAAAGCTGTCATTATGGGCTTTAGGACAATCAATAAATGCTGAGAAAGTTATGGTGCACAGTGACTCTCAGTTTGTGGTGAATCAAATATTAAGCTTGTATGGAGATAAAGGAGAATTGATGAACATGTATTTGGCTAAATAAATAAAAGTAATAGAAACATTTTTCACAGTTAAAATGAGCAGAATTCCAAGACTAGACAATGCCCGAGAAGTTGCACTTGTTGTGCTAGCTTCAACAACTAAAATCGATCTATGACAAACTATTCCTATCGATCTTCTAGAAAATAGGAGTATAGATGAAGACCTGATGATTCGTTTTATTGCAGTAGACATGGGACCATCTTGGATGGATCCCATCACATCTTACATTAAAGAAGGAACTCTGCCAACGATCATGATTGAGAATAAAAAGTTAAAATATAAAGCCTAGATATGTTCTAGATAAAGGAGTGTTATATAGGAGAGGATTAAAAGTTAACCTGAAACGATTTGTTCATCCATCAGAGGTTCCAGACCCAATCCACGATGTCCATGAAGGATCTTATGGAGCTTACGTGGAAGGACAAACACTACTGCAACGAATTAGTACACATGAGTACTATTGTCCAACTATCCCAGCAGATTGTGCATACTTTGCTAAAAAGTGTGAAAAATGCCAAAGGTATTCCAACATTCGCAAGACTCCACAGGCTTCCCTAACTCCAATCACTTCACCTTGGCCATTTACAATGTGGGGTATAGACTTGGTTGGGTCAGTGCCCACCACTCAAGGAAGATTTAAGTACTTGATTTTTGTTGTGGATTACTTTACAAAATGGGTTGGAGTAGATAAACATGCCTTAAGAGAATACATACTAATTCATTTGGAAGAATATCTTTTGCAAATATGGGCTACCCTATGTCGTTATCACCGACCATGACACACAATTTGACAATGAAGAATTGGATGCCTATTTTTCTCAGTCCAATATTCAAAAGCCACACTCCATTCCATGTCATCCTCAGAGCAATGGGCAAACGGATGTCTTAAATAGAACTCTACTCAATGGGTTGAAAATAAGACTTGATGACGCCAAGGGAAACTCGATCAATGAGTTACACTTTGATTTGTGGGCATACCGAACAACTCCAAGAATTTTTACTGGACAATCTCCCTATATGATGGCATTCGGGACTAAAACAGTAATACCTACTAAATTGGGTCTTCCATCCTATAGAGTGTTGAATTTCAACTCTCCTATAATCTATTTAATGCGAGGACTAGATTTCGACATGATGGAAGAAGTACGTGAAGATGATGCCATGAGAAATGCAGCTTACCAACAACGAACTGCCCCATTTTATAACAAAAGGAAGCAGCCGACTAAACCAAATGAAGGAGATTATGTGTTAAAAAAGGTCATTCAGAAGAACAACAAACTTGAGGCCAATTGGCATGGGCCATATTGTATTTCAATAGTTGTCTGACCTCGAACCTTCAGAATTGAGAATTTAGAAGGTGAAAAATTCAAGAATCCATGGCATGCCGAGCATCTTAGAAAGTATTATGGATAATGTAATCAATTATAATCATTATCAATTTTTCCTATCAATAAAATGATAATTCCTTCCATTTTTATTTTTGATTTTTTTTGGAATACTAGTGCTATGCGCTATGATATACTATTAATTAGCGCCGATTGTAAATACTAATGTTATGCACTACGATATAATATTCATTAGCGCCAGTTGAAAATTTCTCAGAACGATTGAAAGTTGCTCGAAAAAACATCAAAAGTACCTCGAACAATAACCATACCGTTGATCGGCTCCTAGGACAGGTCCTTCATAATAGCTACCAGTTAGTTGATTCCTGACCTTCGAACATTATTCGGCATAATCAAAACTTGATCGGCAGCACACAAAAATCCAAGTAAAGCAGGACTCTAAGTCCTCAAGAAACTTGGCCATTGAAGATAAGGGTAAAACCAGATCTTTATCTTACTGGGAAAAGTGAAGGAAGAACGTTTGAATATTCCTAAAAAGGATTGTAGATACATATTCCACATACGCCAGGTCACACCACTCGTAACTAATGCAGAAAACCTAAAACTTTAGGTTCATTACTGGAACCTATGGAGACATATGGGTAATTAGTACGAAACTTGGATTTTAATCTAAATGTATTAGTAGAAACTATGTATTCATTGATCATTGATGATAAACTAAATAAAAAGCTTAAGCGTGTCAATAAAACTAATGAAAAAGAAGAAGCTATTCATTCATACCAAGAAAACATTCACATTCAAAGAATAATAAGATAAGTTGGTCAAATATATTTCATTCATTTGAATATTCATTACATGGTTTTTCTCATAACTGAATTACATGAATGAAACTTATTCTAAGGGACATTTCCCCTCAGCCTTAGAAGAACTAGAAACTGGTTCCATGCCCGCTGGAGGATCATCCAAGGTGTAAGGAGAATTGATAAAATTGAAGTCCTGGGGCATTCTTCTATTGTTAATACTAGGGCAACCTAACAGATGAGGAGGATGAACAATATCTAGCTCATAATGAAGGCCATAGTCCCCTAAATACTTTAAAATCAGGCACTAGGGAATTGTGTTGGAAGGAATCCAATCAAGATCAAATTTTAAAGGAGGGTCTTCATAGTCCAATAAACCAGGTTCATACCATTTCAAAATAGGACTGATCTGCTCCACCTTCAGCACTGTTAAGCAATTGGTCTAGCACCATTTGTAACCTTATTCTGAGATTGCTTAAACAGTTCATCAAAATGACCGAGAGCTTCATTATATCCTTCCATCCAGATCTCCCTAGGCTGTTTATGGGATTGAAAGGTTAGACTTTTAACGTAATGATGCAATTTTTTCAACACTCTATCTTTGGCTTGTAATTGGGTAGAATGGGTAGTAAGTTGTTCGAATTGAGTTTAAAGCTTCGAGGACATCTCAGCCATTGCCAAAATTTTTGCCTTAAACTGGGAAGCTTGATTAGTAAGAGTCTTCTATATCCTAGCCTTATCTGAAGTAGTTCAGTCAGGTTTAGTTTTTGGTTAGGAAGATGTACTAGACTTAGTTTTCTTCAGTGTCTCCACTTCTTCCTTCAATTTGGAATTTTCTGTCTTGAAGAAATAAACCCCATCATCAGTAACAACAACAAGAGTAAAATGAGTCTTCAAAGAGTTCAACTCATCCCTTTAGATGTTATTCTATTCTTCTAGCGGCTTGGAGATTTCTCTATCTTCCTCTACTTCATGATTATGTAAAAATTCTTGCCTCCTGAAGTAAGAATCATGTTTTCCAACTTCTACTAAAAACCCGAACCTTCACTCAAAGCTTTGTACTTCTGTTCATAATCGGCATGTAAAAGAGTTATCGTCTCCTTGTGATCTTCTTGTAGCTCCACAATCATTTCATAGTAAGCCACATTATTGACCACTTCCTAATCATGCAGACACTTGAAATAAAGGTAGGCTTATTTAGCTTAATCTAAATAATCCTTTCCAACAACTCAGATAATTCTTCTTCTATCAAATTCAAGTGACCAGCCTTGGAGAGAGCATTGCAACTTTGAATAATCTCAGAGTTAGGTGAAGAAAGTTGATCTAATTTATCCCTGAACTATAAATAAGCAATAAAAATTTCTAATAATTAATAAAAGTGGAAGGAAAATTAAAGTTATGTTCCTTTTCATTGATAAAATGTCGATTACAAGTACATGGAATAAAAAGAAAAAGTCATAATAAAAAGAAAAGAACAAAATCTACTCGTTATGAAAATCTACACCTTATTTTTATCAGAAGTAGACCCACTAGGATTGGAAGTAGGAGAAGGAAGGATTGAAGAGTCAACTACCTAGAGTTGGTCGACTGATTCTAAAATATGGGTAGATTCATTTGACCCTCCATCATCCTCAATATCCATATCCATGTTAGGAGAAGGCCCAGGATCATGCCTGAGAAACAACTCAGAGTCTTGGGAAGTGCCAAACCCTACAAGGGTTGTCGACCAGCCATCCTCTAAGCATTTCTTCTAGGAAAATTCAATTTGCGTAGAAGAAGCTTCAATTTCTTTGTCCCAGCCCCTATTGAAAAAGATTCCTTGGCCTTCAACCTTTTGGACTTCTCAGCATCCAACTTTTTCTGCAGCTCGATAACTTAATCCTGAGAAGTTACATCATCATCCTCTATAGTCTCTATTTTGGTCTCCCTTTTCTTTTCTCATTAGTCAATGCTTGAGGGGAGTCAATCACAAACTTCTTCAAATCTTCAAAGACCTCCTCAACTTTATTTAAAAAAGAACGTAGAACATCATCTCCAGAATATTGTTGAACTCAACCAAGAACTGCAGAAAGAAATTAGAGCATGTTAGGACAAGAGGTAGCAAAGAGATGAATGAAAAGAAAAAAAAGATAATATTTACCGGAGCAATGATTTGGGCAACCCTTTTAAAAATTCGTGATCGAGGCATTACAAAAGTAGCACCCATGTGCTTTGGCAGTGTACTAGACTTTATTAATTGTCATTAGTGAGATAAAATTAGCCAAATCGACTAACTTTTAGTATTCTGTAGCCTGGAAGGAAGCCCTTTTTTTAGATTCTTGAGGTGGGCTTCATCATATTTCTTAGCTGGGGGCTTTTTCCCAGTATCTTCTTTATTTGTGGCTCCACCAGCAACCTGCTTGTTTGAATCAGGAGAAATAATATCACCTAAGATATTGGGGAATTTCCCCTTCCTCATGCCAATGGCAAGGGGCAAGTCCGAATCAAGGGAAGAGGCTTGGGAAGTAACAAGTTTACCACTGCCAGATGCGCTAGCAGATGAGGTAGATATAGGGTCTTGATCAAGATCAATCATTATGGAGGAAGCAGCAACAGTTGGGCGAGTAACAAAAGATGTGATGGTGTTTCTATACTCCAACAGGTATGAGGAGGATCTAATGTGATCCTTGATGAATGCCCCAAATAAATTTCAATACTCCGAGGTTGGTATCACCCTCCTTGGGACACTTCCTCTTTGGATCAAACTCAATGAAGAGAAGAAAAATACAGTTAGTTACGTAACCAATGAAATTATTAAGGAAAGATATATAATAGTAGTGTAACCGATCCTCTGGCCATATTGCGGGCATCTGGGCCCCTGATAAACTACGTTCCCTGCCATGGTTACATGTTGCCAATTTTTGGCAATTAGTCCATGATCAAAGCAGTCTCCGATGGAGTCCAAGAGGCTAACTGCTAGATCCCTATTTACAACCCCAGTCTTTAAATAGTAAGTTTTGTCACTTCTGACCCACTTATAGAAAAACATGATCTTCGAGATTCCCATATGGGTCCCATGAAGCTGGTTTAACCTCTGAACACCATTGACTACTCTCTAAGTACTGGGGGCTAATCTAGTAGTAACCAGGTCAAAATACTGGAAAAACTCAAGGAAAAGTGGGTTTGGGGGAAAAGTAAACCCACACTCAGGATTAAAATAGAAGAGAGTCAATATCCCTCACGCAAAGAAAAAACTCCACAAGTGGATTGGGAAGTTCCAAATCCACCCACGAAGGAATATTCCACTCATTACTAAATTCATCTAGAGAATCTATTGACTAAACTAAGAAAGAATTTAAGGATTCAGCAAGAACTGAAGAACATAAGAAATGGTTGCACATAAATCTCAAGAAAATAGCAGCAAAAACTCAGAAAGTTAGAGGTAGAAGACAATCATGATTTTCCCGCATTTTATAGATTGTCTCAAAAATTGGCGAAGGTAATTGTGGGTACCTTTTTTGTTGAATAAGCCCATAAAGGTAGCCGACCAAGCTCAAATGGAAAATAAAAGGCACCCAGTCCAACTGGTGTGCCCTGAATGATGGTTGGGATAAAATAATATGACCAAGTCCATCCCCAAAAATCTTAAATGAGATATTAAAGGAATACTCCGTTAACGTGTTGGTTACCAGCACTCTTTCTCTCTCTCTTAGTGGAGTATATATTATACCCCTGGCCCGGGGAATGGGGGCATATGAAAACATTCTCAAGAGTTACTTAAATACAATAGTATAAATCTCCGTGGTCGTAGGAAATTAGTCGAACCACATTTATTATTATGATGTGTGATTTTTATTATTATTGTTCTTATTATCTTGGTGCATTTTTTCCTTCATTAATTATTTATGTTAAGATTTTGGTCACCGTAATTGACGCCGTTTGTGGAAATTAATTGTTTTTCATGTGAAAACCTTCACCAATAAGAACCAGCAATGTCCCATCACAGAAGTAACGTTCCTCAAGAAGGAGATATTCAACACCAGTCAAACCTTCCAAGGGTAAGGATTAAAATGCGCCATTCAAACCCAAGACTTTGCTAGGAGAGGCAGGTCTTCAAAGAAAGCTAGGGGACAACCAGATCCACGCAGATCTATAGGTTCATAGACTTCTATGAGGCTAGACTCCATGAGCACGAGGAGGATACTCACCAAAAGCAAGATGAAAGTGCTCACCTCAAGAGAAACCTAGAAAGGATGGAGAGAGAACTCCATCAAAGTACGAGGCGACGCCACAACCAGTCTCCTAGCTTTCAAGCGAGCAAGTCTCATAGTAGAGGAAAAAGCCCGAGGAGTGTATTAGAAAGAATAGAAAGGCAGTAGTCAGACGATGACCATTCTAAATGAGTGCAACAAACTCGCCATTACTGGAGTCCTAGTCGGCAGAACAATGACATAAAAAGATGGTCCGGAAGGAGATGGACCAACACCCAGCTCATCGCGGTGCCAGATGAACAAGAGAGCTATCCAGGTGAGCTCTCAAAACCCAGATGACGTCCCCTTTTTCAAGTCCAATAGAAGAATAGTCTCTGAAGAAGTTCGTAATTATTGGGTTTAAGATTTACGATGGGAAGCCTGATGCACTCATGTGTCTAATCTTTCCTTCAAGCTTACACGATGTGGAGCATAATTAGTTTGAAAATCTACTTTATAGGTCCATCAAATATTTTAAATCTTTGGATAAGTAGTTTATAGCTCGCTTCATAATACGCAGATCCCTCCCAAAAAGGATGGATGCATTGCTTACTATGAACTAAAAGCCGCAGGAGAACCCAAGAGAGTACGCAGAGAGGTATTGGGAAGTATTCAATAAAATTGAGGATTGCTCGGAGCAGGTCGATGTATCATCCTTCAAAATTGGTTTGTCGAGCTCTTGCCTCCTGCACCAGTCCTTAACTAAAAATGAGGTTGCATCTATCGATGACTTAATGGCTCATATTAAAAACATGCCAAAGTAGACGATGTGACCCACATTAATGAAGGGGAGAATGGTCGCACAAAGGATGGCAAAAGAGCTTAGAAAAATGAACCACAAAAGAAAGGGAACAAGAATGGGGGCAAAAATGAGTCCAAGAATGGGAATAAAAATGATGCCTCAAAGGCATTTCAGGCCATAAACATAGTCTTCAAGGAGCCGATATATAAGATCCTTGTTAAGATCAAAGAAGAGCAATATACTAAATGTATGAAGAAGATGGGAGAAGACCCCTCCAAATAGAATTACTCACTAAAATGTCCATTCTAGAAGGAAGGTGGTCATAAAGTGGAGCATTATAAAGACCTTAAGTCTCAGCTCGAGAATTTGGCCCAAACAGGTCACCTTAATGAGTTTGTGGATAATAGGACAGACAAAGCAGCAGTGAACGATGAGCAGGGGCCCGATAATGTTCTCGAGGTGGATGTCGACCATGAATTCGTAGCAATACATGGGTGTCAGACCTCAAACAAATTCAAGTAAACGGACCTCAGATAGAAGTTAAGAACCTTACTATAGTCACGCATGACTTTCAGATTGACTCAGCCAAAGACTTAGGCAGGGAAGCATCGACTACTGAAAGACCTCGATTATAATAAGCATATTGTGTTCACGGATAAAGATTTGGTGGGGGTGATAAACACTTATCATGACGCACTGGTCATTACACTCAGGATTTCTAACTGGGACGTCGACAGGTTGCTCATCGACCAAGGCAGTTCGTCCGAGGAAATGTATCTGTAATTATTTAGAAAGTTAAAACTGAGCGCAAATGACCTTAAGGTGGCCACTATTCAATTGTTTGAACTCAAGGAGGACACTGTTCCATTGGTCGACCTCAAGGAGGCCACTGTTCCATTGGTCGTCTTCGTGGCAAAGATGAGTGTACCTTTGAGAAAGATTGTCCTTCCAGTCAGGGCAGGAAGCATCTATAAAATGATTAAGTACCTTATTATTGATATTGAATCACCGTACCAAGCTATCCTAGGCAGGTAATGGCTTCACTCAATGAAGGTTGTTCCATCGACCAATCATCTAAAACTAAAGTGTGTAACTAATCGAGGAGTGGTTGAGATCCATGGTGACCAAGCTGCGGAAATGAAGTGTTTTATCGCAAACATACACCCCAAACAGGAAAAGAAATTAGAAAAAAAAAAGCAAGGAGGAATCCCAAAAGGTGTTGGAACCCTTTACATAGCAACTAAGGTACGGTCGACTAGGAGTGGAGGATACCCAACTCCTTCCTTCCGAGAGGGTCATTGAAGACCTAGAAGAAGTCGTAGCTAGGAGTAGCTCAACTGAAAAGATGTTTTTTATTGGTACATCCTTGACCGATCGTGATAAGAAAGAACTAATCACCCTTATCTAAAGGAACTTAGTTGTTTTTGCATGGGAACCCTACGAGATGCCTGGGATTGATCATATCGTTGCTTTTCATCAATTGGAAGTTGACGCATCTTTTAAGCCAATCACATAGAAAGCTCGTCGAATGGACCTCAAGAAAGCTAAAGCAGTTAAGTAAGATATCAGGACGTTACTTGATGTAGGTTCCATTTGGGATGTTTAGTTCCCTAAATGGTTCTCCAACCCAGTAGTAGTTCCAAAGAGTAATGGAAATTGGAGAGTTTGTATCACTTCATCGACCTCAAGAAGGCATGTACCAAAGATATAATTTCCCCTTTCAAAGATTTATCAACTCGTTGATGCTATAGAAATGCATGAGAGGATGAGCTTTTCAGATGCGTACTCTGGATACCACTAAATCCCCCTTCACATGCCGGATCAGGATAAGACCTCCTTGACAACCACCATTGGTTTGTATTGTTATAAAGTTATGGTTTCCAACCTTAAGAATGCAGGAGAGACCTATCAACGACAAGTTACAAAGATGTTTAAAGATCAAATGGGGGATACTATAGAGGTTTACATCGATGACATGCTCATCAAGATCAAGCTCAAGGATGATCACCTCTATAACTTGGCAAGGACTTTCGAAATCCTCAGGAGATACCGAATGAAATTCAACATAAGTAAGTGTTCTTTCAGTGTCCATTCAGGAAAATTCCTTAGATACTTGGTCAGCAAGAGAGGAATAGAGGCAATCCTAACTAAATTGATGCCGTCAATAAAGTTTAGCCGCCTCAAACATTGAGAGATGTATAGAAACTCACGGGAATTCTTATCATGCTCAATCGATTCATTTCTAAGTCTTCAGAGTAGTGCGAACTGTAGAGGGGTCTTCAAGGTAATCTTGAGATTACAGATAATCCCCCCATTAACAACAGTATTCGGGATTAAGGCAGCCAGGCAACTCAGCGAGGCAGCTCAGCGTGACAGCTCAGCGTGGAAACATAATAAGGCAACTTAGTGTGGCATCTCAGTGTTTTGGATTAAGGCAGCAAGGTAGCTCAGTGTTTGAGATTAAGGTAGCAAGGCAACTCAACATGGCAGCTCAGTGTGGCAGCTTAGTGTGGCAGCTCATACTTTAGCTTATTGTGTTACTTAGTCACATTGTATCTTTATTTATAGTGACTGTGGGATATAACGATTATAATAATGTAACAAGTATAATGATTTTTAGTGTGAGGTCGAACGATACTCATGAGAGACCATGCTTCGCAGGGTATGGAGGAGCTTTTTTACTCTATCGAATGACCTCGTCGTGGGAACTTTATAGGGACTTGGTTTGGAGGATTAAGAAGTGAGGCACCGTTGGGGCTTGTCCTGACCATCTTAGATACACCTAGTAAAGCACCAAAAGACCCTGACTATGGAACCCCGAGTGAAGCAGCCTTGAGTTCCAACGGGCATTGAGTTGTGGACCAAATAACCCTCTACTTAATGTCACATCTACTGTAGATGATGTGACTAGCCAGCTAGACAATGTCAAATTTTCACTTGAGTACTTGGGGCTATCAGATAGTTAGAGGATTGAGAAGGGAGCCATCGTGGTATTTGGGGTTGTCAAACAGTTGGTGAGCCACCTCTATGACGAAAGCTACCTGACACACAGTGGTTAGGCAAAAGGCATGTCTTGGCATTTAATGTTTATGACGTGGAGCTAACTAGTGCATCAGGCATTTAATGTTTGTGACATAAAGGAGGGATGTCTTTCACAGTTATTAATGACTGAGTTATCTCGGGAGTGGTGTGGGGGCTATTTAAGAGCCCCAACCATCTTTAAGGAAGAGATATGTTCGTTTTGAGGGTTCAGAAGTTATTGCTAGAGAGAATATCTATCAGAGAGAGATTTATTACAAACTTGAGGGTTTAGTCACCCACCATTCTCATTTATCCCGAAGCTTTAATACTTGACATAGATCATTGAGGGTGGTTAGGGTGTTTGGTTGCCTGCTAAGGTGTATCTAAGGTGCTTATTTTCTCTCTCCCTCTAAGAAAAGTTGCTTCTAAGTTCATTATTACCTTCAAAGTGATACATGAGAGATTTGTGATTCAAACTGAGCCTATCTTCACTAAGTTATGTTTACGTTTCTTGTTGTTAAATGATGATGTGATTAGTTAACTTATCATTACTATACTCAAAAGGGGTTACGCCTCCATCTAATCTAAAGTACCCTCTTAAATTTGGAGAATTCGCTGGGGAGGCATTCTTCTAAGCAGGGAGTATGGTGTAGGATAACATTAATCGAAGACTTAACATTGATGAAATTCAACACAATAAAGAACAGGCGGCGAAAGAGTAGGAGTCTCAAGGGATGGAGCCCCTGAACTAGAGGTACCTCCAGTTCAAACAGCAACTGGTATCCCAGGCGTAACACAAGCTTCTACAAGCGCTGGGTTGGGATCAGCCCAAGTGACACTCCTCATGAATAAATTTTATGAGTTTTTGCAAACTCCCGTAGCTTCAAAGGTGATGGGAGGATTTGAAGCCATTTCTTTCGGGACACTAGGGGCAGCACCAATGGCCCTAGAAAGTGCAGTTCTAACATGAACGGCACGAACAAGTATACCCTCTGTTGTAAATCCAGTAGTGGGAACTCCTGGTGCATCAACGGATCCTAAGGCGATGATTCCTCCAGCTACAATGGGCACTACGCCTATGGTCCCTCTGGTCGTTCCTTCAATGACATCAGTTATGGAGGATATGAGGAAAGAGATGCTGAAATTCATGCAAGATTCCTCGCAATCGATCGACGAGGTAGCTTCCATTTATGACAATTTTTGAATGCATTACCCTTAGGATTACAACAATGAGCCCTACCCAACAGATTATATTCCTCCCATTTTTGCAAAATACACAAGAAAGGGTGGGAACCCGACAGAGCACATTAAACGCTTCGTTGAACACTTGGGGGCACATTGCAATAATAAGAAACTTAGGTTGTGGTAATTGTCTAAATCATTAACCGATAAAGCACATACCTGGTATTCTAACCTAGCCCCCAACAGTGTTTCCACATTTTGTTCATCCAGAAGTTCTTTCTGGCAGAAGATGAGTTCACCTTGACCCAACTGGGGAGAGAAAAACAACGACCCAGGGAAGATGTAGTGTTTTACGTTCAAAAGTTCAGGAAAAGGTCCCTCGATGTGAGGGAGGAGACCAAAGAGTCCAATATACTACAGATTTGTGCGGAGGGACTTCTTCCTAAGTACATCTGCCATCTTATTAACGAGACGTGCGATGGGACTTTTATGACATTCCTAAAAGTAACATGGAATATCTCGTTGGTTGTATGACCAAATCAGGTGGTGGTGCCCATAATGTTTATGCAACCGATATAACCCATGGGAAGGAGGTCTCAGCCCCCATGGGTAGGATATACCGAAGGATTAGATGGGGGCAAGGTAGCGAAGAGGGATAACAAGAGGAAGTTTGGAAGAGACGGGGAAGACCCACCACCATTTCCTTGTACAGTAGAAGAGGCTATCAACTATTACAACGTAATGGTTCAAGGAAGAATGGTGTCCGAAGGGCATCCCCGTTAGGGAACCAGGCGCTGCAACTAGGGAGGATTTAAAATATTGCCAGATTTATCGAAAGATCCAACATCCAACGGATATCTATTTCACTCTAAGAAGAATCATCGATAAGTATACGAAGGAAGGAACGTTGCAAATCCCTCCGCAGAACGTTAACAACAACCCACTCCCAGCGCATGGGGACAATGTGGTGGTGACCTACAATGAGGAGGCAGAGAGAAAAGAAAGGGAGCTAACGACAAAGCAGGAGGAGTTTGAAGAATCTTTGGACAATTGTACTAGGGAAATGGCTAACATAGTGTTAAATTACGATGAAGCAAGTGCTAAAAATATGGATGAAGTATATAGCATTGAAGGTGAGGAAGCAGACCAAGCATAGAATACTGTGTAGTTTCAAAATCCCCAAAGTTTTCCTGGTTCTTCGACCTGGTAGGGATACCAAGGGAGAGTAGATTGGAAATAACTTAGGTGATCCTTGATATTTTGAGGAAGAATGCAGTCCCTTCGCTGAGATGGAAGGGACCCATAGCCATGTTGGTGAAGAAGTTTCTATCAGAAATAACTTTCAGTAACGCAAATAGGGCCGTGAGATTCCTGATAGGCAGGGTTTTTCCACGACACGAGAGTCACCTACGCGCCGGTCTTTTTGAATTCATCTCACCCGAACTTGACAAAAACCTAATCTTTGACTACATGTAACGGGTGAGTATAGCGGCCAAGTCCAGGTATCAAAAATCCACAGAGACGAGTTTCTAGAATATTATCTGATTTAATAGTTCTCAATAAAAGGGATTAAAGGTGAATTACAAATTAAAAAGGAAAAGATGCATAAAAGGGAAATATTAATCTAGGCGAGTGTAAATTAAACTAGATTAATAAAATGAGTAAAAACTATAGGTTGCGTCAAATATCCCTCATCCGAGTTAATTAGTACAAAATGGTCACATGGGTCAATGAGTTATTAAAAATTCGTCTCGTTTTGACAGTTAATTGAATCAAGGGTCGTCATGCTCCTAAATCCGCATAAAAGCCTAATAAGATTTTAGCGTCAACAAATACACCGGAAATTACGCACGTAAGATCGTAAGCACGGAACATACATGATATGCCCGTCAAATCTCGTAGGCGTAATAACTAGGACAACGCACCCGAAATAGACCCATACACACATCACCAAAGAAAAGCAACATGTCAACCCAGAATAAGTTCAATACGGAATAACCTAGACTAAATTAGATATAAAGCATATTAAAAACGCAATAAAGGAACGCAGTAAATAAACGCGATAAAACTATACTAGAAAGCAATTAAATCAAAGCATGTAAATAAAGCACGTAAACCAAATTAGAAAGAAAGAAAAAAGGAAATACAACTTATATTAAATGGAAGGGAAGATGAATAGTTCAAATTATGAACCCAAATGTTATCACACCAAATGAGGAAGAAAAATGAGCTCTCACCCTCCAAACCCTAACTTAAACTATATACCTTCTAATAATATCAAACTATATCTAAAAATGAAACCAAAATTCCTTCATATAGTATGTTACAACAGAAATAAAGGATAAAGAAAAGAAAAGGAACGAATTTCCAAATATCTGGTATGATCGATCGATCGATTAAATACCATCGATCGATAGATGGGTATCGATCGATCGATCAAAACCATCGATCGATCGATCGAACAGGTCCCAGCCCACTGTCTCAATTCGTAGGCTTAATCCGAAACCGTGGTCGACTGGGGGCCCATGCCTGGTTGGCCGACACTCTGTTTTTGGCAACCCTTGGTCGATGAAGAGGGGGAAAATTCCATTAACAGAAACGGCCATATCTTCTTTGTCCAAACTCCAAATGACACACCGTTTATGGGCACGCGACACTAACTCATTGAACTAAGCATCAGTGGAATTTACATGAGATGGAGAAGAAATGTGAATTGACTAAAATTCCTTTGAAGTAGCGTGAAGCGATGAAACTTCTCCGAAATGAAATGGATCCTCACTTTTAGCGTTTCAATACCTACAAAATCACAATTAAGCCTTGCAAAGCATGTATATATCGAAATCTAAGGTTATCTGGTTAATAATGATAAATATAGGCATTAAGGATCGTAAAAATGCTAGAATGCATAAAGATAACAGGCGGAAATATGTAATATTTGATACGAATCACACCCCCTAACTTAAATATTTCTAGGACCTAATAATGAAATAAACAAAACCAGTCCACAGAGGGCGGTACAAGACATATAAATGCATCGGAATATAAATGCAACTTTGGTAGGGAGCACGAATGCACTTACCGTATGCAATAAGCTGTTAAACCCACCATAGTGGACGAGTGTTGTCTCGTGAGGGTTTTTAGGGATTATACCCACAAAAATCACATGGTTTCCTCAAAATATACCCAAACCAACATGCGATAAGCCCAAAAATAGGGAACAAGATTTCATGCACATTGTTATCACATTGAACAAATTCAAACAAAAGACTGAAATCATTAACATTGTAGAATGCACCTCATAGAAACGAAACCCTAAAATGTGGGAGGGGAGCGAGAACATGCAAAGTGTGATTTGGAAAAACCTTATATAAACCGAATACTAAATTTGAGAAAGCATATATTCAATCCTCACGGGCATTACACTCATCAAGTGAATTAACTTGAAACAGGGAGTTAACACACGGAACATGCGGGCATAAAGAGTAAATGTTAATGGAAACGAGGTCGTACATATGTCACAAATGAAGAACGCTATATATAAAATGAAAAACTGTAATCTCAATGAAAGATAGCGCACATTAAAAGAGGCGAAATGTATTTTCACAAATTATCAAAACTATTTAAACCTTTGAATTACAACTACTAAAGATCACATAGGACTTGAATGGGGTTGTAATGTAGTCTAGGCTACGGTACGAAACGAAGGATATGCATGTACTGATTCAAAGTGTTCAAAATGAAAACTCGAGATAATGGGTAAATGCAGGCAACATCAAAATTGGAACACGAGTTCCAAAAACGCATTAAATATATCATCGGGGAGAGTAATCAAAGATTATTGAACTATATACACAACATTTACAACTTTCTCTTTCTTTTTATTTTCTTCTTTTCACATTTCTCTCTTTTGTTTTCTTTTGCTTTTTTGCTTTCTCTTTTTCATCCCTTTTTCACTTATTTCTTCTTTACATTTCACACTCTCATATGCCTAAATTGCAACCGCAACGCAACATCATTCAATTCCAAGTAAAATTCCAAACAAAGGTATGTAAGGTGTATGTATGGTTTAAAACTCCAATTTGGAGTTGGTTATGGGATTGGGGTTATGAAACGAAACGCTAATATTTAGGCTCAAAGGGGTTAACGAGGGTAAACATATAAGGTGAGGTCAAGGTCAATATGGGTGATATAAAAAAGATGGCCTATGATCATTTCACAAAGTTTACGCAATTCTCGAGTCAAAACAATATATGAAAATCATGATCAAGTAACACATTTCATGTATGAACTCAATTAATGAACGATCAATGAAAGAATATTGAGATTACCAACGAATTAAACATTTTCAAGAAGGAAAGAATAGTGTATCACACTCACAAACGACGAAAGGTACAAAGTTTACTCAGTGTAAGTATATACAATGCAACAAAAGATTAAAGAGTTATAAAAATATTAAACCAAATCAATAGAACAATAAAAGTGCATGTGCTCATGGGATTAAAGTTTAATTCATGAAGTTATTCATAATATCAATTATCGAGGACTAAAGTCTAATAACTTCTAAAATCGAGAACGTGCATCATTGGGTTGTCTATTTGATCGGGAAATTATTGAAATTTATCATCGAAAACAAGGAAAAAATGCCAAACAAATGAGAAAAAAGAAAGAAAATCTTTTTGAATTTTAAATTTTTCAAGAAAAGCATACTAACTAACTAACATGTGAGCCAAAATATGGACTAAATAAAGAAATGGTTAGAATATCCCACACCCCCTAACTTAAAACTTGACATTGTCCTCAATGTTAATTAAGAACCAAGTTAGAGAGAGGAAACGAGCGATATTACCCAAAATTGGAGCGATACCCACAAGAACAAGTCCAAAGAATCTACAAAAATAAGTTAGAACCAAGCATAGAAAAACAAGTAACAAAAAGTTAACTAATTACACTAGACAAAATTAAAAAGGAAAGAAAAAATAAAAAGAAAGAATAAAAAGCTAACTATATACAACCTAATATTTAGGATTCACACTAACTGTACACTAAAAGTCTAAATAGCTGAGGGTCCACCGCAAAAACGATTTAACTTTGGAGGATAATTGGTGTACCCTCACACTCAAGCATGCCCTGCGAAAAATATGAATTATGTCTGAACAACGGAAGGCATGTGTAAGGCGTAAGAAAGGAACCATCGTCAATTAAATTTTTTGGAGAGATAATGGGGGATTTCGGTTGAACGGGTGACAAAAACATATGGGAAGGATTTTATCGCTGCACGAGAGTCACCTACGCGCCAATCATTTTGAATTCAGCTCACTTGAACTATACGAAAAACTAAACTTATGACTACACTCAATGGGTGAGTATAGCGGCCAACTCTGAGTATCGAAAATCCACAGGACTGCACTCAATGGGTGAGTATAGAGATAAAAACCATTGATCGATCGAACACGTCCCAACCCACTTTCTCAATTAGTAGGCTTAATCCGAAACCGCGATCGATCGGGGGCCCAAGCCCAGTCGACGGCACTCTATTTTTGGCAGCCATTGGTCCATGAAGAGGGGGAAAAGTCCATTAATGAAAACATCCATATCTTCTTTGTCCGAATTCCAAACGATGCACCGTTTGTGGCCACGTGATGCTAACTCAATGAACTATGCATCCATGGAATTTTCGTTAGCTGAAGAAGAACTGTGTATTGACTAAAATGCCTTTGAAGTAGAGTCAGTGCCAGAACTTTTCTGAAATGCAACGGATCCTCACTTTTAGCATTCTAATACCTACAAAAGCACAATTAACCCCTACAAAGTATGTATATATCCAATTCCAATATTGTCTAGAATGCATAATAATAACGGGTAGAAATATGCAATATTTGATATGAATCAATTACCTCATAATAGGCCGCTATATGTGACTACCAGCATCAACGGGGTTACCTTTGCAAGAGCTCTTACGGATTGGGGAGATTTTATCAATATCATGCCAATAAACTCTTTCCATGCAGCTAATAATCTGGAGAAAAGGTTAGTCCCCATGCCTTTGGTTATTTCAGGTTATGACAACAAGTCCTCCTAGTCCATCGGTTATGTGAACATTGGAATTGTGATGGGAAATCCAAGTTCTTACATCAAATTCCACATAATAGAGAGTGTAACTTCCTACCATCTGTTGATAGGAAGGGTGTGGATGCATAACCAAGGGCTAGTTCCTTCGACGTATCACCAATGCACCAGGGAGAATATCAAGGAGACGGAGGTGACCATTAGAGATAGGAAGAAGCCCTTTGTTATCGAAGAAGCTCACCTGGTAGATGTAACCTTATATACAGAACTGGAGGATGTTGTAAGAGTCCTAACCAGAAGAATGGAGGTAGCCTGGTTGCCCTCGATCAGATAAAGGACGGGTCCCTTAAATGAACCGAATAATAAAGTTGCAAGTAGTACAGGAGTGACGATAAAAGAATCTTATCAGATAGTCCCTCGACCCCAAAACATCTCAAAGCATCTCAAAGACAGGATGAGGCCTAGAGTGGATCCAATGGAGCATGAGGTCCAACGACAAAGTGTGTTGAGTCAATTTTCTGGAGGAAGAGTTGTTGAGGCTTCTAGAGAGAAGAAGAGGAAGGCAGTTGTGACTACCAGCAGATAGTGAAAAAAGATGATTACCGAAGAAGGAAATGTGGTTTATTAATTATAATGGTGTGAACTGGTGGCCAAAGAAGATGATAATAAGGTTGACCCGATATATGAGTGTTTTTTGGTGGATCAACGGGGGCAATGTATGGTGATAGACAACTCCAACATACAGGAGTTCGGGGAAGATATTACCGAAGAACCAAACTATATGGAAGATCAACCAAAACCACAAGCAAAGGAGATGGAACAGTTGAACCTAGCAAAATAAGGGGAGGACCCAAGGCCCATCTTCATATCGAAGGATCTCAATAAGGAGAAACAAGAGGCCTTGGTTGAGTTATTTCGGGAGTTCATAGATGTTTTTGTGTGGAAGTACATAAAGATAGAATGGCTGGATGAGGAAGCCAACAACCACAAGTTGAACGTGATACCTTCAGCCATCCCGGTGAAGCAAGCAACGAGAACGTACAAGACTGAGCTGGACTTGAAGATCAAAGAAGGGGTCTAACTTTTATTGATAGTAGGGTTCATAACACCGATACAACATCCACTCTGGCTATCTAGAATTGTCCCGGTGGGAAATAAAGACAAAAATAAAATAAGAATCTATACGGATTTTAGAGATTTGAATAGGTCCTTCCCCAAGGATGAGTTCCCTCTTCCCTCCATAAATAGCTTGATAGATACAACGATGAGTCATGATATGTATAGCTTCAAGAATGGATATGTAGGGTACAATAAGATTAAGATGGACCCCATGGATGCAGCGAAAATCTCATTTAGAACCCTATTGGGAAACTTCATGTATAAAGTAATACCGTTTGGACTCAAGAATGCTGGGGCTCCTTACCAAAGAACAATGATGGCCATTTTCCAAGACTTTTTTCATAAATTTTTGGAATTCTATGTGGATGATTTGGTCATCAAATCAAGGAAGGAAGAGTCTCATATGAGCGATTTGGGGAAAGTGTTTGCCCGATGAAGGAAGTATAAGGTGAAAATGAACCCATTGAAATGCGTCTTCAGAGTAACAAGTGGAAAGTTTTTAGGTTTTATGGTTTATCAACAAGGGGACCAGATGGACCAGGACAAACAACGAGTGATCTTGGAGATGCCAAGTCTAAGAACGGTGAAGGAGCTGAAGAGTTTCCTCGGCAAAGTTTCCTACCTTAGGAGATTCGTGCTTGGATTGGCCGAGATAACACACCCGTTGATGCATCTTTTGCGAAAGAATACAAAATTCAAGTGGGAGGAGGTTCAACAGGTGTCGTACCCCGACTTAATTAAGTTAAACTCATCCTTTTAATTAGAGATAAATTGCCTTAAACAATGCTTTAATTTAAATCTCTAAGGAAAAATAGCATAAGATTTTTTTTCCAATTATGTAGATGAAAACATAATTTCCTTTACTTATAACTTATAAGTACTACATAACTTTACATAATCAAGATCCTTAGTTTAATATTTACACAAAAGGAATCTTGATATTCAAACCATACTAGATATCCATCACTCCCCCGTTTTTAGGTCCTAACTTGGCAGTGAACTCCAAATTATAAGCATACATGAACAAAACATTATAGGAGTGTAAGCTATAAAGGCTTAGTGAATGACCACATACCACACAAATAACCAATTTGAATAACCATTTTTATTTTGTTCTAATGCTATAACCCAACATGAATTGTGAAACTCTCGCAAGACTGGACCCGCTACAGTCCAATTAACCCACCACAGTTATTGGGGACCACCACTTCCCTTTATTAGGCCCGAGTACACAAACCTTTAAGTTGGATTAAAAGGACCACCAAATCCCGTAGGACCCACCACAGTCCTTATAATTAGATAAAGGACTCATTAGTCCATATCATTATATAGCATCGTTGAACATTTTTAATCATATGCATATGTTTCATAAATACAACATCACTCCCATAAGCATTTTAACACATGTGTTTAACTACACATTTACATATGAACATATAAGCATCTATATTTCATAACACATGTCACTCACCTTGGATTTTATGCTAAGATTAATACCAAACTACTTCCTTGGTATGGTCGTGTTAGCTGCTTCCCCACCTAACACGCTAATGTCGTTAGTATTTGAATACACCAATTAACATCAAACCCAGTAATACATCACATGATTTGGTCAATCAGAAATAACTAAAGAGGAATTAAATATGATACTTCATAATTCTATAACACCCAAGTAATTAGGGTTCTATCACAATTTATGGAATTAAATTACGAATTCACTAGACAACGTTATGCCCATTTTATTAGAACCCTTTGCAAATCGTTTCTCGAGAAAAATAGCAACACGACTTTAACTTCCTGGAATTTTCATAATTTTTATACAACATAACATTGCATGATATTCCACCTAATATAAATAAACACATTTAATAATAAAAAATTATTGTTTCATAATTTTAGGGATCATTTTCTATGTCGAGCAAAATGTCAAACACCTGGTATGCATTCGTGCTCCTTTAGGGCAGATTTTAAACCAAAACTTCAAACTATCACCAAAGGTTCATTCCTTGGTGTTTTTATACAATTTTGGCATATGTTATGCTCATATATGTTTTCTAATATTTCCCACTGGAATTAATTTATTTCAATAAGTATTCCACGATATATGCGATTTTTAGCATAACTATGTCAAAATAGAACATTAAAGCATAACTTTACAGTTTTAAGCATACATGACCTCCACCTTGGGTATAATTCATGGAAACATATAATAACAATGTTTTAATATATGTATACATCATAAACATGAATTTTCCAAATCAAAATGCTTTACAAAAAATTGATGTAAATCTAGGACTTTAAAGTATGCATTTACGATCCTAGCTCCAGTTCTAACTTATATTCTTAACCCATCCTTATTTTAATAAACTTAGGCAATATGGGTATCACTAAAATACTTATAAAAATCAGAAACAAAAATATACAAAGTGTGAATCTCATTCATGTTACCAACTTTAATAAAGAGATAATTACCTTACGAGTATTCCTCGATTTATAGGAATTTTCCAAAGATTTCTTCCTTAACTTTCTTCTCTTTCTCTCTCTTTAGGCAAAACTTGTTATTTCTTGTGAGGAAGAAGAAAATATCTAATTTATAATCAGAAATACGTTTTAAAGTGGTCCAATAGCAATAGGGGTAGTGGTAACGCTTGATTAGTTGGATGAAAGGTCGAATTAGACAATTCCATTAATGACACATTTGTCCCACCTTGGTAAAATCAACATAACTCACTATCACGGGCCCCGATTTACTCCCTCTTTGTGGATATGAGTAAATAACTTAAACATATACAACTTTCATATTTTGTGTTTTCCCAAAATCATAAAACTAGTACACCTAATTTTGGATCGAACAGGAAAGTAGCAATTTACCGAAAATCTCAAAACTTTCACATTTGGCGACCAAACATTGCCAATTTCGCACCAACACCATGGCTTACTTTTTTAAACATAACGATGCATTAAAAATATATTTTATGATGCTTTTAACCACATAACTAATCATATTCTCTAAACATGTTATTCCTGACAATAAGCTCAATTAGCACCGAATGTAAACAACACATATATCACATGGGCATGCATCCCCTAAACATGATAATTAACATGTTTAACAAACATAACCAATTTATAACTTATAACTCATAACATATAATTAATCATGTAATTAACCTTCCTAATCATGTTTTAGGTCCTTACAATTCTACCCTTCTTATAAAAATTTCTTCATCGAAATTTAACGTATAAGAAACTTACCAAACAAATGAGGATATTTCTTCTTCATGTTATTATCTCCTTCCCTAGTGTTATACTCCTCATTCTGACTTCTCCACATCACCTTTACTAGTGAAATGGTTTTATTATGTAACACTTTCTCCTTTCGATCTACAATAGCAATGCGTTCCTCCATGTAGGTCAAGTCATCTTGAAGCTCTATCGGTTGTGAAATGAACACATGTGAAGGATCGTCCACATACTTTCGTAACATAGATATATGAAAAACATCGTGTATCCGAGACAATTCTGGTGGTAATGACAACTTATAAGCTACAGCTCCAATTCGTTTCACTATCTCGTAAGAGCCAATATACCTGGGATTTAACTTTCCCTTCTTTCCAAATCTCATATCCCCTTTCTAAGGAGAAACACATAGGAATACTCGACCACCTTTCTCAAATTTTAATTTGTTCCTTCGGTTATCCGCATAACTTTTATGTCTACTTTGCGCCACTTTCAAGTGATTATGAATAAGATTTATCTTTTCAGTAGTCTGCTGTACAATTTCTGGCCCTAGTAGTTTTCATTCAACCACTTCAGTCCAACACATTGGAGTTCTGCATTTTCTCCCATATAAAGCTTCATAAGGAGTCATCTTAATACTCGAATGATAGCTATTATTATAAGAAAACTCTATTAGTGGCAAGTTTTTATCCCAACTTCCATTGAACTCCAATACACAAATTCGTAACATGTCTTTAAGTTTTTGAATCATTCTTTCTGATTGCACATCAGTCTGAGGATGAAAAGTTGTATTAAATTTCAATTTAGTCCCCAAAGCTTGTTGTAAACTGGGCCAAAAGTGAGAAGTAAACTTAGGATCTCGATCAGAAATAATACAAATAGGTGAACCATGCAATCTATTAATCTCATCCACATATATTTTTGCATATCTATCCATGGAGTAGGTAGCTTTAACATGAAGAAAATGTGCAGACTTAGTCAACCTATCAACGATAACCTAAATAGAATCAAACCCTCGTGATGATTTTCATAAACTATAACAAAATCTTTAGTAAGATGCTCCCATTTCCACTCAGGGATAGGTAAGGGATGTAGTAAACCACTTGGCTTCTCATGCTCTACCTTCACCTGTTGGCAAACTAGACATCTAGCAACAAAATTTTTAATGTCGTGTTTCATTCCCGACCACCAATAACATTATTTCAAATCTCTATACAGTTTCGTGATCCCTGGATGCATAGCATATAAAGAACAGTGGGCTTCTTATAAAAATTTTCTTCTTAAATCAGGCACATTAGGTACACACAAACGGTTTCCGTACATAACAATGTTATCATCACGAATAGAAAATTCATTTTCTTTACCCTTTTTCATATTATCTCTAACTTTATCCAATTTGGTATCTCCTGCATGTGCTTGTTTTATCCAGTTTATCAATGTGGGTCTAACATTTAAATTTTCTACTATTTCGTAAGACTCATTCAAAGTTAATTCCAGTCTCATTAAAGGTAACTCTCTCAGCAAGTCAACTCGAATACAATAAATACAAGATACTATGCCTACATATTTTCTACTCAAAGCATCAGCAACAAAATCATATTTACTCGGATGGTGATGTATCGTGCAATCATAATCTTTTGGAAGTTCCATCCACCTTTTTTGACTCAAGTTCAAGCCTTTTTGACTAAACAAGTATTTTAAGCTTTGATGGTCAGTAAAAATTTCACAACTAACACCATATAAGTAATGTCTCCAGGTCTTTAATGCAAAAACTACTGCAGCCAAATCAAGATCGTGTGTAGGGTAGTTGCGTTCATGTATCTTTAACTATCGAGAAGAAAAAGCAATTACATTTCCACGCTGCATTAACACACAATCGAGTCCTTGATACGAGGCATCACTATAAATAACTAAACATTTTGTACCCATTGGGATAGTCAATACTGGAGCCGATGTCAACTTAACCTTTAAATTTTCAAAGCTTTTATCACAATCACCACTCCACATAAACTTGTTCTCCTTTCTGGTAAGCTTAGTCAATGGAAATGCAATAAAAGAAAACCCCGGTATAAACCTCTTGTAATACCCTGCCAATCCCAAAAAGATACATACCTCTGTCACGCTAGTTGGTCTTTTCGAATTCATTACTACTTCTACCTTCTTTGGATCAACACAAATACCATCAGCAGAAATAAAATGCCCAAAAAATACTACCCTGTTTAGTTAAAATTCACATTTAGAAAACTTAGCATACAATTGCTGCTCTCGTAAGGTTTCTAAAATAATACGCAGGTGCTGCTCGTGGTAATCCCTACTAAGAGAATATATAAAAATATTATCAATGAAGACAATAACAATATAATCCACGTATGGGTGAAATATACGGTTCATCAAATCCATGAATACAGTCGGTGCAATTGTTAACCCAAATGGCATGACAAGAAATTCATAATGTCCATACCTGGAATGAAAAGAAGTTTTTGAAATGTCATAGTCTCTTACTTTAAATTAATGATGTCCGGATCTGAGATCAATCTAGGAAAACAATTTGGCTCCTTGCAACTGATCGAACAAGTCATCAATGCGGGGTAGTGGATATTTGTTATGGATAGTCACCTTATTCAATTGACAATAATCGATGCACAGTCTCATAGTTCCATCTTTCTTCTTCACAAACAATATTGGGGCTCCCCAAGGTAATACGCTAGGCCTTATAAAACCACGATCTAACAAATCTTGCTACTGTATCTTTAGCTCTTTTAATTCTACAGGTGCCATATGATATTGTGCAATAGATTTGGTGTAGTGCCTGATAGCAACTCAATCGCAAATTCTACCTCACAGTCTGGTGCTAACCCTGGAAGTTCTTCTGGGAAGACATCTGCAAACTCATTAACTACTATTATATCTGATAGTTTTCCAACCTCTTTTCGTGTGTCCACCACATGGGCAAGATAACCCCGACACCATTTCCTTAGCAATTCATAAGATTTTGTAGCAAAAATCAAACATGTTGGAGTGACATTTCATTCCCCAACAAACTTAAATTCAGGTTCACCAGATAATCGAAACACTACCTCCTTTCTAAAGAAATATAAATATACATGATATGAGTCCATCCAATCCATACCCAGTATCACATCAAAGTCATGCATATGAAGAGGTAACAAGTGAACTAGTAATTCTTTTTCACCCGCTCGCACCACACACTCCTTATATACCCTCTTAATAACCCCCCCCCCCCCCCCCACTGGAGTAACAATAGCTAAACCATAATATAATGATGATAATGGTTTATTAAGATGCAACAGATAAAACAAAGACACAAAAGAATGTGTAGAACCAGGATCTATCAACAGATAAGCATCTTTATCACCAATAGGAAGTGTATCTGCCACTACGTTAGGCATAGCTTGTGCATCTTGTTGCATCAGTGAAAACACTCTTCCTTGACCTTGAATTTGGGATATACCTCCTCTACCTCCCTTGGGTACATTCTATGTAGAACTCCTACCTCCTACTGCCACACTCCCAACTGATGTTGTAGCTCCCACCATTGGACAATTCTGTCGTAAGTTCCCTGGTTGATGATAATGCAAATACAAAGGTGTCATCTCAGCTATTGTACACTCCCGAGACATGTGCCCTTGACCATCACATTTATAACAAAATATGTCCCTCGCACCAACACAGATGCATTTTCTGACCGATTCATCCCAGTCCTTCCACCCCGAGCTTGAAATCTTCCACGTGCACTTCTATTATTTTTAAATTCTTGGCCCTTAGGTACTCCTCGTGCTACATTCTGAGTTTAGGTTCCTGTCTCCCATCCATATGATCTTATACCATAATGTCTAGCTTTCTTCGAGTGTTCAGCTTGCATTTCTTTCATTGACTTTTGTGACACCATGGACCTATCAACCAAGTTCCCATAATCTGTGATCTTCATATTAGAAACCATGCTTTCTATATCTACACTTAGCCCGGTTTAAAACCGATCACATTTACTTTCTTTCGTCCTCACCAAGTCAGGTGAAAATCTAAATAAGGATATAAACAAAACTTCATACTCTTCCACTGTTCGATTCCCCTGTTTCAACGTGACAAATTCTTCCTCTTTCTCTTTCCTATAAAGCCTTGAAAATATTTTTCAAAGAACACCTTTACAAACCTCGCCCATGTAGTTTGTGGAGGATTTATTGGAACCACTCCCCCCATCGTAGAAAGTAACCTTTTTGTTGCATCCCACCATAACTTTGCATCATCCTCTAACCTAAAGGTTGCTAACAAAACCTTTTGTTCATCTCTCACTTCCATAACCTTGAATATTGTTTCCATATTTCTAATCCACCCCTCTTCTACTAACGGATCAGTAGTCCCAGTAAATGCTGGCGGATTTAACTTCATGAACATGTCATGTAATTTGTCCTTATCCCCACCAAGTTCTCCACCTCTTGATTGTTCCATAAGTTGTGCCACAACATGTAATATTCTTCCCACATCATCAGTAGGTTGTTGTTGTTGCACCTATGGTTCCTCCACTTGAATAGATTTTTGTCCTTGTTGACTACTAGTAACATAAGATGCCTCGCCCTCTACTCCATCATAAGTCTCGTGTGGATCCATCACTCACTGCAATATAATTCACTTAAACAAAATACAATAGCAACATTTTAATATTAACATTGTTAGTCAAAATCCAGATGCATGGCAAACTGACTTTCTAGTGTCCACTACGAATCTAGACCCTCACACCCCGTCCAGAACCTAATAACCACGCTCTGATGCCAAGTTGTAGCTCCTCAACTTAATTAAGTTAAACCCATCCTTTTAGTTAGATATAAATTTTCTTAAACAAAACATTAATTTAAATCTCTAATGAAAAATAGCATAAGATTTTTTTTTCAAACTTATGTGTGGATGAAAACATAACTGCCTTTACTTATAACTTATAAGTACTACATAACTTTACATAACCAAGATCCTTATTTTAATATTTACACAAAAGGAATCTTGATATTCAAACCATACTAGATATCCGTCACTCCCCCGTTTTAAGGTCCTAACTTGGCAGTGAACTCCAAATTATAAGCATACCTGAAACAAAACATTGTAGGAGTGTAAGCAATAAAGGCTTAGTGAACGACCACATACCAAACATATAACCAATTTGAATAACCATTTTTATTTTTTTCTAATGCTATAACCCAACAGGAATTGTGAAACTCTCGCAAGCCTGGACTCGCTACAGTACAATTATCCCACCATAGTTATTGGGGACCACCACTTCCCTTAATTAGGCCCAAGTACACAAACCTTTAAGTTGGATTAACATGACCACCACATCCCATTGAACCCACAACTATCCTTATCATTAGATAAAGGACTCACTAGTCCTTATCATTATATAACATCGCTTAACATTTTTAATCATATGCATATGTTCATAAATACAACATCACTCCCATAAGCATTTTAACACATGTGTTTAACTACACATTTCCATTTGAACATATAAGCATCTATATTTCATAGGACATGTCACTCACCTTGGATTTAGTGCTCAGAATAATACCAAACTACTACCTTGGCAGGGTACTATTAGTTGCTTCCCCACCTAACAAGTCAATGTCGTTAGTATTTGAATACACCGATTAACGTCAACCCCAGTAATACATCACATGATTTGGTCAATCAGAAATAACTAAGGAGGAATTAAGTATGATACTTCATACTTCTATAACACTCAAGTAATTAGGGTCCTATCACAATTTACGTAATTAAATTACGAATTCGCTAGACAATGTTATGCCCATTTTATTACAACCCTTTCCAAATCGTTTCTCGAGAAAAACAGCAACACGACTTTAACTTCCTGGAATTTTCATAATTTTTATACAACATAACTTTGCATGATATTACACCTAATATCAGTAAGCACATTTAATAATACAAAATTAATGTTTCATAATTTTTAGGGATCATTTTCTATGTCGAGCAAAACGTCAAACACCTGGTTTGCATTCGTGCTGCTTTAGGGCAAATTTTAAACCAAAACTTCAAACTATCACCAAAGGTTAATTCCTTAGTATTTTTACAAAATTTTAGGATATGTTATTCTCATATATGTTTTATAACATCTCCCACTGGAATTACTTTATTTTAATAAATATTCCATGATTTATTCAATTTTTAGCATAACTAGGTCAAAATAGAACATTAAGGCATAACTTAACATTTTTAAGCATACAGAACCTCCACCTTGGGTATAATTCATGGAAACATATACTAACTATGTTTTAGTAGATATATACATCATAAGCATGAATTTTCCAAATCAAAATGCTTTACGAAAAATTGATGTAAATCTAGGACTTTAAAGTATGCATTTACGATCCTAGCTCCAGTTCTAACTTATGTTCTTAACCCATCCTTATTTTAATAAAATTAGGCAATATTGTTATAATTAAAATACTTATCAAAATCATAAACAATAATATACAAAGTGTGAAGCTCATTCATGTTACCAACTTTAATAAATAGATAATTACCTTATGAGTATTCCTCGATTTATAGGAATTTTCCGAAGATTTCTTCCTTAACTTTCTTCTTTTTCTCTCTCTTTACGTAAAACTTTTTATTTCTTGTGAGGAAGAATACATGACCCTAATTTATAATCATAAATACGTTTTAAAGTGGTACAATAGCAATAGGGGTACTGTTAACGCTTGATTGGTTGAATGAAAGGTTTAATTAGACAATTCCATTAATGACACATTTGTCCCACCTTAGTAAAATCACCTTAACTCACTATCACGGGCCCCGATTTTCTCCCTCTTTGTGTCTATGAGTAAATAACTTAAACATGAACAAATTTCATATTTTGTGTTTTCCCAAAATCATAAAACTAGTACATCTAATTTGGGCTCGAACATGAAAGTAGCAATTTACCGAAAATCTCAAAACTTTCACATTTGGCGACCAAACATTGCCAATTTCGCACCAACACCCTAGATTACTTTTATAAAAATAACGATGCATTAAAAAAATATTTTATTATGCATTTAACAACATAACTAATCATATGCTCTAAACATGTTATCCCCGACAATAAACTCAATTAGCACCTAATGTAAACAACACATATATCACATGAGCATGCATGCCCTAAACATGATAATTGACATGTTTAACACACACAACCAATTTATAAATCGTAAATTATAATTAATCATGTAATTAACCTTCCTAATAATGTTTTAGGGCCTTACACTAGGAACCTCTCGCTGGGCTGAAGAAGCTGCTCGTTTCACCACAAACCATGGTTCCCCCACGGGCAGGAATACCGTTGCAGCTATACCTCACGTCCACCATGAGGTTCATTAGAGTTAAGCTGGCAGAAGAGATCGATGAGCAAGAATGACGAGTGTACTTCCTCAGTAGAATAATACATGGGCCAGAGGTCAGGTATAGTAGCTTGGAAAGACATTGTTTATCCTTAGTTATTGTAGCACAAAAATATAGAAATTTTACAATCCATATTGTAATGAGATGTGATCCCATTAAGTTTTTGTTATCAGGAACCATATTGATTGGAAGGTCAGCTAGGTTGTTCCTCATCCTCTTAGAATACGACTTGAAGTGTGTGGTTCCTCGCGCGATCAAGATCCAGCGCACGCTGACCTGTTGGAAATCTTCCCCTCTGGTACGTTTGAACCACCTAAAGAAAGCATTATAGGAGATGACTTGCAGGCCAATTACTTAGATGTAAGTGCTGAAGAATGGATAATGCAGTCTGATGGATCTTCAGCAGAAAAGAAAGGAGGAGCAGGCTCTTTCAAAAGGAATGGAGGATATTAGTCTTTCCTACAATTTAGATTTCCTATGTTCCAACAATAAAGCATAGTATGAAGCATTTGTACTAGGTTACTGGAGGCCCTTCGACGGGGGAATTCGTTCACTTTGCATCAAGGGTGATTCAAACTTGGTAATAGAGCAAGGGAATGGAGAATATACGTTGAAACTCCTAAGCCTGGCACCATACAGAACGATCTTTTTGAGGATTCTCAGCCAGTTCCATCGGACCAAAGTTAAGAGACATCCCCAAATAATGAATCTCTATCCAACCACCTATGCCACCATTTCTTATAAGATGGTCATGAGAGACGATACAACTATAGTTGTGATCCAACGAAGAATAGCTCCCTCGATGGTACAATCAATTCTATCAATGGAGGGCTATTTTGACAGGAGGGGACAGATTAAAAACCAACTAGAATCGGGGGAAGTAGCGATGGAGCTGAGGGAATTAGCCTAATACTTTATAATTCAGGGAAATTTTTATTTTAGAAATGTGGGAGGATTGTTATCAAGATTCATCGGCCCAGAAGAAACAGAGAGGATTTTGAAGAAAACACACAAGAGCACTGCAAAACAACTAAAATACCTCTTTTCATGAGAATTTAAAAGGAGGGATATTTCTGGCATAGAATGAAGCAGGACATAACAGAGGTCCAGCAGAAGTGCGATAAGTGCCAGTTATTCTTCAAGGCGATTGAATCTCATTTCGTTGAATCTCAACCTGACTGGAGGCAGCCATATATTGACTTTATTAAAGATGGAGTTATCCCAACAAAAAAAATAGATGGACCACAGCTAGCGAAGGGTCTTCAATGATGAGTTCCAAAGTAGTTACCTAGACCACCCTTGCTCTATGTTTAAAGAAATCCCAAGTATGGAGGAAGACCTCCTCTTCGTAAGGCCTCATCACAAAACTCCTAGGTCGATCAATACTAAAAGTTAACTCCTTTGGACTTTGCCTCTTATGATAAACGAAGGAGCATGTAGGCAGAATTGCTTCCCCCAAAGTAGGATGGTTAGTTTTAGCTGCTACGATGGGAGAATGAACATAAAGGAAGCTTATCAAAAGGACACAATTGGCAAAATTGTCCAGGTTATAACGACCAAGGTATCGTTCAATGTCAAAAAGAGTTTTATCAAGCCATGTGTAGAGTGATCCAAGGGAAATTGCAGCCATAGGAAGCTTGATACCCAAGGCTAAACGAAGGGATATGTTGATGAGGTCCCTTCGAGGTTAGTCATTAGGTTTCCTCATTAAAAGGAAATGAGAAAGAATAATAAGGATGTAGGCAGCAAGGTCCAGTGATGTACCTTGACCAGGGGAAGCCTCAGAAGAACTACCTTCAGAAGGATCCTTGAAGAAATAGTTGATGAGAGGAGTGAAAGTGGATTTGTTTGAAGAATCGATGCACCTTTAACATCTATGGTCCAACTCTAAACAGTCAAAAGACTCTTGGGCATATAGGGCCTCATAAGAATAGGGCTCATGGCCCAGAAGATCACACACGTCTTCCAATATTATTATAAACTCACCCCACATATCAATGAAGGAGTGAGTAGTAACGTTCCAATGATACACCGTGACAGTAAGGGAAACATTATTCTTGGTCAGAGTAAACTCACCAAACTACTTAGCTCGATGAAGCCCAATTTTGGTAAGGGTATCAATTTGGGAACTCTACATGTGGGATTTCTAGGTAGCGAAGTGAGCAGGAGATCCTCCAGGCACTTCGAAGTCAATACGGGACCACGGGAAGTCCCCTCGCTCAAGATGAAATAGAAGAGTCCCCTATTGAGGGAGAAAACCTCAGTTAGTAGAACTTTCGTCTTCATCACCAAGCGTCATGCCATTATACTTAGCGTTGAAAATGCAAGTTTTGAAAAACCCATCAAAATCAACACCCTTGCCAAATATAGGGGACCGGTGGTAGAAACGCTGTTGGTCCTGGCGGGCGACAGTCAAAGAGGTGACAGCAGAGGTGGTGATAACATGGGTGGCAGGTGGAGCATTGGTGGCAGACGTGGTAGGATTACGTGAGGAGGCATTTGAATATGACAGTGAATATTAAAGAAAAACATTGAAAAGGCACCAGAAAAGTAACAATGGAATGGCTAGAAAGTGAGGATGATTGGAGAGGAAAGGAATGAGGAGAAAAGCTTGGCAACAATGGAGTTTTGGTAGAGTTTATCTCTCTAAAGTAGACGGGAGTTTGAAGAAAACAAATAAAGGAGAAGTTTTTTAAAAAATAGACTTTTGAAATCTTTAACCCGTCCTTTGAGTTTCCCACCACCACACGTGGAAAGCCGCCTACAATCATATAGATATGTGGCACTTCGGGAAGTGTCCGGAAAGTTGAAAAGACAGCATTATGTCGTTAATAAAGCAACGTAGGGTGATGGGAATGGTTTCTTCCAAGATAAGTTTTGGGGTTTAGTGCCAATTTTTTTTTTGTTAGACATATCCAATAACTCCAAATGAATAAGCTACCCCAACGATTCAAAAAAGCTATGATGTCTCCTCGCCACAAGTCCAAATATTATTTAAATTGTGACTCAACTACATCGGGGAGAGTTTCTACTTTTTTGAACCTGGCAAAATGTTACGAGGGAGAATTTCACAAGTCTCAACGATAGGGGAAGTCTTAACGAAAAAATCACTGCCTACAACTATACTCCACCACAGCACAAACCGTAGAATTTCACTTCCCCAAAGTCAAAAGGAGTATTTGAGAAAGTTAGTAAGTCTATTGGGAGAATTTCAAATAGTCAAGCCACAATGGTTGAAACTCAGTAATAGGAAAAAGTTGTGATGTCCCTTTGCCAAAGAGCCAATAACCCACAGGGCTTCGACTCTGGTACATCGGGGAGAATTTTACTTTTTCCTAGAGGCGTTAACCGCAGTTGGTTGCAATGAAGGAAATGACGCAAAAAAAAAAATTCACAAAGAAGGTTCATCGGATTGAGAAGTCTTTGTGCATACATTTCTTGTTTCCACAACAAATCTCTTCACGAAGGGGCAAATGTAGAGGACGCTTTAAGGTAATCCTGAGATTAGAGATAATCCCCCCATTAATAATAGTGTTCAGGATTAAGGAAGCCAGGGAACTCAGCGAGACAGCTCAGCATGATAGCTTAGCGTGGAAACTCAGCAAGGAAACTTAGTGTTGGGGATTAAGGCAGCGAGGCAGCGAGGCATGGAAGCTCAGTGTTTGGGATTAAGGCAATGAGGCAGCTCAGCGTAATAGCTCAGCGAGGCAACTTAGTGTGGCAGCTCATACTTTAGCTTGTTGTGTTACTTAGTCACATTGTATCTTTGTTTATAGTGACTGTGGGCTATAACGATTATAGTAATGTAAAGAGTATAATGATTTTTAGTGTGAGGTCGAACGATACTCATGAGAGACCATGCTTGGCAGGGCATGGGAGAGTTTTCATGCTCTATCGAACGACCTCGCTGTGGGTACTTTAGAGGAACTTGGTTTGGAGGATTGAGAAGTGAGGCACCGTTGGGGCTTATCCTGACCATCTTAGATACACCTGGTAAAACACCAAAAGACCCTGATCGTGGAACCCCGGGCAGAGCAGCCTTGAGTTCCAAAGGGCGTTGAGTTGTGGACCAAACAACCCTCTACTTAATGTCACATCTACTATAGGTGTTGTCGCTAGCCAGTTAGACAATGTCAAATCTACACTTGAGTAAACCACCGTAGTATTTGGGGCTATGAGATAGTTGGTGAGCCACCTCTATGACGACAGCCACCTGACACACAGTGGTAAGGGAAAAGGCATGTCTTGGCATTTAATGTTTATGACATGGAGCTAACTAGTGCCTCAGGCATTTAATGTTTGTGACATAAAGTATGAGGGATGTCTTTCACAACAATAAATGACTGAGTTACCTCGGGAGTGGTGTGGGGGCTATTTATGAGCCCCAACCACCTTCGAGGAAGAGATATGTTCTTTTTGAGGGTTCAGAAGTTATTGCTAGAGAGAATATATATCAGCTAGAGATTCATTACAAACCAGAGGGTTTACTCACCCACCATTGTCATTTATCACAAAGATTTAGTACTTGACATAGATCATTGAGGGTGGTTATGGTGTTTGGCTTCCTGCCAAGGTGTATCTATGGTGCTTATTTTCTCTTTGCCTCTAAGTAAAGTTGCTTCTAAGTTCATTATTACCTTTTAAGTTAGACATGAAAGATTTTTGAGTTCAAACTGAGTCTATCTTCACTAAGTTCTATTTGCGTGTCTTGTAGTTAAGTGATGGTGTGATTAGTTAACTTATCATTACTATACTCAGAAGGGGTTACGCCTCCATCTAGTATAAACTACCCTCTTACACCAACCATTTCTTTCAGTTGTTAAAAAGAAACAACGGTGTGGCATGGAACGAGGATGCTCGATGGCCTTATAAGAACTCAAGGCCTATCTCTGTAGGCTACCTCTGTTCGTGATTTCTAAAGAAAATGATCCTTTATATCTCTACCTTATGGTATCATACCATGCTATGAGCTCTGCCTTGGTATACGAGAAAGAGGGGATCCAGCACCTAGTCTACTATACAAGCAAGACCCTTTAGGAACCTGATCAATGGTACCTACCATTAGAGAAGCTTGCTTACGCACTGGTGATATCCTCAATAAAGACAAATCATTATATTGAGGCCCACTCCATATTCATGATTACTTCACACCCCCTCAAGGTTGTTCTAAGGAAAAAATACCTCTCTAGACGACTATCGAAGTGGTTATTCAACCTCGGAAGGTTTAATATTCACTTTCAACCAAGAACAATCGTCAATGGGAAAATTCTAGCCTATTTCGTCAGTAAGTTCACATGGGAACAACCATGTGGGGGCAGTATTATGCATCGTATTAGTTACACCCGAAAATATGGTACTCGAGCAGGTAATCAGACTTGGATTTAAAGCCCCCAGTAATGAAGAAAAATACAAGGAACTGATGACTAGACTATGCAAAGTGCAATTATTGGGGGCAAAGTCTTCAGCGATTCTTAGCTGGTATCCAATAGCATTGATTTTCACGAAAATGATGAAATGAAGGAAGCCTATCTCTCCGTTGTAAAGGGATTAATAGCCAATTTTGATTAAGTGAATGCTCAACAGTTCCCCAGAGGACAGAACACCCACGCGTATGCCCTAGCATCTCTGTTCTTAGCAATAGACTCTGACTGAAGAAGAACAATCCAACTAGATTTCCTCGTGCAATCCAGCATTGTTAAGACCACTAAGGGATTGAATCTCAAACAGGTTCATCACATTGATAAGGCTCCGTGCTGGATGGATGCCATCACAAACTACTTACGAAGTGATATATACTGCCAAATGAAAAGAGGTCGGCTCCTCATATGAGAGTCAAAGATACTCACTCTCACTTATCTCCAAATGGGAAATTATATAAGCAATACTTTACCAGGGCCTACCTGCAGTGCGTTCATCCATAAGACATCGAGCAAATTCTGCATGAACTCCATGAGGGAATTTTGGGAAGTAACGCAGAAGGGAGGTCGCTAGCATTTCGAGCAATGAAGGAAGGGTATTGGTATCCATATATGCAGAAGGACGCTGGAGTCTACATTTGAAAGTGAGAGAAATGCTAAAAGCACTCACTCATGGTCGATCAGCCCATAAGAGACATAAATTTACTGTCACGCCCCTAATTAATTAACTTAAAATCAACCTTTTATTTAAAGATAAATCCCCATTAGACAATATGGTACTTGATATCTTTTAAAAAATAGCATAAGTTTTTTTTCAAAGGCATGTTTGGATGAAAACATAGCTACCTTTATGCAGAACTTGAAAGTACCAAACAAATTTACTTACATATGTTCCTTTGTTTAACATTTACCAAAAAAGTTTGTTGATACAAAACTCACGTTTTTATCCTCCACTCTCCCATTTAACGTCCTAACTTAGCAGTGAATTCCAAACGATAGGCATGCCTGACACATAACATTATAGGAGTGTAAGAACCACAAGATTAGTGAATGACTGTATTCCACACATACATCACATATATATAACTAATTTGGAAAATATTTTTTTTTCTAATGTCATAACCCAACAGGAGTTATGTAACTCTCACAAGCCTGGACGTGCCAGTCCAATTAACTCCCAGTTAATGGGGATACCACATCCCATAATTAGGCCCGAGTACAACAAAACTTTAAGTCGGATTAAGGAGACCGACACATCTCGTAGGACCCAACACAATCCTTAACATTAGATAAAGAACCCCCCACAGTCCATAACATTATATAACATCACATAACACTCTTAATCATATGCATATGTTTCATAAATACAACATCACTCCCATAAGCGTCTTATCTTAACACATAACTTTAACTACACATTTCCATATGAACATATAAGCATCTATATTTCATAGAACAGGTCACTCACCTTGAATTTGGTACTAAGATTAATACCAAAACTATTTCCTTGGTATGGTAGTGTTAGCCGCTTCCACACCTAACAATTCAACATCTTTAGTATTTGAATACACCAAATCACATTAAACTCAGTAACACATCACATCAGTTGGTCAATCTGACATAATTGAAAATTAATTGAATATGATACTTCACATTTTTATAAAACCTTATTCATTAAGGTTATAATACAATTTACATAATTAAATTAAGAATTCTCTAGACGACGTGATGCATGTTTTATTACAACCTTTTTCCAAATCATTTCTGGAGAAAAACAACAACAAAACTTCAACGTAAACACAACCACCAAGCCAAACCAGAATTTATTTTTTTACCCCCTTCAATTGTATCATACTCATATATGTTATCTAACATTTTCAATTGGAATTTCTTTATTTCAACAAGTATTCAGTGATTTATGCCACTTTTAACACATCTAGGTCTGAGTAGACCATCCAAGCATAACTTAACATTTTTCAAGAACAGATAACCTCCACCTTGGTTATAAATCACGGGAACATATATTAAACATATTGAATAATATAAAATTATAGTTTCATAATTTTTAGAGTTCATTTGCTAAGTCAAGAAAAACGTAGAACACCTGGTGTGTTCACATACACTTTTGGGGCAAATTTTATACCTGAACTTCAAACTATCACCCAAGATTCATTTCTTGGTATTTTAACATGATTTTATGATATAGTATAAATATATGAGTCTATTTTAATCTCCAACTAGAATAATTTGATTTCAATAAGTATTCCATGATTTATGCCATTTTTAGAACAACTAGGTAAGAACAGAACATTAAAGCATAACTTAAATGTTTTAAGCATATATCACCTCTACCTCGGGTATCCATCATGGAAACATATAGTAAATATGTTTTAGTATATAAACATATCATATATATGAATTTACTAAATTAAAAGCTTCACTGGAAGGAAATTCAAAACTGGGACTTTAAACTTAACATTTACGATCATAGCACAAGTCCTCACGTATAATCTTAAGCCATCATTAGTTTAACTCAATTTGGAAAAATGGGAATCATTTAAATCTTCATCCAAGTAAGAAACAAAAATATACCAAGTGTAGAAATCATCCATGTGACCAAATATAATAAAGAAGAAATTACCTTTCCAGAATTCCTCGATTTATGGAAATTTTTCGAACGATATATTCCTTAACTTTCTTTTTCTCTCTCCATAAAAATATATTTTTCCTAAGATTGAAACATGAAATGAAAAAGATGATGAGTTCTGATATTATAACCATAAAACGTGGGCATGTGACCAATATAAGGTGGTGGCATGTGATTGGTAGGACAAGAGGTCCAATAAGACAATTCCTTTCATGACGAATTTGTCCCACCATTGTAAAATCACCATAACTCACTATTACGGGCCCCGATTTACTGCCACTTTACTTCTATATATAGATAAATTATATATCTACAATTTTCATATTTTTTGTTTTCCCAAAATCATAAAATTAGTACACCTAATTGGGGCTCGACAGGAAAGTAGCAACTTACCGAAAAATCTCATAACTTTCACATTTGGCGACTAAACATCGCCAATTTTTCACTAACACCCTAGTTTAATTTTATAAACATAATGATGTATTAGAAACATATTTTCATGATGAATTCAACCACATAACTAATTATATTCCTTAAATATGTTATCCCCGATCCTAAGCTCAATTAGCATCTAATGTAAACAACATATATATCACATGAATATGGATCCCCCAAATGTGATAGTTAACATGTTTAATAGAATTCACCAACTTTTAACTTCTAAATTATACTTAATCATATAATTAGCATTCCTAATCACATTTTAGTGCCTTACAATTCTACCCCTCTTATAAAAATTTCGTCCTCGAAATTTATCGCATAAGAACTTACCAAACAGATGAGGATATTACACCTTCATGTTATTCTCTCTTTCCTAGGTGGCATGCTCCACATTTTGACTTTTCCACATTATCTTCACTAACAGAATTGTTTTATTACGTAACACCTACTCCTTCGATCTACAATAGAGATTGGTTCCTCCACGTAGGTCAAGTCATCTTTAAGCTCTATCGGTCGTGAAATAAACACATGTGAAGGATCGGACACATACTAATGTAACATTGATACATGAAAAACATCGTGTATCCGAAACAATTCTTGTAGCAAGGCCAATTTGTAAGCTGCAATTCCAACTCGTTTTACTATTTCATAAGGTCCAACGTACCTAGGAGTTAATTTTCCCTTGTTGTCAAATCTCATAACCCTTTTCCACGGATAAACACACAGGAATACTTTATCACCTTCCTCAAATTTCAATCCTTCCTTATTTTGTCTGTATTGCATTTTATCTACTTTTCACTGCCTTCAAGTGATTATAAATAAGATTTATCTTCGCAGTAGTCAGTTGCATAATTTCTGGCCCAAGTAGTTTTCTATTCTCCTACTTTGGTCGAACACACTAGAGTCCTGCACTTCCTCCCATATAAGGCTTCATAAGGAGTCATTTCAATACTCAAATGATAATTATTATTATAAGCAACTATATTAGTGAGAAGTTTTCATCCTAACTTCCCTTGTACTCTAATACATAAATTCGTAACACGTCTTTGAATGTCTCGATCATTCTCTCTGACTGCACATCAGTTTGAGGATGAAAAGTTGTACTAAATTTCAATTTAGTCCCCAGAACTTGTTGTAACTAGGCTAAAAGTGTGAAGTAAATTTAGTATTTCAATCAGAGATAATAACAATAGGTGCACCATCCAATCTAATTATCTCATGACATATTTATCCATGTAATAAGTAGCTTTAACAAGACAAAAATGTGTCAAGTTAGTCAATCTATTAACGACAAACCAAATAGAATCAAACCCTCATGATAATTTTTGTAAACCTATAACAAAATCGGTAGTAACATGATCCTATTTTCACTCAGGAATAGATAAGGATTGTAGTAAACCACTAGGATTCTGATGCTCCGCCTTCACTTGTTGGCAAACTAGACATCTAGCAACAAAATTTACAATATCGTGTTTCTTTCCCGGCCACCAATAACATTGTTTAAATTTCTATAAAGTTATGTGTTTCCTAGATGCATAGCATATAACTAACAATGGGCTTCCTCTAAAATCATTCTCCTCAAATCAGGCACATTAGGTACACACAAACGGTTATCATACATAACAATATCATCATAATGAAAAGAAAATTCATTTTCTTTACTCTTTTTCATATTGTCTTTAATTTTCTCCAATTTTATATGTCCTTCTTGTAATGGTCGTATCCACTCTAATAGCATTGGTCTAACATTTAAATGCACTAGAATTCTACAAGACTCATTTAATGTTAACCTCTTCCTTATTAAATTTAACTCTCTCAACAAGTTAACCTGAACATTGTAAATATACAATACTCTGCCTAGAGATTTTCTACTAAAATCATGAGCAACAACATTAGCCTTCCTCGGATTATGATGTATTGTGTAGTCATAATCCTTTATAAACTCCATCTATCTTCTTTTCAAGCAACACAATTACCATCAGTAGAAATAACATGCCCCAAAAATACTACTTTGGTCTAGCCAAAATTCACATTTATAAAATTTAGAATATAATTGTTTCTCTTGCAAGGTTCTTAAAATAATATGCATGTGACATTTCATCCCCCAATAAAATTAAATTCAGGTTCACCCAATAATCGAAACACTACCTCCCTTCTAAAACAATCTAAGCATACATGATATGAGGTTAACCAATCCATAAACAATATCACATCAAAGTCACACATATCGAAAGGTAGTAAGTCAACTAACAACTCATTTTCACTCATTCGCACCATACAATCCCTACACACCTTATCAATAAAAGCCAATCCTACCTACTGGAGTAGTAATATCTAAACCATAATATAATGATGATAGTGGTTTATTAAGATTCAATAGATAAATCAAAACAAAAAGAATGTGTAGAACGAGGATCTATCAACACATAAGCGTCTTTATCATTCATATGTAAGGATAATCGTCTAGTGATTTCTTATCAATGAAAGCTAATTCCCAAATCATATATTATTCCATAGCTTTATATACGTATGTCAAAAATTCATACATAATAGATTATTGGTTGTATCCTCTTCTAATATTAATGAGTGAATATTTTTAATAAACCAAACATCATTCTGTACATTTCTCACTTCATTCATATAGTCTATCCTTATCATCATGTAACATTACAAATAATAAACATTCCACTACAAGACTAACTTTTTATAGTTCATCTCTCCATCTTCCATTCATTACTTCAAACGATAAACATCATATTAGAATACCAACTTATTACATGTCATCTTCTCATCTTCCACTTAATACCCAATATATGTGTTCGACTTTGACTACTATCCGTTTCATCTCTGAAGTTTTAGAGTATGTTAAATATCGTTCTTATGATCCTTAATATAAACATAGCCTCACTACTTTCCACATATCGATAATGAATAATCATTCACCTAATGTATATTTTTAACCAATAGTCCATATTCACTTGCATGTATCTTGTGTAGTCATGCACTATGAATTCAATATAACTTCTTACTATATTCCTATTTTCAGTAACGTTTGATTGTTCTTTAACTAAACATACAATGACCTTAACAAGTCATTTATCCAACACAATAACATTACAATCATAACCATACCCAAATTATTTTAACAGTATATTCTTACACAACATCATTAATATACTCATCTTACCCGTTTGGTAACATGGATGTTAAACGTAACATCACCACTTAAAACATTAACCATACTTACTAACTCCATAATACTTATCTAACTATTGCATATCGTATCTCTTTCAAATAACTTGTAAAAATACCTTAATGTACCACATTTTGGTATCTCACAGAGCACATTCTCCTCACACATACTTCTTAGTGACTCCGTGTAATGTCAATCATATTACTTATATAACACTCTTAGTGGTAACACATACGCACAATGACAAATACAACTCAATATTCACTCAACCCAATTGTAAATATTTAAACCTGACTAACATCTTTTCCATACTCATCCACAACACATATTCTTAAAAGGACTCCTCAATATTTTTAAATTTCCAACTCTTTAACGCCTCATCTCAACTTCACTATTATTATAAGCGTTTCAAAACATCACAAGAGTAATATCCACTATATGTACTCACATTATTAAAAACGTACATCTCAACTCTCATTACTCTTTATTCTACTTTTAAGAATTCACTATGAATTCATATTCTGATCATTTGTGATATATTGACTAGTTATTAAATTTCATACTTATTTGAAATGTTAAATATAAAACATATGCAACTAATAACCTTATCATTTAACCTCTACTATGTGAATCTTAATTTTTATTTACACTCCAACAATTTAAGTCTCATTATAATCATGTAACAATAATTTTTCTCATTTCTCATCCTTTAATTGAATATTTGTTCCCGTACATCACTCTCCCATACATATGAGGAGAGAACCCATTCATAATGATACATGTAACACGACTTAAGTCCAAATATACCAACATAGGAAGTGATCACCTCCAATACTTCATAGTTTTTGCCAAGTTCACATATACCAGTATAAGGAGAGATTACTTCCAATACTTCACAATTTGTATACCACATTGTGTGTTTAAAGTTTTTCCTTAATTAACACATTTGTTCATACAATATAAAAAAACAATGCAATGCTTTATACTAAAATACTTGTATTCGCTGTCATCCTCAAATAATTCTTAACTTCTTATTTCCTTTCCTGCAAGATCATTGCATTTCATATCACGTACACCAATATATCTGCATAACTGACATATGTTAGTCAACAAATACAATATAAAACTTAATAATAAACCCTTCATGTCCATGTCTTAGGAATCCAACATACTTAAATGGAACCCTGGAAACTGAATACTTATGACTCAAAACAGTTTCTACGTCCACTGCCAATCTAGACCCTCACATCCTGTCCAGAACCTAATAGCCATGCTCTGATACCAAGTTATCACGCCCCGAATTAATTAACTTAAAATCAACCTTTTATTAAGAGATAAATCCCCATTAGACAATATGGTACCTGAAATCTTTTGAAAAATAGCACAAGATTTTTTTTTCAAAGTCATGTTTGGATGAAAACATAGCTACCTCTATGCACAACTTGAAAGTACCAAACAGATTTAATTAGATATGTTCCTTTGCTTAACACTTACCCAAAACGTTCGTTGATATAAAACTCACATTTTTATCCTCCGCTCTCCCATTTAACGTCATAACTTGGCAGTGAACTCCAAACGATAGTCATACCTGAAACATAACATTATAGGAGTGTAAGCAACAAAAGCTTAGTGAATGACCGTATTCCACACATACATCACATATATATATATATAACTAATTTGAATAATATATTTTTTTTCTAATGTCATAACCCAACAGGAATTGTGTAACTCTCGCAAGCCTGGACCCGCCAGTCCAATTAATTCCCAGTTAATGGGGATACCACATCCCATAATTAGGCCCGAATACAACAAACCTTTAAGTTGGATTAATGAGACCGCCACATCTCGTAGGACCCACCATAGTCTTTAACATTAAATAAATGACACTCCACAGTCCATAACATTATATAACATCACATAACATTCATATTCATATGCATATGTTTCATAAATACAACATCACTCCCATAAGCGTCTTAACACATAACTTTAACTACACATTTTCATATGAACATATAAGCATATATATTTCATAGGACAGGTCACTCACCTTGAATTTGTTACTCATATTAATTCCAAAACTATTTCCTTGGTATGGTAGTGTTAGCCGCTTCCCCACCTAACAATTCAACATCATTAGTATTTGAATAGATCAAATCACATTAAACTCAATAACACATCACATCAGTTGGTCAATCTGACATAACTGAAAAATAATTGAATATGATACTTCACATTTGTATAACACCTTATTCATTTAGTTTATAATACAATTTACATAATTAAATTAAGAATTATCTAGACGGCGTGATGCCTATTCTATTACAACCATTTTCCAAATCATTTCTGGAGGAAAACAACAACAAAAATTCAACGTAAACATAACCACCAAGCCAAACTGGAAGGTATTTTATTCTCCTATTCAATTATATAATACTCATATATGTTATCTAACATTTCCAATTGGAATTTCTTTATTTCAATAAGTATTCAATGATTTATGCCACTTTTAACACATCTAGGTCTTAGTAGACCATCAAAGCATAACTTAACATTTTTCAAGAACATATTACCTCCACCTTGGTTATAAATCATGGGAACATATATTAAACATATTGAATAATATAAAATATGAGTTGCATAATTTTTAGAGTTCATTTGCTAAGTCAAGCAAAACGTCGAACACCTGGTGTGCGTACATACACTTTTGAGGCAGATTTTATACCTGAACTTCAAATTGTCACCCAAGATTCATTTCTTGGTATTTTTACATCATTTTCCGATATAGTATAAATATATGAGTCTATTTTAATCTCAAACTAAAATCATTTGATTTCAATAAGTCTTCGATGATTTATACGATTTTTATCACAACTAGGTAAGAACAGAACATTAAAGCATGACTTAACCTTTTTAAGCATATATCACCTCTACCTCGGATATCCATCATGGAAACATATACTAAATATGTTTCAGTATATAAACACATAATATATATGAATTTCCTAAATTAAAAGCTTCACGGGAAAAAAATTCAAAACTGGCACTTTAAAGTTAACATTTACGATCCTAGCACAAGTCCTCACGTGTAATCTTAAGACATCATTAGTTTAACTAAATTTGGAAAAATGGGAATCATTTAAATCTTCATCCAAATCCGAAACAAAAATATACCAAGTGTAGAAATCATCCATGGGTCCAACTTTAATAAAGAAGTAATTACCTTTCGAGAATTCCTCGATTCATGGAAATTTTTCGAAGGATTTCTTCCTTAACTTTCTTTTTCTCTCTCCATGAGCATATTTTTTTCCCAAGCTTGAAAAATGAAATGAAAAAGATGATGAGTTATGACCTTCTAACCATAAAATGTGGGCATGTGACCAATATAAGGTGGTGGCATGTGATTGGTTGGACAAGAGGTCCAATAAGACAATTCCTTTAATGATGGATTTGTCCTACCTTTGTAAAATCACCATAACTCACTATTACGGACCCCAATTTACTCCCACTTTACTTCTACATATAGATAAATTATATGTCTACAACTTTCATATTTTGTGTTTTCCCAAAATCATAAAATTAGTACACCTAATTTGGGCTCGAACATGAAAGTAGCACTTTAGCGAAAAATCTCAAACTTTCACATTGGGCGACTAAACATCGCCAATTTTTCACTAAGACCCTAGTTTATTTTTATAAACATAATGATGTATTAGAAACATATTTTCATGATGAATTTAACCACATAACTAATCCTATGCCTGAAACATGTTATCCCTGATCCTATGCTCAATTATCATCTAATGTAAACAACATATATATCACATGAGTATGGATCCCCCAAATGTGATAGTTAACATGTTTAACAGAACTCGCCAACTTATAACTTCTAAATTATATTTAATCATACAATTAACATTCATAATCACATTTTAGGGCCTTACATTTACTAACCAGCCCGTGGCCCTTCGCATTGTGGGGTTTGGACATCGTAGGTCCTCTGCCTACGACAGCAGGCAACTGAAAGTATCTACTGGTCTCCACAAACAACTTCACTAAGTGGATAAAGGCAGAAGCACTAGAGAATATCAGGAACAAATACATGGTGAGGTTGATATGGAGAAACATCATTACCTACTTCGGCATACCAAGAACGATCATTATTGACAACGGGACTCAGTTCGAGAGTGGAACCTTCTAAAGCTTTTGCAACGATCTGAGAATTAGGCACTATTTCATCTCTATAGCATATCCCTAGAGCAATGGTCAGGCTGAGGCTTCCAACAAGACAGTGATCGATGGACTAAAGAAATTACTAGAATGGGCCAAAGGAGCTTGGGCGAATGAGTTGTCTCATATCCTCAGGGCATATCACATCACCCCAAGGCAAGCAACTGGAGAAACACCCTTTCGAATCACATATGGAATGAAAGTAGTTATCCCTCTAGAATTTGGTTTGCCTACCATGAAGTCTACGTTGGTCGACCAAGGCCACAATGATGAAGCGTTGCTCAATGAACGTGACTTAGCCGATGAACAAAGAGAGTTGTCTCTAATTAAACTAGCATCCTACCAGCAACAACTAGCCAAGCTATATAATAAGAAAGCCAACCAAAGGAAATTTCAAGTTGGCGACTATGTCCTAAGAAAAGTCCTTGGTAGTGATGTGAAGCCATCAGATGACAAGTTGGGACTGAACTGGGAAGGACCATTCAAGGTGGTAAGAGACGAACTGTAAGGAGCCTATCACTTAGAAACACTGGAGGGAAAAGGAGATACCAAGAGCTTGGAATGAAGCCAACCTGAAGAAATTTTACTTCTTAATTTCTCTATATATGAACCATTAGTTTAGACAAATTTTCTTTTAAAATTAATGTTGCTCTCTATTTCTGACTTTGATCAAGAAAACTCGATTGTATTTAGCATCCTATATGTATTGGTTGTCTCAAATATATCTTATTATATGCATTGTTTCTAAGTTACAAGCTTCACTCCTATAACATAAGATCATGGATTACTGTAATTTGGTTAACGTGCTCTTGCTCTTATGATTGCACCACAATAGTTGGGTTTATACTGCCTCGACTTCCCTAAAGCATAGTTAGCAGGGTTCTCGGGATATTGTTCATAACACAATTGGCCTCCTAGGTTGATTTGACAATAAATAAAGACCTATAGGGGATCCATAGGTATCACGGCCAACCCTGGTTCGTCCCTAACAAAGTTTGGCTCTAAACTTCCGCTCGGATGGATTTTCCATTAATCAGGTGTATCCTCACCGTCACCTGACTTAGGCCTAAGGCAGCGTGAAGACGTGACCTAAAAGGTAAAGTGGGGAAGAATGGTATGGCTAAGGCATACTAGACTGGGAGAATACTTATTTGAAAATAAACTATAAGTCGTATTTAGTTAGTCAAGATGCCTAAAATAATTAGAGATTACTAATAAATAAGAAGATAGACAACATATGCTTAATCGACCTTGAACAAAGCATAATTATTTTAGTGCTAAAAGTTACATAGTTACACGTGTAACAACAATAAAATTACATGTACAAAAGCGATAAAATAAACCAAAATCCTAAGAAGGTCTAGGTCATTGAACAAGGTAGTTATCCACTCGCGCTCTTCGACCATCATCAGGATGGGGGGAAAAACCTCCTCAACCTCCTTCGAGCTTGGCTCCAGTATCTTCTTCGGGATAAAATCTGTTAGGATCTAGCGATCATCCCTTCTAAATTGATTTGTTATAAAGACAAGGGAGTGATCTCATGACAATACCAGAGGGAGTAATTCTTGGGCACCTTTAACTCCCTGAGGTCACTCATCCACCCTCTAATAAAGGCTAGCTCCTCGACCTCCTTTAGCATAGTGGGAGAGTATATCCATCCTTGTTCGTATCCATCTACCCAAACCTGTCGAGTACCTTTTTTGAACAGGTACCTCAGTTTGGTGATGCCCAATTGAAGCCCAACAACTATCATGTACGCTCGGCGAACATCGCCTTTCAGCTTGGCAATCTCCCTTTGGGAACCAACATCGTCAGTCCTAGTTCGCCACCTGGTGTAACACCCTCCGCGCCCGAAAAGAGAGACACGGAGTGCTATTGAGATAAAAACTAAACTAAAACCTTCAACAAAAGTATAGAGTATCTAAATTTCCATAATTTAAATATAACTAATCCTCAATTTCTATTCCCACAAAAAGATTACAATAAAGTCTCTCAAATAAAAAAATTATCCAACTAAAAATTTCACCACAAATTATTACATCAAAAATAAATCTTCCAATACAAGCTCTAAAACAATTCTCCAAAATAGGCCTTATTGTCCCAATCCACGCTAACCTGCCAATTAAAAGAAAATATGGGGAAGTACACAATATGACATAAATATATGGTAAAAAATAATTATCACAATGAACAAATATTATCAAAACGATTCGCATATACAAATCAAATGCAACACTCAAGCATTATATCAATATTAATTTCTCAACAACACATCAATGAGTCACCTTACCTCGCCTATGCATTCTTACGCATATCTGGATTTTGGACTATTAACGGGTGCCCATTATCTGTGCCATATTAAAATCTCATGACACCATGCTCAAATCACAATATAATATGTCACAATGAATCAAATTTAGATTCCAACAATTTTCTCAGATTTCAAAGAATATCATAATTCAATATGTGTGCAATCGACACAGAAATCAAAACGGAATACTCTCAAGAGAATTTTGGAGCATATAGTGTAAGTCCAGTACCTCTAAATCATCACATGAATTGACACATATATTCAGCCTAAAAAATCAGATCGCACCATCAAGATCCTCTCACGAGAATAATCAAATCTCATTCTAGCTCAAAATCGAGAAAACACCAAATAAGTCTTTTAATCTAAGGTTGAAATCTTGAATAAGTTTGGGACTATGTTTTGTACATGAAAGGGAGTAATTTTGGAGAGGTTTGCAGATTGAAAAGTTTGAGAAAAAGTGATTTGAAAAGTCCATCTACGAATTAGTTGTGATATATAAAGGATTAAGAGTTTGATTAAGAAAATAGTTCTCATAAGATACAAGCAATCAAAAAATCATTACGGATGATCAGATCATCAAAATGGCTTGAAATTTTTGTATGTTGTAGCGAACGGCGAGACAGGACTGCTATGAAAAATTCAGTTCAATCGGACGGTCGAATTTCTCAAAATATTATTTTAACTAGAAGGTTTTATGTTTTGAGGACTCTTACAGAGTTTTATGTCTTGAGGACTCTTCTATATAATAAAAATTCAATTTAGACTCCATTTTACTTCCGATTCCAATTCCGTTTAAAATTTTATTTTCAAATAAAAAAAATCATCATTTTAAATTTTAAATTATAAAATCCAAAATTTCATCTTTCTCCGAATTCCAAAATTAATTAAAAAATTCTCATTTAAAAAAATTTGGGTTGTTACATACTTCCATAACACCCCGCGTGCCGAAAAATAGACATGCGGAGTGCTATTGCGATAAAAACTAAACTAAAACCATCGACAAAAGTATAGAGCATCTAAATGTCCACAATTTAAATATGACCAATCCACAATTTCTATTCCCAAAAAAAGATTACAATAAAGTCTCTCGAATAAGAAATTCTCCAATTAAACTTTTCACCACTAATTATTACATCAAAAATAAATCTTCCAATCCAAGATCTAAAACAATTCTCCAAAATAGGCCATAGCATCCCAATCCACGCTACACTACCAACTAAAAGAAAATAAGGGTAAGTATACAATATGACAAGAATAGATGCTCAAAAATAATTAGCACGATAAATAAATTGTAAGAATAAGAATCACATATACAAATCAAATGCGACACTCAAGCATTGTATCAATATTAATTTCTCAATAACACATCAATGAGTCACTAGCCTCACTTCACTACGCCTATGCATTTTTAAGCATATCCGGATTTTGGAGTATTGGTGGATGCCCATTCTCCGTGCCATATTAAAATCTCATGACACAATGCTCAAATCACAATATGATATATCACAATGAATCAAATTTAGATTCCAAAAATTTTCTCAGATTTCAAAGAATATCACAATTCAATATGAGATGCAATCGACACACAAATCAAAACAGAATACTCTCGAGAGAATTTAGGAGCATATTGTGTGAGTCTTGTACCTCAAAATCATCACATGAATCGACACATATATTCATCCTCAAAAATCAGATCGCACCATCATGTTCCTCTCGTGAAAATAATAAAATCTCATTCTAGCCCAAACTCGAGAAAACACCAAATAAGCCTTCTAATCTAAGGTTAAAATACTGTATAAGTTTGGGACTATGGTTTGAAGATGAAAGGGAGTAATTTTGAAGAGGTCTTCTAGATGAAAAGTTTGAGATAAAGTGATTTGAAATATCTATCGACGAATTAGTTGTGATATATAAAGGATTAAGAGTTTGATTAAGAAAAGAGTATAATAAGATACAAACACTCGAAAAATCATTACGGATGATTGGACCATCAGAATGCTTGAAATTTTAGTAAGTTGTAGTGAACGGTGAGACAGGACTGCTGTGAAAAATTTAGCTCAATCGGACGATTGAATTTCTTAAAATATTATTTTTACTAGAAAGTATTATGTTTTGAGGAATCTTAGATTGTTTTATGTTTTGGGGACTCTTCTATATAATAAAACTTCAATTAAAACTCCATTTTAATTCCGATTCCAATTCTGTTTGAAAATTTATTTTCAAATATAAAAAATCATCATTTTAAATTATAAAATCCAAAATTTCATTTTTCTCCGATTTCTAAAATTAATTTAAAAATTCCCATTTACAAAAATCCGGGTTCACACCTCGATGACGAAGAAGAAACTTGTATAATTGTAGGATCAATGCTCGATATGTTCTCCCTGAGGCGTGAAAATTCCCTTGTTAAAGCGTTATTTTCCTGCTGGAGCACTTCCCCAACCTGGGTAATTTCAAACGGATCCAAGAGCTTCACCTTCAAAGCATCCACCTCATCTTGAACAGAGGCACCAACATCCTCCATCTCTATAAGATGATCTTTAAGCTTGGAAAAAAGTTTGGACTGATCACTGTAGTCCTTATTCCTTGCCCTTAAAGATTTGTAGATTTTGACAAAATCTCGGTGAACATGGTCGCTCATATAGGAACCAAGAATTTGGCCTAGTCGATAAGTAAGAGGGATATAATCGTCAAGATCGATAAACTGCAGAACATAAGACAACACACAACATATATATCAACAAATGCAAGGAAAAGAAATTCTTCATTCCATTAAAATTGGCACTCGCTAGATACAAATACATTGAATGAGAAGAAAAAAATACAAAACAAAAATACAAAAGAATCCCTAAAAGCCTAGTTGGTGATCTCAACTTACTGAGAAGTGGTCGGCTCCTTCACCTTATAAACAATAACCTTAATACCAATTGCACCTCCCTCGATTGGGTCAATATTCATTCCCTGTTCACCAGTTGAGGAGTAGGGGCAAAAGGAGCATTAGAATCCTCCACAGTCCTAGCAGTCGAGACTTCATCTTTAATAATGGGCTTGGGGCCATGATTGTGCTCACCAAACATAGGTGAATCAACAGTAGCTCCAGCAGTAACTAGGGCTCAATCCCAGCTTTCTCAAAGTTTTGCCCGGCTGATGTAGTGAATCTGCTTCTGGGTATCTTCATAGGTTATCTCCCAACCCTCATTGTAGCCATTCTCACTGATTGTGGCCGCCTTTTCCTCAAGGATCTTCACTTTCTCAGGGATCCCTGTATTCTCATTTATGATGATAAGTTTACTCACCACAAACAGCTCAAAGGCCTCATAGAGTTCTTTCAGCTCCTTATCCGCCCCATTCCTCTCCTTAGAAAAAGAGGCTTCAACCTTAGTGAGAGCTTTCTCAGAGGACTTATGGCCCTCTCATGTAGACTTCAAACTCTCTTCGAGCTCATCGTTCCTCCTCTCAAGACCATCTTGGTTATGGCGGAGGATGGTGTAGTTAGATAAAAATTTCAAGAAGAAACATATGTGAGACAAAAAATACGAAGAAATAAAATAAAACAATAGAGAGGAAAGGAAATGGCCTTACCAAAGCCAGCCCTTGATCTACCTTCATGGCTAACTGGTGTGGACCCATCTTTGAAGATTGTTCATAGTCCATCGTTAATACTCCTCTCTCAAGCCTCATCGGAGCAAGCCGAAGGGCTAGAGCCATAGAGGCCCCCTCAGTTAGGACAGCTACAGACACAAGGGAAGCCGCTGCCTTCTTTGTTCTTTCTTCTCCTCTCCTCCTCACCTATTTTTTCTTCTTCTACTCCTCTTCTCTCTTCCTCTCTTCTTCCATCTTCCTCTCATTCTCTCTCTCTCTCTCTCTCTCTCTCTCTCTCTCTCTTCTTTTCTCTTATTCTCTATTCTTTCTCTCCAGCTCTTTTTTATGAGATGCAATCTAGGAACTACTAGTAGTGTCCCCAAACCTTTTTCTTCTGAATCTTCAATATGTTAGACAATAAGACATCACCATCATCATTATCTTGGATCAAGTTTTTTCTTCTAGAGGGAGCCATGTCCTCCTATGTAGATATCTTCGACCTCGAACTGCTTGAGAAAGAGCCCTCCTTGTTGGGCCTCTCTCCAGCAAACTTTTCCTCACTAGATCCCTCTTTATTGGATCCTTCCTTATCATTACCACCTGCAGCAACACCAGACTCTGAGCTACTCTCCTTTTTGGCATCTAGGTCGATGGGTTGGAGAGCACCTTCTTCCTCTTCTTCTTCCTCTAGGATGTAAAGATGAGGTATGGAGTCTAATGGATGAGTGATAAAGAAGGATGTAGTATTCTTGTGCTTTAACAAAAAGGAAGCCAACCTTGGGTGTTCACCTTCTACCATTGTGTCCCTTATCTGCCAGACTTTGATTAACTCAGCAGCACGGATCTCGTGGAGAATAGGCTCTTGATTCTTGGACTTCACTAAAAAAGAAAAGAAAATATTAGAGAAAGAACATACTAGAGGAACAATCAAAAGGCAGTAAGATTAAACAATAACTTATGTATTCCTACGGATAAGTAGGGATTCAAGGTCCCCTAGACTTTCCACTCCCTACTTGGGGAAGGAATTTCCAGTTACCAACAATAAATCCCTCAGGCCACTAGTATTTATAGGAGTCAGGTAGATTCACTACCAACACCCTGTCTGGACTCCCCGCTTTCAACTAGAGAAGAATAGAGTTGGTATGAGAAAAGGTATAACAAAAGAAGATTTCAACTAACCTAAATAAGTGCCATAGAGTTGGTTATTCTATGGGCCCCATTTATAACTTTCCAAATGTTTGGAGAACACTGGACTGGTACTATATCAAAATACTAAAAGAAGTGTAAGAAAAGGCGATTAGGGGTAAAACTTAAACCCCCTTTGAGATAACAAAAGAACGTGAATTTAGAGGCCATCCTCAATGTTGCAAACATTACGAGGGACAGGGGCACACTCAATATTCACCCAGTCAGGAATATTATAACATTTCCTAAATTCTACCAAAGATTTGTTATCTATCCTAGACAGGAACAAACCCTAACTTCAATAGAAAGAAAAACAACATAAGTAAATACAGAAAAAGAATATACTGGGAACTTACAAGGAAGAGGACGAAGCTTGAAACGATGAAAAAACGCAGGTTAATGAGGATGAGAAGCAGAAAATAGCTTTTGAATGGTGAAGAACAAGCTTGAAAGAATGAGGGATCTAGAGATAAAATGATGGTTTGGAAGTGAGAGAAAGTATGAAGTTGAAGTGATGAAGTGAATCATCCAGAACTTTGATTTAAACCCCTCAATAATAGTGCACAATAATCGAAGAAGATTTCTCGCCTAAACTTACTACAAAATGGAAATTCACGCCCCTATCTATTACAGAAATAACAATATTGCCATTAGAGTATGACCTGAGATGCTATTTAAAATTTCTGAGCCCACTTGTGGACCCAAAAATTTAAAATAAAAGGCACCCAGTCCAACTTGTGTGTCTTGAATGACGGTTAGGATAAAATAATATGACCAAGTCCATCCTCAAAAATCTCGGATGAGATATTCAAGGGATACTCAGTTAACGTGTTGGTTACAAAAACACTTTCTCTTTCTCTCCCTCCCTCTCTCTCTCTCTTAGTGGAGTATTTATTGTACCCTTGGGCATTGGGGCATATGAAAAAAATTCTTGAGAGTTACTTAAATACAATAGTAGACATCTCTGTGGACGTAGGAAATTTGTCGAACCACGTATATTAGTGTTGTGTGATTGTGATTTTGATTATTATTGTTCTTATTATCTTGGTGCATGTTTTCCTTCTTTAATTATTTGTATTGAGATTTTTGTAACCACATTAATGATTAAAGGAAGATTCGATTGAACTGTTGGCGGCTATGCCCGAAAAGACACTTTTTCCCAAAGATGATTTGTTAAAAACATTAGATAATTGAAAATATTCCATGCACGTCAAGTTCCACCAGCTGAACCAATAATTTTTCAAGTATAGGAAGTCAGTATCCAACTAAGCTTCAGAATTTTTTCTTGAGCAACTTTAAGAGATAAATTTTCCACACTCTTACAAAAACCTCAAGTATGGAACATCGGGGGCTTTTGTTTATGTAAAAAAATCATCATGTTACATGGACCAATAAGAAATGAACATGTGTTATCCAATGTGGAATTAATCCTAGTTAGCAAGGTGTAATTCCCCGACCAAGTTCGGAATACCGACTAAGACATTAAGAAGCCCGACTAGCAGCAGGAAGACTGACCAACGGGGTCAGCAAAATGGCAACAGTTGCATACATTATGTACATTGTGTTGATGTAAATGCCTATTTTATAAAGGCATTCCATCCTTTAATATTTCCACTCTTGTACACCCTCAGGGGCTATAAATACATTATAATCCCTACATCCAAAAGTGAAACACAAGTGACAACAAGGAAAACATAAGACAATACACAACAGCGGACATAGGCTTTTCCCTTTAGACGAACCACTTGAAAAATCTCTCTAATTTACATATTTATATGTGATCAAGTAATTAAATACAGTCTAGTTTTTTGCATCAACATTCATGATAAAGAGTTCTATGGGGTGTTATCATGGTATTTTCTCACTATCAGTTACTTTGAGATATTTTTTAGATGGACATGTTAGGCATGCTTGGAAGATAGCAATATACCGTAGGATCCACTGTGGTTGTATCAAATTAATGATACGAAATCTTTGGGTTAGACAATTATCTTAAACACATCTAGGATTAGGATTAAATTTTTAGATGAATGATTTGTGACCTTGATGATCGTAAATTTTGAGGATGAAATTTCCTAAGGAGGGAAGAATGCAATATCCCCCCCCCCCCCCAGAAATTAGATATTTAACGTTATTTGAGGTGTTTTGTCCAAAGAAAAATTCGAGGAATAAATAATTCAAGGAGAACATATAAAGTAATACGTAAGGTGGCATATTATATAAATTGTTTGAATGAGAAAAATATAATGATGCAGGTGTTCCATGAAGGCGTATTTAATCTCTAATAGTATTGGATAGGATGCCCATTACGTTTGAGGGAAAAAATAGCAAGGAACGGATGTGACACCGACAAGGTTAACATGACGTGACATTTAAATGGTACGAAAAGAAAAGTATCGCAATATGGATTAAACAAGAAAGATTTACGTTTCATAGTTCACATGAGTTTTATTTTGAGTTTATATAATTATTTTAAGTACCTCGGTTAAGTTTCACGCGATTTGGACAAGCAACGAGCGCTACGCGAGCCTGACTACGAATTGTATAACGGTGTGCGACACTGCAAAAGTCCAATTTTGCGTGAATTGTTTAAGACAATTAGTATGCCAAAAACTATTATGACCATATATTTAGTCTTATACAAATATAAGGAATATTACCACGTGAATAAAAATCAAAAAAATAATTGTTTTGCGCAAAGGTCTCGATTCTTGTGTGCCTTGTATAGGACAATCCGGAAGGCGAAATAACTATTGTAAATATGATTTTTTATCTAACAAAATTCAAGAAATATGTTTCTTCAGTTGAAAGTATAAAAAAAAATTGTGTGTGTGGGGTGGGGGGGGGGGGGGGGGAGGGGGATGGTACCAAGAGTGACGCAAATCAGCATTTGTGGGTGTTTTGGGGGCTTTTTTCAAATGATTTTTTGGGGTCACATGTTTGTTGTGTGCTTAGTCTCTTTTAAGACTTACTATGAAGGCCTTGGAGAACCAAATTACACCCATTTGGGCATTCAATACATTGGGTTTGTTGGTCAATGGTGGAAAGCTTCCATAATTGCATTATAAGAGAAAATAGGAGGGACGTACATGGAGTCAAAACTCTTAGTCATTTTCTGATTATATCTCCATCTGCTAGTTCTTGCAAGAGTTTTTCTTCCTTCCAAATTCGTGGTCCTTTTTTTCCATCACTTTTCCACCACTAAAACATCACCTCGGAGGTCCCCAAACTCCATTAAAACACTTCTCAAAGTTGGGATAACTCATAGAAGGTTTTGAGAGGAGTTCTTGGAGTTCAAATGAAGCCTTGTTGGGAGTTTTTGAAAGGAGTTTCTCTTGGAAGAATAAATAAGTAGTTCATAGAGATTGAAGATTCACATGGGAGATTGAAAGTGGGCTATTATGACTCCCCTTAGGGCCACCTTTGGAGGTGGGGGATTCACCCACCTTCTCTACCATTATTTGAGTACATTTTGAGGTAGGAAATACTTATCTCTTACTAACTTAAGTTAATGATTATATTATAATGAGTAATTTTCATCTTGTTGATATTTGGTGTGTAGAAGTAACCATCCGTGATTAAAATATTTAATGCTACATGATTTCAAGGTATAATTTAAAAAAATGAGATCTTTTATCTTTGAAATGGGTCTTGTAGTAAACCTATGTTTAACTTGATTTTTCTACATATGTAGAGCTTAAAATACGTTGATTCAGGTTTTAAATGTACTAATAGACTTATTAGTATCATTCTTATTATTTTCTATGAAAATGGGCACATAAAATGAAGGATTGAACGGGTTTTAAGAATGGATAATTTTCAGCCCACTATTCATAAATATTTTATGAAATAACATGTTATAAACTCATGTTTTAAGGTGAGTAAATGATTTCTTTGATGTGAAGAATACTTGGTATGTATATGCCTTTTTATGAGATTAATATAGTGATTTTAATAGTGATGAAGCATTAAGAAATGAGCAGATGGAATTTCATTTACAAAGTGCACTATTTAGTTTGTTAAACTAAGTTTTGGGATTAAAAGTGTAAATATGTGAAAGTGGTCTTCTTGCAAACTTTGGGTGAAAATGTAGATAATGAAAATGTAGTATGGGTCTTTTTGCAAAAAGTCATAATTAAAGTGTGTAATACTAAATTTGAAATTCAAAGTATAAAATGTTTAAATATTGACTAAAACTCATAAATAAAGTGTGTAGACATTAATATGTGAAAAGTATAATTTTATATACTAAAGGGAATAATGTGCAAAAATGTGATTTTTGACAAAGTTAGAAGTTGAAAAAGTGTCATAGTGAGAAAAATGCCTACGTGTTAAGTTTGAAGCTTAAAAAGTTTTTATTTTTATTTTTTGTAAATAAGTCTTGAATAAAATGAAGTTACGTATTTTGATGTAAATTGGTTAAATTAGCAATTTATTTAAAGTGTAACATTTTTAGGAAATAAAAAATGTAAAAGAGTGTTGTGACACATATGTAGAAAGAATGAAATGAGACCTTAAACGGAAATGATTTTCGGCGTAAAATCAACATATGCAAAAAAGGGACTTCAATGGAATATAATGATTTTTCCTAAATTAATAATGGAAAAATGGACAGTTAAGTCTAAGGATTCGGCTTCGTCCCGAAAAAGGAAAATTAACGTGGACAGTATGAAAATGTCGAACACATTGGCAAGACAATGATATTTGATGATGAGGTGTTAAATAATTAAGCAAGGCTATGCTGTCACTACTGGTTAAAGACCCCAAATCAACTGCAGTTTACTTGGCGCTCGGTGTCGAGTGGTGAAATTCTGTGAAACCGTGTGTGTGTCTGTGTTGTGATGGGTGTGTGTGTTGGCAGATTACCTACAAAAAATGCTAAGTGATGAATTGAAAATTCTTGAAAGACGCATAAATGAATGGTACTGATTCATTGATTTATTAATGCAAGAATAACACATTAAAAGTTTAATGTTCATGTGGTAATATGGGATGGTTAAACATGATGACTTAATGATATTTAAGCTACCTAATGAGTTTTGAATCATAATAAACACAAGCGTCTGTTATATGAGGATTTCAAAGAAAATGAGTATTTTTCTAAACACGGTGTGTGCATGCGCCAAATGGAAGTCCTATAATATGATTAAGTAACTGTGGCGTGAGTTAATAAATGTTTGAAAGTAACTAAAATATTTTTCCCAACAATTGATAATTGTTTAATCGTGTGCATTAGTAGGAAGGAATGTTGTTTTTTTAGCATAATGATACAAAATGCTTTTTTTGTAAATATAAGGAAAATAAACGGGTTAAATGACGTTTTTGGAATAAAACGCTTTAATACATTGTGATATGTATTTTCCAAGTTATATATGTAGATACATATGTACTTTCACATGAATGAAGTGTAGAGTGTGAGCATTCTTTTATGCTATTCGTTTCTATACTGCATTTGTATAGTTCCCATTGAGCATTCAACTCACTCACTCCTTTTGTTACCGCAGTTGTATGCAATTTCTTATTTTGAGCACGTTATACAGGCAAGTATTTACTTGCATTTACGTTAGTAGCTCTGTTTACATGGCCTTGGGACACTTCCCTTGGTTAATATCACATAGTGATTGTAAATTGAACTCGTGTGATAATAAATGTAACGTTAAATAATAATAAAAAAACTAGATTCGAAACATAAATTAGGGTGTTTCATTGCACTTCATAATTAACGCACGAACCGGATTAGGTTAGTCCTTTAATACCCTTTAAACCCGAGTCGGGGCATTACATACACTCAACTTATAGGTATAGTCCATATAGGTATACACTCAATCCATAAATATAATCCGTACGTCATATATACCTCTTGAATACTCAACGCACTATCGATTCACAATTATAACATCTTATCACATTTTTTCGAGTATTATTCTCTCCTCGAAGGGACCTAGTTACCCCTTAAGCTATTTAAATTGTTAATTCATTCATACACTGTTTGTATTCATCATAGGTTCACTCATACTATCCTTGAATCCGTCTTCATTCACTCAAATTCATTATTTTATAATTCATGTCCAACAGATATTTGCCTTAGTTCTCTCGTTATGGCTAAGCCTCAACCCGACATTAGGCCTATTGTAATTCAATATATCATTAATTATTGTTTAGAGCTATACCAAAAGTTTCCCCATTAATCATTCACCAATTCATGGCTTAAACAAAGAAAATGGGGCAATTATGGTTAACCCAATCTAGTCATAAATTTTTTTGCAGATTAAACAACCTGTAGTAAAATTACGATTGCTCCCTCTATAGAACTTTAAATTCCCTTATTAAAATAAATTTGGAAATATAAGACATTTACCTTTATATAAATATATGGATCACACTATAATTCTAAGCACAATTAAAATGGCATAAGTTTAAACTAACGTTAAAAATTCTAGCATATTACTATGGTGACAGATCAGACACCCTTTAAATATCGATTACTACCTCTACATAACTCCAAATTACATGAATAAAATCTGATTGTAAAGCTAAGACATATAGATCTATGGCTATCACTCATAATTCCAAGAACAAATGAAATGACATACGTTAATATAACGCCAAAAATTCTGGCAGATTGGAATCTTATGTTCATCAATTAAACCCTAAGTCATTCAAGATTCATGTTATTCAACCAAAAACCCATCAATATTCCATATTAATCATCACATATATTCTAATTTCATTTTATCTTCACATAGTGATTCATTATACATGCAATCCCACACCGAATCATGAGCTCTATTCATCTAAATCCTAATAACATAACTGAAACCATGAAATTGAAAACCCAAAACTACATAGGAATTAATTAGTAATATGAAGTGTTTAATCCTATTTTTTTAGATTCATTTGTAACCACTCCCTTTTCTTTATGTTTTAGTTATTGATCCTATTATAACTATTATGGGACAAGTATCATTCTTTTCATAAAGGAAGATGGGAAGTTACATAGTAGTTGTAGGAACTTCTAGGTGGTTATAGTACTTAATACACTTTTACAACCACATGGGATGGAAACCTAAAAAATCTTAGGAGATGGGACCAAAGCCAAAAAAACTATATTACAAATTCTTCAAAAATATGCAAGATAAACACTTTCCTAGAGTTTGAAGACCTGATTGATGCAGAAAAGTGGTGGAGTTGTCTTCCCCTCCTCCCGATCCAAACTCCGACGGTGGTGGTGCAAAAATGGTGTGGGGAGGCTAAATGCTAACCCTAACACCCTCAGCCCACATACTGATATAAACCTATTAAATTCCTAGGTCCCTTTACTCTAAAAAGCAAAAGATAAAAATATCCATCTTGGGTGCCAATTCGGCCTAAAAATGCCCTCGGATCCAATCCAAACCATGGATTACACCTTTTTTTACAATCTCGACCCTTACGAACACACCAGCATACTCAAAATGGCCATTTGGATGACCCATAAATAAATCGCATTTTATTTCATAAATTTAACTCCCGAGACGACTGACATGCGCGTCCCGACTAAATTATTTTAATTGACGTATTTCTCACTCACAAAAATCATAATACATTCTTACGAATTTATTACTCATTCACTACATAATATTCACTATAATTCATTTAAATAAATATCAACCCTTATCACGCTAGTTTATATTTATTTTAATCTAGATTAATTTTCCATTTTAATTTAATTAAACCACATATAAAAATCATTAAAAATTATGGGGTGTTACATACTTCCCGCTTGCAAAGGAATTTCGTCCTCGAAAATAGGATAATCTCAGTACTTGTTGGGTGCGCGAGGCCCCCAATTTTAAAATCTTATTACAAAAAGTAATTTCCTTTTAGATACGGAAGCGAGATGGTTCAATTAAACACACACAATACCCAAATTTTAATTTCTTTCAAATTAAAATTAAACCAAAGTGAAATTAAATTAAACGACACATGAATATTTCACTTAAACCAATTTAACCCAAGTTCGAGAAATTTGCCTAAGTCATATTTTCAATATTACCAAATTAGGCCAAACCAATTTTATCAAATTAAGTGATGACTTGAATTAAATTAACATAAACATTACCCAAATTAATTTAGAACCAAATTAAGTAAGTAGTAATTTAAACCAAATTTTATCTTTTTACCTAAGCATGCATTCTAGGTGATTTTGCATAATATAAAATAAGCAAAGAACTACTACGCCGCGATGTACGAGGAAAAACCCACAAACGAAAAAAACCTCGGAGGACCCTAGCCACCAATTCACTAAGTATGGTTTTACAAGTACAAGACACGAAAGAATTACAACACCATCCAAGCCCTGACGCTTCTTCTTGTACACACCTCTGCCTAGCGAATAACCACGGAGCTCCACCACGGTCTCGAAATCCACCGATCGGACTTTTTTGGTCGCCGCCACCCGAACAAGGAGCCTTTCTCCAAGTGGGTAAGTCAACGCAAACGAACTTCTTCTTTGTGGTATTTAGAAGCAAACCTAAACTTCTCTTCAACTCGATAGAGAAAAACCCGGTGCCAAACACTCCAAGAAATGATATATATATATATATATATATTGAAACATGGAATAAATAATATGGGTGTAAAAGTGTTTAAGGAATTTTTCCTGAAGAAATGAACGCTAAAAACATGAACTTTTTCTTTTGAAGTTTACCTCTCTAAAACACTCTCTAGGATATGGAGGATAGTGAAAAAGTTAGTTCAAAAGAGTTGGTTTCCTCACTAAGTAGTTCTGTAAAAGGATAGTGGGGAAAAGAAGTGGCAAAAGTTGTAAAACTGTCAAAAACGCCCAAAATAACTGTTCCCGTCAAATTTCGTCCGAACGACTTTTCGTTCGAACGGTTTTACTAACGAGGTTCCAGAATAAAAAAAAAAGTAAAATCATCAGAAATCTAGTTCGAACGACTTGGCAATCTCATTCGAACGACGTGTCAGAAAAATGAAATATTAATTTTTTAAGCCCAAAACTATTTATGGAAAGTTCTAAAAAATATTTTTCTGAGTAAAACAAAGTCGTTAAAATTAATTTATAAAAATTATAAATTACACCCAATAAAACTTGTTCCAAGCTCCTATATAAATATATAATGCATTCATACCTTAGGAGTAAACGGAACAAATGTTGTTGACGTAGAAACGAGACACTACAAACACGGCATTTGATGAAGCTTTATGAACTTGGCCGCTACGTCTTCAACTTTAGAATGTCATAGGATTGAAGGATGATAAAAAACTCTATCCTATGACACAAACGTTTTTGTCTGGAATTGAGCCAAAACAGTAAAGGACTCAATTGGAAATTTGTGTTCTTAAAAATCACCCCCTGTCTATTCCGGGACAAAAACCAACAAAAATCCTAAAGGGTCGCTAAGCTCTACTAAACTGATAAAAAAATGTCCCACCCAAAATAAAAATACGATATCTTGACTCAAACAACCCAAGGATCAATATCTTTGCCAACGATGAAAATTTCCACTTAGAAGAATGCATGCACACTTAAGCAAACTATCAAACGCATAGGGAATATCAAGAATATTAAATGAATATAAATTAAATACTCCGCCTAAATTAATTCTCCCCTTTATCAACTATGATCAACCTAAGAAGATAGCGAGTCCCCCTAAGTTAAATCTCCCAAACTAAGATATGATAACAATAGGATTAGATAACATTTCCCCCCTATCATTGTCCCCCTTTTTGTTCAGGAATATACAAGGGCCAAAGAAACAAAGCTTAACTTATCTCCCCCAACTAAAGCATATACTCCCCCTAAACTAAACAAGGGATGACAAGATAAACTTGCAATTGTGCATCAAGTGATGATAACATTAAAGCACATGGGCAATACAATCATAACTAATCCAACAAATACTAACGGATACCAACTAAGATGCAAGAAAATGATACATAAAGAATAAGCATGTTATATCAACAAAGAATGCAACAAGATAGATATCAATCATGAAGCATAAGCATAGATAGACAAGAAATCAAGGCCAAGACTGAATAAAAATATGATATATATATACATACTCTAGATATACCAAAGATGCACTTGCATATATATTTAGATATAAACACACACATGACACAAAATACAATAAGTTTTTCACACTCGTACGGAAAAAATGTGTCATATGGAAATGGAAGTGTTGGGGTGCGAACTGGTAACGATTAAATTTAGACCCAATCACTTAAAACATGTTCACAGAGTTCTCAATTGATTTAAAACTTCATCACATTTGAATATAACCATATGTGACAATATAAATTAAACTCAATGAACAAACATACACAATGAATACAAGCCTAGACGTTTGATGATTCTACAAACCAATAGAGTCATGACATTGAAAGTATAACTAGGATAAACGGACATTGTGCAAGCCGTTGTTATACCATCCAAACTCCCTCAATTTAAGCATATAGATGTGAAAATGCGCCTACTAAAATAAGAGGTGGCCAATCCGATTCTCCAATAATCACAGGAATCATATATGGTCCATTCTTAGCATCACTATCGATTAAAATAATAGTACGAGATAACCATCAATTATTTTAGAAAATGGACTGTCAAATTAAATTTTTATAAGTAAAAGAAAAACACTTAGATAATCCCATTTACAAAAATTATTGATACTAAAAATCAACGAGTAAAAGAATGACAATATGTATAAATCAATAACTGAATAAGTTATCGGTTAACAAACTAATATAAAGAGGTTACACCGAGTATTATACTTTAAATACCACAGTATAATGAATGATTACAAAGCTTGGGTAACACGCCCGAATAAATATACTGAACATAACTAGAGCACAATGGAAAGAAGCATCTATAACAAATATCCAACAACATCCACAAAATGCTATAGCCCCAAGACAACTGGAATGGAGAGGTCAATACGAGCATCCATACGGAGGAGCACCTGAACGGACAAAGAGTTGCATGAAAAAAAAATATACACGGGGCAGGGCCCGGTTTGATATGATTTCCATGTGACTAAAATGCATGACAGTTATGAACGTAACTATCCCTCGCAATTAATAACATAAATTTTCTCACCTCTCCAACTAAAAGCACAACATAGAGCAATATCAAAGCTAAGGCTCAATGATCATATAAGCATGGGAGAACTCATCTACATATACTCAAGGAGACATCAAATCGACAATTCACAATATAAGGGAACAATTCATTTTTCTATTTGGGAAATACATATATGGCAATTCATTTTATCAAATGTTTACCAAATCAATTTTATCTCATAGCTTTCTATATCAATTCTATTTCCCTTCTTCCATCGAGGATAAGTATTTAAAGCAAGTTTATTGTCATAAAATGCTTTTTTATATCATAACTTCTCAATCTCCCTTCTTCCATCCACGAAATATATTTAAAGCCATTTTATTATCATAAAATGCTTTAACAACAATAATGTCCCACGTTATTAAAAATAGTTATATTTCATATCATATAACGTTTCTAAGACCGCCCTTCCGGGTTTCCCCGTGGTGCGCTCCCCTAAATGATTGTCATCTTCTAGGGCCTATCACCAAGATAACCTGGGATCCTAACGCAACGTCGGGAAGTGGCCATATACCTGCGAGTGAGTAATAACCACACCCAAAATTACCTCACAGTCGCACAATAAACACACAATAACCGGTCATATGGCCGAGGACTATATTCACCCTGCATTCATTAGCCAGGGGACTTCACCTCACGCGCGCAACATCCCTTATGATAGAAATTTATAGAGGTGTGTTTATGTAAATTTTCATTTAAGAAAATCTTTTCTTTTTACATTTGAAAACATTTACATTTTACATTCTCAAAAATAATTTATTCTCAATAACTAAACACCAATTTTTGAATATACATTTCTTATTCTTTAATTCATACTCTATTAATGACCTATGGCCCGAAGTGCCATTATCCTCAAACTAGTCTCTAAGAGTCCAACACAATACCATAAATCATCAAAGTGAGTCTCCCTCAATAATAGTCTCCCAAAAGTCCCAACATTATCATTCCATGTTCGATAAATTTGTGGTTAACATCCCATACCAAACGAGAGATTAACCTATATAAAATACCCCTTGGGATAAACCCAAATATCCCCATGCTAGCCTAGGACATTTGTCTACCCAATACAACCATTTAGGACTCTTCATTACTTCCCAAAGGAAGGTTCCTAAACCTCGAACCTAAAAGAAATGGGATAAAAATTAAAGTAGAAAAATCTCACAAAAACAAGGCATCCGAATCGATTTGCCCCTGATTGCGAATCGATTCTCCCCCAAAGTGAATCGATTCGGTGAGTAAAACCAACATTCTGCCTCAGTTGAATCGATTCAGACCCAACCCGAATCGATTCGGTTTCCCAGACCAGTATCCTTCCCCATATCCGAATTGATTCGGCCCTGCAGATTTGCCCAATTTGGTCTACAGGTTGTATGAACCCTAAAATACCAAAACCCCAAATCTTCCATTTTCTCCAACATCAACAAAAACTAATTCTACCAAATGATACCTACACAATAACTAACTATTTTATTTTCCTCAAATCAAATTAAACTACAAGATTAAGGGTTTAGACACCAAATTCATCAAAAACCCATTTATGATTTAAATCTCCAAAAACTAACTATACATGCAATTTATCACATTAAATCATGATCTAGTAAGTATGAAACTAGCCTCAAGTTTGTAGTCTCGGATTCTCTTCCTGAAGCAACGATTTCAAGCTCAAATCTTCCATTTCTCTCTCTTTTCTCCATTTCTCCCAAGCTCTCTCTTCCCCCTCTTGGCTTCTAACATAAGAATGAGAGAATAAAAAGGGGTAGGGAGAATTAACTGGGTTCTAAACATTAATTCCCCTCTTTTAAATGTTGATACGCCATTAAAATGATACGTAACTACATAATTGAGTCATAACCTGTTAAAAGTGCCCGGAACTCAAAAATATAACCTAGCACTTATTTTGACTATCTCGACTATTCCAAAACTAACCGCACCTCCTATTTTTGCATCCGAAGTAATGTGAGAAATTTGTATGTTCCAAATTCATTTTAATTTATTAATTATACTCCAACCTACATATAAGTCATAACCGCAGTTTAAAGTACAACGACGCAATAAAACACAATATAATGCGATTCACCTTCTCATAATAGTAAATAGGCAAAACATGGTAAATATTATCCCTTAACTCAGGGGAAATAATATTTACCCCAACTTTCTCTATTTTATAAAATTAGCCCGTCAGGCAAAAATGATATAAAATAGTCGCTCAAAAGACTAGGTTGTTACATACTCCCCCCTTAGAAGGGAATTTTTCCCTCAAAATTCAGGTGTGCCCTATAATCGTATAAAGGGTGTACTATTATAAACTATCGTTCTATCATCCTTAGAAAAATCCTCGTTATTGTGGCATCCTCATTGGACTTGGACTAAGGTCGTCACTATCGATCTTATTCTACCTTTTTCGTGCTCTAACATAGCACCTAGTCGCTCCTTGAAAACTATCGATCCTACTTTTCTACGATGAAAAGAAAAATTCCTACCAAACTCAGCACAAGTCACCTTAACTCCTGAATCACATTATACCCTTCTTAGGGAATACTGCATTAAAACTAATTCCCTATGTCCAATACTACATGACCTCTATTCGAGTTGGCGTAGCCCTTGAAAGTATGCAGCTCAATGAGACCAATAATTAGAGAAATATGTGACACCCCGACAAATTAAATACCGGGTAGCTACTCCTTTATTAAATCAATTCAAAACGCCAAGTTGGTTCAGTTAATAACATCACTGTCGAAAATATTTTAATGATTACTAACCACCTAGTATTTAAAAAGTGAGTTGCCAAATTTTAAGTTACCTCTGATTAACATGTAATAAGTGAAATGTAAAGGATAACATAACCATTCACAATAAAGTCCAACTATAGTAAATCAACAATTAAAAATGAGTCTAGAGGAAATACTCCTCACAACAATCCCAATATGGAAAGAAATAAAACAAGTATGCATCCTGAATTAATTACAAACCAAAAGTCTGAATAACTGAAGAAATGAAATGGCTCTAAAAGAAATGTGCGACATGCCCTATAACTGATGAAATCTGAATATAGAGTCAAGGAAAATGAAGCGTCTACTAGCAAGGCCCTGTAACTTCCACAACAGCTACAGCTCGTCACCTGACTGGAAATACTAAGCATGGTGTCCTTGTGGCCGGGCACCTAAAAAGGTTTTTAAAAAAAGTAGATTTGAAAGCAAACGATTCAGAGCCCGAAAGTGGAGAGTATTTTAAAAACAACAAGTGTTTTAATAACATTAAAACAATGAATGTAAAATACATGTTAGGACGTTCTCTCACATGAAATACTCACCTCTCGACTAATTGTGCACTCCTAACGTACCGTACCCATTCAAGTGATTCTCATATCTAGCTAAACCGACATAAGTTATAACCTTCCTACTCAATTCACACTATGAATTCCCTATGTTATCACTTAAATAGATAGCTTTACTTAAACTCGGATTCTCAATTATTAGCATTACCATTTACTTGAGGTTATCCCCTTATTTATCTCTCAAGGAGTTACTATAAATTATTCTCATAATTAAACATAACAATTCTGTTCATTTAACCGTATATCATTCACATCATAAATATACAATACAAGCACCCCGAGGCTAAGCTGCGGTGCACACATACTCTGCTATCCATCACGTACATAAGGATTACAAATTCCGAATCTCTCAGGAATTGTTAGAATAAGCACAACACACAAAAATGGAGGCGAACATAATACAACATATTCATGGGCCACGTACATACCTATGCTCCATAGTCAGCTGACTTAATAACTCACAATTAAGTCATTCCCTTGAACTATGTCCTTTAGGTACCAATCTAAATCCAGGCACACAAGGATTAGAGGGCCCTAAGCGAACGTAAACCTCCCGTGATAGCAAGTATGGTAGGTATGTCATACACATAAAATCATATACATATACTAAGCATGCACACATCTTAGTAATTAACATAATTTATTAGTGGTATACGTCTCATTCTTATACCAATACACGTGTCCCCGGTTTATATATACACATCATCCATTATCCTCACGTCGTAATTAGTTATTCGCGACCTAACCCACAATTACCATTTGGTTTAAATCATTCTTCTATATTTTACTCCCCAATATATCCCGAATATCCCAACTATCTCAATTAGTCATCAAAGTAATGTTATCTCTACAATTAAACAAGGTTACGGGACATTAGAAATCAAACCGGGCCAAAAAGGCCAAACTGTTAACTCCTTAGAAGTCTCGTTCGAACGAGGTCGTTCGAACCAGAGTTCGTTCGAACGAAATGGCCATCTAACAAGATCTCGTTCGAATGAAAGGCATCGAACGAACATCCCACTCGTTAGAAGTCAAAATTTCAACTCGTGAGAAGCTCGTTCGAACGACCTGGGCAGGCCTTCTAACGAGGTGACAGTTTCGAGCCCAGAAATTTCCTATTACATTTTTCCCAATTTTCTTCACTTCTAATCTCATCTAAACATCATTCCAACATTAGTTTAAGGTTTCTAATTATTCATAAACATACTTAGGTCGTATTTTAACATATTTATAGGGTAAATTCATCCTAAACAACACCCAACTAACGAATCTCCCAATTTTCCCCAAATCTTATGGACAAGAACCCTAGAAAATATAAAGTCATCAATAGGCATAATCAAATCCGTTTTTGTGATATAAAAGATGTATTTCTATCAGAATAATTTCCCAAACATGATTCTACATGCAATCTCCTTATCAAAATATTAATTCCTAATTCCAATTCAATGAGTTTTTATCAATCTCCCAAAACAATGAAATTTTCATAAATGTATAAACATGGAAGAAACATTCGTTGCAAATAACGTAATTAAACCACTTGCCTCTGATCTTTCTCTGAATTTGATGTTGAATTGATGAAGGTTGGTCTCTCTCTCTCTCTTTCTCTGCAGAATTCTCCTTCCTCTCTCTCTCTCTACTAGTTTTTCTCCAAGATGACAATGGTGGTTTGGAGGTTGCCTTAGGAAACTCTTAGAACTTTTTCCAATAACTCCCGTAGCCCATTAAGTAATTTAGTGTTGTTAGTGGGTTAGTGGGTAAAGACTAAATCAGATTTTAACCTCTAATTTTCGTGGGTTTTAATTCCTAAAATTCCGAAATTACCAAACTACCCTTTTGGGTTGCCGGTAAGGCCTAAAAATGTCCCGGGACCCAAACTAAACCTCCGGCTAGTGTTTTCTGACTATTTCGACCCTTCCGGACGAGTTGGCGCACTCAAAATGACCATACGGTTGATAGAAATAAAATTCACTTTCTAATTTAAATAATTACATTCCTGACGCGACTGTCACACTCGCCTCAACAAAATTTTCCAAATTATCGTATTTCCATCTCACGACAAATTCAATATTTTCAATATTCATATATTTCCATATATACACATTAAAATCAAATACCAACTCACATCTCGTTAGTATTTTATCCGGATTAATTCTCAATTAATTCACATTTAATTTATTTAATCTCATAAATAAATATCGATAAAAATGCGGGGTATTACATACTTCCCCCCAATAACAGAATTTCATCCCGAAATTCGGAACTAAAAAGTAATTGGTAAAAATAACTATGGATAACATTCGCGCATATCATCCTCACGCTCCCATGTGGACTCCTCGACATTATGATGTCGCCACTGAACACGCACTAATGGAACTATCTTTGACCGCAGTCTCCGCTCACTTCGGTCCAAAATAGCAATCGGCCCCTCCTCGTAGGAGCTATCGGGCTGGAGATCGATGTCCTCCAAAGCAATGTGATAATGATCCAAATCATCTCTAAGATATTTCCTTAGCGAGGAAATATGAAACACATCATGAATCCTGTGCAAATGCTCCGGTAACCCAAGTCTATACGCAACAGACCCAATCCTTTCGATGATAGGAAATGGTCCCACATATCTCGGTGTCAACTTCCCCTTCTTCCCAAATCGCATAATCCCCTTCATAGGAGATACTCTGAGTAAAACCTGGTCCCCCACTTGGAACTCCCTGAAGAACCTCTTCGCACCAGCATATCTCTTCTGCCGATCTTGAGCTACCCGAATGCGACTCCGTATCAATTATATCCTTGTCGAAGTATCCTGAATTACTTCCGACCCAAGTAGTTTGTTGTCCCCCACCTCCAACCAACATGCTGGGGAACGACAAGGTCTACCATACAGCGCCTCAAATGGAGCCATGACAATAGTGAAATGGTAGGAGTTGTTGTAAGCAAACTCCACCAGTGGAAGGTACTGCTCCCATCCACCCCCAAAGTTAATGATGCACATATGCAACATGTCCTCCAACATTTGGTTTGTACGTTCGGTTTGCCCATCGGTCTGCGGGTAATACGCCGTACTCAACCGTAATTCCGTGACCATGGCCTCCTGAAAACTCTCCTAAAACCGTGAAACAAATATCTTATCTCTGTCAGACACGATATTTAGGTACACACCGTGAAGTCTCACTATTTCTTCAATAAAGAGCTGGGCATACTGTCCCGTAGTGGAGTCAGTCCTTACGGGTAGAAAATGAGCGACTTTGGTCAACCTGTCCATAATTACCCAAATGGAGTCGTGACCTCTCTGTGACGTAGGCAACCCTATGATAAAGTCCATGGAGATGCTCTCCCACATCCACATCGGGACCTTTAATGGCTGTAGAAGTCCTGTCGATCTCTGATGGTCCACTTTTACCAGCTGATAAGTGGTGCATTTAGAAACAAACGCGGCAATATCTCTCTTCATCCCACTCCACCAATACTGACGTCTTATATCTTGGTACATTTTGTCCCCACCGGGATGTACCACGAACCGTGAGCCATGCGACTCTCGCATCACCTCGTGTCGCAATTCCTCCCCTTCCGGAACTACCAGTCTTCCATTGAAGCATAATCCCCCATCTGAGCCAACGGTATAAGACTCATCTCCCTCTGCTAATAATCGAACTATCTACTCCTGACAGAATGAGTCATCTGCTTGTGCCTTTACCACTCTCGTGACAATCTGCGGTGTAATAGTCATCACAGACATGAACGATCGGGCCACTGCATCCTGGTGTCCCAACTCTTTCCACTTAGCTTTCCACACCCTTGCCACCTCATCTACTGGCCTACGACTCAACGCGTCTGCTACCACGTTAGCCTTCCCCGGGTGATATTGGATATCAAACTGATAGTCCTTCACAAACTCAATCCACCTCCGTTGCTGCATAATCAACTCCTTCTGCATGAATAGGTACTGTAGGGACTTGTGGTCCATGAATAATCGAAACTTCTCCCCCAAAAGCTAATGTCTCCAAATCCAAAGGGCAAATACCACTGCCGCTAACTCCAAGTCATGGGTGTGGTAATTATTCTCATGAGGCTTAAGCTTATGGGAAGCATAAGCTATGGCCTGACTCTCCTACTGCAATACACCTCCAAGTCCTTGTAAGGACGCATCAGTGTAAACTAGATACTCAACGTGTCCTTCAGCTCATCGAATGCCAGCTGACAGGCATCACTCCAAATGAACGGCACACCTTTACGAGTCAGATGTGTCAAAGGACCCGCTATCTTTGAGAAACCCCGAATAAACCTCCTGTAGTATCCTGCTAAGCCCAAGAAACTATGGATCTCAGTCGGTGTCGTGGGTTGTCCCCACTCCCTCATCGCGTATACCTTTCCCGAATCAACAGATATCCCCTGGTCGGAAATAATATGCACCAAAAACTGAACCTCCTTCAGCCAAAACTCGCACTTCTCATACTTCGCATACAGCTCGTTCTGGCGTAGCATCTGCAAAACCTGCCTAAAGTGCTCGGCGTGCTCCTCCTCGATCTGGGAGTAAACCAGAATATCATCAATGAAGACAATGACAAACTGATCTAGGAAATATCTGAACACCCTATTCATCAAGTCCATAAACACGGCTGGAGCATTGGTCAAACCAAAAGGCATAACCCGAAACTCGTAGGAACCATATCTCGTTAAGAAAGCAGTCTTCGAGACGTCCTCTTCCCTGATACGCAACTGATGGTATCCTGATCGCAAATTAATCTTTGAGAAGAAAGAAGCTCCTCTCAGCTGGTCGAATAATTCATCGATTCGGGGCAACGGATACTTATTTCGTATCGTGACTTTATTCAATTCTCGGTAATCCACACATAACCTCAACGTTCCATCCCTCTTCTTAACGAACAACACGGAGGCACCCCACGGTGAAGTAGTCCTCCGTATAAAGCCCTGACCCAACAACTGTTCAATCTGATCCCATAACTCTCTCATCTCAGCTGGAGCCATACGGTAAGGTGCGCGGGCAATAGGCCGAGTGCTCGGTGTCAAATCGATAACAAAATCTATCTCTCTACTCGGAGGTAGTCCAGGTATATCTTGAAATACATCGGTGAACTCACTAACAATGGGTATTGAATCAATTGGTATCACCACTTCATTAAAGGTCTCATCCTCTATGTAGTACAAATGAGTGGACGGTCCTCCCTCAGGGCGAGGCAGCGCCACTAAGAACATCTCTTTCCCGGGAATGGCAAAGATAATACTCCTACTAAAATAGTCAATCATGGCTCGGTATGCAACTAGCCAATCCATACCAATAATGGCATCATACTCGGTCATCTCTAACACTAACATATCAGTGGGTAAAGTAAACCTCCCGATTTTTATACCCACACCTCTACACATAAGCGAAATCATGGAACCCGTACTCAATGGTGAGTCTACACAAGTAGCGGTACTCTCTGCGGTGTCTAATAACCCAATAGTGCTTGAAAATATCATAGCAATAAAACAGTGTGTAGCCCCCGTGTCAAAGAAGATGCGCCCAGAGTCCCCTGAATAGAGAACATACCCTCAATGGCTGGTGGATCCTATGGAGCTGCGACCTGCTGGAGCTGATACACTCTCCCATACTGAAGCTGTCTCTGCTGAACTGGGACTGCTGGAATGGGCGATAATGCTGCCATCTGTGGCGCTAGGAGGGCGACGGGAAATATAGGCCTTTGTGGCTCGTGTCGAGCACCCTGCTGCTGCTGCTGTGGAGCCCTGCCCCTATCAAGAAAATCCTGAAGTTTGTGGCCAGTCTTACCATAAATGAAACACTTCCCCTTGAAGTTTCCCCCTCGCTGCCCCTGCTGACCACGACCCTAATGACCGTTACCATTTCTGCCCTGGCCTTGCTGGCCCTGGTGAAACTGCTGTTGTTGACCCTTTTGACCCTACTAGCCCTGATGGCTGTTCTGACCCTACTGGCCATTCCGGAATCCTCCCTGACCGTTCCTGAAACCCCCTGATCGGAATCTCTTAGAATCCCCCTGCTGGGAACCCTGATCACCCTGCCTATACTGACCCTAAGCTGATTGTGCCCCGCTGGCACCATTTCCACCTGTCTTGCCCTAATGCCTGGACTCTCCTGATCGCTTCCCCTCTGTCAAGTGAAAGCGGTGGTCCTGGTAATGGAGAAGTGCATCGTTAACCACGTCAGAATAAGTGGACAATGAGAGGTTCCCCAACAAATGCTGACGGATCCTCCATGTCAATCCATTGGTGAACTTATGGATCTTCTTCTCCTCTGTCGGTATCTCATTCGGGACAATATTCAGCAAATTTGTGAATTCGGCCTCATACTCGGCCACCGTCTTTCCCTCCTGTCTAAGGCTCATCAACTTCCTCCTCATTTCCATGTGAACAGCTGACGGAAAATATTTGCGGTCGAACCGCACCCAAAACTCCTGTATAGTGAGAGTATCTCTCTCCTCCACGGTGGTAATAGATTCCCACCACTGAAATGCAGATCCTACTAGCTTGAAAGAAGCTAGTATCTGCTTCTGAACATCGATGCACTCATACATCCTCAGGTGCCTCTGAATATCCTTACTCCACTGACTAGATACCACAACATCGGAGCTACCTACGAACTCCGGAGGGTGTGCTTTCTGAAAAGCATCACGTACGCGTTCCCAAGCAGACGGGAATGCATGTGCCTGAACTGGCGCGGCTACTGGCGCCTGGGGTGGTGCCTGCTATACAACGGCGAGAGCGGCTTTTACCGCTTGGGATACAATGGCTGCAACTTCAGCGGCATTCATGGTGCCCTGTACTGGTGCTGGCTGGGGCTCCGGCTGTGCATCCCTAGGAACTCGCTGCGCACGTCGTGGAGGCATCTGAAATAAGAGTAAGGTCTATAAGTTCGCAGTTATAAACCTAAAATAGCTAAAGAGCGAAGCATACATAAAAGAATACAACAGTTCTAAAATATAGGGCTCTACATCAAAGAAAGCTCAGCGGAAACATAATAAGCCCTACAGATCCTAAAGGACACTAGAACCTGATGCTCTGATACCACCTATGACACCCGACTAATTAAATACCGGGTAGCTACTCCTTTATTAAATCAATTCAAAATGCCAAGTTGGTTCAGTTAATAGCATTATTATCGAAAACATTTTAATGATTACTAACCACCTAGTATTTAAAAAGTTAGTTGCCAAATTTTAAGTTACCTCTGATTAACATGCAATAAGTGAAATGTAAAGGATAACATAACCATTCACAATAAAGTCCAACTATAGTAAATCAACAATTAAAAATGAGTCTAGAGGAAATACTTCTCACAACAATCCCAATATGGAAAGAAATAAAACAAGTATGCATCCTGAATTAATTACAAACCAAAAGTCTGAATAACTGAAGAAATGAAATGCCTTTAAAAGAAATGGGCAACATGCCCTACAACTGATGAAATCTGAATATAGAGTCAAGGCAAATGAAGCGTCTAATAGCAAGGCCCTGTAACTTCCACAACAGCTACAGCTCGTCACCTGACTGGAAATACTAAGCATGGTGTCCTTGTGGCCGGGCACCTAAAAAGGTTTTTACAAAAAGTAGATTTGAAAGAAAACGGGTCAGAGCCCGAAAGTGGAGAGTACTTTAAAAACAGCAAGTGTTTTAATAACATTAAAACAATGAATGAAAAATACATGTTAGGATGTGCTCTCACATGAAATACTCACCTCTCGACTAATTGTGCACTCCTAACGTACCGTACCCATTCAAGTGATTCTCATATCTAGCTAAACCGACATAAGTTCTAACCTTATTACTCAATTCACACTATGAATTCCCTATGTTATCACTTAAATAGATAGCTTTACTTAAACTCGGATTCTCAATTATTATCATTACAATTTACTGGAGGTTATCCCCTTATTTATCTCTCAAGTAGTTACTATAAATTATTCTCATAATTAAATATAACAATTCTGTTCATTTAACCGTATATCATTCACATCATAAATATACAATACAAGCACCCCTAGGCTAAGCTGCGGTTCACACATACTCTACTATCCATCACGTACATAAGGATTACAAATTCCGAATCTCTCAGGAATTGTTAGAATAAGCACAACACACAAAAATGGAGGCGGACATAATACAACATATTCATGGGCCACGTACATACCTATGCTCCATAGTCAGCTGACTTAATAACTCACAATTAAGTCATTCCCTTGAACTATGTCCTTTAGGTACCAATCTAAATCCAGGAACACAAGGATTAGAGGGCCCTAAGCGAACGTAAACCTCCCGTGATAGCAAGTATGGTAGGTATGTCATACACATAAAATCATATACATATACTAAGCATTCACACATCTTAGTAATTACCATAATTTATTAGTGGTATACGTCTCATTCTTATACCAATACACGTGTCCCCGGTTTATATATACACATCATCCATTATCCTCACGTCGTAATTAGTTATTCGCGTCCTAACCCACAATTACCATTTGGTTTAAATCATTCTTCTATATTTTACTCCCCAATATATCCCGAATATCCCAACTATCTCAATTAGTCATCAAAGTAATGTTATCTCTACAATTAAACAAGGTTACGGGACACTAGAAATCAAACCAGGCCAAAAAGGTCAATCTGTTAACTCGTTAGAAGTCTCGTTCGAACGAGGTCGTTCGAACCAGAGTTCGTTCGAACGAAATGGCCATCTAACAAGATCTCGTTCGAACGAAAGGCATCGAACGAACATCCCACTCGTTAGAAGTCAAAATTTCAACTCGTGAGAAGCTCGTTCGAATGACCTGGGCAGGCCTTCTAACGAGGTGACAGTTTCGAGCCCAGAAATTTCCTATTACATTTTCCCCAATTTTCTTCACCTCTAATCTCATCTAAACATCATTCCAACATTAGTTTAAGGTTTCTAATTATTCCTAAACATACTTAGGTCGTATTTTAACATATTTATAGGGTAAATTCATCCTAAACAACACCCAACTAACGAATCTCCCAATTTTCCCCAAATCTCATGGACAAGAACCCTAGAAAATATAAAGTCATCAATAGGCATAATCAAATCCGTTTTTGTGATATAAAAGATGTATTTCTATCAGAATAATTTTCCAAACATGATTCTACATGCAATCTCCTTATCAAAATATTAATTCCCAATTCCAATTCAATGGGTTTTTATCAATCTCCCAAAACAATGAAATTTTCATAAATGTATAAACATGGAAGAAACATTCATTGTAAATAACGTAATTAAACCACTTGCCTCTGATCTTTCTCTGAATTTGATGTTGAATTGATGAAGGTTGGTCTCTCTCTCTCTCTTTCTCTGCAGAATTCTCCTTCCTCTCTCTCTCTCTACTAGTTTTTCTCCAAGATGACAATGGTGGTTTGGAGGTTGCCTTAGGAAACTCTTAGAACTTTTTCCAATAACTCCCGTAGCCCATTAATTAATTTAGTGTTGTTAGTGGGATTAGTGGGTAAAGACTAAATCAGATTTTAATCTCTAATTTCCGTGGGTTTTAATTCCCAAAATTCTGAAATTACCAAACTACCCTTTTGGGTTGCCGGTAAGGCCTAAAAATGTCCCGGGACCCAAACTAAACCCCCGGCTAGTGTTTTCTGACTATTTCGACCCTTCCGGACGCGTTGCCGCACTCAAAATGACCATACGGTTAATAGAAATAAAATTCACTTTTTAATTTAAATAATTACATTCCTGACGCGACTGTCACACTCGTCTCAACAAAATTTCCCAAATTGCCGTATTTCCATCTCACGACAAATTCAATATTTTCAATATTCATATATTGCCATATATACACATTAAAATCAAATACCAACTCACATCTCATTAGTATTTTATCCGGATTAATTCACATTTAATTTATTTAATCCCATAAATAAATATCGATAAAAATGCGGGGTATTACAAAATATTCCTGGACCACTCCAAGTCCAAGGAATGTATTGTCCGTCGGTTCCATCCAACGTGCAGGCGAATTACTTTTCCAGCTACACAAGGACAAAAATGGTGGAATCTTTAGAGAAAAACGATCTGAATTATTGTAAAGAATTTTCATTCGTAAAAGCTACTGCTCCCATCCTTCCTTTAAGTTGAACACACCCATTCAAGGTATGCCTTCCGACATTAGGTTAACTTTCTGCATTCATTCATCCACTTTAGGGTGGTAGGATATTCCCAACTTCAATTCGATTCCCATTACTTTCTAGAAACTTTACCAAAACTTTGACATAAAAATCTAGTCTCGGTCCAACACTCTATTGATAGGCACCTCATATATTTCCATTACTCCACCATAAAGAGTTAGGCGTACTCCTCCATAAACAGTCCACCCACATTGGCTGGAAAAATAGTGATTTGGTCAAACGATCAACAATTTTCTCACTAAGGATCATGACCATTGCGGTGCCGTCAATTCAATGAAGTTTTCCACGGATATACCCTTCCTCGTTCCACCACTACTCTCTTCACACTAGTAGGTGAAATGGTCATTCACGGACATGAATTCTCTAGCTAGAGCATCCTCTTGGTTAATCTCGTTCTAATGGGCTTTCCATGCCTTTACTAATCTCTCCGATGGGTTTTCTACTCGGCGCATCAGCTACCCCATTCGCATTTCCTTAGATAAAGGGAATATCTAATTGATAGTCCTTTACGAACTTTAAACACCAACTCTACCTCCCCAACAACATATTACAACAACCTGTTATTCGTAAAAAGACCAAATTTCCAGTCCAGGAAGTAGTGCCTCTAATTCTTTAAGGCTAATACTACCGCTACGAACTCTAAATCAAGCGTGGGATAATACTTCTCACGAGGTTTAAGTTGTGAGACGCATAAACAATGGGTCCATGCTCCAATATTAATACTTCCCCTTCCTAGCAGAGACTCATTCGTTAAATCCGCTCTCGATCTTCACAACATGACTGCAGGAGTAAAAGTCAGATCATCCTTTTAACTCCCAGAAAGCTAGGTTACCGACGTAACGCTCTATCTAAGAGAGGTCTCACCTCCTTTGGCCTAACATTTCGAATCCCTCGAGATTCCATATTTCTTGTTTCTAGGGACCTAATCCCTCTTAGAGTTAACCCACAAACCTACAAGTGGTCAACTACCTACCGCCTTCCTAAAACAACGTCACATGCCCTAAGGGCCTTACATCCTAATAATCCTAAAGTCGATGTATACCCTAATCAAATCGTATAATTATTATCCTCATTATATCCCTAGTGTCCAAGACCTTTCCCGACTTTCGACATTCGCTCAGTTTCAAGCGTGGGACACCTTACAAAGTGAATTCTAAATAAGTAACCCTCCCGTTACACTACTACCTCGCATCATCGGTCATCAAGATATAACAGTCTAAGACACATGATCAGGACCACTAAAATTCTAACTCGTAACCCTACCCATACGCTTCTACTTTTATGTCTTACCATTTCAAATAATTGAAAATTTAACTAATCGAACGCTTACTTTCTGTAAGATGATACAATTGCTTCATCCCAATATACACATATATATCTTCTTAAATATCCTTCTCATCAAGGCATAACTATAAGTCTCAATCCAACTTTCATATCTAGGTCTCCCTCGCATCGATCAGAGGAGAGAACTATTAACAGTGCTTCTGTATCACACTTTAATAGCCCTTTAATCACTCAATCACGTGATTCTCGGCTAAACCTTCCAACCCAGCATTCCAACAACAAAAGAAAGAAAAAATGCAACGTCTCTCCACTCCTAACGTCGTTAAGGTTCATGCGTGGAGAGTCTCTCAAAGTGAAATCCAAACAAGGAACCCCTTTTATACATTACTACTTAACTTTATTGGTCATGGAGATAAGGTGACCTCATACATGAAAAATGAATGAAATAGAATAAAAAGAAAATCCTTAAATACCTTAAACCATCTCTATAAAGTCTCAATCCTGTATCCAGGTGAGATATTATAGAACAACTAGTTACATTCTGTAACTACAAATACGATTGCCTCGTAATTTATTCGCTTGATATCGCTCAACCCAAACCAAGAATATTTCCACTCGTATAATACATATAATACGAGTAGCACATACCACACATATACTTCTAAAATATCATCACTCGCATTATATCTAGTGAAGAAAGAAAAATATAAAACTTCCCTATCATGGAAGTCATATAGATAGACTCTCAATAATAATATCGAGACTACCACAAGCTCGATTTACACACCCGAATCTAGGGTTAATACCACATTACTCCATATTATCATACAGAATGCACCACCCTTAACTAAGGTGGAAATCCCGCCAACATTCTTTCCAATCACCCCGGGCCAACAACAATGGTTCCCAAACATAGTATTCTAGTCTTATCCAAACCAAATTACTTACCTTAATTCCTCGACTAGGCATCCTATTCTCGCCCTTGTTTTCCCATTAACAAGGTCAAAATGCGTGGTTCTACATTCCATGTCAAAACCGTTTATCCATCTCTATCTACCCTGGCGATTACCCGCATAGTTCCCTTAACCTCCTCAACAAAAGAGAACATGCTACCGGCCACCCCTACCTTAGTTCAGTGAGCCTTCCCCGGATGTATGTCCACCAATGGGGTTTCATGAACACTACTTTTCCTGAAGTGTTAACAACACTTATTCGTGATCCTATCATTCCACTGAAGGCCTCTTTCTTCCTTGTACCTATCTTATTTCGGTGCACGGTCTCCTTAACTGTACCACTCTTTATTCACGGTCGGCCTCTGACCGAACTTCGTGTGAATATTTGAGAATCCACTTTCTCATCGTTCTAGATATCCTAGAGAAACTCTCTATTGAAAATATCTATCAGGTCTATCTATGGGTAAAACCTCCTGCTCCACCAAAATATGGCGACTACCATTTCCTCCATTTCAACATTACTTCAACGAGTGAAAGATTTTCCTCCATTCTTTGCACCTGGGGACTTCTATACCCCTCTCTAGGACAAAACTCCTAGGCCTTATATTATGACTAGATGAGGTTACACTTCCTCCATCTGATTTAACTTAAACATAGGGTCCTTATTAAGGACTTTTCTGCTTCAAATTAACGTCACTTGGAATTACAAACTTAGTACCACTCTCTGCTGGCAGCGGTACATTGGAAGACTATATCTACTGTACTTGGTAGTCGAGGTAGCAATACAAGATAATCCTACGAAGGGAGAGACCTCCAAAGTGGCCCTCATTCCTCACTACAGCCTACAGTTCTTAGTAATCCCGTCTCGTGATGCCTTCATAACTGCCTTCCCTGATGCCCTTCCTCATTCGACCTACGAATCTCATACGAACACGAAAAAGATGATCTAGGTTCTTATGTTATAGCAGGAAAACAAAATCTCATAAGATAAATCAACGATCTTAGTCCTAAGGCTTTATATCAAATCAAAAATAACACTGAAGGCGTAGTACGTCCGCACAGGAATCATTAGCATCACTGTTTGATACTATCTTAGTCCTAGAACCTGATGCTCTGATACTATCTGTGACAACCGGCCTACTAAAATAAGAGGTGGACAACCTGATAATCCAATAATCACAGGAATCATTAGCATCACTGTCGATTAAAATAATAGTACGAGATAACCACCAATTATTTTAAAAAATGGACTGTTAAATTAAATTTTTATAAGTAAAAGAAAAACAATTAGAAAATCCCATTTGCAAAAATGGTGGATAGAAAAAATCAACGGGTAAAAGAATGACAATATGAATAAATCAATAACCGAATAAGTTGTTGGTTAACAGACTAATACAAACAGGTTACACCGAGTACTACAATTTAAATATCACAGTATAAAAAATGATTACAATGCTTGGGCAACACGCCCGAATAAATTTACTGAACAAAACTAGAGTACAGTGGAAAGAAGCGTCTATAACAAATATCCTACAACATCGGCAAAGTTCTATAGCCCCAAGACAACTGGAATGGAGAGGTCAATACGGGCATACATGCAGAGGAACACCTGAACGGACAAAAAGTTGCATGCAAACAAAGAAATATAGACGGGTTAGGACCCGGTTTGATATGATTTCCATGTGACTAAAATGTATGACAATTGTGAACGTAACTATCCCTCGCAATTAATAAGATAAAATTTCTCACCTCTCTAACTAAAAGCACAACCTAGTGCAACGTCAATACTAATGCTCAATGATCATATAAGCATGGGAGAACTCATCTACATATACACAAGGAGACATCAAATCGACAATTCACAGTATAGGGGCACAATTACTTTTTCTCTTTAGGAAATACATATGTGGCAATTCATTTTATCAAATGTTTACCAAATCAATTTTATCTCATAACTTTCTATACCAATTCTATTTCCCTTCTTCTATCTAGAAAAAGTATTTAAAGCAAGTTTATTATCATAAAATGCTTTTTCATATCATAACTTCTCAAGTTCCCTTCTTCCATCCAGTAATATATTTAAAGCCATTTTATTATCATAAAATGCTTTAACAGCAATAATGTCCCACATTATTAAAAATAGTTATATTTCATATCATATAACGTTTCTAAGACCGCTTGTCCGGGTTTTCTCACTGTGCGCGCCCCTAAATGGCTATCGTCTTCTAGAGCCTATCACTAAGAAAACTTGGGATCCTAATGCAATGTCAAGAAGTGGCCATATACCTGCAAGTGAGTCATAACCACACCCATAATTACCTCACAATCGCACAATAAACATACAATAACCGGTCATGTGGTAGAGGACTATATTCACCCTACATTCATTAGCCAGAGGACTTCACCTCACGCGCGCAACTTCCCTTATGATAGTAATTTAGATAGGTGTGTTTACGTAAATTATCATTTACAAAAATCATTTATTTTCCATTTCAAAACATTTACATTTTACATTCTCAAAAATCATTTATTCTCAATGATTAAATACCAATTTTAGAATATACATTTCTTATTCTTTAAGTCATATTTTAGTAATGGCCTATGACCTGAAGTGCCATTATCCTCAAACTAGTCTCCAAGAGTCTAACACAATACCATAAATCATTAAAGTGAGTCTCCCTCAATAATAATCTCCCAAAAGTCCCAACATTATCATTCCATGTTCGGTAAATTTTCGGTTAACATTTATATCGAACGAGAGATTAACCTGTATAAAATACCCCTTGGGATAAGCCCAAATATCCCCATGCTAGCCTAGGACATTTGTCTACCCAACGCAACCCTCTAGGACTCTTTATTACTTCCCAAAGGAAGGTTCCTAAACCTGTAACCGAAAAAAAATGGGATAAAAAGGAAACTAGAAAAATGTCACAAAAACAGGGCATCCGAATCGATTCTCCCTAGGGCCGAACCGATTGGCCCCTGATTGCGAATAGATTCGCCGAAAAGAGAATCGATTCGGTGAGTAAAACCAACATTTTTCCTCATTCGAATCGATTCGTCCCCAACTCGAATCGATTCGGTTTCCCAGACCTGTATCCTTCCCTATATCCGAATCGATTCGCCCTAAGGCCGAATCGATTCGGCCATGCAGATTTTTCCAATTTGGGCTACGGGTTGTATGAACCCTAAAATCCCAAAACCCCAAATCTTTCATTTTCTCTAACATCAACAACAACTAATTCTACCAAATGATTCCTACATAATAACTAGCTAATATATTTTATTCAAATCAAATTAAACTACAAGATTAAGGGTTTAAACACCAAATTCATCAAAAACCCATTTTTGGTTTAAATCTCCAAAAAATAAATATATATGCAATTTATCACATTCAATCATGATCTAGAAAGTAAGAAACTTGCCTCAAGTTTGTAGTCTTGGATTCTCTTCCCGAAGCTACGATTTCCAGCTGTAATCTTCCATTTCTCCATTTCTCCCAAGCTCTCTCTTCCCTCTCTCTCTCTTGACTTCTAATATAAGAATGAGGGAATAAAAAGGGGTAGGGAGACTTAACGAGGTTCTAAACATTAATTCCCCTCTTTTAAATGTTGATACACCATTAAAATGACTCGTAACTACATAATTGAGTCATAACCTGTCAAAAGTGCCCGGAACTCAAAAATATAACCTGGCACTTATTTTGATTATCTCGACTATTCCAAAACTAACTGCACCCCCTATTTTGGTATCCGGAGTAACGTGAGATATTTTTATGTTCCAAATTCATTTTAATTTATTAATTATACTCCAACCTACATATAAGTCATGACCATCGTTTAAAGTACAACGACGCAATAAAACACAATATAATGCTATTCACCTTCTCATAATAGTAAATAGGCAAAACATGGTAAATATTATCCCTTAACTCACGGGAAATAATATTTACCCCAACTTTATATATTTTATAAAATTTTCCCATCAGGCAGAAATGATATAAAATATTCTCTCAAAAGACTGGGTTGTTACAATAGAGTTTAATATTTCGAATGAATAGATCAACTAAACAAAATAAGCCTTGACATATATTTTCTTTTAATGCCATTATTCTTTTAGGCCTTTGGACCATGTATTTCATTTAGGTCCATTCCAAACGGTGTCTTACTATACGCAAAGGATAATAATTCCTTTCAGAGCCCTTACCTGTGCACATTTATACATATTATTTTTTTATGTCACAAATCTCATGTGAAACGAATTTTGACATGCACTAGTCCTCCTAGGTCACACAACATGTAGATGACAAGATTGGTAGGAGAACACATCACAAAGCTCAAATATACATATGAAGTTAAAATTTCTAGTGAGCTACTGCATGTGTGAATTGAGTCACATAAAAATAGAATCCATTATATCAACACAAAATCTATCAACTCCATGTAATCATGGTAAAGAACATAATAAGGATTGACAATCTAAACCAAAAGTTTTAGCCACATGGAAGCGTAAAAGAAGGGATTCTAACACAAGTATATTCCACATAAAGTGTGTCAAACTAAAATATACACAAAAAAATATTTTTGAGTTTTTGAAATTTTTAATCAAACAAACAAAAATATTTACTCAAAAGACAAGCAAAAATCATTTGATTTTTTTATAAAGCCTAAATTACTAACAGGGTAAAACACAAATGATGAACAAAAATCTTTTTGTATTTTTCATTTAATGCAAACTATAATGAAAGAAGTGTATTGCAAAAGATAAATAAAAATCGTTATTCTAGCATGTGATTAAGCATGAAGCATAAACTAGAAAAGGACTAAACAAGCATACAATTAGCATGGGTGATATAGCATGAAGAACAAAAGATAAAGTATGCAAACAAAACTAACACATTCAACCTTTAGATTTTGTAAGGGAGGAAGCATGTGAAATTAAATGAGAATAAAAAATCCTATCTTGTAAGGCTACCAAGTAGGATCTCCTAAACCAAACTAATGACGAATGACTATCTCGGGGTGTAGGAATCTTGGTTACCTCGATTTCCTTTTGTTGGGATTTTCTAGGACCACGTTTAAGATCAAAATAAAATTTCCTAAGATGACCTTTTCGACCACAATGAGAGAACCTAAAGACTCGGTGAAAAGACTTACCTAAGGAATCATCTCTAAAGGCTTTCCTAAGGGATTCACCTAAAACATTAGTTTTGTCTATATGAGTTGATTCATTACAAGTATCGAAGCCTAAACCACAACTACCATTTTTTATTTGGACCGTGCCTAAGATTTGATCTAGTTTTTCGTACCTACACTCCAAATCAAATTTGACTTTACTAGAGTCTTTTAATTTATTTTCTAAATCTAAAATGTTAGACTCTAATCAAACATTTCTCTCATCAAACGCGAGAAGCTCCTTTTTTAAGGATTCCATTAAACCTTTAAGGCTATCTCTCTCACCTTCTAAATATTCAATCTTCTCACGAAGAGCTCTCTCACGTGTCCTAAGGTTTTCAACAAACATACTATCATCAACGACCTTAACATGCTCTCTTAAACTAGCTTCTAACTTCAAATTAGCTCTTTTTAATTTAATAGATTCATCATAAAGTTCTTGAAAATCATTTTGAAGTTCAATCACATTAACCTCTTGTTCATTTTCACTCTCTCCATCTTATCCACTCTCACTAACATCAAACACAAGGGAATCATAAACTTTGAACTCGAAAGTGTCACGTGTTAAAGTTTCATCAACAGACGAGTGATCACTATCACTCACATGACTAGCCATAAAATCCACAATATTGTGCTTAGTGGAGGAATCGGGTCCCTCTTCATTATCACTATCACTAAGGGTTGCATTAAAATAAATTGGTTGCTTACCCTCTCTCCTTAGTTTACTGGGACACTCTTTTTCCCTATGGTCATAACCTTCACAACCATAACACCTATTTGACTCCTCCCAATTAAGATTTTCATTAATAGTTTTAAGGATCTTCTCGGCTTTGTCATGTGTAGATTTTTTAAAATTCTTAAAATCATTCTTGTTCAATTTAAGAAATTTTTGAAACTTTCTAGCAAGCATAGCCATATTTTCCGAGTCACTATCACTTTCACTCTCTACTACTTATTTTTCCTCCTTTCGGGCTTTCAAAGTAACGTCGTTATCTATTTTCTTTTCAGTTTTAGAGGGAAACATGTCTAGTTCATAGGTTTGTAAATCACCCACGAGCTCTTCTAATTTTGTAGAGGCTAAAGTGGGTAAAGAATTTAACACGGTCACCTTAGGAATAAATCTATCGGGTATGGACCTTAAAATTTTCTTTACTACTCGGTTGTCGGGTATTTTCTCTCCCAGATTAAAAGATAAATTAACAATATCAGTAAGTGTAGCATAAAATTCATCAAATGTTTCTTTTTCGTTCATTTTGATGGTTTCAAATTGAGTGGTGAGGTTTTGGTGTTTCAAAGCTTTTATAACACTAGTTCCTTCATAAATGAGTTGTAAAACATCCCAAGCTTCTTTAGCGGTTTCACACGTCATAATGCGTCGGAATTCATCCGGTGTGACAGCGCTAAACAAGGCTTTTAAACTTCGACAATTAAAGTGTAACAACCCGCCTTTTTTGGAGACGATTAAATTCCATAATTAATTATAAATTGGAATTTGGAGAATTTCTCAAAATAGTAATTTTTGGGATTTTCGAGGATTAAATGATTTTCGAAGGATGTTGTGATTATTTTGGGACTATATAGGTCAAAATATTTTAATTATATGTCGTCGTTGAGTAAAGAGACACGAGGTAAGATTTTTAATTGGAAAAACCACATTTATTTATTTTGGGTTAGAATAGTGATTTGCGGTCAAGTACCTTGGATGGGAATTTCGACTACGCCATGATTCTCGGAATGGACGAGATTGTCGGAAAAGAGTGTCTGATTGTTCTAAAATGAGTTTCGGGTAATTTTAGAGGTAAAAGTAACTCGTAATTGGGTAAACGAGTCGTTTCTGGGTTTTAAGGGGTATAACCCTTTTTCTTTCTTTATAAAGAGGGAGAGAGGGAGAAAAGAGAAGGAAAAGAGAAAGGAAAGAGAGAAGATAGAGAGGAGGAGAGAAAAATGGAGAAATGGGGAGGTTTCGGCCAAACACTGCGGGAATCGGCTCTAGGACGTCGGATTTTATCCACGAGCAAGTGTTTACTTGCTTTATCTAAATTTTTGCATAAATATCTAATACCGTAGTTTGGTATAATCAAACACTAAATATTTTGGGTGGGTTATCGTTGATAAAACGGGTTTTTGGGAGTTAAAACAATAAAGCCCCTAATAATATTTCAATTTGTGGAACTTAGGTTTTAACCTAAATTAATTGGTGATTTCGGGTTCTAAGACGTTTAGGATCCGTATTATATGTGTAGTTGTTGTTGGTTGATGTTGTAGGCCGTTGGGTGTGGAGATAAAAGCTTGGGAGAAGCTTTAATGGCCGAAATCGTCTCGGAGAAGACGATGAATAGTAAACACGTGGCTTGTGGGGCCATTTAGTCCAGGAAGAGGGCTGATTTAGCTTCGGGCAAAACACGAAAATCGTAGATATTTTTTATACGGTTACGTGGGCGCTGACCGCGTATTTTTTTTTTCTATGATTTGATATGATTTTTACAAGATGTCAGCTCCGGGTTGAAATCATCAACTCGAAAATCAAATCGGGAATTGGAAAAATAAAGGCTAGAATAAATCGTGTAGATGTTCGTGATAATTTTCAGTGTAGTTTAGAAACCCCGTTAATGAATTTGGGTTGTTGGATCAAGAAATTGAGGAATTTAGTTTTGGGAGACCTGGTGTGACCGGTCGACCGCGCCCCTAGGGCCGGTCGACCGCGTCAAGGAAAAAGGGCCTACTTCTTTGTTTTGTAGGCCTATTTGCAACCCGCAGTCGACTGTAGGTCCATGACCGGTCGATCGGTGCCTTGATTTCAGCCCAAGATTTTGGAGATTATTATTACTTCTCCTCTTTGAGTTTAAAGTTTGAGGGCCTTTTAAATTAGAGTGTTATAGACAGTTATTCCCTAAAGGACTTGATGAATTGGGAATATACATATATGTATATTCATTTAGACTGAAGTAGTATAATTGGAAATATCCAATAAATCCTTAAGAGACGATTAAGGAAATTATTATTTATCGAAGTAAGAAAATACTTTGGGTTTAGTATCATGCGTATATGAATTCATGATTACGATTCTTTAAGAGCATCTTTGGTATTAATGGTCATCGCTAGATATAGTTGGAAATTGTGGCCATTGATATATATTCTAGGAGGAATATATGGTATATGTATATACTATGTGATTAAAATATATATATGTTATGATGTAAATAATTTTGAAAATATAAAAATGAATATTTGCAAAATGGAAAAGAAATGATTTTCATAATTGATAAATTATGGTTACACACCTCCCTAAATCACTATCATAAGGGAAGTTACGCGCGTTGAGGTGAAGCCCCCTGGCTATTGGGCAGGGTGGATATAGTCCCTAGGCCATATGGGAGATTATATATGTTTACTGCGCTGGTTAGGTGATTATTGGCGTGGTCATGACTATCCCGCGGGCATATGGCCGCTTCCCGACGTTGGTAGGTTCCTAGGTTGTTTTGTATGATAGGCCCTGGAAGATGATAGCCATTTAGGGGCGCGTCCAATGGGAAAACTCGGAGGGACGACCTTAGATTTATTAAAGCAATTCATGATAATGGATTGGCTTTAATTACATTTCTCGGATGGAAGAAGGGATATGGGTTAATTGTTTGGCTTCGGTAACACTCCCGGATGGAAGAAGGGATGTGGAAGCATATGATATGGTAAAAGCATTTTTATGATAATAAAAATGGCTTTTAATTATATTTCCTGGATATAGGAAGGGAAATGTGATAATTTAATTTGGAAAAGATTTTTAATGATAATAAAATTGGCTTTTAAAAAGGTAGATGATTTGTTAAAGCAATTCATGCTAATGAGTTGGCTTTTAAATACATTTCCTGGATATGAGAAGGGAAATGGAAAGTTTTGAGATAAGTATTGATAAATACTTTATATATGAATTCTCAGTCCAGGAGATTGATCCGGATGTATATTGTAATATGGTTCATATATATATGTGTTGGGTGTCGAGGGTCTAATGGACCCCGACAGTCGAACCCGCCGCGTAGTAGTGTATCGGGGGGGTTCCTTGTTTGGATTTCGCATTGCGAGACACCCCACGCACGAATATGGCAATGTTTTGAGACTGGGTAGATGTTTAATCCTTAGTGATCTTATATCATTAATTCTTATGGTATATATATTATTATATATCTTTTTGTACTGAGGGACTAGCGGATCTCGACGATCGACCGTGCCGCGTAGTAGTGTATCGGGGGGGTTCCTTGTTTAGATTTCGCTTTGCGAGACACCTCACGCATGAACATGGCATAGCGCTGAGACTGGGGTGAAGCTTAGCCCTTAGTACATTACTTGAACTATCTAGGGTAGATAGTGGTTGGGTGATAGACTAGTTTAGCAGGGTAGCTTGACTAGGATGTTTAGAGGGATGCGCTAGGAGTGAACTGTTAGAGGAGAGGTGAGGGGTATCTAATGGGAGTGCGATACCAAACTTAAATATGAGATAAAACCTTTTTCAATATAATAAGGCATTTATGCACTTGCAAAATATTTTCAAACTCGGGCTCTGACCCGTTTATCTACTTTGCTTTCTTTCTACATTATATATTATATAGGTGTCCTGACACTAGAACGCCTAGATGGCACTTCTTTCGAGTCAGACGTCAGCTGCAGCAGCTGTGGATGCGTGCAGGTTTTTGATAGCCGTTTCCTTCCTTGTACTCTAGATAGGAGGTATTGTATAAACATTCGGGTCAATGGTCCAACTATTTTTATTTATTCTTCACACGTTATTCGATATGGTTGTATAATTTGAACATAGTGTTCGGTTATTTTATTTCATTTCATTTTCCTTTCAGTTTCATTTACGCTTAAACTGTGTGTATATTTTATTTATAATTGTTTAAACAGAGTAGTTAAGTAAAATTTTAACGCTTGCCTAATAGGATATTAGTAATTAAATGGATTTTCGACAGTGATGCTAAGAATGATCCATATGTGACTCCTGTTTTAATTTGATATAGGAGTGATCGCTCGGTATCCCATTAGGCAGGTTGTTACAGATGGTATCAGAGCATCAGGTTCTAGTGTCCTTAGGAATCTGTGCGGACGTACTACGCTTTCAGCGTTGCTCTCGATTTGATATAGATCCTTAGGATTAGGATTGTTGATTTCTCTTATGAGATTTCATTCTCCTTCTATGTTATAAGACTATAGAAATCTTTTGCGCGCTCATTTGAGAATCGTATGCGGGGCTTGGATGGCAGCAGGAGGTCGGGCTTAGCTGGAGCAGCTGGTAGAAGTTGGGGACGAGGACCTTAGTAGAGGCCACTCTCCTTGTGGCAAATGCTAAGGATTATTCCAACAACTACAAAAGTATAGTAGTTATGAGCATCTAAGTACTGCTATAATAGAAAGTGGTATTAAAGTTGAACTACCCTATGGAGATAAGGGTTCAAAAAAGGTCTTTGATAAGGACCACACGTTAAAGTTGGGGTTGTGCAAAGTGAGCGTGGCACTATCTAGTGGAAGTAGAAGGCTCGGGAGCTTTGGTTTAAGAGCAGGGTGATTCGTATCGAATATTGCATATTTCTGCCTGTTATCTTTATGCATTTTAGCACTTTTACGGTCCTAAATGCCTATAATTATGCTCATTAACCAAAAAACCTTGGATTTGGATATATACATGCTTTGCAGAGGTTATTTGTACTTTTTTAGGTATTGGAACGCTAAAAGTGAGGTTTGGTTGCATTTCGGAGAAGTTCCATCATTGAATGCTACTACAAGGGAAATTTGGTCTTTTCAAACTCACTATTTTTTATGTAATGAATTTTACAACATGTAGATCATCAAATTATCTTTCCATGGCCACTGACCATGTGTCATTCTGACTCCGTATGTGGAAGTTATGCCCATTTCCGGAAGGTTTTAGTATTTTCTTCTACTTTAAGGGCATTTTGGTAATTTCATACTGCATAATTTGGAGGGTTTCAAAACATAATCATGTAGATAATTTAATTATCTTCCCTTCGATTCCGACCATGCCTCATTTCGATTCCGTATGAGGGAGTTATAGTCGTTTCCGTGCAACGCGTCAAAATTGGTTCAAAGTGGAAAAGTGGGCTGCCTCCAGCCCAAGGCAAATTCCAAAAGTGCGGTCGACCGGTCCCAAAATAGAGGTCAACCGGTCCAATCAGATATGGACGAAAATTGACTTATTTTGGGTTTTTTGGCTTGGTGTTATTGGGGGTTTGTTTGGGGGTATAAATAGAATGTTGTAGGCTTTTCTTAGAAGATATAATTCATTTTAGGTTAGAAGAGGGGATTTTGGTGGTAGAACTTCTCTCTCTAGGGTTTTCACCATTTGGGTTTGTAAGTAACACTATTTATCTTCTTCTCTATTAATATAGTTGTATTTCCTTTTCTTGCTTTATTTCCATTGATGTCATTCCATTTCTTGCCCAGATAATTAGTTGTAGTTATTTATTTCTTACTTTAATTAGTTAATTAGTTGTTTAAAGTAGTTTAATCCATGTATTGTCCGTAGATAACGGGTTGGGATTACGTTTCCACCATTAATGGGCGTCGAGCTCCGAAAGTTAGGTTTTGGGGAAAATTGCATTTAATTGAAACCTCGCGTATTAAAGTCGGATTGTTATGCGTTTAACTTTCTTTGTCACGCAACGTTAGTGCTTATAGCGGTAATTCGAATTTAAGATGCGTGTGACCATTTTCTATTAAATGTTTAATCTCGCAACTTTGGGTTAAATTCCTTATTGTGTGATGTTTATACTTAATTGAAAATGCTTGATTAAATGTTTTCGAACCGAAATTCTAATTGTTAGTTGTTTAGCCCATGGTGGGGACACGATCCCGACTCTCGTTTTATTAATTCTAGTTTAGACTTAACTTCTTATTTTTTTCCCTTTTCTTTATTTCCAACCTATAACCTTTTACACTTTAATTTTAGGAGTATTAAATCCTATAAATTCTAGCAACTCGTCTCTGTGGATTTTCGATACCCGGACTTGGCCGCTATACTCCCTTTTTGAGTGTAGTCATAAGTTTAGGTTTTTGTATTGAGGAGGTGAAATGAAAACAACGATTAGCGTCTTGACACGTGCTACTTTTCACCCTTAATCACAGGGTATGGAAATACCCATATGTGAAAATTTAAGGAAGGTTTTCACTTGTAGGGAGAGTGTGGGTGTGTTCAGGTGCCCCTAGGTGGACATCTACATGGGGAGATTTGTTGAAACTGGTAGTGGAGTTTCCTTTTAACTAAGAAGTTAAGAGGATCAGAAAGGTGATGGTAAGATGGAGTGCTGAGCCACACTGTTAGTCCTTTCCCGGTAGGAATAAAGGACAAGGTTAGGGTGCCTAGGTGTGGTATAGAGTTAAGAAATTCTAGTAAGAAGTGTGGCTAGATGAAGTTGTGGTGTTTGTTGGCCTTAGACTCATGTGTGTAAATTGAGTTGTGTCGGTATCGATAACATAATAATGTAGGTTTATGTGTTTTCCACGGTAGCAGAATTTTGTTTTCCTTCACTCGTCATAGAGGCGGGTGTTTATATTTTGTATATATACGTATATTGTATTTGGTTATCGGAGCGATAGCAGGCTAATGATGGCAAGACTATCGTGTCCGCATTTCCTAGAGGGAACAGGTTGTTTTGGCGATATCTCGCCTGGATACAGGTTGAGTTCACCTTTATTGTTATGGATAGATGGAACTTCGATGAGTAAAGGTTTCATCATCGTGGTTTGTATATGTGGCAACCTTATAGATATAATTTAAGGCCCACAGGATTATTATCGAGCTGTAAGATTAAGCCCAGTGCTGGTTTGCGTAAGGACTTAGAATTAATGCGAGTGCTGGGTAGTGTGACTCTTAGTTGGAGATATGAGTTCGGACCATCTTTTGTTGATAAGGGATAGGATTATCTCGATTGCATGTCTAAAATAACGAAACTCCGTGATCGACGAAGTCAAGTGTTAATGTGTGGAGGGGTTCCTTGTTTGGATTTTACTTTGCGAGACGCTCCACACATGACTCTTAACGGCGTCGGGCATGGAGAGATATTATAGGATGCAAGGATGCGAGTTAGTCTTATAGTGTGGATGAACCACTATAGACTCTAAGACCTATGATGATGGTATGTTTATGGAAATATTGTGCTATGGAAAAGCATTAAAGTGATCCTCTCACCACAAGTAGTTGGGTGGAGTAGGACTTAGAGAAATTGATTTGAGGATGATAGCCAGGCCTTAATAAGAAGGCAAATTTAGAGGAAATCTGTGATCGGTGTGATGTGAGTAGTGTTCCTACAGAGAGTAGGCACTTCGACTAGCTAGGTTTCCTTTCGTATGGGCGGAAGGATAGGATAGTAGGAATGCGTTTGTAGGTTAGCGTAGGAAGGATTTAGGACGTCCCGCTAGTGTTCCTTAGGTCGTTATATCTCGACGACCGACAACGCGAGGGAGTAGTGTAATGGGAGGGTTCCTTGTTTGGATTTCGCTCTGCGAGACGTCCCACGCACGAAACCGAGCAAATGTCGGAAGTCGAGAGAGGCCTTGGCCACTAGGGATATACTTCGGATTATACTCGTTTTGCTTAGGTAGGGTAACGCATAGATCGTAGCATTTATAGGATGTAGGTTTGATAAAATTAGTGGCGCTGAGGTTAGGAAAATTGAAATTTTTCGGGTCGGGAGGACCCATAGATGAGTATTACACCGAGGAAAGGAGATCCTTATTGGGAGAGAGTATCGCGTGTTAAACGTATGCTATGGATGTGCAGATATGCACAAGTTAGAGAGGTGTACGGGCACCTTGGAGAGATATTATTATATTCCGCCCGAAGTAGGATGGGTGTAGTATATAAGGTTGAAATTCATACCGATAGGCATTATAGATGATGGGTATTATGTGACGTATTAGAGTCACTTTACGATCGTGGTAGTCGTGTAGCACATGGTTAGGAACCATTGGGTTAGTATCTTTCCCTTGAGGTTTTAGGATTTGTAGTGATCCTAGTTAAATGGTGTAGGTTATACCCGAATTTCGAGGATGAAATTCCGTTGTAAGGGGGGGGGGGGTGACAATTAAATTCCATAATTAATTATAAATTGGAATTTGGAGAATTTCTCAAAATAGTAATTTTTGGGATTTTTGAGTATTAAATGATTTTCGAAGGATGTTGTGATTATTTTGGGACTATATAGGTCGAAATATTTTAATTATATGTCGTCGTTGAGTAAAGCGACACGAGATAAGATTTTTAATTGGAAAAACCGCATTTACTTATTTTGGGTTGGAATAGTGATTTGTGGTGAAGTACCTCGGATGGGAATTTCGACTGCGCCGTGATTCTCGGAATGGCCGAGATAGTCGGAAAAGAGTGTTCGATTGTCGAAAATGAGTTTCGGGTAATTTTAGAAGTAAAAGTAACTCATAATTGGGTCAACGAGTCGTTTCTGGGTTTTAAAGGGTATAACCCTTTTTCTTTCTTTATAAAGAGGGAGAGAGGGAGAAAATAGAAGGAAAAGAGAAATAAAAGAGATAAGAGAGAGAGGAGGAGAGAAAAAGGGATAAAGGGGGAGGTTCCGGCCAAACACCGCGGGAATCGGCTCGAGGACGTCGGATTTTATCCACGAGGCAAGTGTTTACTTGCTTTATTTAAATTTTTGCATAAATATCTCATACCGTAGTTTGGTATAATCAAACCCTAATTATTTTGGGTGGGTTATCGTGGATAAAACGAGTTTTTGGGAGTTAAAACAATAAAGCCCCCAATAATATTTCAATTTGTGGAACTTAGGTTTTAACCTAAATTAATTGGTGATTTCGGGTTCTAGGACGTTTAGGACCCGTATTATATGTGTAGTTGTTGTTAGTTGAGGTTGTAGGCCGTTGGGTGTGTAGTTAAAATCTTGGGAGAAGCTTTAATGGCCGAAATCATCTCGGAGAAGATGATGAATAGTAAACATGTGTCTTGTTGGGCCATTTTGGCCAGGAAGAGAGCTGATTTAGCTCTAGGCAAAAACACGAAAGTCGTAGATATTTTCGATACGGTCGCGTAAGCATTGACCGCGTATTTTTCTGATTTTTCTATGATTTGATATGATTTTTATAAGATGGCAACTCCTGGTTGAAATCATCAACTCGGAAATCAAATCGGGAATTCAAAAAATAAAGGCTAGAATAAATCGTGTAGATGTTCGGGATAATTTTCAGTGTAGTTTAGAAACCCCGTTAATTAATTTGGGTTGTTGGATCAAGGAATTGAGTAATTTAGTTTTGGGAGACCTAGTGTGACCGGTCGACCGCGCCCCTAGGGCCGGTCGACCGCGTAAAAAAAAAGGGCCTACTGCTTTGTTTCGTAGGCCTATTTGCAACCCGCGGTCGACCGGGGGTCCAGGACCGGTCGACCGGTGCCCTGTTTTCAGCCCAAGATTTTGGAGATTATTAGTACTTCTCCTCTTTGAGTTTAAAGTTTAAGGGACTTTTAAATTAGAGTGTTATAGAGGGTTATGTCCTAAAGGACTTGATGAATTGGGAATATACATATATGTATATTCATTTAGAGTGAATTAGTATAATTGGAAATATCCAATAAATCCTTAAGAGACGATTACGGAAATTATTATTTATGGAAGTAAGAAAATACTTTGAGTTTAGTATCATGCGTATATGAATGCATGATTATGATTCTTTCAGAGAATCTTTGGGATTAATGGTCATCACTAGATATAGTTGGCAATTATGGCCATTGATATATATTCTAGGAGGAATATATGGTATATGTATATACTATTTAAAGTATATATATTTTATGATGTGAATGATTTTGAAAATATAAAAATGAATATTTTCAAAATGGAAAATAAATGATTTTCATAATTGATAAATTATGGTTACACACCTTCCTAAAACGCTATCATAAGGGAAGTTGCGCGCGTTGAGGTGAAGTCCCCTGGCTATTGAGTAGGGTGGATATAGTCCCTAGGACATATGGGCGATTATATATGTTTACTGCGCTAGTTAGGTGATTCTGGGTGTGGTCATGACTGTCCCGCAGGCATATGGCCGCTTCCCGACATTGGTAGGTTCTCAGGTTGTCTTGTATGATAGGCCCTGGAAGATGATAGCCATTTAGGGGCGCGTCCAGTGGGGAAACCCAAAGGGACGGTCTTAGATTTATTAAAGCAATTCATGATAATGGATTGACTTTAATTACAATTCCCGGATGGAAGAAGGGAAATGGGTTAATTGTTTGGCTTCGGTAACACTCCCGAATGGAAGAAGGGATGTGGAAGCATATGATATGGTAAAAGCATTTTTATGATAATAAAAATGGCTTTTAATTACATTTCCTGGATATAGGAAGGGAAACGGGATGATTTAATTTAGAAAATCATTTTTATGATAATAAAATTGGCTTTTAAAAAGGTATACGATTTGTTAAAGAAATTCATGCTAATGAGGTGGCTTTTAAATACATTTCCTGGATATGAGAAGGGAAATGGAAAGTTTTGAGATAAGTATTGATAAATACTTTGTATATGAATTCCTTAGCCCGTAGTACATTACTTGAACTATATAGGGTAGATAGTGGTTGGGTCATAGACTAGTTTAGCAGGGTAGGTTGACTAGGATGTTTAGAGGGATGCGCTAGGAGTGCACTGTTAGAGGAGAGGTGAGGGGTATCTCATGGGAGTGCGATACCAAACTTAAATATGAGATAAAACCTTTTTCAAATTAATAAGGCATTTATGCACTTGCAAAATATTTTTAAACTCGGGCTCTAACCCGTTTATCTACTTTCCTTTCTTTCTATATTATATATTATATAGGTGTCCAGACACAGGGACGCTTGGATGCCACTTCTTTCTAGTTAGACGTCAGCTGTAGCAGTTGTGGATGCCTGCAGGTTTTTGATAGCCACTTCCTTCCTTGTACTCTAGATTGGAGGTATTGTATAAACATTCGGGCCAATGGTCCAACTGTTTTTATTTATTCTTCACACGTTATTCGATATGGTTGTATAATTTGAACCGAGTGTTCGGTTATTTTCTTTCATTTCATTTTCCTTTCAGTTTCATTTACGCTTAAACTGTGTGTATGTTTTATTTATAATTGGTTAAACAGAGTAGTTAAGTAAAATTTTAATGCTCGCCTAATAGGATATTAGTAATTAAATGGATTTTCGACAGTGATGCTAAGAATGATCCATATGTGACTCCTGTTTTAATTTGATATAGGAGTGATCGCCCGGTATCCCATTAGGCGGGTTGTTACATAAAGTTAGCAAGTTTTAATTCGTTCTCACTCCATCTATCGATGGGTTTGGGTACTCGCTCATTATCTACTAAATGTGTAGGTGGGGAACACCAGTTAATGACATACATCCAAACTCGCTCATCGATAGATTTTAAGGCCGATTTTATTCGCGCTTTCCAATACGCATAGTTAGAACCATTGAAAATATGAAATTTTGTAACTGGGGAAAATTCCATTTTTTTTAAAAATATTTAAAGGATCTTAAACAAAAAAATTTAGCGATCCCACTCTGATACCACTTGTTGGGTGTGCGAGGCCCCCAATTTTAAAATCTTATAGCAAAAAGTAATTTCCTTTTAGATGCGGAAGCAAGATGGTTCAATTAAACACACACAAACACCAAATTTTAATTTCTTTCAAATTTAAATTAAACCAAAGTGAAATTAAATTAAACGATACATGGATATTTCACTTAAACCAATTTAACCCAAGTCCTAGAAATTTGCGTAAGTTATATTTTCAATATTACCAAATTAGAACAAACCAATTTTATCAGATTAAGTGATGACTTGAATTAAATTAACATAAACATTACCTAAATTAATTTAGCACCAAATTAAGTAAGTAGTGATTTAAACCAAATTTTATCTTTTTACCTAAGCATGTGTTCTAGGTGATTTTGCAAAAGATAAAATAAACAAAGAACCACTACGCCGCGATGTACGAGGAAAAACCAACAAACGAGAAAAAATCTCGGACGAACCTAGACACAAATTCACTAAGTATGGTTTTACAAGTACAAGACACAAAGGACTTACAACACTTGACTTGACTCTGTCCAAGCCCCGACGCTTCTTCTTGTACACACCTCCGCCTAGCGAATAACCACAGAGCTCCACCACGGTCTCGGAATCCATCGATCGTACTTTTTCGGTCACCGCCACCCGAACAAGGATCCTTTCTCCAAGTGGGCAAGTCAATGCAAACGAACTTCTTCTTTGTGGGATTTAGAAGCAAACCCAGACTTCTCTTCAACTCGGTAGAGAAAAACCTGGTGCCAAACACTCCAAGCAATGATATATATATATATATATATATATATACTTATATTGAAACTCGGAATAAAGAATATGGGTGTAAAAGTCTTTAAGGAATTTTTCTTGAAGAAATGAACACTCAAAACATGAACTTTTTCTTTTGAAGTTGAACTGTCTAAAACTCTCTCTAGGAGATGGAGGATAATGAAAAATTTAGTTCAAAAGGGTTGGTTTCTACACTAAGTAGTTATGTAAAAGGATAGTAGGGGGGAAAGGAGTGGGGAAAGTGGGAAAACTGTCAAAAATGCCCAAATAACTGTTCCCGCCAAATTTCGTTCGAACGACTTTTCGTTCGAACGGTTTTACTAATGAGGTTCCAGAGTAAAAAAAGGATAATCGTCTAAAATCTCGTTCGAACGACCTGGCAATCTCGTTCGAATGACGTGTTGGAAAAATGAAATATTAATGTTTTAAGCCCAAAACTATTTATGGAAAGTTCTAAAAAATATCTTTCATAGTAAAACAAAGTCGTTAAAATTAATTTATAAAAATTATATATTACACCCAATAAAACTTGTTCCGAGATCCTATATAAATATATAATGCATTGATACCTTAGGAGTAAACAAAATAAATGCTGTTGACGTAGAAACGAGGCACTACAAACACGGCATTTGATGAATCTTTATGAGCTTGGCTGCTACGTCTTCAACTTTAGAATGTCATAGTCTTGAAGCATGATAAAAAACTCTATCATCTGACACAAACGTTTTTTTCCGAAATTGAGACAAAACAACAAAGGACTCAATTGGAAATTTGTGTCCTTACAATACTAATAGTCCTAGATACTTCCTCACGCGGTATCCACATCTTTCTAACGATGGGAACAATACATTGTTCCATGTACCCCTTCACTAATTATACTCTTTAGTACTACGGTCTATACTCTACCATTAAAAATAGTGATTAATGCGCCCTAATCACTTTACTATGAAGTAATCCTTCATTTCCCTTATCGTTTCACCTTGGCACCTATGAAACCAGTTACCCTTCTTTTAAGAATATTTTAACACCATTGGTCCGACATTCTAACGACTATACCTTTTTCTATCCTGGGAAAGGTCCCCTCCTCCATAGGTGCCAACTTCCCCCTTTTTGAATCATATAATCCCTTCGTGGGAGATATCTGCAATCATACCTAACTATTCACGTCAGAGTTTTACATATACAGTTGGTTATGGTGTAACTATCTTCATATTACTCCTCTACACTGAGTAATTCCTGATTATCCTAGAAAATCTAAAATGTACATTCCTTGTACTTTTCGACACTATAATCACCCCTTTCTATTTACTCTTCGATTTCTTGTGACACGCCTTGCTCACAATGAAATTATATTCTCTTTGTATCATTTTAGTTATGTCTTTAGTTTACTAATTCATCAAAGTTTTTAATATGTTTTCACATTTTCTTCTCATGAGTGATACTAAAAATCTCAACTAACTAGGGCGCCCATACACCTTATGTCCCATGCATTTTTGCACAAATCAACCGAAGGTAATATACTTGTTTTAAATTAAGCCATGTATACTAGGCACGACTATATAATAAGGGTACACTTAACCACCCTACTAATCGTAACTTAATAATTCTCACATCAACCTCATATGGCTCTACTAGCCTTAAATAATAACATAACTATCATCTCTCAGTTACAACTACATACACGCATAATAACTAAGGTACTAAATTCGACTCCTAAAGGACAACTTCGGACGTTTGCTAAGTTTCATGTGTGGGATGTCTTATAAAACGAAATCCCAATAAGGAACCCCCCTGATACACTACTAACTAACATTATTGTTCATCGAGATCCATTAGGCCCTCAACACATAATTTTTATGCCCAAATCCCCATCACCTGACATAAAAATTCTACTCATCCCTAAAAATGATATACAACACGACGCTCCTACTATTATTGTGTCCTCGACGCTAAATTAATAACGATCTAGATCTCTCCGCTCGATAATAAACTAATATACCATGACAACATACTCACCAAAGTCTGCAATACCATATAATATATATATATCTATAGGCACAACCCTCTTTCAGGTGATGCCTCAAAAAAGAAATATATCTCATCTTGGAATAATGAGCCCGATAGCCTTATCATACAATATACTACCACTCAAACCCTCAATATCCAATCACTACAAATGATCATAATAATTCTATTTCCATAACTTTCAAAAGCAGTATAAATAATTACACAATACAAACATCCTCTTAGTGTACACACCCTCTCCCCCACAGGAAACACCAAACATCACCGCTATCTAACGATAGATATATACCTAATAAGGCTGACACTGCCAATGCACCCACTAAACCCGACTCCCATGGGAATTTAAGTATTAAATAATAAAATATTATGATGCACCTATGTCACTCGAACTTAGCCTATACTCATAAGAACAAGAAAAAAATTCTATCTCCATTTTCCATCTACCTTGCTTAGTCAACGGGTTCTAGTGCGTAACTCTCTCATGTCGAAAAAAAACTAAAAGATGATTAATTGTGAACTAAATGACTACTAACTAAATGTGAAGGAAATTTAAACTACTAACTAACTAAGTGCATAAAAATAATCTACTGCAGTGAAGTAAATATGAATAAGGGAAAGATAGGTTAGGAAACAATCCCCCAAACTCTAGTACATTTACTGGATAGAATACTAGCTTTTGAATTAGAAAGTTGATTGAACCCAGTCTTTATTAATCCTAATAATTACATATATAAGGTTACTATCCCACATCATGCATAATCAAATGTAGGAATAAAGTAGTGCCAAATAGCTAACACGCGCATCACATCCTTAAACACCCCGATTATATAGGGAAAACTAGGTTAAAAGGACTACGACGGTTGTACGTACTACATAACACGATTCATTCAATTTTCAATTCAAAACCTATTTTATACACTTGTTATAAAATCTGTTTTAACTCGAATTTCTAAACTGTTTGAAGTTTTATTCTTCTAAAATCATAACCAACATATTTAACAAATACAAATTATAAAATTCAAAATTTTATTTTTCCAAAATTTTCCGATTAATTAATTAAATTAAATAATAAAAACACAGGGTGTTACATACTTCCCCACTAGCAAAGAATTTTGTCCTCGAAATTAGTCGAAGCATACCCATCAATGTGTAAATCTTGCAAAAGGAAATAAGGCTCACATATGCCTACCCCGTACAATAACACAATTAGGCGCCCATAGACCTAATATATCCTAACGCAATCCTTAATAAAAATATAATATGTATATAAGCATCTAAGAAGGCATTACGTACCACGATACTCCACTAGTCACGCAGTCTATCCTGCTATGACTAAACCTGAGGTACATAGAACCTTCCAAAATCGAGATGGGTTGGTGCAGTGACCACCCCCTACGCACTTGATGCTACCGGTGGTGCCGACGCTTCCTAAACACCGATTGCAGCCAGTATTGCTGGAGCTCCCCGCACCCTGGGCCCGACCGGTGCTGGAGGCCCTTGGCATTGATGGCCCTGAGTAACTTAACCCTAATGGTCCTCTATCTTGAAACACCTATTCTCTTTGTGTCCCACTTTCCCACACTTGAAACAAGTGCCCTGAAAAGGCTCCCAATTCCCATTACAATTTTGCACCCCCTGACGACCCTATCTTTGTTGGTCCTGATGAAAATTATTATTTTCTTATCCTTGGTTAGGCCTCTGCCTTTTCCATGATTGGTCATTACGACCCTTGTTGTCTCCTCCCTAACCCTCGGTCTCTTGTCTTTTACCCAACTTCTTTTGATAGATTATTTTCTCTTTCCAATGTAACATCGCAACATCCACCACTTGGGCATAAGCAGTGTATGCTGGATTTCCTAAAACCATTTACCTAATGGGACAGGACAGCCCTTTGATAAAGGACTCCATCTTTTTCCTCTCGGTGTATACCTCCTCTGATATAAACATAGATAGATTGGTGAACTCTTATTCATACTCGACGATTGACTTGGACCCTTGCTCCGACTCCAGAAATTCCTTTTTTCTTTGCACTCCTAATAGCATACGAAAAGTATTTTTTGTTGAACCTAATCTGAAACTCTGCATAACTCAATTGATCTCGCTCCTCAGGTGTGGTGGTACACTCCCACCACTATAAATCATACCTTGACAATTTGAATGTTTCTAACATTTGCTTCTACACCTATGTACATTCCACCAATCTCAGGTGTCGCTCCATGTCCCTCCTCTATTGGTGATAGACCATGGGGTTGGATCCTCCTGAAAAGGTAGAAAGATTCCCCTTAAAAAATCTAGTCCTCATTTTTTCCCAATTTGAGACAGGTGCCCCGTGTTGTATGGGTTCTAATGTCACCCCTCTCTGTCTCCCAATCTTAATACCAGCCGTTGAGGCCTCTCTCACAATCACCGCTAGTGCTTCAGGATTCAGAACAAACTACCCATTCATCTCCTGAACTACGGGGCTAGAAACGAACTCCTCTCTCCTACTACCAGCTCTCCTAGTGTTTTCCATCTGAAAGATAGGAATAAACAACATCAGGCTCAGAAAAACTAAGAGTATAAATCATCGAAATGAAATCAAAGATAAGCAACGTGGAAGCTAAATGGACATACAACCTACGAAACCTAAGACCATGCTCTGATACCATTTGTCACACCTTGCAAAATTCTGGCGTCGACCGCCACCAAAACTAAGCCAGGTGCGAGTAAATTAAATATCATCCTTAGCATGTGACAGATATGAGACATATAAGTTTGATCCATGAGATAAATTATTTTAATCAAACCCAAATATAAAATGACATGCAGCTGATAAATCTCCAAAATGTGATTAAAATCCACACATGAACTCCAAATATCTCAATAATTAAATAAATAACTCCAACTAAAATCTTAAAACAACTTTGGAACTGAAAAGGCCCAATAAAATAAAAATTAGTCGCATAAATAAAATGACAGAATGGAAAGAGAAAATCCAACCACTAAAGAAATAAAATTAATCCAGATGCACCTCCAAATAATCTCCAATGACTCCTATGCAGCAACTCCCAAATAAATCCTGAAAAAGATTAGTCAACGCATGTGTCAGAGCCAAAGCCCCGAGCATGTAAACCGTCTACTCCTCTCAAATAGGGCCCATGAACCCAAACAATAGTACTATATATATCGACTATAATAATAGAATCTTTTAATTATGATATTATTAATTACCATAAATAAATTACTAACTACTTGCAAGATTTCTACAAAAGCCACACCAATATTATTTTAATTAGCCCACCTTCCCAACAATGTTAAATTTAATTAATTTAACTGCTAAGAAAATTTTCCAACACCTGTCCCCTTGTCAAGTTCACCATCTGAACCGTTTTTATCCTACGAGCCTCGTCATATGATAAGGTTCCACAAACACACACCTCCCCTTGTCAAGTTCGTCGTCTGATCCGTTTTTATCATGCGATCCTCATGATATGACAATGTTCCAGACACTACATAACATAAATCGTACTCTGGCCCATTCAAACTGTCGGACCTAAACACATTATGTCGCCAATAAATTTTTAATATCTGTTTTAGTCTTGCGATATTAATTTCCAAAAATTCCTTATACTCATTAATCAAATTAATTTCTCCCACTCTTAAAAGCGATGTGAAAATCCTCCAAATAATCCTTAGTCCCAACTAAGGTTTCCCAAAACACAATTTCGTCCTATCCTAAGTAAAGGATGATTATCAAATTTTACTCTACCTAGATATCAATCCTAGGCCATCGTAACAATGGCATAACATAGAAAATCAGCCCCCACCCCAAATTTTATAACCCGCATCGACTCACACTAACTAGTTCCATACCTAATTATCATAAATCGCGACTAATCCCCACTTACTATAACAAGGGGTGATAACTAATTACCTACAGTACCCAACATTTCTGAAATATTATCATATTTCCATAAAGTAACACAATTACAAATTATAATAACATTCATAATAACACTAAATTCCCATTTATATAATTTTAATCTAAATAATGGAAATTAAGAACACATAAATATTGTGTTTTTCAGATATATAGCTACATGCAAGTCCTATCATAATTATTATTTCCTAAAACAAATAATTAATTCTCTAGGGCTCTCACATGAAATATCAAAATTTACTTTTAAAAGGGATCCTCTACATGCGCATGCCCATAGCAAAATCGACTATACCAACACAACCCAAAGAATAACCAAGTAATAAGTATTCGGTAACATTAATTTTTCATGCAAACTACTCCCAAAATATATCTCTTCAATATTTATATTCATAACTTATTTTAGAATACGTGAGTTTAATGTAGGCTATAATCAAGACACATAACACTAAGGGAAGAGAATAGGGTAAACATGCATGTAATGAGTTTGACAAAAATCTGATTAGAAATATGTGTTCCTCTCGAAAACAGAACAAAAACCCTTCTTGAACCAACTTGGGATAGATTAGTATTGGCCTTCAAAACTGAGCTTGAAAAGTAATTTTAATGGTGGCTAGGTTTTTTAGGTAGAAGATGATGAAAAACAACGAGTTTTCTGCTCTTAGGGTTTTCACAAATGGGTG